>JAWWEU010000020.1:16892789-16975759 GCA_035583155.1 Acropternis orthonyx
CCAAGGCCAGGTTGGATGGGGCTTGGAGCAACCTGGGCTGGTGGGAGGTGTCCCTGCCCATGGCAGGGGGTGGAACAGGATGAGCTTTAAGGTCCCTTCTAACCCAAACCGTTCTATGGGATAAGGGGCTGTTTTGTTAAGGGAATGAAGATGATGAAGGAATTGAAGGATAACAAGGAATACAAGAAACAGAGCTTTGAAAGAATTGTTGGGGAGCAGGCCTGAGAAGGTTTTAGTTGTAATCCCAGCTTGGAGATTTGTAGAATGTAGGAAGAAGTGTGTTTTATACATCCATTCAGACATGGCACTGAGATTGCAGCTGCTAGATCTGTTAAACAGCATACATGACTTTATCATACCTTTATTGCTTTAGTGTATCACAGAATTGCTTTTGTGCAACACTGTTACAATGCAGTGAATTCAACAACACTTGAATCCAGAACACGGCTATAAAATGTGGTAGTTTTCTGCTGTATACTTATAGCTGGCTGCCTTGCAGCAAGACACAGAGAGCCGGTTTTCCAAGGTAAAACAACTTCTGCTACGAATAGGGTTTTTTACATAAGAAATAAATTTTCCTTGTTAGAAATTGTCCTAATATCCCAGAAGTGAAACATGGAACTGCTTGTTCTTTGCTGCTTGTGCTGTTCCACATTTGGAGTTGTCAATTGTGTGCTACTGACCTGCAGGTTTTGTGGCTTTATATAGGTTATTGCCCCACCAAAAGGGTTCATCTTTGATTCATTAAACATGCCCTAGAACTGAGATATGTGTTCTATGAGTAATAGTTCCTGCTGCTGGAGAGTGACTGGGCCATTCATTCAAATATTTTCTCTCCTTGCTGAGGGTAAAGGGGAGCTCTAACCTTTTGAGTTCTTCTGATATGAGTGGAGAAAGGAGTCCACTCAGTGGACACAGCAGGAACACTGAGAGTTAGAGGTTAAGGCCTTGTGTCCACACTGTGCAGTGTATTTTCCACGTGGCCTTGGCTAAAGCTCAAAAGCATCAGATTTTTGAAATATTTTAATTGCTTCAGAACTCCACTGAGTGTCCAGTGCTGTTTTCAATAGCAGGTTAGTATCTAATCCAATGGCAGATGCTTCCATTAAATGGCAAGAAAAACCAAAAAGCCCTGATTTCCATGTAAATTTTTATTTACAGGACAGATTCTGTAAGGCTTGTATGCCTTCGGAATTGCCTCAGCAAATGTTTTCCTTATTTAAATTACATTTTAAGAATTTTGCATTTCACCTGGCACACTGTAAAAGCAGTCTGGTTTTGTTTGCTTTGCAACAAGTGTAAGCACAGCAGAGATGGAGAAAAGGGTATTTTTAACAGTGATAAGTGATGTGTTGTTAGTGCATCCTGGTGAGGACAGAGGCATAAGGTCAGCTGCTCTCTTTCTCCTTAAGCCTGACTTTCACTGCTGTTTGACAGATGAGGCAGTTGGAGCGTATTTGGTTGTTTGTGTGTAAGGGATACCTCATTATCTTTAATGAGCAGTGTGGAACCAATATCAGATTTCCTGTAAGAGGGGGTGATTCACACATGATTCAAAATGAAAATAACACTCGAAATGATGACAAGTCTGAAATGTTAATTTTTAAACAAAGAAAGGCTCTTGGCTGTGTATTATTCTCAGTGCAGGTAACTCCCATGGCTAATGTGTACAAAAGCAGAGTTAATGACATTTAGTTTGTTACCATCTCAGAAAAACTTTTCCTTGACATGGAATAAGGCAGATGTGAAGATAAATGAAACTTATACTTGAATAGAAACAGGACTTTTCCATCACAAACAGATATTGCAGAAATTCAGGGCAATAATTGAATGAATGAATCATTCCACAAAGCAAAAGTTCAGATGTGTTTCCATGACAGTTTTTGTCACTTATGTATAAAGAATGCTCTGGAATATATCAGCACTAAAATAGTTCTGATTTACACATGACCAAATGATTTGAACAAGAATTTTTTTTTCTTAATATGTCTTTAAAGATAACAGGAACCTCTCTGCTATAAAAATGCATCTGGCACAGGAAGGTGAATGGCACCTGAGCAAAGCTGTGCCCTGAGGTGGCCAAGAGGCTGTCAGTTAATGGATATACCGGCTGGGCCTCTCTATTTATGCAACAATTAGAAGAGTAGAAACACCCAGTGTAATTAAATCAAGTTCCACCAGCAACTTCCATTACCCAGATGTTGTATCTGAATGTGCTTCACAAGCTTGGAAACTTTTGTTCTCTGAAACTCCCAGTTCCCCTCAGCAAGCTGGATTTTCATTGGATTGTTCTTCCCAAGTATACAAAGTGATTTTTAGAGTGACATTTACAGGCACTGAGGACAGACTTCTTTTGAGCAGATGTTTGTGTGAATGTCATTGACCTTTACAATTCTTCAATATATTGAGTTAATTATTTGTTAGACAGTTGTGGTTGTTAACTAATGAATAAAGTTCCAGCATATTTCTTAGATTTTCGTATTTCTACCAACATGAGAAAATATTTTTCTGCCTTGGCACAGGTTTTAGAAATCATTAACTATTAATACTACTGATAATAACAATGTCCTGATGATAGAAGTAGCATCCATAATGGAACTAAGTATTACAGCACACTTTGAAATTTCAGCTGAGAATTATATAAAAATTATTTCTTAAGTTTATCTGCATGAAGTTTGAATTTTTCAGTGTTATGTGGAGAAATTACTTTGTAGGAAGACTGATACACCTCTGAATACCACATCCCATTCTGTATTTCAGACAAACTTTGCTTCCAACAAGCATCCAATTAATTTTACTTTTTGTATTTAGGGCTGACCCCATTTTACACCATCAACCTTACTATACAAACCAACTAAATGGCAAGAAACTCCAGCCTTTTTCTGGTCCCCATAGTGGATTAGTGATTGCCACTCCAGTGGTGCTTCCAACCCTTATTGTGACAAATCGATACCAGTATTCAGCCACCTCATTCTCATGACAAGTTCTAATGAAATTTTCTTTGTCAAGAGTAATGGTTTCTGCTGCTGGAGAGTGACTGGGCCATTTATTCAAATATTCAAGTATTGCAACGCTCCTAAGAACCCCTGGTAAAATAAAGAAAAACAAAGCAAAGAGTTCTGAAGGGATGTGGGGAAATTGCAACTTGCATAGCGTTGTTGTTTGGGCAGACCGGCATCTCTTATAAAAGTCTAACCTAAATGCTGGAAAAATTGAGTAGGAAAAATTGTTGGTGGGTTTCTGTAAACAGGGAATCAAGTGTTATTGCCAGGGAAGCAGCATATTGGGTGCTGAACTGTTGCTGTGCTGATTACATGTCTAGAAAGGGAAATTAAGTAAGTAAAAAATAGAGCACAAAAGCTGATTCTGACATGGTGGACAATGAAATATTAGCTGGATTTTGATCAGGTAACACACTAACCATGAAAATGGCTCTGAAAATACAGTGATCACAGATGTGATATTGCAGTTAAATAGGAAAAATAAAGAATCTTATAGGCCTCTGCCATTTTAGCTTAAAATACCTTAAAACAGTCAGAAAGATTGATTATTTTTTTTTTTTTGTGTATGTATGTGTGTGCATTTTCTTAGGTAGGCATGTATCTATTATACTACATATATTTTATATTTTCCTTATGGGTGGGTGTTTCTGGCTCAAAGCAGTGGATGTGGGAGAAGCAGATGGTGCCTGTAGCCACCGTCTCTCTGGGTTCTGCTTGGGCACTCCGAGCTGGGACATGCCCTTCTGACTTTTCCAGACTCCTGGCACGTAAACACTTGTTGGAGTCGTAGTAGCCACTGTAGCCTCTGATTCCAGCAAAGAGGATGGAAAACTCCCTTGTGGGTTTCTCTTGTGGCAAGGGCCAAAACATGGCTTGTTATAATGCCGGCCTGATATTGTAAGAAAATTTGAAGTAAAATTACCAGCTCTATCTGGAGTAATTTCATATCCCTTGTGAGTTGCTTCTTCAAGAAAATAACTCAGTGAATTCAGTAAAAATTATTACATATGCAGTATATCCACCCAGAATGAGAGTCATATTGGTGCTTAACTGTTGAAGCAGGGGCTAAGCTGACGTGTAATTCCATGACTTCTGTCTTATATAATGACTGAGGAGCAAACCATCAGTTGCAGCTGCTTGGCATTAAGCAAAATATTTTTTCTTTTTCCCTGTTCTTTACAAATAGGGAAATCATTATGATAACCACAAACAGCAGTGAATTATTGAAGGTGTTGGTGAAGTACTCTTGACCTTTTCTTCTCCTCTGTTTACCTGCTTTCCATAGGGATGCTTTTGACTACTATTTTAATCAGTCATTGCTGTTAGACACCAGGGGATGGCAAGGCACAGAGAAATCATCATGAAGAAATCACTAATTAAAAAAAAACACAGTGAGATTTGAAGAATAAACAGTGTGAAACACACTCAGAGAAGTACTCGCATTTCTGTGCCCAATCTGCAGAAACTTTCTTCTCCATGCAACAGAATAATTGCGCTTAGAAGTAAAAACAAACAATCAAATAATTTTATTTACTTTTGTTTTTATTATTGTTCCAAAGTCCTGCTTGGAAATCTGGACTTGAAGGCTTTAAATCTTACCACTCTGGTGCTTTCCTTTAGAACTTCACTTCTTTATATTAATGACTGCACTGGTGACTCATGGTGTATAATTTGGGGTTTTCTTCCATTTGTAGACCTTTGGGAAAGAGTAAAGATAATTTGTCATGGGAAAGTGATGACTTAATTTCTTAGGGGTCTGTGAATACCAAATTTGGGAAATCTAGGTATTAAACAATCTGAAAAAAAATCCTTTTTCCTCATCAAAATGGCATAGAAGGAAACGTGGAATGTTCCAAGCCATGTTGGACAGGGCTCTGAGCAAAGTGATCTGGTTGAAGATGTCCCTGCTCATTGCAGGGGGTTGGACTACATGGTCTCTAAAGACCTTCCAAGCCAAACAATTCCATGATACAAAGATATGCAAATATGAATGTCTTGCTCATGTGCAAAGAGTATATGCCTGGGAGTTCTCCCTGACATCCTCACAAGCTGAAGGACAACTGTGAGGGTGAGGGCATGAGTGGAAGCTGTGCCCAGCTGAGCATTTCTGCTGCTGAGCTGAAGAACTGGTGTCTCCTCGTGGATGTATGGATAGTCACTGTCACTCCCCTCAGAGGTGTCCCAGGCACGTGCCAGCCAATCTGCCTGCTGTGTTTACAGTGTAAGTGGTTTTGAAAGCTTACTGCTCTGGGCATTTGCCTTTGGACAGAATTCAGCTCCTTCCTTTTTATTTGACACTTCAAATGTTTTTATCTTGAACTTTCTCATGAATTTTTATTAAGGAAAATTCTTTTGGGAGAAGAGTTGAAAGACAAAAATAGGGACCCAAGTGGCCTTCAGACTGAAAGATTAGAGAGAAGTGGCAAAGCCTTTGGGAGAGATGGGAACTCTATTGGGGGAGCCTCAAAAAAGTTATGAAAATTGGCAACCTTGTGAGAAGGGATTCTCTGTGTAGTTCCCACTGCTCTTTGACTTTATCCTGACTGAAGCAAATGGGTAAAAACATGAGTTTCCCTTGCTGCTGTTTGTTGTCAGATTTGAGAAGTGATGCTAAAGCTGGTAGAGGTAGAGCAGAGTTTGGATGATGGGAAGTTCCTCAGGTGAGAGGCACCGATACAGATGGCAGCAGGAGCAGCCTATGGAGATCTTGGCTGATGGATTCAGGCTGTGCCACCAAGAAAACTCATCCAGCTTTGAAGTTTTATACAAATACAGCCTAGGAATGGAGCTTTTGTTATGTAATGAAGTATCAGCTATTAAAACAAAATGACATGGATTACAGAACTAAGGGAGAGACAGGTTTGGGAATTTCTGCATTAAGAGAGCAAAGTGTTGTCTGTGGGATGTAACTGCCTTATTTGAATTAGACATTTAATTCAACCTGTGATTTCTTTTGTAAAACTCTCAAAGCAACCTGAATGATCAAAATCTTTTTCAGTTCCACGGTTCCCAATACACTACAAATCCATACTTTTTGGTGTTGTTATTCGGGTTTTGTTTGGTTTGGTTTCGTTTTGTTCATTGTGGCTTTTAGTTTGTTTGTGGGGCTTTTTTTGATGGGTTTATTTGTGTTCTTTTTTTACTTTTTTTCCTTCCAAAAAAGGGGCTTAGATCAAGGAGAGAGCTCTGGGAGATGGGGAGAGCTGGTTTTGACCCTGGTAGTAACTGTTCTTGGGGAAGAGAGATGCAGAGACCATAGGAGGAAGCAAAGAAAGAGCTGGAGCTGGGAAACTGCAGCTCATGCAGAGAAAGCACTGAGAGGATCAGAAAGCAGAAGGGGAGAGAAAGCAAAGTTGTGGAGGACAGAGTTTTCCAGGGGCCAGAGGCCACTGTGAAGAGCTCACTGTGGTTCATAAGGTGTTGGGTTGCCTGGAGCTCAGCTAGAAATAAATACTCCAGCAGGAAAAGGAAGGCTCATGTCTAAACCACTTCTACTTCTGTTCTTTCTAAAAGCAGAGTGTTACATTTTTCTCTAAGGAAAACTCCAGAACAAAACACCCAACACCAAATAGCTAGCTTGTATTTTAAGTTACACCTGGGTTTTGGAGTTTATTTTTAAGTTACAAGCTTTAGATGTTTATTGAGAGTTCATTACCTGCTGACAGTGTCTGTAAATGCAATATAAGTTCTGTTTGATTGAAAGCCTGGACTGAGAAGCAACTGAGTACAGATGCAATTTAGGATGTGAGAGTTATGCAAAGACATTTGAAGTGTGGCCTTTTACTGGTCTTGTTACAAGTATTTGAGGTAAGCCGGACCTTGCTTAAGATTTATGATTTCTGCAGTCATCAGGTTAGGATGGTGACACACTTGCTTAGGTTTGTAATTTGTCTACAGGAACAGAAAATGAATATGGGCTCTCTACTGTCACTGTAATAAGCTCAGCAACCTGACAGATTTAAATACCTGGTTTGAGATGTTCTCAGTAATTGCTGGAAAACATACAACACAAAACTTAAAGTCTGGTGGTTCTTGTTAATTTTGCCTAAAGATGCAGGGAATGCAAATAACAACTGAATATTGGTTCAGAAGTTTCTATAATTGGTCCTTTTCTTTTCTAGGAAATCTTAAAACCAGAAGGCAACTCTGGAATTCCAAGACAAAAAAGGGCTATTTTGGCAACTCCAATATTAATTCCTGAAAATCAAAGACCACCATTCCCCAGATCAGTTGGCAAGGTAAGTCAACAAAGAGCTGGATCAAATTTTGATATCAAGTAATTGACCTATTTCTCTTAGGGTTTTGCAATGTCTATCACATCGGTGGTCATATCCCAAGTAGCATTTAGAAATGTCAAACTGAATGAAGAAGATTGTTGTTCTGTCTGTGTTGTGTAGACAGACAACAAGGGCTTTGTGTTCATGGCACGCTTTCGCAGCTTCTCTTCTGGTAAAAGGCATAGCTATTAGAGGGGTATGTTCTAATGCAGCTGCTCTCTTTGGGGGATTTGCTGCCTGCCTGTGTGTCTGGGTGCTGGACTGGGGCTGAAATCTCGGCCAGGGATGTTAGTAGATGTTTCCATTTCTGAACATCTTCCTCCAAATTTCAGTCTCTGAGAATTGTTGATCAATAAGTATTGTCAGTGATATGTTAGAGATAAATAGTTAATTTTTAATGCTTTTGCAATTTTAAAGCTGTCAGAGAATGGAAAAGGTTACTCATACACAGTCTTTCTTCTTTGTTTTTGTTGATGATTTATTTGTTCTTACCCCTCTTCCATCCCTTCTCTTCATGAACGCTGACTATTTGGATCTCAGGCAGTCTGAATTGCTCCCTAGAAGTGCCTTCATTAAGTGTTTTCATTGGGAGTTTAGGATGATAGTTCTGCTAACTGAGGCTCCTCAAGCACAGTGAGATGAATCAGGTCCTATTTGTACTGAGATGTTTTCCTGGCATCTTGTCATCCTGATTTGTTACCATTCCTGAAGTGCTACTCGGGGATCACACACGCCTTGGATGATGTACAAACACAGAAGTGTGAAAGCAGCTGGCAGGCTGTTTTTCAAAGGTCTGAGAAACCTGTCCTCAACTAATGTTTAAATTTATAGAAACTACAGGTGATCAGCACCCTGGAATACTTTGAGCTGTCATCATTTTTACAATTCTTTATGGGATTTTTTTTTTTTCAGTGTAGTTCTAATTTAAGTATCTAGATGAGTATTTTGCCTATAGTCTACTGCAACTGAAAAAATACATTGTAAATGTGTCAAGTGAGACAAAAAGTTTAGAGGTATTTAAAACAAAGGAATGACATATCTTAGGTTAACTGCAGTAATTTGCAACTGAATGCTGAACAAAGCATAAATACAAAGGTTTGGAGTCTCAGACATATTCATGGGAGGGAAGAGAGTCTGTTGTCTCAACTCAGAAATTTGGTTGGAGTCAATTCAAAAGTGATGTTAAAATAAAAGCAATTCTTTCAGGTCTTTTTGACTTGTCACAGATAGGCTGTGAGGCTATAAGACATAAGACAGGCTGTGAGGTCATCATAACTAGAATGTATGGCTGTACTAATCCAGATTACTTGTCTCAGATCCTGTACAAACAGGAAAAAAAGATGATCATCTGTCTCATTAAACTTTAGATGTTTATAGTGAACTTTATGTAGTTCATGAATTTAAAAAAAAATCCTTTAGTTGCCCACTTCTGTAAGGTGTGAGGAACACTTTTATTTCCTCTGCCAAAATATTTCTGGGCTTCAACAGGGCACTGCGTGCACAGATGAATTGCAGCTTCTGGTGTGTATGAATTTCCCTTGAACTTCAGCTTTGCCATCTCTGCTCTGTTGTAATCCCTGCAGAGGGACATTGCAGATGGATTTAGTAGCTTTGGTTTCTATAGTGTTTTGGGGAAGAGAAAAAAACTCTCAGAGAATGAATAATTTGTGTTTTATAATAGAATTTCAAAAATGAAAGGGAAAGTGAAGCTTTCCTGACTGAATTAAATATATGATAGTGATAATTTCAGATATGACTCGTTCTGTTTGATCCCATCAGGAGGTCCTGTTTGGATGTTCACACAGAAGTTAGGTTTTCAGTGTGTTATTTCCCCTTTCTTTCACCTGCTTTAGCAAATTACCAGTGTAGTTTATTCATCTATCCCAACTGTCTCCTGCTTTCCCTCCCATGTGATGTTGGCTGGAAATACATAAGGTTGTTTGGAAGTGATTGCAACAGCCAATAATGGAAATGCTTATTAGCACTTAGTTGGGAGCAGGGCAGATGTGCAGAAATGGGAGAGCAGGGGGAGAACAATTAATTTTTATATCACAATTAGGAAAAAAAACACCATTTAAAAAAAAAAGGTGATTTTAGAGGTGTTCATTCATTATGGTTTGGTTGTATATATCAGGAAGGAGATACTGCACTGGATAAGTGGAAACATTGCTTTGTTTAAATTAATTACAAAAATCTGAATTAGCATTTGGCTTAACAAGGAAATACACGTGTAGAGGCTGCTCTCTGTGCTGTTACTGGCATTCCAGCATAGCCACTCAGGAATTGCATTATTGCCTTGCCATTTGCACACCCTTCTTAAGGGTATCTCTTAATTAAATAACTCTCATAGACATGCTGTGTTTGGAGGTGGAAAAATCTCACCTTTTAGCAGAATTTAAGATTTTGCATATTATCCTTCATGCCTGAGGGAAAACAGTGAGATTAAAATATTTTAATAAAATCTTGGTAATATGGGCCTTTGTGACCAGATGGCCCAGGCTACAACTCTTGACTGTTATTGATGTGTTTTGTTTAGCTCTTGCTGATATAGCACAGGGATATGATATTCAATTTGCAGTCTCTCTCCATATGTTACTTCTCTGGTTATGTGTCCACATGAAGTCAAATAAAATAGAAGGCAGTGGAATGTAGGATTATCTTGCAATTACAGTGACAGGTATTCACCACCATGCTATGAAAATGTTTCCTTAGACTGATTTAAGGGTGGTGGTTCTGTGCATCCGCTTGAGGACAATCTCCAGACACGTTTAACTGTGCTCATGAACTGCATGGTGGTGCTTTTTGAAGTTTAATCCTTGCACTGATGCAGAGGTCAAAGAGCAGGAAGGTAATAGTGGAGATGGCCAACAAGTTGCAGCCCTCCTTCCACACCTCAGGAGAGAAAGACACCTGCAAAGTGATTTTGTCCTTCTACAGGCTCAAAGGATCTGCTCTGCATGTTGTTGGTGGACATGTGATAAAGCCTGGATTCTATTCCTTAATTTAAGGGAATTGTCTTTCATAAGAAGGAATATTGCAATTGTTGGCATGCAAATTCTGGAAGCCATGAGTGGCCTGGTAAAAATTGGCAGGAATTTTTATGCTCAGTGAAGGTCAGAACACGGAGAGAGAGGGAACACAGGAGACTTTGAAGGAAACTGTTGAATTAATTAAAAAACAAAACTTACTTTTTGCCAGTAAGCGAAAATGTTTTCTTAGCTATGTGTCTGTTTTGTCCTTTTGGAAGGAAGGGCTGTTTGTTCAGGTGTTTTGGATCCTTCCTGCCTCTGATCTGGAGACACTGCTGCAGTTTTTTGGCAGGACTGACCCCAACAAAAGCTCAAGAGTAGAAGTGGTACAGGCTAACAAGAAAGACATCTCTAAGATCTATGAGGAAGTGGTTGGTTTGGGGTTTTTTGTTTTTTCCTCCTTTGAGCTGTGAATTTAGGGCAAAGAGAAAACACATCTTGTGTGTTAATGCAGCAATAGAAAATAACCTGAAGAGAAGAGGAAGCTAAAGATAACTGGATGGAAAACTGCTGGAAGCTTACTATTTTTGAGTGGATATCTTAGTGGGACTATTTATATACAATAAATTATATGCTTCCCAGAAGAGAATTGTTATGGACCAAAGATGCAGCTGTAAAAAATGTCAAACATCAGGCAAAAAATTGAAAAGAAGTGTTGAGAGACATGATCATGATCCATCAACTTGTAAAGAGAACTTAGAGAGAAAGTTCATAGATTAGAGGCGGACATGTGAAAGACAGGAGAGGAACAAGAAGAGCAGTGAAATAAAAGCTGAAGTAAGAAGTGCTTTGGTTCTGCTGGAAAATTAGGCAGAAATGAGAGGGTGGAGAGAGAGAGTCTAATGAGAAGTGGAGCAGGAAAGGAACTAGTGAGGATGGGTATCCAAACCTGGAAGACAATGGTGCTAGCAGAGAAGGGAATGATGTGCAGAACAGAGGAGCTATACCTGCAGTCCTGTCCAACACCAGGAGAGAGATCTGGGGACTCCTCACCAGCTGCTCAGTTGGGAAGGTCTGAATCCCAGTTCTTGGTCTTTGTGTCAGTTACTAGAAATGATGGGGAAATGAGAGAATGTATTTCTCACAACAGAACTAGTCATCAGTCTGAGGTCTACAGAAAAAATCTAGAGTTTTTAAAATTACTTTTTATTATCCATTTGCTTGTTTTCCAATCATCGCCACATCAAATGCAGTGATGGTGCTGTTCCAAAGAGGATGCTCAGAAAATGGTATCAGCAGGAATTCTGACTTGTCCAAAAAACAAGAATATCTTGGTGACAACCGAAGTGGTGCCATCTGGGAGATGGGGAAGTGATTGTCTCCTGCCAAGCACTGAAGGAACGTTTTCTGAGAGTAGATGGAGTTACTCAGGAACAAGGAATTCAGTTTATTGAGTCAGTCTGATTGCACATAAGGAGAGCACTGGACTAAAGTATATCTATTATTCCATGCAGGAAAAGACACAGCCACAGCTGAGGATATATAAACAGGCAACAAACAAGGTAGAAATGGGTATGGAAAAGGTGGGAGTAGGGAGAAAAGGTGTTATTGATGAAAGCACTTAGGTAATAAAGAAAGCATTAATAAAAGACAGTATTATAAATAAAGCTCTTGCAAATCCAGCAAGAAAAGAAAAAAAGATTGGGTTTAGAGAAAAAACAAGTTCTGGTGCTGGCACAGTAAGATTGGGCAGAAATATATGAGTTCAATTTGTTCAGCCCAGCATAAGCATTTTCTATAAATCCATAGTGAATTCAAAATCATTTAAGAAAAAGGAATACGCTGGTGACAAATGGATATAAATTTTGGCATAAGATTAAAAGAAAAATTTCTGGTACCCAGAGAAGAGGAATTAATTTCCAACAGAAGCACTGAGGAGGAGGGAACACAAAGTTTGATAAATATATGATCACAGTTGCACAATACAGCTGCTTCTGATCCTGACAGAACAGACACCTGGAGCTTTCTTGCTGCTCTGGTGTTCTGGAAAATGTGCAATATCCTGCGGAGCTGGGCCTGAGTGGACAGTTGGAGATGTCAGAGTTTAACATCTGATTAAATTCATGGCTTGCATGGAGGAATGGCACACTTCTGACCTTCGTGGAAAAATACCAACCTCCCTCAGCAATGACTGTAATAAAAGGAACAGCACTCCATTAAATTAAGGGGCTTTCAGTGCAAGTACATGAATTATTAAGCTACAGCATATTAATTTTCATTAAAGGATATGTATTTGGTGTCCTGACAAACAATTAAGTGGAGACAGTACTTCAGATTTTTCACTTTTTCTGAGAGGTCTCTCTTCAAACTTCCCTTTAAAAAAACTACTGCTATTCACAAACAATTCCAAAAGAAAACATTTGTTCTCTTTCAGCTAATACAATTTCAAGGAAAAATCTTGTTGAAACACACCTGTTTACTTAAGTAGCAGGTGCCTTGGAAAACTGGAAAATAAAAACAATTTATCATTATTTTTCAATGTCTGGTGTTGTTAAAAGAATAAAAGATTTTTAAAACATTTAAGGGTTACTTTCTAGTCTAGTTACTATGGTTACATGTTTGTTGGAGGTGAAGCAGTTACGTGGCAGTGATGGAATCGAATTTTCTGACCAATACTGATATATCCAGTACCCAGTTTCCTGCTTCATAATAAATCATGCTAATGACCTTAAGGAGATCAGCAAACAAGAAATGTTGTGCTCTAAAGCTGTTCAGCAAAGTATACTACAATTTAACTGTCACATTGGTTGTGTTAACTCTCATCTCGAAAGTTGGTATCTCAAACTGTGTTGCAGGTGAAGGTAGAGGTGGGAAAAAAGTCTGTCTCTGCCAGTAAATTTCCTGTGCACGGTAACTAAGATGAAACAAAGCTCTGACGAGTAATTTTTCATTGCCACACTAATTTAAATGTAGAGTCAAGTTTTAAATATTTTAATTATTTTTAGTCATAACAGCTATTCTATCTAATTATACCCAATGTTAGATACCTTTGCAGGGTGTTTCTCTTAAATGGTTGATTATGGGCATCTTGCAAAAGCAAACCTTCCAGGGATGCAGAATAACAGTTGTCACATGGCCGTTCTCTAACTCTGTGGTTTGCATGAAACCAAACTGGGTTTTTTGTTAACTTTGGTCTCCACAATCTTCCAAGACAATTCTACATCCTGAGTTGACTAATGGAAAGCTGTTGTTATCCACCCTGACTTTTTTTTCTGTCTTGCTTTAATTCAATTGTTTGGAGTCACCACACAGGCTGTTTCTTAACTCCAGTTGCTAAGTGATTTCCTTATTGAGTGGATACTTTCAAGCAAAGACTTGATCTCTGCCTCCTTAGTGGAGCCCAAAGTTTAACCTTAGCAAGATGTAGAGCCTAATTCTGTAATCTTGGATTGGTGAGACAGGATGGTTGGATCCAGCATTTCTGTTTCCTTGGTACTTTTAATTTGTAAATTTTTTCCTAAAAATTTACTTATAGTAACACTTTATTTTGAGTGGGATGAGAAATGCACAGTGTTGCTTAGCAGAGTGCTGAGTTAATATGTAAGTAGTAAGAGGATGACAACTGCAGAATACAGAAGTCAGGGGAGAGAACGTGACCACAGAACTTCCTTTAAATCAATTAAGATATTTGTTTGATAGCTGTGAACCGGTTCATACTAATTCAGATGTGACCTGTTTGCTATCTGAATACTAAACTTTCTCCACCCAATCGTTTTCCTGTTCCATTCCAAATTATTCCTTTGGTTTCTTATTATGCAGTCAGTTCTTAGCAGGTTTATAGTGTAATATAAAGCAATATTCAAATGAATGACATTTTAGGGACAAAATTAACTTCTCCCTGCCAATTTACAAACTAAATACTGTCATACTGTCAACCTTGGTGCTTCCATTTATGAAAGACTTTCATAAAGGCATTTTGCAGACTGGTCTGGCATCAAATTTGATATTACCAGCTGTGACTTGTTAAAGTAGTATTAAGAAAAGATGGTTGGCAGAGTATTTCCAGAAGGAAAAATTACATGTATTGTATACTGCTCATTTGTAAGGTGGAGTAAATAGCTGTCACTTGGGCAACAATAGCAATTTTCTTCCTTCTGACTAACTGCTGGCTCTCTTCAATGATTAGGAACTAATTTTAACCTCTTTTTTTTTTCTGTGTTTTGCTCTTGATTTTATCATACATAGATGATTCTTGATTTTTTTTCGTCTTTCATTTTAGAGTGATGTATAGTGCCAGATCAATAAGATGGATAAAGGAGTATGACACTAGTATCTATAGTGACAGCTGTGTTCTAATTCAATAAACATTTCCCCTTCTCCTTTGCAAAACATCTGTTGCTCTTTTCCATTTGTCCTCTAAAATCACCTTTTTTAACCTTTCTGGTTAATCTGGTTAATTCTCTTTACCCCTTTGTGAAGTTCAGCAGTGGGCTGAATAATGTGCAGTCTATAGGGCAGCACCACAGAGTGGCTGAGGGTGGAAGGGATTTGTGGAGTTCAGCCTGTCCAGCCCCACTGCTCAGGCAGGGCCTCCTAGGGCAGCTGTGCAGGACTCTGGCCAGAATCTCCGAGGTGGGAGATTCTACAGCTCCTCCAGGACTCCTGTTCCAGTGCTCAGTCACCCTCCCACTAAAAGAGCCTTTATGGGTGTTCAGACAGAACCTTCTGTGTTCCAGTTTGTGCCCCTTGTCCCAGCACTGACAACAGCCCAGTTCCGTGGCTTTGCTGCCTCCTTTTGGTTATTTGTTATACACTGAGGAGATTCATCCTGGGCCTTCTTGTCTGTCCTCACAGAAGGGATGCTCCAGTCCCTTGATCATTGTGTGGCCCCTCATTGGGCTCTCAAAGGTCTGTGTCTTTCTAGTGGAGTCCAAACCGAGTTGGATGTCATGCCAGGAACCCCCTGGATTGCTTGTGTCCTGTTTTGTCCTTCCAGCAGGTGTTGGGGTGGTTGGCGTCTCCTGTGAGGACCAGGGCTGGAAAGCTGAGGCTGCTCCTGTGTGTCTGTGTAGAGCCTCATCTGCTTGACAGAATGACTTGAGTATCACCACAGCTTAAAGTGGATAATGAGGACATCTTTCTCTTGCTATACCTTATTTAATGGCAAGCCAAAGTCTTTTATCATAGTTAATAATATGTCATTTTGAAGTAAATGTTGCTCTACTCTATTGACCTGTTTTTCTTTCAGGGTCAAATATATAAAAATGTGAATTATTTTGTTGTAATCAATGATCCATTGTTGACCTACAATTTCCAGCTACAGAAACCCCTTTAATAATTTCCTTTTGCTTATCTTTTGAAAAGACTAATTTGACAATCTACTTTTTAAAAATTCACTCACAAAGAGAAAAATCACGTTCTGCCACTGAGACATTGCTTCAGAAAAGACAAATTAAAAAGTCAGACAATCGTACTTTTGGATCTACCTCCTTTTTAATGTTCTGTTATTACATTATCAAGAGCACTGATTTTTGGCTTGGCCACCATGTTCTTCAGATTTTCAGAGGCTGTTTATGAAGTTGTGCTAATTATTGGAATGTCTATATTTGGAATATGGATACAGGATTCACGCTCTCCCTATGTATACATACATATATACATGTATATATATACATATACATGTATAGCAGAGAGGCATAGCAATGAGGACAGGCTTGTGCACACTCCCTGGCTGATGCTGTCACCTTTGCAGGGGCTTTTTCTCCATTGTAATCTATCAGATGCTGCTGTGAGTGCAAGTTGCTGCTCCTGGAAACTCTCCCAGTTTCAGCTGGTTTTATGTCCCCAGGTGTCAGTTGCATTATTGCTCATTTCCCTGCCATGTTACCACCTGTCTCATATTTCTGAAGAACTGGTGAACCACATGGAACAAACGTTTATACAAATTGAAATGCCTGCTAAAATATTCCCACAATTTTACCAGCACATCATTGTAGCAATGTTCTTTGGCTTGGGTTGCAGTTTAAGCTGAGATGGAAGAGACTTTATAAGCTTGTCCTAATCACAGGGCACCTCCTCGGTCTGTGTGTGAGCACTTTGCTGTATCCCTGCCCAGTGATGTCTGACCTTGAGCACAATGGGGCTGACAGAAATTCTGCCACCAAAGTAGGAAAGGAATTCTGATCAGGACAACACTCCTGGCAGATTGTAGGGTGGGGGAAATGATGCTTGAAGGAAGTGGTCTAAGCCACTCGTGTGCATAGCAAGTTATACCTCTTTCACTGTGTTTTTAGGGAAAATTTTTCAAAGTACACTTGGAAAATAGGATTTTCGTCAAGGTTCAAACTGCTTCAGAAGTTTTTCTTTTCATTTCTACAAAGCATGCACAAAACTATTAAGCTTCCATTTTCAATGGAGCTTGTGAATGGATTTTGATAGTAGAAATCTGTCCAAGAATGAAGTCCAGAAATTGAAAGTAGTAGTGATCCCTGTAATTCAATAACATGTGTTTTAATATATTTAAAAGAAAAAAAAAAAAGCAAGTGTGTATGTAGCTGTGTGGCTACAACTTCAATTCAGGGACTGTATTAATTTAACAGAAATTCATGTTCAAACCTGTTTTACAATATATTACAAATATTTTCATGATAATTGAAATGATAAAAGCTGGTTTCCTATAAATAATAGTTTCCTGCAGCAAACTCAGGTCCTCTTACCTGTGATAACACCTCGAGCACAATGACCCTAAATAACCCCACAGTGCCCTCAGCACCACTGGTGTTATTTTCCGCTTCCTGGCATTTCCAACTGGAATAGGAGGGAACACATCCTGTAGTTACAGCTGACCTGGCTGGGAAATGAATATACATGTGCAAGATGGAAACTCTCCCTTCCTTTCTCCCCAGGTGTCAGTAGGTCTTCTCGCTCGCATTGCTACAACTTGTGTTGAACCTGTAGGAACTTCGAATCTTGGCTGTTTTATGGACAAATTTGGTTAAAACTGGGCAAAAAGCTTAAAATGGATCAGAGAGCATCATCACTTAAATGCTGTTTTTCCAGGAGAGGGGCTAAGGAAGCAGGTGTTTGGCACAACAGCCTTTCCTCAACAGAGCCTTTTCTGCTCCACAAGGAAGCCCTGCAAGGAAGCTGCTCCTTGCAGGGTTGGAATAGTGGTTACATCAGACATGAGCAAAGAGCAACATCTGCAGTGGGGAAATTAATTATGCAAGGAAAAAACTATAAGGATCTACATGAATTTCATACAATGAAATGAACAATACAGAGCATGAGGAAATTGTGTAAATAGGAAAACATAATGAATCAACTCTATTATTACTGAGCTGTTGGGTAATCCTGAATTTGCTAAGGGTCACTGGAACATGAAAATTAATTTGAATTAATAGAATTTATTATACATGGACTTTTTTTTAAACAGGTCATATAGTACCATTACTGAATTTTATTAATTTATTTGCTTGTGAGAATCCTAATTATCAGATAATAAATTATATGCTTAAAAAAACAAAACAAAACAAAACCAACCCAAACTCACAATCATGATATAGTCAATAATGCTTTGGAAAAAAAAAGTGTAATTATCTGTTAATGAGAAATTTGAAAAGACACATATTGTTTCATTTAGGCAATGGCTGATGAAGGATAGAAAATTGATTGTATTTCCCCCCCCCCCCCCCAAGATTCCATAATATCGGTGATTCCAAACTGTCCATCTGCGGAGATACAGATGTCAGGAGTCACCTGCTATGAGCTCTGAACATGCTGGATGTATCCATTAGTTCGTTTTCTCATTTACAAGAAAATAAACTTTGATCACTTTTTTTTGTGTTGAGAACTCCCGTCCTAAACAGCCTTTTGATTGTGGGAACAAACGAAGTGCATGTTCACTGATCACAGCTGCTGTGTGCACACGGGTGGGTGTAATTTAGAGCAGACGAAGACAGGTACAATCCAGTCCAGTGCAATAGTTATAGCAGAGGTAAGAGCAAAGAATAAATTCTTCATGTGCTTTCCAACAGAACGATTTTCTGAAGCTTTTATTAGACATCACAGTTAATTAGATTTTTAGAATTGGACTGAAATTTCCCCAGCTTTTTAAATCAAAGACTGGAGGAAAAATACAGCTTGGTGGTCATTTTTTGTCTTTCATTCTCTCAAGGAGAGACCCCCTGTTGCTTGTGCAACGAACCATGTGAACCCTCATGCAAAAACTTTCAAAGTAAGAAATTATTGTGTTGGAGAGCAGCTATAATTTAGTAGCAGGAGCTGCCATTGGTTCCAGTCAGGAGTTTACTGTCAGGAGGTTTTGGTTTTTGTAGATCTGTGTGACAGTCAAAAACCTGACAAACAGTTAATACCAACAGTTTTGCTTCCCCTGAAGGTTCAAAAGGACTGTAGGAGGGTTCTTCATAAACCCCAACCTCCCTTGACAAAGTGAAAATTCTGTCAAAATAGAAGAGTAAATTATAAACTCCCAGTAAACGTTTTTTTCATGAGTATTTTGGAAATAACATGTTCCTGCAAGATGTTCTCAAAGAAGGAGGGTACAGGAATCTGAAGGAGCATCTCAAAATGAGGAGTCAAAGGAAGTGGATTCAGAGCAAAACAGAAAACACGAATATTATAAAACAGTGAAGACCAAGTTTGAAGAGAGCTCAAACCCGGAGTTGCTCAACTCCTGACTATGACATGGGACTACTGGTGGGCCTTGGCTTCACTTGCACTGGAATGTGGGTGTCATAGACATCCCTTTCTTTTTGTAAAGCATCCCAGGAAGCCTTGAAAAGCATTAGAACTACAACAGCCCATGGAATTCTGCACCAGGTGATCAGGCAAAGCCAAGATGCAGCAGTCACTGCAATAGATAATGAATGATCATGAAGGGAATGTCAATGTGGATCTTCTGAAGCCAAATCATATCTCATAAATGTATTAAGAGCTGTGGAGAATTCAAAGGTGTGGGCAAATCTGATCAATAAACCATACTTGGGTTTCTCTACTGACAGGAAACTGCTCCTTTGGCTAAAAGAGATTGTAACATCAGTGTGGAAACAGATTTTCATAGGGAAGGTTTTACCAATAGATATTTTCAAGAATCTTTACAGTGATTTGTGCTGTTTAACACAACAAAAATTATCTGGAAGTGGAGACAGCAAGGTGACAGACTTTGCAGATCATCTAAAATGAGTCTGACAAGAAATGAGAAGATTATAGTGTTGCAGAATGATTTAATAGCACTGAAGGATGGAGGTTGTTGATAATTTTTGTCAAGCATTGTGAGATTCTATAAACTGTCACAAGATGTAGAGGCCAAAGGCAAAGCGTTTCCTTCTTGCTGTTGCCCTGCTGGTTTGGCCTCTGATATTGGTACAGGATGGGATTGTTCACTATTAAAGGCAGAATACAGACATGTCCTGGCACTGACCTACAGCCATCCCTGGGTAATTTGCTGTGCATGGGTCACCTTTGAGTTGCTTGTTATTTTTCCTGCTCTGCGTAAAGAAAACAAACTGCAGAAAGATTTCAGGGTGGCTGCACCAATAGTTGCTTTGCAGTTCTGTATTTCCACAAACCATCTCAAGTTTAAGCTCCTGTTCTTCTAAATACGATTTATAGCATGCAAATGTGTCTGGAAAGCAGAGAGAAGGGGTGAGGAATCTCTGACTCATTATTTATCTTCAAATATTGCTTTATTATTTATAGAGCCATTCTGCATTTCAAAAGCACGTAGGCAATGGTAGAAATAAAAGGCTATTTCTGAGAGCAGTGAGACTTAAGTTACCAAGGCCCACATTTTCAGGGGAATTGAGATGCCCCATTTCCTTCAGCTTGACAGTGTGTATAATCCACAGTTAGAAAGTGGAGTTAAACAGTTGCTTCTTCTGACATCTATGATAGTCTGGGCACCTCCAGTTCTCCTGGAGTGTAAAAAGAGATATTACAATGTCAGAATATTGAAATAGATGGAAAAATACTACAGTCAGAAGGAGCCACTCAGTCTTGCACTAAGTTCAACCCCTTGAATAGGCCCCCAAAAGCCCTTGGGGAAGTTCTGGGTGCTCCTCAATGTTGTGTGGTTCCTAGAGCTGCTCAGAAGGAGGTTCCTTGTCCTTGTGTGACTGCTTTGGAGACAAATGCTGTCTTTAAAGGGCTACTGGACTTTAACTCGGTTCCTTTCTGCTGTTCACATCTGTGATCTGGGCTCCTACACACACTGTTGTCAGGTAAAATTGCCCAAATTTTTCAACCATGAAGAAGTTGCCCCTGAAGGCTGGGGGTCATTTGAGCTTGGGCTTTTTAACAGAGTGATTTAAAGCTTCAGTTCTGCCTCTTCCTCTACAAGGTACTGGAGAAGGGCTAAATTTATCAACTAAATTTTCTAATATACATTTTTCTAATATTTGTTTTCTGTAGATTTAGTTTAAGGCTGACAATACTGTGTTGTCAATTGAAAATTCCTAAGACATGCCACAGTGAGAGCTCTGGATAAGACAGTCATAATTGATGAGAGATCTGTTTTCTTGCCTATTGATTTCTCTGGCTGAAATTGAAATGAATGATTTGGAGTTGAAATGACTTGACTGTTTTTTCTAAACATCAATTTCAAAATATTCTCTGCTCTTCACATTAGCTGGTAATCTGGGATTGTTTTAAGGTCTTTCTGTATTCTAAACACAGTAAGTGTAGCCATAGAAACATACATATAAAGGGGATTTTAATTATCAATAACATTGATAGACTTTGTTAAATTGTTTTTGTGCCTCCACAATGTGTTGTTGACTAATTTAAAAAAAAAAAGTTACTAATACCGATAATTTTTTTTTTTTAACTTCTTTTTGAGAATTGTGATCATATGCCTGCAGCACTTTTGTTAAAGGTTAAACAACAAAGTCTTATCCTGGGGAAACTAATTTGCTTCGTTAATCTGAAGACTTATTTTGCCTCATTAATTGTTGTTACAGTTTTACCTGTATTTCCCTTAAATTAGAAGAGAAAAACACATATATTTTAGGTTTATTGTTGAATTCTTTCTGGGGTTGGGTGCACTCCTGCGCCTTCATCTTTTTAAGTGTCACCATATTATTTGGAGGATGTCCAAATATTTCAACTCTATTTTCATATGAGAATCACTAATATTTTAGATAAGTTCAACCCTTTTTGCCTGAAAGTGCAATATGAATGTTCCTACATCAATATATAGTAAGATTAAAATGGGTGCAGTATTATAAGTAACATACTTAATATTTGTTATAATTAGATGTTTTAGTCATACTGTAATTGCAGCTAAATAGAGGGAAACAGCAATTAATTACATCAGAAATAGCTGTTAACTCTTTAATTTGTTCCAAATAATGGAACTAGAGCAATAATCTGTATAAACAGGTGAGTATGGACTGGGCTATTTGCTGACACTGAGTTAAAGAAGTGCGTCTGACAATGAGGTGTATTTTGGATTCACACCTAAGTGATTATAGATTATCACTTAATAATGTCACTATCAGTAAGCAATGATTACTATGAAGTGGAAACAGACAGGAAATGAAATTATGTTTTCATTTTTAGGTGTGTGTTCTCTTTACTCTTTATTAGCTGTAAGCCAGTGCCTTGTTGTGGCTGTAAATCCAAGGCACGGGGTTGGGTTTGCACCCAGCACTGGCTGGGTTTGCCCAGGATGGAAAACCAAAGCCCAGGAGAGTTGTGGCTCTTACCAGTGGCTGATGGTGGTTGTGCAGTGTAGCTGAATCCTCTCTCTGCACACCACAGGTGGAGCCTGAAGTACACTACAGGTTGGATATTTATATTTTAGCCAGTTTAAATTGGCACTGGAGACCTGTACTTCTGTTTGGGTTCAGTTCGAATTCCGTCACTGTAGGACAGGCTGCGTGTTTGGTTGGCATAACAGGGTCAAGCCCTCATGTGAATCCCCCTCCAGGCCCTGGTGTGTCAGAATTACCAGAGCACGGGTCAATTGGCTTCTTCTCCCAGAGCCTGGCGTGTCTCTTAGAGTGGCAGGGCCAGATTCACTCCTCCTAAACACCTTGGAACAGCTCTTCTTAAGTCAGGTTTAAAACTGCTTAGGCTTGTTCTACCAAATGGAACAGAATTTCCTCAACCATGCGCATCTAGAAGCAAGACCCCCATTGCTGCAAGAGAGGAAACTTCTTTCTAATATTTAGAATACTTTCTGGTTTATTCAGTCTGAAGAATTTTACTTCTTGAATGTCCCTCTTCTTTGTCTCTTCAATCTCAACTAAAGTGTTGGAATGATTTTTTTCCCACACTATTAGCTACATTTACATTCTGCAAGGTAAAGAACACACAGCCATTATCCACCAAACCTATGTATGTAACAGTTTAATAATTTTACAGCTTAAACTTTCACAAAATCTTGTTATTAGCTTTAAATAGTATTTTTTGACATTGAACAGTGCTGTGGCAAGCAATTGTATGTGACTGGAAAGCATTTAATTTGGCCAGAGTTAGAAAAGATTAAGTTGCTAAAGGTAGGGAAAAATTTTGTATTTAGTCACAAGTAGATTAGAAAGCTGAAAAATGTTTTGCTTTTAATTGTGTAATAACTGTAATTAAGATTTATGTAATGATAAATGATAAATTCAGAGGCTGATACGAACTCACAAGTTTATAAAATCTACTGCTGCTTTAAAAAAAAACCCAACAGCAATTCCATTATTTCTGTTGTCTCAGTTTTGTCTTGGCCTCAGACCACTATTGGGCAAAATCAAACCTTTTATTGTGGAACCTTGTGTGTGTTTACCCTCCAGTTCGTTCCTCTAAAAAGTAAATTTCATTCATTTTCAGGAACAGAATTTATGTTCTCTGTATATTACAAAAGTTCTTGAATGCTAATATTTTGTTATTAGTTGGTCATGGCAACCAGAAAACACAGCTGTTACATTAAGGGATTATGGTATGGAATGTTTATTTACTGTAGTCTTAGATGTCACAAAATACTGGGTGTTTAAGGTATATTTGTTATGAAAAGACATTAGCTGGGTATTGATGGACTGGGCTTCACAGAAAATTGAAAAGTTTGGCTGCATTTGGGATAAAAACAGAAATAAGTGACCAAGAAAAATGTTTCTGAAGCTGCTTTTTTATTTATGTTTTTAATTATTTATTTTTTTTCTGATGCAGATGATCACAGTAACAGCTGTCAGGTTACTCAGGAAGTTGTTTCCTGAAATCAGTGCAGCCCAGAGAGTGTATTAATGGGGTCAGTCTGAAGCCTCCTATAAAGATCGGGCTAAACTTGGGAACATTTCATATTTAAAAAGAACACTTACAGCTGAAGCTCTCTAATAAATATTGGGTAAAACATCCAAAGATTGCCAAATGTAATCTTTAAGGAAGTTATAACCAAAACTTTTACTAAACTCTGAGGTTTTAGGTTTAGGTTTTTTTACTGTCGGAGTCTTTTGCAAAAGTGGGCAGTGCTGATTGTGAGAATCATTGCTTCATCTTATTGCATGGTAGATTTATTTGTTAGTGAAACTTCAGGAAAAGATCTGAATTTATCAATGCACTTTGAAAACTGGGAAGATATTTTGAAGAATCTGCATCACCAGGTGTTTTTTGCTTGTGATGGTCAGCAAGACACTGATTTGGCTGAACTCTTGCACAAGGCTTCTTAATCAAAGGAATTGTTTAAAACTTTAAATCCAGTGTAACTGAGCACTCATTCTGTGGATTATTTGTTATTAATTCTCAAAGAAATATCAGTAAATCTTATTAATACTCTTAAAATAATGTTAGAGATAAAAGCAAGTTGTTCTTTCCAATATCCTTGAATCATCTCAAACACACATCAAACTCTATCTTAAGGCACCAGTCTTTGTACCCTCATGCATATGTTAGTTCAGATTTATACAAATATCTGTCTCAATAGGAGAAGAGACTAAACCAAAGACAACTTTTGCCTTGCTGAGTCAAGAAATGTGGATGTTCTGCATAGTTAAATTCTATGGCTCGACTTCTAGTCTTTTGAGGAAGAAAATTATAACATTTACATGAATTATCACAGAGTGATTGTTTCCTGCATAAATTAAGTTTGGGTAATTGGTGTGGTTGCAAAATTGAATTAAATAGTTTTACAAGTTCAGAATTAGGCATATTGAGTCATCTTGATTTGAGTAAATATGAATAATATCTTGTTGTCTGTGATTTTGTTGCAGAGAGCCCTTGTAAAGGCTACAGACAGGGGGAAGACCTGTTTGCGGTGTACACACTGAGCAAGTTCTTGGTGCATCAGTAGGAAGAAAAATAGTGATTTCATGGCACCCCCCAGAAATTTGGGATGTCACTTGATCCATTGATGGGCTTTTAGAAATATATCAATGGTTTTAAAAGTACACTCCAGAGACCTTCTCTATTTTTGGCAAAGAAGAGGTGCCCCATGTTCTGGGTCTCTGCAAACCTCTCAAGTTATTGTCTGTTGTATGTTGAGATACAGCATCCTTACATTGGAAACAAATAGAAATAAAACTGCCATGGAATAAATGGCAAAACCTCCACTGAAAATATCAAGACTGGAGATTCATCTTTCATTCTTTCCTGTCTATTTAAGTAATGATTCTGCTTTATGAACTGATTGCTGACTTTACACGGAGCAAGGAGAAGGCAGTCTGGCAGATACTTAATTTGTTTTTTGTTTTTGTTTTTGTTTTTTAAATCTGTAGAACTCTTTTCAATGTTAATATGAATAGATGTCTTCCTAATACAGTAGCTTAATGCAACATTTTTTAAATTGCCTATTTTTAGATTAAAAAAGGCATAAATGCTGTCATTTAATCACTGCAGACTGCTTTTGCTTTTGAGTTAGAAGCAGTCAAATTTACCAAGGTGTACTTAACACTTCCTTTTGAGTACATAACATTATCACTAGTTACTGCCACATAGCCTGTGCTGGATCTCCAAACACAGCCAAGGCAACAGAAGTTACAGGAGAGTTTGTTTCTAACAGACTTGGAGTTGAGGATGGTCCCAGCGTGTCCTGTGCAGTTGAATTGAAACTATTTGCTGAAACTAACTTTAAAATGTACTTCAGTAACACAAAGCAGTAACTGAAGGAAAAGAGAGAGGTGGGAAGCCAACCCCCTAAAGTGTATTCAGGGGTATTTGGGTTTAAATTTTAATGTTCCTTTTGCAGGTTTAAGACTTACTGTTTTCTTGTAGGTCTATAAATTTAACAGAACAAAGTAGGGAGCCAAAAACATTTCTGAGAAGTACTTTTGCATCCATTTGTGTAGCCTTCCAGTGCTTCTGGGAGGAAAGCACTCCAGGTTTGTGGTGTTAGTGGTGAGCCTGGATCTGGACGGTTGCCTTTCCACAGGGATAAGTGGAACAGGACTTGGAGTCAGGAGTTGGGAGTCAGTTGTTGTGAGTCACTCTGTGTTTTCTGAGATGTGCTGACAGTACAGGCTCCCTTCTTGCTCCCCACAGATTAAAGACACTCTGACTTACCTTAAATCCTTTATTTTATCTGAAGTCAGGCCGAATATTATACTGAGCGTGGGTAGGATTGTTCCCTAATTTTATACCTTTTAAGCCACCGTTGTAGGTGAGTCAGGATAGAGCTGAATGGTGGTTTTGTGTTATAAATGAGGAGGTAAAATCTGGCCAAACTTCCCTCTGCCACCCTTGAATTCATTTGAATTCACCCCTGTTCAAGTTAGGGATTCACATGTATCTGAGTTTCCAATGAATTCTATTTTGTCTATTTTTACAGCAATGAATTAGGACTAAATCATAAGTAGAGTAACATTAATAATACCTTTTTCCCCCTAAGGCTACTGCAGTTAGGAATGTAGGTGACATTGCTGAACTGGTTTGTGATGACATTGTTAAAGGAACAATATGAGAAAGCAGAAATTATATTTACCATTCATGACTTTGTTACCTTTCTGCCTATCATTTTTAAAAGGTTGTAGCTACTTACAGCTGGTTTGAATTGATATCTGATGGTTAATAATTTTAGATGAAAAGTGAGGTTGAGCCATTGTTAAAAGCCCAAATGAGTTTAGAGAACCAAAATTAAAATCCTTTATTTACAGCATACAGTATCATGGAGCATTGTTACGATCAGAAGTATTAAGTGCTTCATCAGATTAAAATGTTTAAAGTTTTAGATATCCCAGATAACCGTCAAATACTGTTGCCATCTGCCCTTGACAGAAGCACCAGCATCTGCTGAGATGCAGACCTGTGACCTCTAGATAAGTTTCTACACACAGAAAAATATTTATCTTCCTACTATGACCTTCCATGCACAAGACATGAGCCATGGATTTGTTTCCTAGGAACTAGTGACTGAGGAAAATCTATAATTAGATCTGTGGGTTGCTCGCTACAAATGGGAATTGGGTGCTAAGCAGGTTCTTAAAGTTTCCAGAAGCGTTAGACAGACTTCATGTAATGGAACCAAATTTAGCAAACAATACCCTTCATCATGATATTTCTTTTTTAATATCTTCAATTAAAAAAATTAAATACTTTTGATAGAGTACTTATTCCTCTATGTTAATTTTAATTGCAAAACATTTCCAAAAGTCAAGACTCGGCAGGTTGCTAGTTAAAGCAAAAATGAAATTAGACACAATCTTCCAATAGATTTCTTCAAATTAAACTGAGTCTTAATTTTCAAGAGCGGTTTTAGGTGAATCATTCTCATCAGCTCTGTTTTTTCTCACTTTACTACTCCTGTTCACCTCCTCAGGTTGGCTTTGCAACTTCAGTGTCTTACTCTGCAATTCCAATTACTTTGCCCAGCTGGAGGTTCCCACTTAATCCAGATCTTGATTTCTTCCTTTGCTGCATGCATGGATCTAAAGATAACTTCTGTAGCCAAGTCCCACGGGCAGTGAATGTGGCTGCAGGGAGAGGGAGCCGCCAGGTTCTTTATACTCCCCGGACACCCCCGGCCTCCTCAGCAGGTTATTTCAGCCTGGGCACGGTGCAGCTGAAACGCTCCCTTGCTGCTTCCAGCCCAGTGCCAGAGCAGAGTGCCTTGTGCCTGCTGGGATGCTGCAAGAGCGGCCCTGAGTAATGAATTCAGATTTGGATCTTATTCAGAATAAATAATGCTGTGAAATACCTGGGAAAAGGTGCTGTGAATTGGGTCTGTTCTCCTCTTTCCTCCCACTTCTTGTACATTTAGCTCCATGTGTATTCTGTCCTATGTCCTGAATTTCTGCAATTACAAACCATTAAATGTAGTGATGTTGTCTCTGCATTTCTGCCTTTTCAGATCTGGGATAAGTTTGTGATAAAGCACCTCTATAAATCTGAATAATCACTTTCTTTGTTTGTTTTTCTGAGTTCTCCTCCATTTAATATTGTCAATCACAGTCAGATTTTTCCTAACAACTAACCACAGCTTTTGAGCTACTCCATCTGGCTGTCACTCAGAAGACAGTGGTCCTCAAATTCCCTCAGCTAACAGGGTTTGTAAATTAGTAACTTAAGTGGTAATTAAAATATGATCATTAAATGGCTACTGAAAGTTCAAATCAGCCAGTGGAACAACAAGACCTTCTGTGAAAAGTGACACTTCTTGGTCCTTTTCCTTTGAGATCACAAAAAGCTGTGTAAATTCTGTGCTGCCAGTGGGAAGGTATTGTTGTGTACAGAATCCTGAGTTTGCAGAAATATATTTGAAACAGACTGTTAGGAACAAGGGAAGTGGAAATTGTTCTTAATGGATCTCCTGGCTCTTTATAAATTAAAAGAAAGCTCTAGAATTACCTGCTACGAAAGATAATGCATGTCTTGATGTGTTCGTTGAATCACTTTGTTTCAATCTTTGAGCAAATGCTCACTGGTAGTTCTTTATATTGGTGAAATCCTCAACTTTAATTCCCTGCCATGGTTCTTCAGCAGGAATTGTTGCATTTGTGTTCAGCTGTGATAATGACCCTCGGACTGAAGGGATCCACCAGTGCACAGGGCGCCCAGATACAGAAAGTCAGCCTCTGTCACTTGAACACCTGTGCATCCTACTACCAAGAGGAACTGAATTTTGTAAACATTTATGCATAATTATGATAAAAAGCCATTATGTTGAGAAGATAGTGTTTGGTTGAATATCAAATATCCTATTTGTGTTGATTATTCTAAAAAGACCTCAAAAATTGAGCCCAGGTGGTGAAACAACTTCATCAGTTTTTAATATATTGTGTAATTTTCATACATTAAGGTATTTTTTTTAAAACATTTGTCTATGGAATTTATTGAGCTTGGCAAATTTCAGATTTACAATTGTTTTTAGTTAGTAAAGTGTTGTATTTGCATTGGTGTAATGAAATTATAATTAGTATAGTACCTTTTATAGGATGTAGAGCCCAAGTCCAACAAAATACTTCATTAAACCACCTGCTTTTGAAGCAGTGCAAGTTCCATTTCCTTCATGTACATAAAGCTCTGACTGTGACACCTGACAAGAGATTTGTGCAGTTTTGTCTCAGTTGCTTCAGGTGAGGAACATTTGCACCTTTTGCAGCCCCCAATCAGTCTTACAAACTCACATCAAAATTACGCTAAAACTGGGAGTTTCTCACAACGTCCTTCCCAAATTTGACACTTCCTGGCATGTTTTGCATGACAAAGCTCACAGTTAAGGTGCTAAAAAGAGCCCTCTTGAGAATATCACTGCATGATTTTTCATTTCTGTAATTCGTTTCATTTCAGTGCCTGATTTTTTTCAGTTCCCATGTTGCATCTCTGACAGTTGGTATTAAGTTTCCACGTTCAAGGGATTGGTACACCCAGGACTTGATACTTCAGAGGTTCTATACAGATATTTAAAAAGCTTCCATTTAGAGATGCACTATTGTAATAATACACCTGTTCTTGGATTGGGTTTTTTTTAAAAACCATAAGAGTTTAAGAGAACTAATGCAAAATAATGTAAGTAATAAGCAATTGTTGATCTTGTAATAGTGATTTTGCCCAGTGGCCGCCGATGTTTTAACATGTATGAATGTCTCAGGATGAATAAGAGAAGCAAACACAGAATGTAACTTTGTTAAGGGATTAATGACATTGTATTTAAAGTTTGAAGTCATCTCTTTGCTTGAGAAGCTCCATGCCATAATTCAGCCAAATCAGTATATTAATGTGCAAAATTCAGAGGTTTTCCCAGTCATGAGTTTTTCCCAGTTATATCTAAGTTTTGGGGATCTGATATCAAAAATAGATCTTTAAAATTAAAAATAACTGAATTTTGGCTTGCTTTGCTGGGTTAAATCAAGTCTGTTTTCTACATACATTTTTCTTTCTCTGAGAGATCAGTGTATGTCCATTCTTATTTGGACTGTCACCAGCATGAAGCAAAATCCTTGGAGCTGATGTCACAGAAACAATGTCTGCTCTAATAAAGTTTTCCCCAGCTTTGGTTTCCCCAGAAAATAGCTCCCATGCTGAATTAATGAAGAGGTATTAATTTTTATTTAAGAAATTATTAAATTCAGCCAATCATATGAATTCCTTTCTAGTCACAGGTTTTGTGTCTTTAGCTTACAGTAGCAAAGCAGTTTCTGCTGGTTAATGCTTTTGAATAACGATGGGAGTATTTTGCATTTGTTTTGCTTGAAAGAGTATTTGAGTCAGTGTGGAGCAGATGGAGCCTCTGACTGTAAAGAGTGATTTTCAGTATGGCAGGACAGGAAGTGTCTGTTTAAATATTTATACAATATCTAAACAATGGGCATAAACCATTGTTTTGCTCTCGTGGCACACAGCGATTAAAGGAAAAAATTGTTCATCTTTAAATATTCCATGAATAAATTCGCTTCCAAGTAGGCTTGGGGAAGTGGGAAATACCAAAACTGAACAACCCTACATAAAATAATATCTAAAAAAAACCCAGAAAACCCCATGAGTGAGGCACTGTAACACTCTGAAATGAGAAGAACTGGGGTGTGAACCAAAGAGTCCTGTCTGAGGGGGGGATTTGTTTTCTGATTAAAAAGTGAAACTAACACGATGCATCTCTAATTCACCTGGTGTCAAGAACTAAGAAATCGAGGAAGTGGTTGAGGCAAACAGTTTTTAAGGAATGAAACTGGTAAAGGAGGCTGGTGCTGTTCAGGCCACATTTGCTGGGGTTGCAGAACTGTGAAGTCTCTCTCTGGGGGCAGTGTGGCTTTTTTGTGCTTCCATTTCTCTTCCTCTCTTGAGAGCATTGATTTACTTTTGCGATAAACCCGTGACAACAGGGGGATCACATTGCTGAGATGAGTTTAGCTGGAGGGATACATAATGTCAGCTGAAAAATAGCACTTGGGAAATACATTTTGGCTATGGTTCAGCAGAAAGCACATCCTGTCAGCTACGTAATGCTCTGTTTTCTTGAAAGAGTCTTTCAGTTGAGCAGAATCACAGAGTCTCTGCCTTTCTGAAACATAAAATTGCTGGTCTGTCATGGTGTTCTGTCTGTGGCCCTGACAAGGCTGGTATGGATCCCTTCAGTTCCCAGTACTTTTGTTCTCTGCCATAATCCTGAGATGGGAAAGTTGTGGGAAGTGAGTGACATCTAACTCTACACCCAGTACTTGGGTCCCTTGGGTCCTGGGTGAGGAAACAGCCTTCAATAGTCTATATTATTGTGGGGTGCTCAGCTGGCATCTATTCTGTGCCATCTGCCCAGGCAAAGTCAAGGTTGTTCTGAACTGTGAGATCAGAACAAGGGAAAATGGAATAGGTAGAAATTGTGTGGCTGGAGAGAGCATGGCTGCCTTGTCCATGTTCTCAGTGGGTGGGAATAGGGGCTTGTCCTGCCTGAATGACCATTCCCTAAGAATGAAGAGTCTTTATATGCAACACCCAGCCACTGGCATGTGGTGCAGGCATTTTCAGTTTTAGGACCTGCACTGAAGTTCCTGAAGCTGCAAAAAAATATGGAAATAACTGTTTCTGTCTGGGCTTCAGGTGGGATTTCATTTATGTATTTCAGAAATGTAAAAATGAACTCCCAAAGTAAACATTCCAGCAGAAATAAAATGGCCTTGTTTTATCTCAACCAGGAAATTGGGAAAGCATTGTTCTGCAAATACACTGTGAACTAGGAAACTTTCATGTGAGCAGTGTGGTGTTTATGCCAGTGTTCAGAATATCAGTCTTGCCAGAGGAGATGACAGACAATCCTGTTTTCTTCCTTGCTCTTGTTGAAGCACCAAACCATATGGCAAATTAAGCCTGATTTTTATTAAACTTTTCATTGTACTGAGCTTAGTGCGAACTGGGAAATGCACTTTCTTTGAACTATGGAGCCATTATATAAGCATCTTAATTAGGAGATGTTAATGTTCTCCCTTACATTCCTGGGAGTTTGCAGCTCCCTCTTGTGGCTAATTAAGCAGGTTTAAGGTCTGAAAATTGCTTTTTGAGAGATGACAACGATGCCGTGGTACCCCGAGCAGCTCAGTCCTGGGCTGTGCATCACTACATCAAACATACGGTGCTGTGCAGTAACTGCATGCACAGACTTAGAGAAGACATAGATAACAGACAAAGGTCTGCACACGAGGCACCCTGAATGTGACAGCTCCCTGAAGCTTCAAAAAGCTGAGTGGGCACATCCAGTCATTCAGAAAAACTCTGCTGTCTGGGAACTCTGCTGCTCCTATACATCTGATGCTGCATGTGCTGCTCCAGTGGGGATGAGAGATGGGATCTGTCATAGCTCCAAGGAGTACAGATCTTTCAGGCACCACATTTGGATGTCTCACCATCAAATTCAAGGTTAAGATCTTTGCTAGATTTGAAGCTGAGAAGAAATTTTCCCTCCAGTCAGGTTTTCAGGGGCGATTCTTTTATTCTTATCCTTATCCTTGTTCTATCTCTGTCTTTCTGTCTAGTGTGGAGAAAAATCTGTGTATGATTATCTGGAAGACTTTTGATATATTCCCTTGCAGTGCTCAACATTTGTTCTGCTTTATTTCTGTGGTTTGTTACAACCAGGGCATTGTGCCTATACTGCATCTTAAATTTGTCATAAACAGGTAACGTGTGATGGTTCTAGTGGAAATGGCTGTGGTGGAAACATCTCTGAATTAGATTTCTGTGCTGACCTGTGGCTGATTTCGGGCCTTTCAAAGCACTGTCCTTATACTGGATGGAAGATGCACTTGGTTTGCACTAAGTCTCAGACCTTGGGACAGAAAATGATCAATTTGTCTGTTCCCTAAAAAAAAAGTGAACATTGCAAAATCTTAAGCATAGCTTTGTGTTAAGAAAAACACATGTTTTTAGGCTTGATGTAAAAAATATTGGAGATTTGTCAAAAAATGAACTGACCAGCAGGTAAGTTTTCAGTAGGAGCCATTAGGTTTTGGTGTCCTCACAAGCCCAGAAGTCACAGAGTGGCTTTGCCCTTTTGGCACCTGCAGTGCTTTCTGCCTGCCTGTTTTGGCGTCACATACTCGAAAATACACAAGAAAACTTCATCCATTCGTGTTTCTGAGTGTTGGAAGGAGGAATTAAAAAAAAAAAAGGTGAAACAGGTTTTTGCTTTGAAATTTTTCCTTTCCCCAAAGGGTTTGCGAATTGAAACTTTATCTCTGAAAATGCTGATTTCCTATTTCATAACTTGTGGCAATATTTTCTCAATTAAAATAAAGGAATAATGATTATGGAGTTAAGTCAAAATCTCACTGCCCAGTAATCTGCAACCCAGCATTGCTGAACCCACAGCAACAGGGCAGCAAACATTTATTTCCTCAGGGACATTATTAAACAACCTGCATATTTATTATCTTAGAATTGGAGCAGCTCCAGATTTCTAAGGCCACTTTTCCCCTTCCTTTCACTGAGCCATGATTCAGACCAGCATATGAATTTTTGACTTAATGTTTCTGCAGAAATATTAGTGATATGAAATTGCTAGAAACAAAAGAACATGAAACAGCAGAGGCGAGGAAAGGCTTGGTAAAATTATCAGCCTTAAAGGGCAAGATTAATTTATAATCCTTTAGATTGTGGGGTACAAATACAGATTTACAAAGCATGTGGTTTATAACTAACATTGTGTAGCTCTGCAAGTTTCTAAATGTTACTCTTGCTAATGTGAGGCTGATTTGAAATTGGATTTTTAAGGACTTTTTCTTATGGGAAAATGATAGTACCAAGGAGTTGCCATACACACATGTATGTGTTTATCTATAAATACAAATCTGGGAAATGGACTAATTCCAGCCATGTGACTAAGCAGAGTTCTGGGTGGGATACTCAGATATTTTCATGCAGAGTTTTTTTCCCTTAATTCAAAATCCTGGGAAAGGAAGAGTGTTAAAGGGATTGGGGGGAAAAACCAACATGAAAATAGTCTGTTTTGTAATGACTTCACAATGGCTAATAAAAAGGACTGACTAATTGGAAAACACTGTGTGATGGCTCTGTGGTATGGTAAACATTGTGAAATAAGTGTGTCTCATGGCAATCAGTGCGATATGTCTCTCATATTCTATTTTGTTTTGTAAGTTTGTAACCGTTTTATCAATTTAACCAAAAAAAAAAGAATTAAATGAAAGGTTAAATTCTAGACACTGAGCTACTATAGTAGCAGTGGAATAGTAGAAACTTTAAGTAGTGAAATAGAAGACACTAAATATAACATAGGGGCTGGCTAAGGACATGAGCAGCTTTTCCAGGGTATAGCACAAGAATTGCACAGTGTCTTCTGAATGATTGAATTCATATTTTATAGTTACATTTTATTGGCAGGGAAAATATCTCAGCATTAGGTAAAAGACTGAAATTACTTATGTGGTTTTAGAATTATTTTAAAGGATTTTCTAATATGGCCTATCCCGTGTTTCCTGCCATGCAGGTCATCAGAAGTGAAGTGACAGAGGGAGCAAAGTTTCGACTCTCTGGTAAGGGAGTGGATCAAGACCCAAAAGGAATTTTTAGAATCAATGAGATCACTGGGGACGTGTCCGTGACCCGAACCCTCGACAGAGAAGCCATTGCCAATTATGAGGTGAGTACTCACAGCAATAACAGCTCTGTCTCTGTCTTGATGGTGCATATTTTTGAATGTGTGTTTGCTCTTGAAACATGTGCAGTTAAATTGAAGACTTCAAAATGTCCAGAAGTGTTTGTCCTTTGGAAGTGGTAAATGTGTTTATTTCTACATGCAATGGAAACCCTCCTCTGCTTGCTGAATAGAACTTCTGCCTTTTATCTTTGGTAGAAATACTGTTAGAACATTGTGTATGCATTTGATTTGTGATTATGAAATTTTGCTTGGACGAAAGGAGAACCTTTGGGGAAGTTGCCACTGTGGTTATACATTTTTATTGTCCGACTGTCAATGGAATGTACTGTGGAACTCCGCTTTTAGTAGTGGATATCTTTAATAGAGATAAAGAAGATTTTGATAATATAAAAAAGTGAGCAGATACATCTCTGTCAGATGTCCATCACCGACAAAGATCTTACTGAAGATTCCTTTCCTTGTCAATAAAAGCTATGTTTTTCTCCATTACGTCTTTAACAAATGGGCCCTGAAATCTGCAAAACAACATTGCTCCGTATTGTGAATCGAGGATCTGTTAAGTCATGTTTCCTATCTTGCTCTTGAAACGTGCAGTCAGACAAACTGTGCCTGGCCACGTTGGCACAGAGGAGCAGCAGAATTCCAAATGCAGAGTGGGATTGTGTCACAGCACGGGGCACTGACCCCAAAACCCTCTGGCAGCAGGCAGTGCATGGTGGGGCACTGGCTCTGGGGGCGCAGCCCTGACTGCCAGCCCTGACAGCCAGCCCCGACCTCTGGGCTTTGTCTTCTGCTGAGCCTGATCAATACTTGTGCTTTCAGTGCTGTGTCTCCTCCTCTGGGAGAGTTTACCAGTTAGATGACTAGTCACCCTGCCTCAAACAGCACTGCTAAAATTTGCCATATGTTGGTTTTCAACACTTGAACATCTACTTCTCTGGGTCTACACTGCAGTGTATGTTACCCGCTCGCACAGGGTTTATGGGAGTTCCTGATGGCCTTCTTAAAGGAAAACATTTCAGTTTCTCTTTTTAGCACTGTTCCTTGTCTTCATTTACCAGCTGGATCTTATTTTAGCACTAGTTTCCCACCTTAATATGTTTAGTATAAACCTTGAATAATTTTTTGCTGGAAAATTGAAGTAGATTTTTCAACTCAATGCATCAAAACACAAATGGCTCCTCCTATCTGCTCTGGCAAAAGGTGGACTTAAATGAAGACAAACCCATTTCCCTGGAGGAGCCTTTTTGAAGCAATAGAAGTTATATACAAGTAGTGTGTTGTAGCAGATTATCCAGAGCAATGTGAATGTACAGCCTAATAGGCTGTAGTGCTCTCTAAGCCATTCCACATCCCTCTGCTCAGCAGGCTCACCAGCACCCTGCAGAGCAAAGTGGAGTTGAAAAGTTCTGTAGGAGAGCCCTCGACTTGATTGCTCTGTCTTTGAGTCCAGCTCCTTGTTTTCCAATAAAGATGTGTCATGATGTCAGGAAGACAGCAGGATTTTCTCCGTGATTTCCTTGGTACACTGCGAGATGAATAACATGAAAAAATCTTTAAATTTCTCTCAAAAAGAGTTTTCTGTTTTTGTTTGAGCTTTCTCCTGCCCAGTATTGATGTTCTGGAAGAAAATTCAAAGCAAAGGGCAAACAAGGAAAGAATAGGTCACTGTGAAAAAACACAAGTTCTTTGCAAGCCATTGTACTATCAAGTGTATAATCAGTGGTGGGGTGAGGATGAAAGGATGAAATCCGTTTGAATCCCTCAGCTGCACAGAGGGACGGTGTGTCTGAGCACTGATTTACTGCCTATGCTTAGTGAATATGTACTCAAGAATTTAGAAATGCTAATAGGGCACAAAGTAGAGCTTTGGTGAGCACAGTATTTCATAGAACTTTGCAGATGTTACCACCTCAAAAACGTTTTAAATTAGCTAAGAATATTTAATATATTATAAAAATTAGGTTTTTCCTTGAATTTTTGAAATTCTGGTTTTTGCTGCCCTTTTTTCTCCTGAAGGAATATTGAAAAACTTGTTTTTATGTGGATTCAATATGAGAGACTCATTATTAGAGGAGTACTGAATTCTATACAGATGATTGTCTGACTTAATCCCTTCTTTCTACTGCATGTTATTAAGTATTTTATTTCTAGTAAAAGAAAATATTTTAAAATAGAGTGAAAAATTCTGTCTGAGGGTCAGGGCCTGCCAGTCCATTTGGTGCAGCCCATTTGTGTGGCAGTTGTGTTTTCAGATGAGTTTAAATTTTGATTTTTAACAAAAGCAACTCAAACTGGCAAGAGGAATATAAGGTAGCTTCTATTAATGACACCACCCTGAGCCCCCTGAAATACTTATTTATGCAACTGCTTTATAAGTTTATTATTTATGAATTCAGATAAATTGATTAAAAAAATGGACAAGTATGTGAAATTCCACCAAAATATTAATGTTGAGGGAATTACTTGCCAAAGTAGTTCTGACTTAATCACCTACACCTCTGAAAATGTGATGGTTTCTACTGAGAGAAAAGGAGCCTGTGCTCAGCAGGCTGGGTGAGACAGCAGGAGTCCAAATGCCACTACAGGGAAATTTAACTTAGCAATGTTTTTCTCCTGTGTATGGAACTATGCTAATGCAATCCTGTTTACCAGTGGGAAAAGGTTGATGCTCCTGGTGTGTTTGTCCCTGTAATTTTGTGGTTTGTCTCCTTAAAGGTCAGAGAATGTCAGTCAGCTTCAGTTTTAAGTGAAAGCTGTTCATGAAGAAGAGCAGGAGGATGATGTTACACCCGGCAAAGACAGACTGTTTTAGCAAAGCGTGTAGTAACTCACTTTTCCTCCTAGAGAGGTTTGAAAAAGAGCATCCTAATAGGGATTCTGTGGGTCAGAGCACACCAGTGGATTTGCATTGAATGGTTTTACTTTGGGGCTTGCTGCAGCCTGTTGACAAAACTACCAAATGATGCCCTGAAGAAGGGGCTTAAGCAGAGGATGGGCATGTTATTGAATTGCTTCTGGGTTGGTGAGATAAGAGGTAGCCTAGAGCCCCTATTTATTGGGAGCAAAAGGTGTTCAGTTGTACAAATATGCTCTCAAGCATATTTGGTTTGCTCTCAAAATTTGAATAAATAAGACTAGTCAGAAATTTCAGACAATGGCAAATAACTTATTTATATACTATTGAAAAGTGTGGATGTGTAAAAGCAGGTGAAGGAACTTGGGGAGGAGACTTAAGATGGATTTTCTAGTACAAACCAGCGAGGCACACACCATGCCAAAACTGCCAATAATCTGTGCAATTCAGAGTTCACTTCAGACCTATAGTCCTTCCTGATTCCAGCAGAGAAGAAATATGAGAGACTTTTCAGTTCTGTCTTTGAGCAAAAAAATAAAAAAATCAAGTTCTTCTCTAAAGAGCTGTGATAACAGAGCTGAAGGATTCCAGTGAAGCTGGAAGGCTACTTGTGTTCAGTGTTGATAAAACACTACTGAATTGGGAAACAAAGGGTCAAATAGAGGCCCAGAGAAAAGAGAGGTCTGAAAACTAGTGATTATGGGGTAATCTGTTAATTAAAACCCCTGAGCTCATTTTCCAAACCTCACATTTACCTAGATAAGGTGTTTGTAGGCAGAATGCTTTAATGCAAGTAAAAGCAGGAAGAGTTGCATAGATTGATAACCATGGCCAAGGGGACAAAAAGTTGCTAAGTGAAACTATGTGCTCTTTGCCCAAAGTTAGGCAGGTACAGAGGAATTGGGAACACTGTCCCATGAACTTCTTACTGTTCATCCACGGCACTTTGAGTTAGGCATTCCTTGGGTGCAGGACAAACCCAGTTCTGTAACCTCTGAAGCATCAGTGGCAGAGTGTCACTGGGACGCTCCAATCTCAAGATTTTAAAGGGTGTTGCTATCATTGATTGACTTTTTCATAACTGCTTGCCAAATGTGAATATGTGTGGAAGGGAAATAATCCGAAAGTGATCCTCTGCAAGCATGAAAGGAAGCAGCTTGATAGAACTGTTCAGTGACAGTGTGCAAATTAGAGCTGTGACCAGATTTACCTAGGCAATTTGAACTGCTAATGAAGAGTTAGTTTTAATTATTTTTTAAGTGTAGAGCTTTATTTGCTTTAGAAAATACTTAACAAGAAGAGGTGTGAAATCAGCTTGCAGCTTTTTTTTTGTAATGACAGATCACACTTCTGTTAAAGGATGCCTTGCAATGGGTGGTGGCAGACTGAGATCCTTAGAAAACTTATGTTAACAGGACTGAAAAGAAAATTGGGAGTATGTAGTTCCATGTGGTATTGTCTCTATATGTTGGATAACAAGTAGATTGAGAAGAAGCTAAAGATTTCAGACCCATCAACAGCAACCAGCATGAACTGCCTCACTTTAGGGTACGTGTGGCTGAGCCACACACTGAGGGCAATGCTGCAGCTCTAATGGACTCTGTTTCTGTGCTTAATTTGGGACAAATAATGGAACTGCTTCACCATGATGAGGAAAACTAGCTTGGTCAGGTGCTGAGGAGTGTTTTGTGAGGAAGATTTGTAAGTACTTAAATGCATTTTTGCAGATACAGAAAGTATTACCTTAGCAAAGCCCTAAAAGTGAACAGCTGTAATTTACTGTGTGCAGAAGAACGAATTTGTCTTCTGTGTACGTCTGTTTTAGTGCAGCCACATCCTTTTCAGAATGATTTACAATTCCCTGATACTGAGCCCCTGCAATATGCAGGGTGGAGATCTATGGACAGCACACAGAAACATGCTGCTCTTTCAGAAGGAAACCCATGAGTTTGCCTCTGACTTCCAGGCTGGCCTAGAATCTATTTTAATCTTGGTTTCTGCACTGGCAGATGTGTCTGAAGTGTAAGGGATCTGCTCCGTCCTGAGCTGAAACCAGCTGATGGGCAATGTCAGACCTCTTCTTTAATATGTTTGCATGCTAAGGCACCAGGTAAATTAAGAGCAGATTGTTTTGGATTATTTTTATATTTTGACTGCAGAGAGAGAAGTGAACACTGACTCAGGGAGTGCCTTTCTATTGCCTGGCTGCATTACCTGCCATTTAGTTACCTCTGCATGACTTCTCAGTAAGCAAGCTGACAGGATTTAGGCACAGGGGGAGTTTTTTAAGAATGCCCCAAGCTGGAGAAAACCAAGTGGTTTTTGTTAAAGTTATTTAGTATTTCTTTTTTTTTTTTTTTTTTTTCCATTATGGAATGACAAGATTAAGTACTAGCAGATATTTCATCAAACCTGGAAGAAGAAACAAGCCCAAAGATCCAGATCCTTCAATGAGATCTGTGTGGGCAGACTCCAGAATTCAAGGGGAACTTTCTGGCACTGATTGTTTCCCAAGGTCAAAACCAAGGTGATCACCATAACTGAGTGCATAAATCTAACATGTGGGCATATAAATTTTAAGTGGAGTTCCAGTTCTTAAAGCTACAATTTAAATAATTGCTTGCCCAGCTGGGATATAAATGGGATTTCCAGCAACTGGAAATATCTCTCTTTCTCCCAAGGTTGCTTTATGGGATAAAAAGAAAACCTGACCAGAAATGAAGTTAAAATTCATGCTATTCTTATGTGTGTGCTCCCATTTGGTCATAGGGGAACAAAATACTCTATATAAACTCTCTAATTTCCCATTTTTACTGGAAATAGTCTATTCAATACATCCTGCATGTTATTCAATACACCTCAGTGTTATGAGATAGCAGCAGGGTGCCGCGATTCCTTTCAGAAGCCAGTGGCATCCTCATATCGTTCCTGTGGAAAACATGCAAAAGTCAACAGTTAGTTTTGCTGGAGGGCGTTTGCTTTCTCCTTGGATCTGAGTGCTTGCTTGGCTTTGGTGCTGCTGTTCAGCAGCACTGCCTTGTCATTTGTAGGAGGAACAGAGTGGAGTCTTCTTAAAGGGAAAAATCAGAGGTATGTTTATAACCTACAACTGTCAAGGCGAGGCAGTGGGTTTGGATTTCCATCCTAAAAGTACCACAAACTCCAAACAGCAGGCAAAATTAGTAATTTCTTAGTGAACAGTGGGATATGGAAATGCACAGCAGTAAGAAATAAAGAAAAATTTGAGTTTACTGAGACAGTAACAAATGACACAGAATTTGGTTTCATTGTTGTTTTGTCTTGTTTTGGCTTTTTTTTTTTTTTTAATTATTATTATTTTCTAATAGAACACTCCCAGAAAGAATAATGATGTGTTCAGTAAAGCAAGAGACTAATCACATTTTTTGTTACATTGTGTTAATAGTCTGTGAAACCACTTTTGTTATTGCATATTAATTGCATGTTAAGGCATTTAAATGTCATCATGATAATTTTTGGCTCTTTAGCACGATCAGTTTTTTTCTTTTCCTTGTGTGTTTGTACTATTGCAACCCTTAAACACCTTGCTGAGGGCTCACTGGTGCAGGTGCCACATCAGTATCTAGGAAGACACTTTACCCTTCCCCCAGACTACCAGAGACCTCATGTTTTCCTGCAGTGGAAGGGAGGAATCCTGCCCTGGAAACTGGGAGTTTTTCCCGTTGTGTGTGGTGATGGACATGGCAGCAGTTCCATGGAGATTGCTGATGGATTGAGACTCTCAGGGAAAGTCTGAATGGAAGGAAGGGAAAGGCTAAATGAGCTCCCACAGCTCAGGTCTGGATAGCTGTTACCTTGTGTGCCCCATTTCTGCATAATTTTTTCATTTTCATTCACATTTTGTCACATTTTGTCACATTTTTTTGTGTGCTGTGTACTCACCCTTCCCTGATTGCACTCATAGGTAAAAGGTGCAGCTTAGGAGTTTGAATGAAAATGGGAAATGGGAACATCTCTTTTTTTGGTTGGTGAAAGTCAAACTGGGTTAAGAAATCTTTATCTGCTCATAAACTTTTCTTGAACTGATTTTGATACGCTGGTATTTTGTCAACAAATAGATTTAGTAGAAACTGTTAATCTGGTCTTTGAGAATGGCAAAGGAAGATCCCAGCTCATCTCTTATTAGGTGTATATTTTTGTTTGTTTGCTCTTCTGAACAAGTGCACAAGTTCTGAGCTTCTTGATTCTTGTGTGCAAAAATGTTGCAGTGGGTATTTTGACACAGAGTACCTGTCCTGTGGCTCAAGTCAAAGTCTTGAAGGTCTGGCCTTGCTGTCTTTAAGGTTTTCCTGGTTCATTATTAACATTCAAAATGTAACATAGACTTTTTTGAAGTTGAGTGCTCACATTTCCATGTATCCTGTTCCTCCCAATACAGAAAGAATTCTGTCTTACTTACATATTTGGTAAAAAATCAGAATCTTAATGTTGTAATTGCTGGGAAGACCTTGATTTCTCCGGCTATTTCTTGGAAATGTGGGTACATAACAATCTGTAGCTTCTGTTTCTAAAGAAAACTGGTATGGCCTGTAATAGCTACTTGTTCTTTTTGTGTTTTTTTGAAGAACTGAAGCAATGAATTCATTATATCTTTTTGTCAATAATTTCCTATCTGCAGCCAGAGGACCTGCTGCCTCCTTCCTGACCTCTTGTTCTTTGTGTACCTGAAGAAAATCATATGGCCTCTCTTATCCTCTCCTGCAATCTTCCTTTCATTTTCCACCTTCTTGCATCTTTTTTCCCTTGCACTCTTACCTTCTCTTCATAACCTTTTTACTCTCCCTGTCTTTCCTGATGTTTTATGTCATTCACTTACACTCCCTGCATTTCCTTATTCAGACGCAGTGCCCTGTTTCCTGATCTCTATAAATAATGTTGCCAGGGGTGCAAACAATCATCATCTGAGCATAAATTTCTCTGGCTATTGGGTAGAACCTTTCCACTGTCTCTGCAGAAGCTGTGCTGCTTTATCCATTCTGATCAGCTGTGTTCATAAATAAATCCTTTAGAAGCCTGTGTGCTGGAAACCCTTGACTTTGCATTGTGTCCTACATGACTCTGCCTTTCCTGCAATTTTTGTGAAATAGCCCATGTAGTTAATAACTGATGGTAAGAAATTTGGGAGGAAAATTGAACTTTGTTTCCATTTTAATGCCTTTAATTCTGTAGATCTCTTCCATCAATTTATGGATGAATGTGTACGATTGGCTGGAAGTTTCCTAGCATTTAATTTATTAAAGCAATTTTAATACATAGTTCTGTCAGCACTGGAATTGTGGGCACCTCAATAGTGGGCTGTACCATAGAGCACCTGATATAATAATTAGTTCTGTGACTTCAGGACTGTGACTTTAATGCTTTGTCTCTGTAAAATTATTGTAGAATAATTTGCCACAATTTTAAAGCTATATCTGCATGTGTTTGTGGCAAAACCAGGAGACAGGTTTCTAATTTTTATGCAGAGGTAAATTTCAATTAATGTGTAGTGGCGTGACATTTTTTTCAAAATATGAAAGGAATTTGTATGAAATTAAGAAAGGGATGCTTCAGTCTGTTTGTGAATTCTGAGTCCCATTCTGCAAATTACTGGAACATCATTAAAGGGAATTAGGCTACAATGCATCTCATAATTTAAATATCATTGTCCAGTTGAATGTGTAGTTATCTTCAAAATCCAGTCCTTTTGTATCTGTTCTTTCTTGCACTGAGCTGTAGGAGCCCTAAATATGATGCAGTAGTTCCATAGGACCCTTAGTATGGCATGCTCATTGTTATGTAATTTTTTCATGTCTGTAAGAGACTTTGAGGAAAAATGACACTATGGATCACGAGGTCTCCGCTATTGAAATAGTGCTAAAATTACTGTGTGCTATAAAAAGAAGTTAAAAGAAAAGACAGAAGACTGAAGTCCATGATCCACTTGGCTGTGTCACCTTCAAAGCTTTTAGAGTGCTATATTTTAAGTCTGCAAGGATTCGTTTGTATCTCAGGCTCACACATGAGGGAGATGACCAGTTGTGGGTGGGTGATCCTAAAAATTTGTATTTCGATGAGTGGAAATTAAATTAGAACTATTTGTGCATTGTCTCTCCCACCCCCCAAAATACATCGAGTATCTGTTACCACATTGGTGGCAATTAACTGTGCCAAGGGTGCAGCTACAGCAGAACTGGGATGGGGAGCTGCACCAAAGTTAATAAATTGATGCTGCAAGAGCATAAATAGATTCCATTTCCCTGTTGCATCCCAGGTGAACTCTCTAGTGTTGACACAAAATAAAATGTAAGAAAATGCATGTGTTGTGAATACAGTTCTGACTGATAACATATACCAAGCAAGCACTGAGTGGTATAATTTATATACCAATCCATAAAAAACTACAGCTGCACATCAGTCTGTTACATGTGTATGTGCTCAGGGTGCTTCTCTGCTATACTTTGATTAAATATCTACAAATATGTCTCAAATATATGTCAGTGCATAAACACAAATGTATGATATCATGAATCTTACCACATCCTCCTGGATTTATATACAACTACCTCGTCTATTCCCCTCAAATCTCACTTCTGTTGCAGTCAAGTGGGAATCTTGTTTCTGTGCTTTACACCGTAAAATCTCTACCACACTGTCATCATTTCTTAATTACAGTGTTTCTGTGTTATTTGGGGAAACTTCAATCACACTGAGCCCTAAGAATCCTACTGCCACCATCTGAACTGTTTCCTGTCCCAAGAGGGAGAGCCCCAAAACTTGCATGAGAGTTTGAGTGATGCGTTGGGTTCCTTTTAACCCGGCCTCTGGGTGTTCTTTTGATCCGCATCACCTGAGCTCTGGAATTCTTTTTGGCAGTTGTATATTTCATTCTTTAAAATGAAAATTGATAGGTGGAACTTCAGAAAAAAACAATAACCACTGAAATATAAGAGCTGACAACAATACACACTGCAAGCAGAGCAGTGAGAATCCCCTTTTCCTCTTTATTAGTCACTTGTGTGGAAACGTCCATGGAAACAGGTGAGTCTTCTGTGTTCACATTTTCCTTTCTTTAGACCTACTTCAGTGCGTAAGAGCAAATGAGTGAGAGAGGTGCAGGGGACTAGAGTTATAAATATTTAGAGAGCACTGTGTGAAGAGACTTCCAATGTGGAAATTTTACTCGGCATCATTTTGTTAGCATGCAAGTGATAAAAGTCTTGCTGTATTTATCCTGGTTTACTCAGGTCATTACGAATTATTTCTTAATTAGACAAATTTCTTTAAAATTAAGCTGTATTTATGTGAATGTGTTGATTTTTTTTTTTTTAATAGCTCATTAACAAGAGAGGCAACTTTAGTTTAAAATTTTCAACAGATAATTTGTTCATGTAAAACATGTTTAGAGTCACATGATGGTTCTTTTTCTTTTGAGGGGTTTTGCAGTTTTCCTGTAGGGTATAGAGCAGGTCTCAGTAGGGAGTGGCAAAACTTATTTTGTGCAGTGCAGGTGTGTGACTGAAAGTTTGCAAGGACAGACACATTAATGGAATAGTGAGCCTTTGAGGTTTCCCCATAAGGATATTTCTTCTCTGAGAGCGTTTCTATCATCTTCCAAACATTTTGTCTGAATTTGTTAGTCTGCTGGCAGCAGGAGCCAGGGCTGGGAAATGTTCTGCTCCAAACTCTCCTGAAGTGCAACACTAAAATATAGAAGAACATCAAACGTTCCAGTTGGGACTGAGTGGGAAAGGAAGGTAAAATATTGGAGCCAGGAAACCTCTACCTGCCATGGTTATATGCATGGGAGACTTGGAGAAATACAAGGTATTCCTTCTAGTTTTTGTCATTAACAAGTGTGATATGGGGAACTCCGCCATGCAGTTGTATTTGCAGTTTAATTTTGCAAACCAGAGCTGGTTCAGCTTTTCAGAATTCTTCACAACCTCTGCTCTTGACATTATTCTTAATATTTATTTTACATACTGGTAATTCAGATATCTGAATGCAATGCATTGAAAATATCTATTATCTGTTTAAGGCTCTGTTATTATAGATATTTCTTGAATGTATTATGTATCCATAATACACAGGTGATCTGTATTTATATACAGATTTTATTTGTGGATGGGAACAAATAAAGCAATTGCTGCTATATTTCCATTAGATTTAGAAGATTTAACAGAATTAAATAACAGGATTATGATTTACTATTTAGGAATTACTAAGAGGGAGGAAAATCATGACAGTTTTAAACTGCCAATTTTCCTAGTTGTCTAAATGAGCCTGTAAAAATCTTCTATTTTCCCCTTGCTGCTAAGGAAACCCAGGGGGGCGGTTGGAAAATAGGTAAAGAAATTGTTCTAAAAATAACATATATTTTCTAAATGCTGTAAAACTTGATTATATATTACATTTACCCCTCTAAAGAGGAAAGAAAACATTTGATACAGCAGAAGACCTTACTCTCTTGCCATTTTATATCAGCTTCTGGTTATCCCACATGAATACAGAGAGAAGGAGATTTGCTCAACAGCACTGGGATTCTTGGGGCTGAAGGCCTTATTCCCAGCACCTGGAGGGTTTCCCCACAGAGGGTTGCAGTCTTTGGCTTGGTGAAAAACCCAGATCTTCCAACAGAGACCTGGAGAAAAACCAGCAGTTTTGGTACTTGGTGGGCCTAAAGTGTTCCCGAGTTCAAATCTTGGGATGCGCCCAGCTGTGCTGTGCTCTCCAGGATAAAAATCCCATGGTACTGAGCTCAGAGGGTCATGGATCTGCTGTCCATGAAGCAGCAAATTAAAGCCCATTCTGTGCTGGTTTGGGACTGTAAGACCCAGCAAAGTGGTTCTCCAAATGTGTCACTTGTCCTTCAGCTCTGCAGAACAACACAGGAGTGGGAGACTGTAACTGCGCTCATACCCTCTGATAAATTAACACCCCGTTAATTTGAAAAACACACTGCATTTTGTCAGGTTGGAAATTGCAAAATTAACAGTCACTATTAATTTTAAGGTACTAAATCATCTAATGATACAGATCTTCAGTTCCTGTTAGGCCTGTTTGCAACTGATATGTGCAATGCATTTATTAAAGGAAATGCTTGAAAGGAATGGAGGTGTTTGAGGACATGCATTTAATTTCCCTCCACCTCTTTACTGGGAGCTTTGATCAGTGCTGTGCTTACTACCTGCGCCACAGGCTTTGAACTTGTAGGTGCAGGAGTATAAATAATTTCCCATGTCAATTCCTGGCTGATCTACCCAGGCTGATATATGAAAAGCAAGTTATCTCCTAAATTCTAGCAGTGGGATTAGTGAATTGATTAGTTGAATTCTGAATTAAAATTGCAATTAAAAGCAAAATTGTATCTCTTAGAAAGGCTCCAAGTCATTTGACCGAAGTGTGGCAGTCAGATTACAGGCTTTGGACTGAGGTTTGCACTATGAATAAAAACTGTTTTCAATAAACTTTTCTTTTTTTTTTTTTTTCCCTGTTGGTAAATCAAACTCTTAGATTAGTAGCCATTAGCAAACAAAAAATGTGATATATTTTTTTGCAGTTTTTCAGCGTAAAGAGGAAATTCCATTGATTTTTGAAAATACTGAAGATGTGATTCAGTGAACATAATGGCAAACAAATGCCATTGGTGGCATATAATGATTTTTTCCCAATAGGTTCTGCTCAAAGTATCTCAAACGACGGGCAGTAGTGTATATTCAATTGCAATTAGTATTTACAGTGTATTGATATATACTTTGCTATAACAGACTCGGGGCAGACTTCAGGCTGACACATTTGCATTTGTGACTTAACCAGAAGCTTCCCTGGTGACAGACAAAATGTCAAGTCTTTCATGAGCATATTTATCCCTTTTACTGGCAATACTCTGTTAGGAGGTTTGCTCCTTTCTTCCTTCCTTCCTTATGTTTTGCACTGGTCTTTGTTAGAATGTTCATGAATGTCAAAGCATCATAGAATAAGCTGAGTTGGGAGGGACTCACAAGGGTCATCGAGTCCAACCCCTGACCCTGCCCAGACATCCCAACAATCCCGCCCTGACCCTGAGAATGTTGTCCAAATGCTCCTTGAGCTCTGGCAGCCTTGGGGCTGTGCCCACTGCCCTGGGGAGCCTGTTCAGTTTCCGTCATTTGCTGTACGTCCATCGTCCAACCTTCTCAAGTCGTGTGTGTGATTGTCCGATGTTACTGGAAATGGCCCCACAACACGACTCTTTGGTCTGAGCATGTCTTGAAAAATGCAGACATTTTAGTCCCCCTGTGAACACCCAGAGCACATTGCAACCCCCACAGCAGCAGTTTTTGTGATTTGGTAAATGCTACTCATACAACATCAGCAGTGACTCAAAGTGCAGCTATGCTGAAGGATCCTTTGCTCCTGCTGATTTGATCATTTTGGTTAAGTGAGAAGCAAATGTGCTGGGATGAGCTACTTGGGTTTAATTTTTGCTGTTCAGCACCATAAATTATAGTATTTTATGTCGAATGTAAAAGGTATGATTTGAGCCAATTATGTATTCTGCTCCAAATCCCAAAACTTTTCAGAAGCCTATAATTATGGGAAGTCATTTCCACCGGGTCAATTTTCTTTTATCTGCTCGCAGGGAACACTAGGACATATGTATGAAGCTTATGAGCATCATTTTTAAGCCACACTTATTAAAGCTGCTTATTAATGAGAATGTTTTCCTTTTCATAGCACAAAACTTGTCATGTGTGAGTAGTATAGAGAATTTACCAGCTTCTACATGGGCTCTTTGTGTTACTCCAAACAGGAATGAAATGGAGGAGTCAGGGTGGTAGGAAAGGAGGAAGTTTGATTTGAATTTGGAGCTAAAATGTATCATTTAAAAAAGCCCCCAAACTAACCACCAAAACTCTCAGCATTTATGTAGCTCTACTGCCCATTTATTTCCCTTAGTGTTAGACACTAAGAACCTCTTGAAACAGGATTTAGCTCTTTAAAAGATGTGGTAGATTATCTTCCAATGTTCTGTATTTTATATGGCTTTGTGTAGGGATTTTTTTGCTACGGAATGTTTAGGGTTAAGCATGCAGGGAAGTGAATGCTCATTTTGTCTCTGTGGAGCCAGTATTTCACTTTCACTTGTCTCTGTGTTAGATTTGGTTGTAACTTCTTTCCTGACAGTTTTTAGTGAATTCAGTGGAGTTAAAAAACCATTTTCCTGTAGGTGTTAGGAGCAGTTTTCTTTCTTTATTTATGCTGTCACCTTAATCTCACGGTTGGGTACTAGTGCTCTTAGTAGTGGTAAATGTTGATTTACTCTAAGACTGACGCCAAGTGGTGTAAGTCACACACACTTTGCTCAGCAGAGGTTGGCAACAAAGTGATGGGTGTTGTTTTAATATCTCTCTTTGGGGCAGCATAATTGTGCCAGCAATCCCAAACAGAACTAGGACTAATGGATGTTTAACTGCTTCCCATTGAGACTGTAGTGGATTAAGCCAAACCCCAATAATTTCAGTAAGACTGTTCATGAGACATGTTTGAACTTCTAACATGTGAAAGGACAGAAAAAATAGAGAATTTGAACTAAACTCTGCTAAAAAGCAACAATTTATTTCATAAAACATGGTGCTTGCTAACAGACCTGATGGTAATTTTTTTACTGCATAATAATTTTCATTGTTGACAAGAAATTGAGACGAAAAGTGAATGTAAAATTTGGGATTTAAAAAATAGGATGTAGAAATTTTTAAGAGCTTTTCTATATGGGAGTGATTACAGAATGTACAGTGCAGTAAAGAATTTGGCTGGATGCATGTGAAATCTGTGTAGCTCTGACAAGCACAGTTGTTCAGGAAACTAAGTTCTGGTGTTATGTCTCAGATACACACAACACATGAGGTGCCAGGTCCAATTAACAGTCTGATTGTGGCAAATCCATTATCCTTGGAAAGAGAGGCCACCACCAGGAGACATTAATTCAATGTGACACCAACTGGGGTGTTTATATACAGCTAATTGCAATGTCAGACATTCTGCTCTAATTGAGTTTAATTGTGGCAAAATTGGAGTTAATTAAAAGTTAATGGTATGGAGCACATCATGTTATTATAAACTCCTGGTACATGTTTCATATCCATATTATTGTTGTTTAAATGGTGCTTTCAATTACTGTGCCTTGTATTGGCACTTTGGAAATGGGCTGTAATTGTTTTCACGTCATTGAAAGTTATTGTTCTGAGTAGACATGTAGAAAGGGGTTTGTTTTTAAAAAGCTTGGCAAAGTTCAGGTTCGTTCATTGTCTCGGTGTAAATGTCACTTGTGATGTTTCCAACCACCTTGCTAAGAAAAGGGTTGGTGAAATAGGAGCAGAAAATTCTAGTTCACCTTAAGAGAAGGATACTATTTTTGGCATTGTCCATCATCCTTTAGTAAGGAAATCTCAGTTTCACCCTCTTTGCTGAATCCATACTTTTCTAATTGTGTTTTACCCCTGGGTGTTCTGTGAGCATCTCTTTGGTGAATCTCCTGTCTGTCACTTCCTTCTGTCTCTGCATCCTTTGTTTGCTCCTGCTATATATTATATTATATATATTCCAATTATAAATTCATTGACAACTCCATCTCTATCCTGACCTCTGTCTTGATGAAATTTTATATCAAAACCTTTCTGCTTGACATCTCTTGCTGCCAATTCAGAAACAGTCATGGCATCTCCTCCAATTTCAGTCAATACAGGCAACCCAACCATCCTCCTGTCAATCAACCCAATACTGTGTTGATTTTCTTGTTTTCCTCATGTAGTTTTTCCTTCATGTGCTTGTTTAGAACCGTCCAAATATAACAACAATGATGTGAAATGCTTGTTTCCAAGAAATACGGTTCCACATACAAACCTGGTTAGTACAAGACAGGGTTCTAAATATATAGATGGACAAATAATGCTGTGTTTGAACAGCTTCTTACGTGATGCAGTAAAAGTACTGATTTTCATCAGTTTTAAATGGGCTGATACTTGCTTCCATTATCTTTATCTGTTGTGGGCCAGCAGTTTCCTCAGCCCTTTATCCTGTAAAGCTCAATAGCCTGGAAAAGGCAGACTGTTTCAGTAACAGATAGCGCAGTCACTTAAGCTATTCCAGTGAGAGGAAATTTGGCTCTGGAGTTGCGCAGCAGAATTTTTTCTTCTGAGATATTTTTCATTAATCTTTGTGCTAAAGTAAACCGTTATCCCTGTGGAAATTAATTAGCAGGGTATCAGGAATTTTAATTTTCAGAAAACACCGGTGAGATATACTACTGTTTCCTTAGACACTATCACACAGCAGGGCAATAACCTAAAATAAGCAACAGAAAAAAAAACCCTATAAGAAATATATTTGCCAGTTACCTTAAAGCTGAGAAGTCCTTTCATTGGATGATTTTGTTTAACACTAAAAACTCACTCAAAGGAGTGAGCAAAGACTAAGGTAAAGAAACTGTCATGATTCAAAAAGTACAATGAGGTTCTTCCTGAGGACAGAGTGGTGGGGAATAGATTTGTATTCAGTCTTTAATTTATCACAACAAGCAGGTCTGGATTTCTTTAAATAAATAAAGACATTTTACTGGGCCATAAGTGCATCTGATAAAAGATACTTTTGTCCTTGTCAGGCTCCCAGTATTTTCTATATGATCAGTTCAAACAAAAGCATGGCAGTTTTATGGGTGATGCTGAATCCAACATGTGGGGTAATGAAACAACTGACCTTCTTTGTAGGGTGAGTTGATGTTTTCATGGTAATAGTTATATTTTTAAAGGCCTCTGTGGAAGGTGCAAGACTTTCATTCCGTCTGCATTAGGCTTATATTAAAACCACTCGTATTTAAACCTGTGCTTTGGGTGGGTGTAGAACGACTAAATTGCATAAGCCCCACCATGTGAACCAGATTTAGGCTTTCTTCTGGATTGTAATCCCATCTGAGGGGACAGACAGTGGAAGCTGCCTTTGAAACTGTGCCTCAGTGAAACAAATACAGCACGCATGGGTCACTTAGGACCTGTATATATGAGTAGCCAAACTGCATAGAAATAAATCAGCTGCTGGGGAAGGGGAAAGATGGACCTTTAAGTATTAGTGAGCATCTCTAGGATCAGCAAAACACCTGAATTTTGTGAAGTCCACGTCTGATTTCTTAAAGTATACAGGTAACTTTTAGGTAAAGCTCAATAAAGCACTGAAGCTGAAATGTTTTCTTAGTGTTGGGGCTTGGAGAGGTTGTATTTTGAGAATTTAAGTAAGGAGGTCAGTAGGAAAGATCTATAGGAAAAAAGACCTAGGAAAAGAGAAATTTCTGTCACTGGCTATAAAATTAATGCTTCCAATACCCTGCACTAGAAGCAGCAGTGGTGGAACACTGTAGAGAGTGCTGAAATGAAAATTTTGTGATTACATTATGAATTTTGTGATTACTTTATGAATTTTGTGATTACGTTATGAAGCTTGTGGGAGACCTAAGGAAAATGATGCTGATGAGAGAGGAATTCTGGTGGTGCTTTAAAGGCTGCAGATTTGAACTGATACTGAGATTGATTATGATATGCAACCAAACACCCAGTCTTGAAGGGAAAAATTAATTACTAATGCTTTTTTTGAATATACATGAGAAGGGGAAAATACCTAAGCTATTAAAGGGACAAAATTTTATGCCAAAGCAATATAAGTGTGTATTCCAGTTTCCTGCTCTAAAATTTTATCCAGCTTTGACTTAAGTAATCAATCATTACAGAAAAACATGCCTTTAACAAGACATTTCCAGAATAATATCAAGGAATCTGACGTGGGAGAAAAGCATTCAGAGCTTCTGATTGCTGTTGAAAATAGAAGATGTGTTAGATAAAGGAAAGTACCTGATACTTTTACATTCACTACAAACTGGAGGGTATTAACGTGACTTTGTACACTGGGAATGGAAGTAGCTGTGAAAAATACGGCATAATGGACTACCAGAAAATACAACATCATCAATTCTGCTTTTCTTGATGAAAAAATGGAAATACCTGATATCCCTGCAGTGGGATTCTACTCTTCTAAACCAACTGCCTTAGCAGTTTTTTTCCTCATTCTCTTTCCTTTTCCTCTCACCCTCAGAGCTACTTGATCACATATTTTTCATGGTTATGAAACAATTCTAGAATATTTTTTGCAGAAAAAAGTGTATGAGTGTAATTCTCTTGGTCTTTTGCAGTGAAATAGATAGGAACATGCTCCTCATTTCTGCATCTTTCAGAATATTCATTTATTGCATTTCCTGGCTTTAAATTCTGCCCAAGTGTGATTGTTACCAGAATAGTTTCTTGTGAGGAGGAAACAAGACTGAAAGCAGATGGGATGTGAAATATACTTAGCTGCTATGGGCTCAGAAAAAGAACTTTAAAAACTTTCATAGATGAAATCCCCAGCGCTTTGATGTTAAGATTAAACCAGGTGGTTTACAACAAGCTTGAAGTAATATCCAAGCTGCCAATAAATCCCGTATGGGAAGAACTTCAGTGAACTTCAAGGGAATGAGCCAATTTCTTGGCTCACATCTGATGAGGCAGAGTGGTGTAAGAAAAGGTTGCTAAGAAGTTCCCATGTTTTGCCATCTGCTTCTGCCAAGCAGGGAAAGTTTCCCTTTTGCCACCCTTCGGGACTCTGTGAAGTCCTGAGGCTTTTCGTCTCCACTGGCTCTTCCTTCTTTTCTCAGAAGATTTAACAGAAAAAGTTTGACGTGTTTAATTTGGTTTTGTTTCTCTCTTGTAGTAACTTGGGTTTTTAATTGGGTAGAAAGGCAATGAATTCTCTTATGGATCATTTCTGTCTCGGATTGTGAGACAGACTAATAGTCTCAGCAACACCGAGTGGCTCCTGCTGTGACAGCCAACCATCGGGGTCCTGGGGCTCAGAAATAGTCTTTTTGCTCTTATTTGTCTGCTTTCTCAATTCTCGTTTAGTCGTAGCCTCAGCCACAGCAAACCTCGCCTTGCAGTCTTGTATATTATTATTCTTCACTCAGAAGAAATGTACAGCAGCATGGAAACAAAATTGTCTTTTGAAATGGATTTGGATTGCTTTTTTTATTTTTCTTTTTTTTTTGTTCGACCCATTCCAAGTCTTTCATAAGATATTTAGTAATACAAATATTAATCCTTGGACTGAACTTAACTGCCTTTTATTTTTTTCCCCCTTTTCCATGCTTCTCAAAGGAGAAGCAATTAAGGAGAGAGGAAAGAATTTTCCAGAGTATACATTATGCTGGTTTTGCATAGACATGTCAAGCCTGGCATTGCTTTTCTTCTGAATTCTACTCTCTTCTATGTGTCCAAATTTATTTAAAAAAAAAAACCAAAAACCAACAAACTTTCTGTGATCAAATTGCCTTAGTTTTGATCCAAACAGGTTAAGATAAAAAAGGTGTTGAGGGAGCTGGGAAGTAGGAATAGGCAATAACTTACCTGGTTGAATATTTGCAAAGCCAAAATAAAGACCCAACACTCTACCCTGCCCAACACCCTGCAAAAGAAAAACAAAAACCCAATAACAAAAAACAGGCCAAACAAAAAAACTACAACTATTCTAAAGGTTTTTCACCCTTGGGGAACTAACTTTTAATGTTGTTGGTAGACTGGAGTTCATTTACCTCTTCAAATTAGCAGGTGGTTTCTGCAGTTGTTTTCTGAGTGTCCTGACCTACAATTTAACCTCTGAGTTAATGCCATAATACCATTAATAGAAGGTGTTGAGGGAAACTGAACTGGGACGTTTGTCCCACAGACACTGCAAAATTAATCCATTGCTGGCAATCAATTTCACTTGGGCAGCATTGTCTGCAGAACATCAGATATGCTTGGGAGAGATGGTATTCTTTTGTAGGAGAAGGTGCACTGGTGCCTTTTAAGGACAGGTTTAAATGGAAAACCAGACTTTTAAAATTCACTGCCTGGAAAGCAGTCCTGTTCAGGAAATTCATCTGGGCTGTTAATTTAATTAAGTTCATTCTAATTTATATATTGGAGTCAAGGATCAAAAGTTTATGAAGATCCAGTTCAGCTCCTTCTCACAAACTTAAAAAAAATAAATAAATCTCCTTAATTGTGTCCTAAAGCAATCTGAGTAATTTCTTTAATAATTTATCTTAGTTGCATTTCATAGAATTGAAATTCAGTTTTGGCTTTAATTTCCAGTCAAAAAGCAAGTTTCAAAATTCCCAAAGCTTCTCTAGAAGAGAGTTACTATCCCTGCACTGTTCTGCTTTTTACCAGCTGCGTTTGTGGGAACTGCACGTTTCTGGTGAACCTTTGCAGTGCAATACTGCTCTGGCAATTCCCCTGCTGAGGCAGCACGGTCCTGTTTCGCCTGCAGCCTGTCAGGGAGCTGGGCACCCACAGCCCAATGTTCCACCCACTACAGAAATCCCAGGTTATAACTTTGCAGCTTGTGAGAGCACAGGCTTTGACAGTAATCAGCTTATTCTTTCAGCTTGGGGATTGGGTTTTGTGTTATGTTCTTGGTTTGGAAGTCCTGGTGAGCTCTCTTTCTGTCTTAATCTATAATTTTTTTTTTTTCATCTTGAAAATAAACCACACTGTGATATGAAATCACTTCTTTTAGTGTGTGTGCTGAGATCCATCTCAGCGAGTCTGATCCTTTGTACCAAAGCTAACAGTTTTAAGCTCATTAAGTAACCTCATTAACATGCTGAGCTTTTGTTGAAGGCACACTGGGTATCTTTTATTGGAAGGGAATTTGATTCAGAAATAAATAAACTGACTAAAGAAACTTCCACGTGTTTTCAGAAGGGTGACTGTACCTTAGCAAAAGAGAATCAAAGTTTAAAGTGTGGATTAAGCCATTAATAAGAGAAAACTGTGCATCCTTATAAAATGGATAGAGATAAAAAGTTGACACACGTAAAATATATTGTTCCTCTGAGACTGTAAACTTCTTAATGACCACAGTTTAAAATGTGTGTTTCACCATTCATATATTTTTATGTCTGAGGGACTGTAGAGGGATGAAATTTGATTTTGTGGTTAAGATAAACTATCAGACTATATTTCACATGCTCTTAATTCTGTTTATATTGTCTTAGTAAATTTCCAGCCAGTAAGCTCATAATTTTGTCCTGGTATCACAGCTCTGTGTTGGGGGTGATCTCAAGGATGGAACACTCTGAATGAGCTGTTAGCACTGTAAGAAGTCAATTCCAGTGGTGTGGAATCCACATAGGGAGGTGGATGGACAGCAGGGTCATAAAAAATAAAAACAGAATGATTCTTGTGATGAGCAAGATTGTTCCAGGAAATAATATATACTTCCTTTTTGTTTTCTTTATTCTTGTGTCTTGAAAAGGGAGAATCAGCTGTTCCTCCCTGGAAGGGAGAAATCAGGGGCTCAGGGAATGGTTTGGAGTAAGCAATGACATGGACTGAAACCTCAATTCTACTGTGCCCAAAGGTTGAGGAAATTTCAATGTTGTGATCTGTCCAATGGAAAAAAAGCGCCACCTTTTAAGATCATTTCACTTTTGTTTACTTTTTGAGAGAAAACAACCCGCGTATTTTCTGTGGGTTCTGCTTTTTCACTTTGTGTAGTGTTATCAACTAATTCAAAGCATTTGAAATCTGTCAGTTTTTCTGAGTCACTTTTTGTTTCATTTTCTTTTGAACAGTCATTTTGTTGTTTGGTTGATGATCACTTGCATTAAAAAGAAAATACAGACATATGCATGTGGTTGTAGGAACATATGCATATTTTAGAATGGAAATTAAATAAGAATTTGCAAAACAGGTTTTTTTTGTGGCCTTTTATCACATGAGCAAGGATTTTGATGTACACCATAACTTTAAACAAAACTCCTTGATGTGACAGGGGTAATGTTAAGGATTCCTAAATTAAGCCTTAATTATTTTTATGATTACTTTTATTCACATCTGATCTCAAATTGTAAATCCTCTCTAAAGGGTCCTCAGTGCAAGACAGAATCAGAAGCAGAGTTTCACAAGAAAGGTCGAGCAAAGTTGGAATGACTCTTTGCATCAGTCAAAAATGTGTTTATTTCTGATCAAATTTGCTCACGTCAGCCAATTCTCACTCAATTTTCTGCTCCTATTATTGTTCTTCAGACCATTAATTTGTTCAAACTCCCATTATTTCCAGGAAGAGGATCTCGGAAGATGTTATATTACACAGTACCAGTGAGGGTTTCTGATTTAAACAACTAGATCTCAACAACTCCTCTACAGACCCTACTTCACATTACAGGGTCTTACCTCCTGAATTACCAGAGTCATCATTAGCTCATGAGGGCGGCAATTCAGCCCCAATTAATTAGAGGGAATGTGCTGAATAACTTTCCTTTGGAAAAGGCTTTTGTAAATGGCTTAGGAGGAACCACAATATGGTAAATCCTGATTGCTGAACACCTAAATTTTGTTTTAACTAAGGGGCAAGAGGTTTAATAATCTGGAAGAAGATGAATACTCCTGCAGAAAAATTTGGGGGTCTCAATGGAACTGAAAAGCTGGTAGTCTCAGCTCTTTGTTGTATTTCAGTGAGTGGTAATTTAATGCATTGTTAAAAAGAGATGCATCTTATGTTGTCTTCTTAAGATTAATTGACCTGTCCTAATTTGTGTGGTTTATGACTACAATTAATGTGCTGGCAAAAAAAAATTTAAATCAGGAAATACAAAATAATCTCAAAATCTTAGGGTCAAGAGAAGGATTTTTCAGATGTTATGAATTTCTGTATTAAATTATTTGCTTATTTTTGCCTAGGAGAAAATAATGTCTTTTAATTAGCAAACCATGCTTTTACTTTTTTTCTTTAATAGTCATCTAGAGTTATTTTGCATACTTTATTTACTGATAAAGATTAAAGGGGGCTGCTTGAGTGGAGAGGAAGGTGTGAAGCTGTGAATTCTTTGTCTTTAGGAACAACAACATGGCCCTGTTGAAATAATTCTCTCCAGTGAGTGAACCATCACGGGGATGTGGCTGGTCCAGACCAGCAGTGGCACATCTGATTGCCATCACATAGACCTTCACACTCGCATAGTCACAGAGAGGGGACATACATGTGTCAGTTCCAAGTTTCAGGTTCTAGCTTAACAGCAATAAATACCTTTTATAATAAAGGCTGAATTTAACCAGCTCGATAGACTTTGTAGCTGTTTTAGCCCAGCAGCTAAACAGGCAAATTTCACAGTTTAAAATGCTTTAATCGGCGAGCAGGGCTGGCTGTATTGTGAACCCTGAAGGAAACAATGCATCCCCTCAGCCTGTTTCTCTGCCTGTCAATCTGGCAACATATTTATTTCACAAAGGAAAGTAGCACCTTTTCATAATATATATTTCAAATAGAATCGAGTAGTGTTTCTTAGCAACGCGAAACTCGCTCTCTGGTGATCCTGAGATGAGCCATTGAGTGGGGTGAGGCACACATGGGCTTGAGAACCAGAGAGCCTCAATTAGCAGGGAGCTCACAGAGGAAACAAAGCGGTTCTGATGGCTAATTTCGCTCAGTAATTGTTGTTACTTTTACTTTGGAGAGTAAAGGACCACTCATTGCAAAATACTGGTCCTCACTGGGGGAAAAAATACTCTTTTCCCTCTTGTTGAATAGAGTAAATCAGCTTGAATTGCACACAAAAACGTGTGGGATAAGTGTGACCTGACTGTAAAACAGATGTGTTTTATGAATAGAACCTCAAGAAGTAATTACTCACAGCTTGTTTTAGAGAGACTTACTTTCTTTCAGTCTGAAAAGAAAATGTGTGCATGTGTCATATTGTAACAATAGCTTTGAGTGCTACTGATACGAAAAGAACTTTAAAGATAGTTGAGCACTTTCTGACAAGTGCCATTTTCATAGACTCCTATTTTTATGTTGGCTAGTAAAGGAAAAACAGTCTGGGGGAAAAAAACACTGTAAAAAGATACGCTGGCCCAGTCTTGCTGCTCTCCCCTCACAGAAATTTCCATCCTGGGTGCAGATTTTACTACTTTTGCTCTTTCTGAAGTGTTCCTTACTGTTTAAATATATGCTTTTAACATCTAAAGATCAGAATATACCAAGCCTCTGTAAAGGTCTTCAGGAAATGAAATATAAGCAGATAAAGTGTCCATCCCTGTGGGTTTTCCATAGAACAGAAGGATGCATGATATTATGTGAAATGACTGTTTAGGTTAATTGACTTTTGCATGTTCAAAATGCCACGGGAGAGATGATAAAAATCACCAGTTCTTACCCTGAGACCACTGCTTGGTTCCTGTGGCAAAACTATAGAACAAATAAAACATATTATTAGACAGAGTCCCGTGTTTTCAATGGCGTTTAGTTTAGCAAATAGTGCAGCAAAATAGTACAAAAGGAATAAGGGAGACTTCCCTTGGCTTTTGCAGTCTTTGGATTGTATTCTAAACATGTAATTCAGAGCTGAGAGATGAACCCATGGATAATTAATGCTCAGAGATACGAATGTTGTTCTTCATCTTGAGTTTCATTTCCTCAATTCGTGTCAAAATCTTTAAAATACAGAAAAAGAGCTTTTGACCACAAAATTGTTTAATGTCTTTCAAGGCAGCTTAAAGGGAGAAGTTCCCAGAATCAGTGAGTTACTATTTTGCTGTCCAATTTCTTGTGATTGTTTGGATAGAACTTTTGCTTTGCTTGGGCTTAGTTTGCTGAACATATATATGCCTTTCATTTAGTTCACTGTAAATGCTATCTATTACTATTTTGTAAATAATAGTTCTTCCCTAATCAGAAAATAATACTTGATGTGGTTAAGACGAGATAAGAGAATCCATTTGTAATTAAATAACCCTGGTGAAGTGAGAGCACTAAACAATCAAAGGGGTCAACTACTGAGTGTTAACAAGTAGTGCATTACACATTATAGTTATTACAGCAGTAATTATGGTTCAGAGATACATTCATAACATTAAAAGTGTGTTCACCGAAAGCACCCTCTATTGAAAAGTCACAGAATTAATGCAGGCAAGGAATGTCTGTTGAATATTCTTTTTAAAAAAATAACAATGCTTATTTCCTGCTCTTCTGCTCTGAGGACCAAACTTGTGCTAAGTGTTACCACTGGTTCTGTGTTATTGCAAGAGGCAAAATGCGTGTAATGTGTGTTTTGTTTATTTGTGCAAAGCCTGTAATTACAGGGGGCAGTGCCATGAAACATTAAGAGTCCTGCCATCTGTTTGAGTGAAGATGTTGGGTGTGGCTGTAGCCAAGGCTGGTTGCTCTGGAGTAGGAGGGAAGTTTTTATATTGACATTCCATATGGTACAAGCAAAATATGGCAAACAGAGTATTCTCAGATTGCACCCACAGGGTGAAATCTTGGCTGTCCTGCAGTCCAAGCCAGATTCCTTCCTGCCTTCAGCAAGTGCAGTTGTCAGTTTGTTGTCTCAGCTGTAATTGTTCTTAATTTTGGAAAGGAAATATTTGCATTTTAGCTGCCATTATCACCTTTAAAAAATTCTCTGCCTTTGCAGAATCCAGCAATTGCCATCAGTAGATTAGAAATTCATAAAGATTGGCTGTGGGGAAAAGGGCAGAGGCTCAGAAAGAGTCATTGGACACAGTGGCCAGAATGAGCTGAAAATTTATTTTTTATTTCTTCAAATGTAACATGAATAAAGCCATCACATTTCATTAATGAAATGTATTTTGCTGTTTCAAGATCTCTCTGCCAAAGGGCAGAGAAAGTACAGAGTGAGAACCCCAGCAGACTGGTCATAAATCTTGGGAAGAAACTGAAAGGAGTCTTCCTGTTGTTTGTTCTTTTGGTGCTGTCACCCAAAGCCTTTAATTATTTTGTTTCCATGATGTCTGGCCACATCACAGGCATTTTTCTAGGTGGACTAATCATTAGATTTTGGGTGTTGTGCCAGCTTTGCCCTCCCGAGCAGGGCTTGTTCTCCTCAGCTCTCTCAGTAACTGATCACATCTAGGACTGTTCTCTTACTTTGTGGATGGTTCACTTTTGGCTGACTTGCCTTTGGTGCTCCCTGAAGGGATGAGGAAACACCTAAGTAAGGATCTATCAAGATCTAGAAAGACCTATCCATGAATCTTTTGAAGGATTTAGCTGCTAGAGTCAAGGCTAGCATTCCCTCTTCCCAGCCTAGATCTTGGCACAATGTCCAGGCAGTACAGCATAGGTTGTTCTGACAGGTTGGGCCCAGAGACTGTATTTTAGTTTGACACAATAGCACTGTGATGCCTTTCTTGTAGTCAGAAGGGTATTTTTAAATTCAGATTTTGAGCTTATTGGGGCAGGCCCTGTCTCTAACCATGAAGTTTAGTTTACATGCTGCTCATCCCAGTAAGGATCCCCATTTATTCCTGCTGTTACTGTAATAGAAATAATAAACAGCAATAAGGTGAAATAATGTGAAAATAGGGAGCAGAGATTTTAGTCAGCAGTTCTTAAGAATGTTGTCTTTCACATTTTTAAATTCTGTGCTGGCAGTTTACTGAAGGAATGAGGGCAATTTACATTTTAAAGCTTAGTTTACAACATTGGCTTGGCTCATTAGAAAGTTATGGTTGGATTTTTACAAATCTGTCCCTTCTCCCTGTTTACCCCATCCTCTGCCCTACTCATGTTTAATCTCTGCATATTCCTGTTCCAATAATAGAGGAAACTGCTCTCAAACTCTTCATTACACAGGTATCCTGCAACAGTCTTATCCTGCAACCTGTGGAGATTTCACAGATGTTAGACTTATTTGTCAGTGTCCATTACCAAGCAAGCTACAGGACTGCAGCTGCAGACAAATGAAATTTATACCCACCTAATTTTCAAACACCATAATTGAGAATTCCATTTAATCTAGGTATACTCCACACTGACTTTTACATCTTCCTGAAGCTTCCATTCCCACCAAAGATTTACATGATGTGTTACCTGCTTTTCCTCTCACTTTTTTTTGTCAGCTAATGGCTATTCAGAATGCACATTTTAGATGAAAAATTGTTCAATTATTACCTTTTTCTCCTGGACAACTAAGGAAGGCAAAATGAACATTAAAAGCCTGAATCCTGACTTGTTCACAGATAAAGCTCAATATTTAGATTCTTCTGTGGGCTGCTTTCATTCCAGCTTGTACAGGGAGGCATAAATTAAGCCCTCTCTACATAATGGCCTATTTTCAATTCGAGTTTCATCTTCATGAAGGACAAACAACTTTATGTATGAGGTTTTTTTGCATACCTGCTGTTCACACAGGATGCAAACATTTCATACCACGGGCTCATCTCACAACGTGAGGAAGCGAGGTGAGGAATAGGCATCGTTCAGGCTGAAGGGATTTTGAAGGGACATCTGGTGATGAGTTGCAAGAGACTTTGCAGGGCACAGGTTGCAGTGCTGAGTAGGTGAGAGAGTGGAGTTGACCTAAGGGCGCCTCTTCATTAGCTTTTAGTTCAGACTGGGAGGGAACTTTTGAAATGAATCCTCTGGTTGCCTCCTCTTACTGTGTTTTGGTTCAGATTGTTCAGTAAGCTTGGAGATCATGACCTGGACTATGCTTGAATGAAAGCAAACTGAAAGTCGTGCTCTGGAGTACTTTTCATACTCGAGCCCATCATCAAAGAGGAGAAAGACGTGCAGAGTGCAGGTCTCAGGTCCTCATCGCTGACTTAATCTCTGTGCATCTCCCTTTGGCTCATTCTTTCTGAGCTCCTGCTGCTTGAATACAAACCCCATGTATCACAGCACTGGCAATAACTATTTGTTCCCTTACTAAAGATACCCACTAGCTTGCAAGCATGGATTCCTTACCTCCTATTGAAAGGTGCCCTAAAATGTAAGAAAATTCCCTTAGGTCTGCAAAACCCTGTGTGAAGTTTTTCTACCATTATGTGAGAACTGCTAAGGTGATGACAATCTGTGCAGTAATTCAGCTTTTTTTAAAGTAATAAATAGGGCATTCAGCTCTCCTGAATTTCAGAAACAGCCTGGTTTCCAGACACAGATTTTGCTTTTGGTATTAAAATGGTTGTACTTTATCCAAAGCAGAAACTAAACACCTAATGTATTGCTGTTATTGTTCTTTTTATGTGTGTGTGTGAATATTTGTGTTACTCTCCCTAACAGGAAGTCAAGAAAGTTGTTTGGGCATATGGGTTTCCTGTCAAATATACAAGACAAGTGATCATCAGAAAATAGGCTACAACAGAGTATAAAAATGAACAAACAGTAAAATATGGAGTTTTCTTTGCCAGAAACTTTGCAATGTATGAAAATGATTTCACTGAAAGTTTGAGAGTCCTCCTTTCCTTCTCCTTGTCCATTTTTCGCTTCTTTGTTCCATTGACTTAGAGTAACTGGATGGAAGTTAGGGACTGAGAAATTATGAAGGAAAGCTTTAAGGATGTGTTTTGTTTAACAATTTGATTAATTTCTCCACTGGCTGCTGAAAACAGTGAGTAACAGTCAGGACATTACTCTTTCAGTAACAGCATGGTTGCTGATTACAGCGTAGTTCTCCAGTCTCGGGTTAATGGTGCTGAAGTCTATACATGGCCCAGGTCCCCTCTCTCTTTGCTGCTCTGTTACACACCGGTAGGAGCCACACAGTGAAGAGCTTGTTCTCTCTCTGCAAAGTTCTTTGACACTGGCAAGTCTTCAGAGTCATTTTAAGTTCAGAACCTCAAATGAAATGCAAATGTTCAGCTGGTAAATATCAATGCACGATGTCACTGAATCCTAGGAATCAAAAGATAATGTCATTACTGATTTTACAGTCCGGTGTGATTTCCCTGACTTCCAAAATCTACATACGGAGTGCATACCCTTTCTTGAAGTGTGTGCACTGACATCTCAAATCTTTATAAAAAATTACAGCTTTTCAAAACTTAGAAGGTTAAAAATTAAGAAACTCAGTGAAGAAGTAGGCATTGTTTTTTGTAGTCAGTTCTTTCTTCATTGTTAAAAATAGAGGCAATGTTTTAGAGCTGAGTTGCTAACACTGGGTTTGCTCATGGGCTGTATTAAGCTTTAAGTGGTTCCATATGATGATCAATTGTTTAAGTAGCTTGCATTTCAACAGCACTTAAAACTTGTACTCACATGATTGACACTAATGATTCTGAAAGAGACACTATAGTCTGTCAAGTGAGTAATTTGTTTTTTTAAAGAATTGCTTGAATACCTGTTTACGTGGTAGACTGTAACAGTGGGGGTGACATTGTGAAGATACAGCCAATAAATAATATGGTTACCTTTTTCTTTTTTAAAGTATTTGAAATACATGCCAGCAAAATCTGTCATGATGGCTGTGAGGGAATGGATATTCATATACCTGTAAAATTCTGCAAAGTCAAAGTCATGTTTTTGGTCTAGCTGCCTCTAGCTTTTAATAATCAAAATTACTAGTGCCTGAAGTGGGATAAGCTTCAGTAACCAGAGGACCATAGTAATTATTGGTTATATAGTCTATAATGCATCTCTAGAAGATATTTATGTCATTTCATGAACAGTTACTTCTTAACAAATTATTGGCCAGATCTGAGTGCATGTGGAACCTGTGGGAGCATTTGTTAATGTGCTTGATAACATTTTGCCTTATATTTCTTACTCTACTTTGGAATTAGATTAGTCTAAATAACACATAGTTGCCATCAGTGGGGAAACAGTCACATGTGGACTAATATGAGGAATTAGCATAGAGTTATTTAGATTTACTTCCCATTCCTCTTCCGCAGTAGCTTTCCATGGCTGAAAACAAGCACTGTGAGAGGGTTTCCCATGGCATTTGTCCCCCACCCCTCTCCAGAGGGTGAAATGCAGTTCCCCAGGGCAGGAATCCACCCTTGGCTGTCTCCAGACTTCTCCTTTTCCCTGAAGTCCCTCTGTGAGTGTGGTGTGGACCCAGTGACTGCAGTAATTGGTTGGCCTCCTGTTTTGGAGGTCAATCTTGCAAGGTGTCCACATAGGAAGTCCCTGGTGCTTTGTCCCCTGTAGAACCGGTGGGAATTCTGTGCTGCTGCTCCCTGCTGACAGCACAGCTCTGCTGGAGCATGAAGGGCAGGAGAGCAGAGGCTGGGAGAGGGTGCAAGGAAATGCAGAAATGCTGGCCTGACCTGCTGCCTTAGGACAACCTCCGTGGGTTTGCAGCCAAGGCTCTGCTCCTTGTAAAGTCACCCTTCAGAAGGTCTCTTCATTCTTTGGACACCAAAGGAGAAGTGGATGGAGGGGTGAAGGACCACCTCAGCTTTTACTTAGTATTTTCTGGACTTCTCTGCTTTTAAACACAGCCCAGGATTTCTGTCCCATCTCGAACTTCTGCACACTCAGCAGCAAAAGTTTAAGACGCTTTGGAGTTTTTAGGTGAAGAGCGGCTTTTCATCCTTGTGTTACAGTGTGCAGATGTTCACAGACTCAGGGCACGACTGGTTCTTTACACAATTCCCCTGGTTTTTAATCATTCCCATAACTTACTAAATGAATGGAATAAAGGAAAAGTTACATAAGGCCCTTATTAGTACTTGTGATTAGGAACGTTGAATTCCTCTTGGTCACAAACTGCAGGCTCTGCTCAACCTGTGACGCATCAGAAAACCAGATTTTATAAGATTATAACTACTTCAAGCATCTGATACTGGTTGAAGTTTTCAATTTTTGAATAGTAATCTTTAGTTTAATGTTCTTAGTGTATTAAATCTCCTTAATTCCAGAAACCTTTAATCTGTGTATGTAATAAGACATTGCTGTTGAAGTGCCAGATGCTTTGTTTGCACATTTTTAAGTTTCGGGGATCTGCTGAGAACACCAGAATGTCCTTTGTAGAAGATTATTTAGATCATAGGCTTTATTGACTGGTGAAATAGTGTTTATCGTCACAATAAGAAAATGCAGGGCCTTTAAATCTGAGTAAAGAAAACCACTGAAGTCTCCTTCCACTCCCATCTCATTTGTTGAAAGAAAATGCATATTAATTAAAAATTTAGACACTTCATTTCTGTTGCAAGGCTCCTTGCAAAAGACAAATTATTTTATACATCTAGTATGTGTTAGAACTGACAGATGAGATTAATATGCTTCTTAAATTACCATTACCAAGGGTCAATTAATAAGTGAACTAACCTTGTGAAAGTCATTCTGAAAGACTAGTTACAGGTCTGTAATAGTCCCTGTCAAATTACACAGAATTGAGAAAATGGGAAAGCTGTCAAATAAATAGGATACCTACTAATTGCATTCTGCATAAGGTAAATGAGCCTTTGTGGTTGTTGTTGGAAGGAACAAGAAGTAAGTCAAGTAAATGTTACCAAAAATAATATACAAATTGTGAGTAAAATTTACTTGAGGGAACATTTATGTACAGAGACCTCTTTTGGTAAGAGAAGAGTCAAAGAACAGGGGATGTGAAGGTTCAGTGAGCATTAGAGAAATATTTCTTAGCCCATCGTATAGATTGTCACCTTCGTAAACGTAGAATTCCCCTAGTCTTTTTTAATTCTTTGATTATGTTACACTTTTTAGTTGGTCTCTTGACCTTCAGATGTTAAGCTACTTACACAAATTAAGGTTTCATTATGCTAAGAAAGAAAACAGCCATATATGCTGTGTGACCTGACAAAAAAGAACACTGATAACAGGTTTGTCTCTGTGGGAAGGACTTTAAAAAGTGCTCAGCTCCAAACCTTCAGGCTGCCCAAGTGTCATATTCATCACCAACCTTATTTCTTGTGATCAGTTTAGAAAACAACAACAGATATAAAAGATTTAAGGCACTTCCATCAACAAATTCACCCATAAAACATTTTTTGGGCGAAAATTCAGTGTTCAGAGCTGTTGGCAACTGCAAATAGGTTTTTGCATTATAGGTGTCAACATGAGCCCGTATCTGGGTTGCTGGGTTCTGTGTGTTAAATTATCTGGCTACACCTATTGCTGAATAAATATTTTATACAAATATTAAACACCATGAAAAAGCCCAAACTAGCTGCATGATGTGAATCTTGAAAAAGCAGCAAGTCAAACACTTCTTGGTACAGCAAAACACCAGCTTTGCTGTGATGGCAGCAGTGGCTGTTTCTGCACCTCTTTTCTAATAGCATGAGTTTAAGAAATGTGGTGTTAATTTGAATATTTATGAATTAATAGCCATGCTATTGGTTAAGATAACCACACCACCATATGCTGCCATGAAACTCTGAGCTGGAAATCACATATTCCAGCCCTCTAAATGTTTACAAGGGAGGTTGAGTCAGAGTGTACCAGCAATGCCACGTGACTGGGGGGATCAGTGAGCACAGCTATTCAACACTCCAAATCTAGGGGCTGAAATGGGTCCAATTACAGCATTTGATGGGTAATTTTAAAAGATGAATGTGGTTCTGAAAATGAACCTGTTCAGAGAAAAGGTTAAAAAAATAAAAATGTTTCCTTACATTTATTCATTCTGCTCTCCATGATCTTGTGTTGGATAAAGCAGAACATGAAGCAGAAAAATAAACTCAATGTCACTTTTCTTGTCTGTTGTTTCATTAGTAATAGAACATTTTTCTAACACTGAAAATCCTATATAGATCAAGATAGTTCTGGTGAGCAACTTCATTTTAGTTAAAGTCTTACATGATATAATTTACCTGCTGTCAAACCCAGTTGTAGTGACATAGTTTGGTGCTATCATAGTCCAGAACATGTCAGCATGTGAGGAGATACGAATGTTGTGTTTAGTAGCAGGCATTTTTATAACATTTTTTCCAACCTTCTACTGAACAGTCAGAGAATCCTTTCCCTGCAGGAAAATGTTCCTGTTATGCAGTTTTTGTTCCTTGCTGAAGAGACAATCCACATATGTGCTTATTTTTTGACCTTTTAGTGAGACATGAAGGTCTGATTACTTAAAATATGTTTCTTGCAAGCGTATTTTCTGTGTTTCAAACTTCCCATTTATTTGAATTGTTCAGTATGAAGCTCACTTATCTTCTCATAAAAAGGAATTCTTTTTTAGCGGTGTCTGTAGTAAAATGAGGGCAGGTGAGTAAGCTCAGGCCACTCACCCTGTGCCAGCTGCTCCATTTAATGGTGTGAATCAGCTGTTTGTAGGAGAACACAGAGTGCCATCTATTGAACACTTGTGTGAGCCACCAGCCCTGGTGAGACACAACTATATTTATAAAACATATAACATACAGAAAAACTGTCACCCTCTTAGAGATTTTAGTGTGTTTCCCTTTGTTTCCTTTTTTGACATAAAAAGAAACAAACACAGAGACTCTAATATAATTCTTCCTTGCCTACTTTAGGTTTGGGAAAATATTTGGAGATATTTCCGCTTTCCTAAATAGGCTTAATAATTTGAAGTCGGGGTTGTTTTTTGTTTTTTTTTTATCTAATTTTGCTTTTGTTATAGAATCATTGATGTCACCATGCCCACTGAACCATGTAACAGAGTGCCATGTCCACTCACTTTTTAACCCTTCCAGGGATGGTGATTCCACCACTTCCAATGCCTGACCACCCTTTCAGTGAAGAATTTTTTCCTGTTATCCCCCCTAAACCTCCCCTGGTGCAAATTGAGGCCTTTCCCTTTTGTCTTATTGCCTGGGAGAAGAGGCTCCCACCTCACTACACCCCACCCTCCTGTCAGGGAGTCGAAGAGTGCAATAAGGTCCCCCCTGAGCCTCCTTTCCTCCAGGCTGGACAACTCTGAAGAAGTTTCTCCCAAATGATAAACTTTATGATATTGGTTCATGCAACATATTTATTTCACTTATATCTTCAGTGTCTGTGTTCAATGAACAATTTTTGTATGAGTGCTCATATTGCAGTGATCTGTTGTTGGTCCATATTCCTGCACTGCCTACAAACGTGGGTGCTCTATGATTTTAGGTGCCCTTTGTTACTCCAAGGCCAGAGGATTTATGGGGTGTTGTAATAACAAACCTTTAGTTCTGCAGGACACCTCAGGTACAAACAGAACTATTTTACTCTCTTTGAGAGGCTCCATATGGTTGATGGATTGCCACTGATTTCAGCTCAGAAATCAAACTCTTGGGATCGATTGGGCTCGGTTTCTCTGTGTGTTTTGCATTGAGCTAGCAGGTTGCTTAATAGTGATGGATTTATAAATAGCTTACCCCAAATAAAAGAAATTATCTTATGTTTGAACCAGCAATATATTGATGAAAAGTGACCTTGCTAAGCTGAAGGAGAAAAACACATTTTGGTGATGTAGCAGAACTGAGTGAAGAAGAACTTTTATGCCATTTGGAACTAATTGTTATTTTATTGTACAGTAAAGTCCAATCATTGTGTCCCATGTCTGTAACCTGGGAACAAGAAGGTGACAGGAACAATGGAATGGAGACAGGACTAGTCCTTGTCACAGACCACACCAGAATCTGGGGAATAAACACCAGATGCTGTCTTGGTTTCCTCTTTTGAGACAGGAATTTGTGCAATAAGATACTGTCTGTACTACTGGGGCTACTGGCAATTACACTGGTAAAAATGATGACACTTTAAGCTATAACTATGTTTAATGAAAATCATACTGTACTTTTACAATGCCTCCCTATTGTTTTTTAAAAGTTCAAATTTTCATATCCAGAGGCCTATTATTTTTACAAAAGATCTGTACTGTGATGTTAAGTCCCTCTAATTGTCATAATTAGCCTCAGGAGAGTGCAAGGAGTGAAATACCTTGGCATGATTTTTTGTTGCTTGGTGAGCGCAATGCCACTTTGGGACTGAGCACATGGAGGTTGAAGAGTTGACTCTTCAACAAGAAGTCACTGTGATGCTTTGGAGCAGGAACTTCCCAGCGTCTCTTCAAGGACTTCTTGTTGTAGGTCATGTCAGGTTTTAAAGTATTGCTACACCCCAGTAGATTTTTAACAGCTCAAAATTATGCAAGATTTCTCTTCCTTTGCATATTCGTTTCTAGAGTGTGTTTGATTTCACAGTCTCACCACAGTAAACCTGTTTGTTTGAAATGAGTTGCTTTATTTAATCGCTCTTACTTTGTAATCGGGTATAGTTTTATTTCTATTGTGCCTTTCATTCACTCCTGTGTTCTGTTAGTGATTGTCTCTGTGGGTTACAAAGATACTTGTCTTGTTTTTTTTGGAGTTGCACCTTTGCAATAGGAGAAGCAAAAGTGACTGCAGCAGCTCACTGGGATGAGCTCTGGAAGTTACTCCTTCTATGATCTGTTGGTTTGTGGGTCCTGCTGATTGTTGTAATTCACTTGCAATTTTTGATGCAAAGAACATTTAATGAATTTTGTGACTAACTACATGCAGGCTTTATTTTTGCTGCAATAACTATGAATTTCCAATACTCCCTTTGCTGCCAAAGGGGTAATATAGACTTTTGGTTTTCTTTTTCTTCCCCAGCTGATGCAGCTTGATGCAAGCAGTGCAAAAAAACCAGATTTTTCCAAAATGCTTGCAAAGAATGTTTTGGTTGCATTTTTTGGACTCAAAGTCATTTCTGTTAGCACTTGTCAATAATAAAATGGTTTGAAAAGGGTAAAAAAAGACAACAGTGACAATTACATTGTGAGTCTTGGAATTCAGAAAATTGCTCAGACAAAGTTGTCATAGCTTGGAGTTTAGGAGAAGCATGAAAGAGAGAAAAAGGACAAAATAGAAGCGGAAATGTAACATGGGTGAAGTCCTGAAAGCCAGTGACAAATCAGTAAGAGGTGTGTGGATCTGACTCGAGATCTGAGTTTATGAAAATGCAGCACAGGAGTTGCTGCTGTTGTACGTTGTAAAACATCAAGTGAGATCTCAGAATTAAGGGAAAATGGTGTTGGAATATATAGTTTACTGAGGAGATGCCTTTCTAACATGCTCAGTGCAATAAATCATGGCTGAGATATTTATAAATAAATAAATCCAGTGAGACATACTAGAACTGCTAATTATACCTTAAGATTAATAGTTTTAACAGGTAATGTTGTCAGGAGAGCTGAAGACCAGTGAAGCATTGCAGAAAGTTCCTGGGTGAAATGTAAGCAACAAAAAGAAAAGAACATGAAATAAATTCCGTCTTTTGCTGTGTCAGTACATAGCAGGTGCTTGTTGATCCTCTGGGAATTGCATTAGAACTATTTGACTACTCAGAAGAGACTATTACTGTGTTAATTTACCTAATTTGAGACTCATTGACTAAATCCTTATTCACAATTAATGTAGAGAGATGGTCCAACATGTTAAGAGTGACAAAGATTCATTTTAGAGAGAGAGAAGAGGTAATTAGGAGCAACCTTTTTTTGATCAGGCTGCCCTTGGCATATCTTTCTGCTGTATCTAAGTCTGCAAACTGTTTTTCTACTATAATAGTGTGGAAGCATTCAGTAACTCCTTTTTTCCATATCTGAAATATATACCTAGTAGAAAAAAGCCACTAAACTATTGCACTGACATGGAGAAACTGCTAAACGTGTGTGATCTGGGAGGTGCTAATCCATTTAGCAGATCCTACCAGGAAGATCAGCTGTCTGAATTATAAAAATATCTGCCACAAACACCCTTTTGGAAGAAACAACTGGGCATAATGTGAAATTCAATAAAGCTGACTGCAGACAAAATCAGCAGAACATTATTTAGTTCACAATAAGAGGGCAAGGTAAACAGTGCTCTGTTACCTTCGGTGCTCACCCATCATCGGAAGTGCCGCAGCCAGCGAGGAGTGCAGAGGGGACGGAGAGCAAAGGGCAACCCTGAATATTCCTGTGATCTATTCAGCCACTCAGATGTCCAAATTCAACCTTCAGAACGTAACAGCTTACAAACTCTCGTGGCGATGTTGAGGAAGACTGATAAAACTCACTTTTACTGACGTGTGTAACCAAACACACAATGGGCGGCGAATCATGAAGGAGATGTTTTTCAAACCTTGTATCAGCAGCATTGAAATATGTCATTTTTGGCTTAGCATACAGTCAACAGAGTGCAAAATCTTTAGTAGAGAGGAAAATGCTGAGGAAAGAGAGGTGAGTCCGTGGCAGGTAGTGCAGCTCTGTGGTCAGACAGGCAGGTTCTGGCTGGTAATGAAGGCTCAGTGAGTATAGGAGAGGCTGCCAGAGCTTGAGAAAGGAGTTAGAACAAGATTTGTCAGCAGAATAAAAATAAATAAATGAGAAAGGGACTGTGTAGGTACAGAAACAGGACAGTTCACAGTTTATGATCGTGACTTGCTACATGCTGGAAAAGGGGAGTGACACTTTGTACCATAACCCAACAATCCACAGCAAAGCCCCAGTTTGGCAGCTCTGAAATCTGGATGGGTTTCATTACACAAGCCCTTAGGATTTTCAATATAGTTTTTTAGTATGGTCATCAAGATGCCATAAAGCAGAGACAAATAAATCCCATCTGGTTTTCTTTATCTGAGTTCCAGAGCCTAACCTCTGAGAAGGTGAAGCTTAGAAACGCTATAGAATTGCATCTTATGAGGGTGTGGCAAATGCAGGATATAAACTATGGTGATATGGCTTCAAAATTGGAAGGGAAGAGCAATTCATTTACAGAATAAGCAAATCTTTTCAGGAACTCCACTAAGAAAACCTTGCTTTCATTTTTTTCTCTTCATTGACACTTTTATTCTCTTCTTGGATGGGGCTCTGAAGGAGTCCTGGCTGCAGTTCACCACTCCAACACTCCAACAGGGTGAAGCTGTCATCCCAGGAATGCCGGCAGAGCCAGGAGCTTGGGCAGCAAGGCAGCAGGATGTGGTGAACACTCTAAAGTCTTCTATCCAAGTGCTCCTGTAATGGCTTGCTTTGTTCTTAAAAAATAGGGAGACCTGGTCGGTTACATCTGTACTAGCCTGGTGTAAACTTGAGTGATCCTTGACTTGTAAGACCTTTTCCTACTCATTTGAGGGAACAGATATTTTAAGCAATAATAAAAAAGAAAAATATATGTATGTGTGATATACACCTGACATTTACACTGACCTTTATTTCTCATGCCTAAATAAGTCAGCTTTCTTGTCACTGATGCATTTTAGATCTTGCGGTTTTGCTCTTGGTCTGATTAGCTACGGGCTCTCTGTGACCCTGTTCCTTCTGGAATCCTTCTGTGAGAGGAAATTTGTTAAACTCCTGCCACTTCCTCCACGTTTGGAGTTATTTTTGAGCGCTGAGAAGGGTGAGCAGTGTTGAATACTGCCAGGAGCTATTTAAAAGTGCAAAGCCATTTTTCAGTTTTTCTTCTCTAAGTGTCTTTGTTGTTTTTGTGGTGCAGCACAGAGTCTAAAAATTATGGCACAGCTTACGTGTTAATCCTTTATTTCAGACCTACTTCGTCTCTTTTTTATTTCTTTAATATTTTTGTGGTGATTAGACTTCATTGCTTTGGTGAGTCCTGATATCTTCCCTCTCTCCCTCACCCCCGCTCTCTTTTTGAGGGGATCAACATGTGTTCTCTTGTGATATGGAAAGATTTTAATTAGTATTTATATGATCATCCTTAATACTTTGGGTCTGTGTGAAGTACACATGGCTTCTTGAAGAGCTGTACTGCTCCACAGATTTGAGGGATGTTCTTCTCAGTTGTTCACGGAGGTTATTTTTGGAGTGGGCATTCTCATTCCAACTCACAGATATGTTTAACAGGATATATGCTTCTGAAGTTATTTTAATTCAATTTTTTTTAGCTATCTGAGAGACTCTTTGTGCCTTTCTGTTGTGAGGATGCATAAAATTATTTTCAGTTGTGGTTTTTTGTCTCCACAGCTGTAGAATAGTGAGCAATGGAAGGAAAAAACGATACACCGAGAGGACAACTGGCTTTTCAAAGCTCTTTCAAAGGTGTTTTGATTTTAATAGAATATATTATCCAGTCTCATAAGGCACTTTGAAAAATCATACTGTGCCCCTGTTGGTAGCTTAATAACCTTTGTAAATCTGATTTTACATCACTTGCTCAGCAAGAGATAGAACACAGCTATCAGCCTTGTATACGGAGATCAAAAAAACCCAGATTGAAGCTTGATTTAAATTTTGTCAGGTCTTCAGCTTTGGGGAAGTCATTTCATCTCTGTTTCTTCTCCCATCCTTTGCTTATCTTATTTATGGGACTGATTCTCTTCTGAAACACTCTGCTGTGTAGCGTCAGCTGCTTCCACCAGTTCCATCACAACTAAGCAGGAGGGTTCCCACCTCACCCCTCCTTTATGCCCACCCCGAACCCGGGGGGGCCGTGCATTTCGGAAGGTGCAGCAGCAGGTTCACATGCTCACCCAGAGCCCAAGGGGAAGCTCTGCCAGGGTGGCAGGGCCTTGGAGCGGCCGCTGCCCACCCCCCTGCCCCGTCCTGCTGCCACAGCCGCCTGGCATTCCTGCATGGTTGTGTCTTCCATTCCCTGCTCCAAATTCCTCTGTTCCCTGTGACTTTTCCAGAAATAACCAGTTAAACCCAGTTTTCCCTCATGCAGCCTGACCGTTCAGTGTTGTGTCCACAGACAGTGACAATTATCAGGGGAACTGGGCTTTATAGTGATATATTTAGGGCATAAGATGGGCTGAAGCTTTAAAAAAATGATAGTTACTAGTGTTTGATCTCCTATAAAAAACTCTGAATATTCTGTGGGTATCAGAAGGAATCTGGCATTTGCAAAGAATTGCTTCTTACAAATATTTAAATGTCAAAAATTGGAAATTTTAAAATAATACTCACAGGAACTCATGATTAAATCTTGTCTATTCCAAACTGACATAAAAGCAACCCTGAAAATACCAAATTGCTGCTTCCTGATCAGCTTGGCTTTTAAAACTTAACAAGTATCCTCAGGGATAGCTGGTTAAAAAAAATACGGTATTAAGTTATCCATTTTGGGGGTTTATTTTTTCAGTTGGCACAGAAGAAATCTGCTGCAAAATCCCTGATTATGTAGTTTATATTTTAATAAGCTGAAGACCTCAAAATAACTTTTGGAATTGGGTTTAGTGTTGTCCTGCAGAAGAGGCAGAGTCACTTTGGTACGAGCTTTCTGTGAGCACGTATTTAATGTATTTTCTCTGAAGTTTATGCCATCAATCTCTATAACTTTTTTGTTTTCCTGCTCTATGATCTTTATCACAGAAAAGGGACCATTTATATTCAGAGCAGAGAAAAATATTCAGGCCTTAAGTTGTAGAAGAAAACAGCACCTTTTTAGCAATATTATGATTCAGAGACACAGCTGTGAAAGAAAATCCATTTCCTGTGACACTAATGGCATTGCAGTATATACATTCAATTAGATAGTGAATTCCTAATTGCTTAGGTTAGAGCTACAGAGGAGTTTAATATATTAAAAATAATAAAAAAAAATATTTGATGTACAGTATTTTAGCTTCATTTTGCAGCAATGAGTGTATTTCACTGGTGGCATTTTCCCGGCATATTCTGTACAGTGGATGCAAACCAGAGGACTGTAGTGCTGCCAGTAGGGGATAAAACATCTGGAAAACTCCAAGTACTGTTATCAGGGATTTAATCACTCCAGATTTGTTTTCATGCCCACACTGAGGGAGATCCTTCCCCCAAGATGTGGTGGCTTTCCTGGACTGCCAGTGCCAGGCTTTTCAAGGGAGATGGATGGTTTCACTTGTGAGAAGGCACATTGAGAAGAGGTTATGTGACTTGTGCTAGATAAGAAAACAATAAAATTAGAGTAGTAATTAATTTTTAAAGGAAACAGAATCTAATTTTTGAGATGGATGCATTAGGAAGGCAAAGCCTCTGGAAGATACTTATAGGAGGACTTAGAATGGCTAATGAATCCCATCCCACCCAGACTCTGACTCTGAGGGTGAGGTTAAATTCTCCCTTGGCAGGTAATGGGGCTGTTTTTTGCCATCATGTACATCCTGCTGCGGTAATCAATACCCTGCCAGAGAGCAGTTTGAGATGGAATTATGCTGACCTGTTACACACAGTGTATTCTTGTTTTGTATCCTCAGCCTCCAGCTATTCTTGAGCCATAGGAAAATTAGCTAATGTTTTATTAATATTCTTAAATCAGGAAAATGTAATTGTAATTAGCTTCTGTTTGTCTGGATTATTGAATTCTGTGAGCTTTATTAGGTAATTGCATAAAGTTTTTACTACAACCTTTCACTATAAAGAGACTTTATGTTCTAATTTTTATGGCCTAGATGTGGCAAAATTTTTTTCTTACCAGGAAAATGCCTACATGAGCAATCTCTGTCTGGCAATCCACACTTCAAAACAAGCCTAACAAGTACCCTCAATAATAATTCTAATCAAACTAGGAATAAATAAAGCCTACAATGGTCTGTACCTATAGATAGCTCAGACTCACTGAGATGGGGCAGATAAGGGTGCAGCAACCCTTGGTATGGTGCAGTGTTCCTGTGAAGCTGGGGATGAGCAACATGTGGAAAAAAACATCTGTTCAAACAACTGGAGGAATTCTGTGAGAAACATTCTTATCAGCAGCAAACTGGAAATTAAAATTAGAAGGCAGGTAATGGCTAAATAGCCTGCCTTAGACTTTGAAGAGAATCAAGCATTAAAAGATATTTCAGATTTACTTATGAAAAACTTCAAATTTATGATGTAATTTTATGTGGGCCATTGGCTGGCTGGCTGCAAAGTAAAAATAGACATTTATATGCAGAGAAGGAAGGTGGCTATCCAGAATCATTTCACCAAAAGCAATAAATGAATGAAAACAACTGTTCTGTGAAGAGAAACCTTTGAAATTACCTTAATGGCAAGAAGGAGACTGGTTATATTTTCATATAAATGTTACTGGTGACTGCAGAGTGGAAAGGACTCAAGACTATGTAAAACAAAACAAGAGTGTTTTAAACAGGTTTGTACAACTTTAAATAAGCTTTCCGAATTATTGGTGATATCATTGCATTTGGGGTGATGGAAGATCATGTGGATACGGTGGGGGAAACTGGATGGGAAGTCAAGAAATCCCTTTTGAGAAGGGAGAGTATTCAGTAGGAGTCTGTGCAGGCAGACAAAGTCTGTTCCTGCCTGCAGTGTGGGGTTTGTGCTGCTTTGCCCTGTTGCATTAATGTGCTTCATTTTCTCAGTGTTTCTTAGATACACAAGGGGCAGTTCCCAAAGTCTGCTTCGTGTCCTGCCTTGTGGACTTGTGAGGTGTAACCACTCTCCTAAAGCCTTGATTATCCTTTGCAGTTTGCTTGTACACTTGTGTCAAAAATGAGAGAGGGTTTTAAACTCCAAAGTTCCTGAAAATATGATTGGTTAGATTATGCTGAACAGAATTTCATTATCATGAATGGTTTGAATGAATCATCACAGAATGGTTTGGGTGGGAAGGGACCTTAAAGATCATTGAGTTTCAACCCCCTAACAACATCAATCCATAACTTTGAAGTTGGAACACTGAAAACATTTCAGGTTTTCACAAAATAAAAAGCTACAGAGCTCTGCAGTCTGTTTTTTATTAATTTGTTCAAATCTGTCTTTATCCTTAGCACTTGTCCTTAGAGCTGTGTTGTTATAGTCAGTGAGGAACTTCCACACTTTCTGAGCATGCCATTACAATCTCTTGTTATCAAAAGAATTAGTTGAGTGTCTTCCATACATCAATCCAATTTTAGTTAAAACTAGATAGGTTTTCCTGCCCTGTGCATTGAAAGACTGAAATCTCACTTTGATAGTGAGGCACCATCTAATTTTCCACCTGGTTTTGCTGCCTGTTCAAAGTGCCAATATTGTCTTTTACTTGAATGCTTTTCTCACTTGCATGTCTTGGTTTTTGTAAATAACAATATCCTTCTGTTGTTATTTTGTGAGCAGTGGGGCTTTATGGATTTGTTGTTGTTGTTGTTGTTGTGGTTTTTATTTGTTTGTGTTGTGGAGGAGCAAGAGAAGATATAAGACAGTTTCTTTCACAAACTAGTCATATAGAGATAGACGGTCATAATTTCAGTGCTTCGAGCATTTATTTTGAAAACATTGTAGGAGAATGGGTTTAAAAGGAGCTGGTGAGTTAACCCATAATGCTCAGGACAGGCCTGAAAATTACTGTGCAAAGATTCATAAAATAAAGTCCTCAGTCATCTTAATAGAATGAAGCAGAGATCACGTAACTGTTCCTATGGACCTGCCATGCCAAATTATTCGGACAGTTGGTCTCAGATGCAGTGGCCTTGGCAATGATAGAGGAAATCTATTTTGGCCATTAATAAGAATCTCCTTTTCTTAATCTGTTCCAGTCTAGGGGAAAAAAACCGCCCCTAAAACCTAGTGTTAGATCAGCCTTTGTTTTAAATGACTTACAATTTTGATAAAGCAGCTGAAATGTTTTTTTTAATTTAGCAAAGACTTTGTTCTTTCCAGTGAACAGAATAGTCACTTGATATCGAGAGATAGATTAAGAGCAAATTATCTTGAATTTGAAAATTAATTCGCTGGAATTTCACAGAGAAATATTGCTATTCTTTCACTTCCCAAAGCAATTAACAAAGTTTTGATGAGTCAACATTTACCAAGATTAAGTGTCCAGCTCCAGAGTCCTCAGCACAGGATTGACATGGCCCTGGTTGGTCCAGAGGAGGCCACAAAAATGACCAGGGGGCTGGAGCACCACTCCTGTAGAGACAAGCTGAGGGAGCGGAGTTGTTCAGCTTGGAGAAGGGAAGGCAAAGGCACCAGGAAGACCTCAGAGTCCCTTCCAGTGCTTACAGGGAGATTACAAGAAGGCTGGGGACAAGCATTTTAGCAGGGCCTGTTTGGTAGGACAAGGGGTAATGGTTTTAAGCTAAGAAAGGACAGATTTAGAGTAGATATAAGGAAAAGAAAATTACAATCAGGGTCGTAAAACACAGGCATGCGTTGCCAAGAGAGGTAGTGGATATTCCATCCCTGGAAACAGGCCAGGTTGGATGGGACTTGGAGCAACCTCTTTTAGGGGAAGGTGTCCCCGCCCATGGCAGGGGGACTGGACCAGATGGTCTTTAAAGCTCCCTTCCAATGCATGCTATTTTATGATTCATTTTGTCAGCAATTTCCTCCTGTAGCTAAAACTGTATCTGACTTTAATGTAGTTCTGCAATAAGACTCTTTTCCTTGCTAGTCCCCAACACATCATGTGCCATCAAAGATCACTGCACTGACTTTGGAGCACAGGGTTAAACAAGCCTGGAAGTTGGAGGGGTGTGTGTCCCCATAAAGCTTCAGCTGTGCCAATGCCATGGGAATAATTTACCTTGGAATTTGAGTATTTGTTTGCTTTTAAACTATCAAAATATATATACATATATATATAGCAAAAATAAGGCTTGGGAAAGGCTTGCAAGAACAATTACTAAAGAAGTGAGGATAAGAAGTAGATGTTAAAATGGACTATGACACTATTTACAAACAGGAAGTTTACTCATAACAAATACTCCTACTCACACTCAACACATTGAATTAAAAATTGGAAAGTATTTATAAGCATAACAAAATACAGAGAGAGGTGATAATAAGTCATCCATTTTAATAAGGAATTAGAATTCTGACCTAATTCTTTCCCAGTAGGATTTATCACTAAGTTATAAATAACTTACAGGTATAAGACATGGCAATGAAGAATAAATTAGCAGTATAAACAAAATGCTCAGAGACTTCCAGCCCCTGCTGCTACCGCTTTCTCAGGAAAGACTGGAAGGGAGTGATATTAACATCTGAGCTCAGGTTCATTTTCTGGCTGGCTCAACTCCATTAAAGAGCTGAGTCTGGGGATGGGGAGGGCAGGTGAGAATGAGAGTGGTGTCTCTGACATGTTTATTGCTGTGTTTTATCGATTTCTTGGTGAGGGAACAGACCTGCAGGTATAGCACACAGTTGCAATCTTTTCTATTGGAAAATCAAAATTGATCTTTTCTATTGTTTAAGAAGTTTTGGCTTGGTTTGCCCTAATGACTCATAAAGCTTTGGTGACACTTGATGGTTTTCCATTGCACATGGTTTGGAGGATGGGGGATATACAGTAGGATCTTTCCAGTTTTTGGAAGTAAAGAAAGTCCAAGCAAATGCTCAGCTGCATGTGTCAGCTTTCTCTTCTACAGGTGTTTTCACCCACGGGGATGTACTTTCATGTGTATATACCTGCTCATAGGAGACTGCATATGTTCCTCTGTCCTTCCACACCTTCTTAGAAATGCTGGAGAACTGTCAAAACTGCATGCCATCATCACTGAGAAAATGTATTTAACGTCTAATGAATTCTTGTTTGCTTGTTAAGAAAGGTCTTTTAAATGCACATTGGGAGATATGTCAATTATGCCATGAGAGTTCTATATGTGTGTATTGGAAATGTGTTTGTAAAAACTAAAGAAACAAATTCTAACCAAACCCTCACATGATTAGTACCAAAATTGCGGAGGGTCTTTTTTTTCTTATATTCTGGTCTTTTCATTCTATGGACAATGTGACATTTTCAAGCTGCCAAGGGGTATCTTAATTCAAATGTACATCTGCCTTTCTCTGTTTCTTAGATGAGAACTCTGAGCCTGGTCCAGAATGGGCTGCAAGTGTTGCCCTGGGCAAGACCTGTTACAGCAACAGTGTTCTGAGATAATTTTTTTCTTACTCTCTGCTCATTGTGATGGTGAATTAATAAATTTATTCATCTCTTTTTGTTCCTCCAGCTTGAAGTGGAGGTCACAGATCTGAGTGGGAAAACCATCGATGGTCCTGTCCGCCTGGATATTTCTGTCATTGATCAGAACGACAACAGGCCAATGTTCAAAGAAGGGCCTTATGTTGGACATGTCATGGAGGGATCTGCTACAGGCAAGTGCATGCCAATCATCTCTCTATAAATAATGCCTGAACAAACATTTGATAAATATATTTTTATCATACTGTACCATTTTCTTGCTGGTTTTATGGCTCAATGAATTCTTAGCCCATATCAAGAGGTGGGAGCAGCACAACTTTAGGACAGCAGGTTATGATTTTTTAAAAACAGTCAAGTCTCCGCAGTAAAAAAACCAACCAACCAACCAAACAAAAGAAGTTGGAAATAAGAGCTTAATTTAGGTTCACATTTTTTATGCATCTCTTGAATCAACAAGAACAACCCCTAGGATATGATGAAGATTCAGGCCAAATAACATGCACAATTTCTACTCAGAGTGGGAATTTCACCTTTTTTCTGTAAGTTTAGCTGCTGGAAGGGTCATTTTTATTTGTTTATATACCATGAGTCTAGTAAATCACAGAAATAAATGGAAAGGCCATTATGAATAAACTAATGTTGTTGGGCAGATTGAAATACTGAACTATGTTGATAAACATGTTGTAAATGCAGATCCAATAGGTGCAACACGGGAAAAACACACTTCAAGAATTAAAGTTAGTAATGAATTGCTCTGATTAAATTTACTGGTGATTTTGTCAGATGATGCAATTCTATAAGATATTGTCCTAAATATCAGTTTGGGTACAACCACCCCAGTAAACTCCTCCCACAGGCTGAATTAGTTTTTTCCAACTGTTGTGCAGTTTTATTGTGTTATTAACCAGCTCTGCAATTCCACTCGAGAGGAATCTCCAGTGCATTCATAAGCAGTAACTGATCCTTTTATGGAATTAACCTGGCTCTTGGCAAAAGAAACCTGAACCAGAAGAAGCTCCCATTAATGTGGAGTGACAGTGATTTAACTGAGATCAGAGTTGTGGGTTGTATATTTGTGTGTTTTTCTATTCACCACTGAACACAGGGCCTGATCCTCCTTGTACAGTTGAAGCTGGAGCATGGGCTTAAGGTTCTGGCTGATAGACATGCTGAAATACTTTGAAATGAAATCTGGAAACAACTGTGTCGTGTTTTTATGAATATTTAATATTCATTGTGGCTTAAAGTGGTGACATGTGCTTTGGTTACTCTGAACAAGGACAGAGAGTGCCTTTCACTTCCTTGTGTTATATATTGATAGGCCTAGAAGCTATTTGTCCTTATTTTATTATTTACGCAGTTTCTAGAAACCATGTAACCTTTTTGGTGGATTTTGCATTTTCACATATGTTTGAAAAGCTGTAGGTATGAAATGCATTATGAGCTGCTCCTTCATCAGGTTAAAATGTTAATGTAAATGTTTCTTTACCTCACTTGTGACAAGCATGTGATGAATTTATTGATGATTTTTTCGCTCAAACAAGAAACATGTTTCGTATTTGAGAGTAGGGCTGCAAGTGGAACACTAACTCTTCTATTGTAGCTCTCCAGTACATCCTTAATTTATTTTAGGTATTGATTGCTTATTCAGAATTCGAGGGAAACTTCCTTAGACTGTCCCACTTCCAATTCCCCCCATGTTGTAACAAGTTTCACAATTAACTGGGAACACATTGCTAATAAATGTCAGATTCCTTTGCACAGCCAGTCAGTAGTTGTAGCACAGTGTGAGTATCTAATCTGGTCAAGGGACCAACTTGATTACAGTTTCATCTAAACTGCAACATCATCTTGTCATGCCCACTTGGATACACATTACTGGGTCACAGAGCAGGGGGATGTACTTTGGGAGATTCACAGCCCCAAAATCCGGTATTTCAGGAAAAGAAAGTGCTACCAAAGAGCTCAAACCCTGCAGTGTTTAACTTCAACCCTGCTGGAGGTCTCTGAGCTCTGGGTGTGAGCTGAGCTCCTGCAGGCCTTTCAGTGGCCTCACCTCCCTCCCTCAAAGCAGGAGTTCACATCCCTTATGTACCACGTGCACCCAAACAATATTTAGTCTCTGACTGTTAATTCCAAGCTGTGGAACAGCATTTAAGTGTAACCTGCAATATATTCTATAATATACTCTAATTCTATACCAAAATTCTCTTCTTCACCATGGAGGTTTTTTTTTTTTAACTCACAGTTAAACACCACTGCTTATTTGGACACCTACAATTTATGTGTCATCACTTTCCTAGAGAGGCAAATACCTGGCCATAATTACTGAGAATATAAACTGCATTACACAAATAGCTATTCATCTGAATTTCAAGATAGGGCTTGCCAGATCTTATAATTAATGATAAAAATATGTGAATACTCGGTGATACAGCTACATATTCTTTCTTGATACATCTATCCTGTATAAATTTAATAATAGAGTTAGTTACAGGAAATTAGGTCTTTTCAGGGAAAATTATCATAGTTCTGAAAAGAGCCTGGAGTCAACTTGTGACAAAAGTACCCTCAAATGTGCTTAAAATGACCATGGGTGTGCTCACATTTCTCTTACACATTGAGTATTTTCTTGGATGAACTGCACACTTGGAGGCTGTTGATTTAAAAAAATATATAGGAAGAAAGGAAAGGCAAGAGAAATACTTTGTTTTTTCTTTTATTTCTAACATCACTAATTTCTATATGAGCCTGAAGTCAGTATATGTGTGTATATATATGTATATATATATATATATATATTTACAGGAATATAAGAGCTGAGCCTGATGGCAGTTTTCTGGCTGACTGTAATGAGTTTTGCATTAACTGTACTGCTGATTTCTCATGTTTTTGTTTTCTAAATTGTGACTCAGGTCATTCCTATAGATCTCTAATCTATCCAGCTGCCAGATTTAGGATCTGTGTCCTGCTGCAGCTTCACCTTAGCACATTAATGAGAGAGACTGATCTTATGGATTCTGTAGGCAGAAACACTTGGATGTCTCACTCTTTAAAGGTTGGAAAGTGAAGGCTGGTTAAATGAACTTGGCATCCATCTCTTCTGTCTTGCTGGAGGCATTCAACAGAAATTATTTTAAACACATTTGACATTATGTGACTTAGAAGAATATGCTGAAAATGGGCGGGGGGGGGGGAGGGGGGGGGGGGTGGACCG
>JAWWEU010000020.1:16976243-16994158 GCA_035583155.1 Acropternis orthonyx
CCCCCCCCCCCCCCCCCCCCCCCCCCCCCCCCCCCCCCCCCCCCCCCCCCCCCCCCCCCCCCCCAAAATCGTAACTGCAGTGCTTAGGAAAATTGTGTTTAAAAAAAGCAGCGTGTTGTCTGTGCTGCACAATAGCCTGGGTGCTCTGGGTTCCAGCCATGGAGCCTGGGCTGGCACAGGCCTGGGAATAATTGCTGGAAATAAAGGGACTCTTGAAGACATTTAGAGAGGAAGCAGAAGGAATTAAGAAGAATAGCCATATGACTTCTTCAGTGTCATAAAATAATTATTTGTATAGATGGATAAAGCATGAGGAAGGGTCTGAAACACTAAGCATTATTGGCAGCTGTGCTTTGTGAAATAGTGGCTCAGGTAAGTGAAAACAGGTGCCTTCTTATCAAGAACAACCTGCCAGGATGGGGTTTTAATACTGAACCTAACAACAAGTTTAGTAGACAAATTAATGTAAAGAGATTGTATATGATTGAGGGAATCCAAAGATGCCAGGAAAGGTAAACAATGGGCAGGCTGGCCTAGCAAAGGGGCAAGGATAAATATAAATATCTTGGTCTGATACACACCTGTTGGCAATTTGATACATTTCAAATGTTATGGTAGTATTTTCCAGACTCTGGGTTTTTTTTGTTCCTTGTAGTTCTTGCTGGTTTATGGCAGAAGAACATAAGCAAAGCTGTAAAATTATTCAAGTTGCATTGAATTTGATAAAGTGTCCAGGTCTGCTTCTTCCTTTTGATCCAAGCACTAAGCACCAGTGGATCATTTGGGTCTGAAGCAGGATGTAATTGCAGGGAATTATTGTGCTGACAATCCTTACTGTGCTGAATTTTACGCCAAAATATAGATTTACACAACTTCTGAGTGTTCTACTCAGGAAATCAGCAGTTCAATCATTGTGTAAAACTGTTTCACCAAGCAAATACCTTCCCAGCAAAGTCTGGGCAAACACTCGGGAGATGGTTTGAGTGTAGATGGAGTTCATGACCAGAATGAGAGTAAAATACGGAGTGTTTGAATAAGAATTGCAGAAAAATGTGATTGAAGCAAAGAGGTGCTTTCTGCTGGGTCTCAAAGTGCACTTTTAAGTAAAGACATGAATGATGCTCTTAAAGAAACAAAGCAAGTTCAAGGCAGTAGCAGAAATGGTTCCCTTCTTGCAATGTATAAGGAGAATGAAATAGGAATGTTTTCTGACATTTCTCATAATAGGAGAATTATTATTTACTCTTTGTATAAAAAAAAATTATCATTACCATTGGATCTACCAAGGAAAATAAGAATCAAAGATTTAATTTTTATAGCTTTCATATAGACTTTGTAGGAATGTTTTCTATGATATGGAAATATTGATGTATTTTTATAGTAAAAGGTAAAATATTACACTTTGTTGTGAATTGTACTTATAGGAGCCTCACTATATTGTAAATTAAATCCTTAATAGCCTGCTGCTAGGCCCTGGGTTGATCCCAGTTGGGTGGGCACGGTCTGCTAGCCCTGGGAAGGTATTTCTCTCATCCTGTATTTATTACACTGCTATGATCCAAATTCCCTTTTTATTCTCTCAAGCTGAGAGACGAATATTCCATCCTGTCTGTTTTTATTTGTTATTTTGTTCTTAAAAACAAACAAATAATAATAAAAAAAACTTGTAAAGATATGGTTTAGTTTTAAAACGTGTGTTAATCTGAGCTCTGACTAAAAGAAGAGTTCCCACTCCTTTGGTTTCTGAAGTTTTTGAAGACTTATCAGTTTTTTCTCAGTTTCTGCCTGTTGGCTGCTAAAGATATGTAATGATTGAGCTCATTATTTCATATTAAATTATTCATATTAAAAAAAAAAAAACACAGCAGAAAACTTAAAAGTATCTATAGATCTGAGCTGTAAAGCAAAACTATCTCAGTAAATCTATCTCAAAATTAAATGGTTGAACCTGAAATTTTTTGGTTCCGGGCAGCGTCTCTTGCAGCAATACTTTGGTTTTAGAGGAGGTTTGAAACGTCCAATATCACCCATTTAATTAGGAAACTCACTGCTATGAGCTGGTGCGGAAAACAAAAGAATAAATTGGAATGAGACCATGGCCTAAGAAACCTCTGGGTCAAGGGAAACAAAAGAATATAGAAAATTTGGGAAAACAAGCCTGTAGAATACGTCTTTCTCTAGTCCTTCCATGCTGGAGATGGGATGCTCAGTCTGGGTATAACTCAGCAGAGCAGTTTTTAAGTTCCTTTGCCTACAAATATGTGCAGTTCTGGGCATACTTTGAAACTTGCTGATGGCAAACTTTCTGCAGTCTTTTCTTGGGATTAATCATCTCCATTTCAGCAAAAATATACTCACTGCCTTTTGTTATCTGGCCTGCAAATGTAACGGATGTGAACTAGGTAAAAACATCTGGAATGTCACTATTTAAATTGCCAAGCAGAACCCAGGCTAATTATGCACATCTGCTTGTATATCCCAGTAGGAATTTTTACTCATATCTGTGTGGAATAAAATACAGCTGTATGTGAATATGGGTAGTTTGTGTATGTATAGATGTATATATATATAGTATATATATTATATGCATGTATTGCATACAGATGAGCATATGTAGACACATTTACTTATCTGATCTTTTAATAGGGATCCTGCTATGTGTTAGTTACTGTGTATGTCCATGATGGAATAAAAGGTTGTGTATTTACTAATAATATACTGTCTTATAGCAGACAAAGGTGCACATCCTTCTAATCTGCCTGTGTTAGTTGGAAGAAGCTGAGAGGAGTAACCCATTAAAGTATTATCCCGTAATTAACAGGTGCCCATGTATGCAAGAGTGGTCAGAGCAGTGCATCTTGAGGAAATTAAATTGATCTCATGTGTAGTCATTAGCAGCTCACTCAGAGTGAGTCTGTGGTGGGAGTGTTGGAAGCAGGAGTCTGCAGCCCACTCCAGGGTTCCATTAGTCTTGGTTTTCAGCAGGAAGAGGCTAAACTCAGGCAAGGCTCCACACCAGCCTAGGTGCACGGCTCGGAATTAGTGTCAGGATTCCCTTGGACGCCCTCCTAACTGCACAGGGACTTGTGTGCCCACTGTCCCTCCTGCTAAAACGAGCTTTCTTCTACTTTTCTGTAGTTACACACTTGACACACCAAAAATCAGTCTAATGGCCAGATCAGTGTTAGTGCCTCATGTTAAAGGCTGTAAAAGCATTATGGTCTCTCTTCCTTGGCCGATTTCTGTAGCAAAGTGCTCATACTTCCTCGCACAGAGCAGTGGAAGCACTGATGGTTAGTGCTTTTGGCTCTTTTTGCATTATAGCCCAGGTTCATTAAATAAAAATAAGCATGTTTCTTAATTACAGAACAAATGAATTTTTAAAAAAATACTGGGGTCCCTGCTGGGTACTGAAAAGCAAGGGCTCAAATGAGTTTGTGTAATTCAGTGTGTAATTGTTTGCAAAGGGAAATTTATGCACTAATATATTTACCAGTGGCTTTTGCACCTGTTTTACACATCTCCCTCTGTCCTCCTAGAAAAGAGAAAGGTGAGCCTTAAAGCTCCAGGCAGTTTGGACACATGAGACAACCTCATCCATGCAATTTATTAATTGAAAGACATTGCAGTGCCAGGAAAGTGTTACCTGGCAAAATGCCTGTCTGTGTGGCTGTGCAGAGGAGGAGGATGCTGCAGCCCTCCTGGTAGGCTTTACTAGTGGCATAAACCCTCAGTGTGTGTTTAGACACTCCTAAATCACTATTTATGGCTATTTTCTTCCCATTCCCCCTTTGCAGGCCAGCACAGCTCCATGGCCCTGCTCTAGGTCAGAGGACTGTCAGCACCTACACTGCTGTGTTTCATCCAGACCCTTTAAAGTGCATGAAAAGGGTGATAAATCCCCACAACCTGTGATCGTGTGCCATAAATGTCTATGATCTGGGGACTGGTGGCAGCAGATGCAGCAGTTTTATTCCCAGTTTCATTCCCACTGTGTCCCCTCCCTCAGCAGGACGTAAATCCCGGCGTTGTGTTACCAGGTGCTGTAACAATGGGACATGGTTTCCTCTGGCAGGAATTCCATGGTATGGCCACTCCTCCAAGTGCCAAATGAAACAAAGCCTATAAACTGTCGGTGCAGGCAGGATTTGCCTCAGTGTGCAGTGCCAGGATCAGTCAGCAGACAGATCCATCCTTCGTTATGGAAGAGATACATGGCTGAGTGGAGAACTGACCACTGCAGGATGGCAGGATTATTTATTCCCTTGAAGGGTAATTTGATTAATTTCCCCAATTTCACTTTAAAGCTATTGTCAAATAGATAGTGTGTTTAAAAAGAAAAAGAGAAAAGAGATGGTCTTTTTCAACTGTAGGTTCATGTTTTTCTTGACTTTTTCCTCCCGTTTCTCCTTGACTTTTTTCCTCCTATTTCTCCCTTTATTTCATGCACTCACAATATCTCTTTTCCCACCACTGGGGTCTAAACTGCAGTCTGTAATCTCATGAAGTCAAAGAATAGCTTCACATTATATTTGGAAGAGTGAAAGCAATTGCAATGGGAAAAGAAACCTTAGTGAGAATGACCCACCAGTAAAAAGTAAACAGGAGAAATAAGGAGAGGTAATCTGGTTTTATGGTATGAGAAGTGGGGGGTTATGGAAATATTCAAAATAGTTCACTTGGCTTTCACATATTAAGCCCAACTTCTAGAAAGCGTAAATCTTTGATTTCTTCATTCAGATCGCATCTTTTAAATACAGAAGATCTCACCTTTGCACAACACTATTCATTTGCACCCATAGTAACACTGTTTCTGTGTGACAGTCCTCCTTGGCTATCCCCTGAAAATAGATAGGAAATCACATTTATTTTTAGAAATCGAGCCCTCCTAGTGAGCACCACTGACATGCTCCAAAGTAAGAGATTTTATTTTTAAATGGCACATTTATACACAAAGGATGTTCTAGTAAGGGTGAAAAGCTTATTTTTGGGTTTCTTGCAGGGGGGAAAGAGGTTACTGTGAGTTGGTGTGTGTGATGGCTGAGTTTGAGTCACACTTGGGAGGTGGGGCAGAGAGGTTGAAGGGGAAAATCCCACAGTGGTGCACAGTCCTTAATTCCCATCCATCTTCTGCTGGCTGGAAACTCCCAGTAGAGATGTCTTCTAAATCTGGATCTAAGAAAATATTAACAGATACATATTCAAGACAATGATTTTATGGAATACATACCATTAGTTTGATTTAAAACATGTGGGATATCCTTTGGATGGGAACTGTATGGCCTCAGTTTCATATTTTCACTCTTGTACAAGTGGACGCTGTGAAGGCAAAACAAATCTTGATTCCAAAGAACAAATCAAAAACAATTTAGTTAAAGCATTTAAACTGATTTTCCCATAATCCTTACTTATTATACTTACAAACACTTGTAGCTTACAAATGGATAGTGCCATGTGCTAAGAATTATGTTGGTGAAGACAGTGCCTGTTTGCTTGGATAGTTCTGTCCCAGTTCCAAATCTGTTCGTTAACTGTGTGGTTATACTGATGTTCTGTTCTAAAATTTAGTGTGGGTAAAATATGTTCTTAAGAGTAGCACAGTATCTGATAATTGTTTTAAGAAATAAGAATATTATAAAAAATGGGATTTTCTATAAAATAGCAATGTTTGCCATGCAATCATTATGGCAGCACATGCAGCACCTCAGAGAAAGAAGGTGGACATTCCAGGGTGAAATGTATCCATTTTCTCTGGGGAATATCTGAGAGGAAAGCAGAATATCATGTTTACTATAAAAGTAAAGAGCACAGTCTATTTTTAATATAATTTCATTTTAATCAGCAAAAGCATTGTCAGGAACCTTGGCAGGGAAATGTATTTTTAACAAGGTTTTAAAATCAAGGGACACACCTCAAGACAAAGCTCCTTTAATTAATGAAATAATTTATGATGCACTGCAGGGCTTGTCCATGGGATCATATGATTACTCATTCAATTAATATATATTAAGAATTTTCTCCCAGTCTACTCAAGGGTGTAATTTTATTAAGCACAGAGGGAAACAGTATTTCTTGGCCTCGTTGCTTTAGGCTTTAAGAGGGCAGAGTATACTCAGTCTTGCAGGGGGAGGTAAGAAATGTTTCTCCCAAATTGGTTGGGGGAGAAAAAAAACCAATCAAAACCAACCAACCAAAAAAATAGCAACCAACCCCCCCCCCCCAACTCTGCACATTCAGTTGGTCAAACCTCTTTTACTGTTCTCAACTGAAGATGTGTTATTTATTTCTCCAAGCTGAAGTCTCTCATCTGTAGTGACAACCAGCTCCTCTGGGCTTTGAAAATATTGCCAGAGTCTCAGTATGTTTTTACAATCTGAATTTCATGATGTTTGATTAAAAAAAAAATCTCTTGAGCAGTAGTTCTCTTTTACCATTGGCAGTTATAAATACACTATCCTTCTTTAAAGCAGTTTTAAATTTTTAAAGAAGTGTCATTTAAAAGTTTTTTATCTGTCATTTCTTGCCATCAACCCTGTGTACCTGAGTATCTGAGAAGTTTGGAAGGCACCTGAAGTTAAAGGGAGTGTTAATGAAAGATCTCTTTGTGTTTTCCTGTTAAATAACAATTCTTTGTGTCAGCTGAGATTGGCATATTGGGAAATCACTGGGTGCAGGAATGTCGACAAAATTCATGCAGGCTTGTTATTGCTAAAAGCCCATGTAGTACAAATCCGAGTCTTTGGAGAGGAAATTCACAGCAATCCCTTTTTAGCAGAGAAAAAAATCCTCCTTGTTACATCACCACCTCTTTGATTCAGAATGTGGAGATCACGTGGGCCTGGGTTTGTTGGTAAAATACACACAAATTTCAGAAAGGCATCAGATGGATTCTGTACAGGACATTTTTTTCAAAATAATCCACTACTGTAATTTTCTATTTTATTGCATGAACCATTAATTAATGTCATTGGTCTAGAGGTCTGAATAGTTTAACACCTGCAGCACCTTTGCTGGCAAGCTTCGTAGCTAAATCCTTCTACCCAAAGCGCTCTCTGTAAATTCTCTGATTCAGCACCTAGGTAGCATTTTTTACTCTTCAAAAAGTTCTCCTCTGGGGCAGAGCACCAATTATAAAAGTGCAATCACAGCAGTTGCATGATATTAAAATAAAACTTACACAGTAGCATATAATAGCAAATCAAACCATTAAACAATATAAAGTTTCTTCCTATATGCAAGAACAGGTTCTTACTCCCCCAGGCCGTACAAGTGCTACAGTCAGAGGAATTGTGCACATCTGCAGGATTGGGCTGGTGCTGGGAGAGCCCTGGATTCACAGAATCATGGAATGGTTTGGGTTGGAAGTGACATTAAAGATCATCCTGTTCCACCCCTTTCCGCGGGCAGGGACACCTTCCACTAGCCCAGGTTGCTCCAAGCCCCGTCCAACCTGCCCTTGGACACTCCCAGGGCTGGGGCAGCCACAGCTTCTCTGGGCACCCTGTGCCAGGGCCTGCCCACCCTCCCAGGGGAGAATTTCTTCCCAATATCCAAGCTAAATCTCTCTTCCTTCTGTTTAAAACCATTGTCCCTTGTCCTGTCACTATCTGCTTATATAAAAAGTCCCTCCTCCTTATAAAGACGCAGCCAGGAGGAATGTAACACATCCTACTGATGTGTTCCTATTGAACTTGCTTTGGGTTCTTCCACTAAGAGATGTCAGTTCATTGTTTAAAGGCAGAAAAATGGTATTTAAGTACTTGATGTCTGGGATCCGCATTCCACTCAGATACAGCAACTCCAGTACCAGCAACCACTAAATAAAAGTGGTTTGAGGTTTTCATCTGACAAATTCGGCAATAATTATATGAACAAGTTGGAGGAAGACTCAGACAAATCCTATTGGAGAGAAACCCCGTCTCTTAAAGCCACTCTGGGAATTTCTGTTAATTAAAGAGTGACCAGACACTGAATAAGTGGTTGTATGGGCAAGAAAAGAGAAAGAACACTAAAATAATGTAATTAAGTTAACGGAGGGAACAGACATACTAAAATGCCTATGGTGTGGCTCTGAGCAAATGGATTCTGCACTGCCTACCCTCACTGCTCTACCATGGCAGTAACACGTATGTAGGTTTAGCAAGCAAAGGCTGCGGTAGATTTAACCAATATACAATGGGCAATACTGTTCTTGTTATGGCAACGTTGTGTGCAGGTGGGATGAGTGGCCCCCAAATCTGCTTGGCCAAAACTTGGCATGGGAGCTGAGTTTCCAGCTGTAAGACAAGGGCCGTAGCTGTGGAAATCAGAATCTACAGAGACACATCAGCATTTCTTAACTGACAGTGTAATGGATCATGAAATTGCATATATTACTATTTGGACATGCTTGCAAGCATTGTTTTGCAAACTTCTTGTTTTTAAATTTAAACAGTTTTGCCTTCTTGATTTTTAGCTGAACTCCATCACAGTTTCTGTTAGCAAAAACCTACAGTCCTCAAAATAATTATAAGACAAAGAGACATGCCCCTTGGGCTCGTTGTAATCTTGCTTATTTGGCAGTTTCATTGGGGGAGGTTACACTTTCAGCAGCTTGGTGGATGCTGCAGGCTCAGGGAGAAAGAACTGGAGAATTGGAAATTTGATCATATTTTTTTAGCCAAGGAAAAAAGTTAATAGTACAGCTTTTCCAATTTCATATGGTGAAGGTTTGCCTTTGCTAGTTAAGATAATATAGTTTATCCATCCTTTGGGCTCTTATTTTCTCATTGCTACAGCTGTATCCAAGAAAGTCAAAATTATCAGCTTCAGGCTTCATTGCTATTGAATAAAGTTTTAACTCATTTTTCTTTTTTCTTTTTTTTTTTTTTTTTAAATTGTTCTTCCAACCGAAGGATCCTTTTGGAAGCAAGCAAGCCTTTTGTTTTTCCCCTCTTCCTGATTTCTAGATTTGTCCGTCAGTTCTTTGACAGGTAGCTCCTCAAACTGGAAAGTGTAAGGGAAGGGCATCAAGATTCCAGATGTTTTCCCCACTGCACAGATTAAAACAGTAGTTCCAGCACTATCATCAGACAACTTCAAACCAGTGTGAGCAGTTGAGTCCGTGCCGAGGTCGGAGCAGCCCCAGAGCTGCTGATTGTACCACCCCCTGCCAGGCACTACACTCTGGAAACCATTGCTCCAAGAGCCTTCCTTCAGAGTGGTTTGAATGTAGATGTCTCTTTTCTAAATGAAATAAATTTTCTGGTAAAGGCAAGGATTGTTTTCTCAGACCTCACCCAGAGAGGGATGTTCTCCTGCACAGGCTGGAGCAGGGAGCCTGTTCATTCCCACCATGGCTCTATATTAAATATATTGTTCCATAAAAAGTGCTGTGATATTTACTCAGGACTGCTACATCCCTGTATTACCTTGGTGTGTCCTGAGGGTTTTAAACAATGTGTGCTACAGTGGAGGGAAAATATCTTCCTTAACTTATGGATTTTAACATTTTCATAAGCAGCTCTGTGGGGATGGGCTGTGGTGCTGCTGCTTAAATACTTCTAAATTTGCTTGGACTGCAGAAGCCAAAGAAGTGAAAACATTAAAAAGCATTAATTAAGAGAAACCAAATGAAGTAAAGATTTCCTTGTTGCTGTAGCTTTTCTCTTGCAAATCTGCTCCACTTTAGCTGCGGGCTAGTCCCTCGTAGGTCCAGGAACTGCAACCTGTTGAATGCTAAGTAGGTGCTGTGGCCCAACATTAATGAGGATCTGTGGAGCAGACTCCTTGTTATTGCAGCCAAAGGAAAAAAGGAGGGTGTTTCATGGTTTGCTACTCTGCCTAGGGACACCAATTTACATATGGCCTAAAACTGCTGATCAGAGCTAATCTCCCTGATCATTATAGCTTGAAGAAAGGTTTAATATTCAGGATGTTCTGAAGTGGGTTTTTTTCCCTAAACAAAAATAGGCTGCATGAAAGTGGGCCATTGGCAAGCCAGGACTGTGTGCTGCTGCCAAGAATTTTAATGGCCTGATGCTGAGCAGGAGGACTTCTGCTCCAGTCAAACTTTCTGCAGTTTTACTTGCTCAGTTTATTTTGTTTTCTTAAGTCTGTACTAAAACATCAGTTGAGCTTTTTAGACCAGTCTGGGAGAACACTGACATCCAGAAGTTGTTACTCCTATTTTTGACTTTTCAAGTTAATTTTCAAAAACATAAATTCTTGCTTGCTAATTGATTTTTTTGCATGGTTGGAAATGACTGCCACAGTTGGCAACTGCGAGTTGCTATGGAGATCTTTTCTGGGGGTTTTAAAAGGTGAATGAGGATGTTTAGATCTACTCATCCTGTACCTGAAGTGTGCATATATATCCACATCTTAATTCATAAATTCCCACTGTGTGGTTGAGATTTAATATTTATTATAGTTAAATAAAAGGGCTTGTATTTCCCATTTTGAATGTTCCTTTCAGGGTTGGACAAATAACTCTGCATTATCTGCAGCAGGTTTTAGAATTATTATGAAACGTGAAAGTTACCTCTTTATAGGTCAAACAAATACGTTTATTATTTGGAGTGTTAACAGAGATGGTTGGTAAAAAGTGCATCAGCTCTGGGTAGGTCCAATAGAAAGCAGGCAAGGAAATTTGGCCACACTTTGGTTTGGAGTATATTTTCTGTTAATGAGAAAATATTGACTACTTTGTACATAGATTATATACTGAAAATCTACATATTTGAGAACAAGCACTTGCTTGGTGTTGATTGAAAAGTCACCTAGGGAGGAGTTTGCAAGTGAGGTCAGGCTGTGATGTGCTATTTAGAGTAAGTAACTATACAGGATGTGCAGTCACAGAATAATGAAGGAAGACAGACCTGTGGAGGTTGTCTAATCAGACCATCTCTCAAAGCATGGCCAACTTTATAGTTAGACTATTGCCAAAACTATCATGGAAAGCTCCTTTGAGACATAGAAACAACTTTAACCAGATTCCCTGCATAGTCTCTAAAAGGTAAACATGGTTTTAGATAGCATACAGCTTATTTAGATGGAATAAAGGCCACACAAACCCAGGATTTCTACTATTATTATTCAAATTCTGAGCAAATGTTTGATTTGACCATATTCATGGGCTCCTTTCCTCATAGAAGTTAATGTTAACATTTGCTCCAGTTAATAGAGCTGGGATGCAGATGCTTTTTATTGATGAAATCTGTCCTACTGTCACAGGTCAGCAAAGGGCCTCTGCAGTATCCAAACTCCTGGAGCAGTTTCCTTTTAGAAGATTAAACAAGTTCCTACTTTGCAGTGAGATGGAGAAGCCATAACCTCCTCCCTTGTGTTTTCAGACAGCTGTTGTTCAGATGTTATTTATCACCTCCCATTTAGTCATCCTGGAAATTCAGTGCACAAATATTGCCAAAATTTATAATATAGTAGAGAGCTGCAAGTTAATCCATATTTTTCTTAAAAGTTTAGTCCTATAAGCAAGAGAATACCTCAGAATAGAAACTCACCACATTTCAAAGTCACAGGGAAAAGCTTAAAAATACTACCCTAATTAGCCCCAGAGAATAAAGAATTAATTCTTGATTATTAATTCATTTTAATCTCCTGGTTTTTAGGTCAGACTGGATACACAAAGTTGAGTGTTTCTAAGATAAGTAGCACTGCCTGGTGATTTCACATACTAAGTAAAGCACAGACTGGTATGTAAGGCTCAGCCAGGAGGTGTTTTGGGGATATTCATCATGTTCCCCAGGGAAAGGCAAACAAGGCAAAGCCTCTGAGATGCTGCAGTTTCTCTTGGTGCCTGAGAGTTCACCCCTCATGTCCAGCTGCCAGGGTGGGCAGTGTGTGTGCAACAAGGGTTCACAGGGGACTGAAAAGCTGCCTCAGGGCCACGCTGGGATTGGAAAATGCCAGCAAGATGATGGAAGTTAATGGGATTGACACGGGAACCTCATTCTCTTCTTTGACACCCCTACACATATATGGATTTTTTTTTTTTTTATTTTTAAATTGCATATTTCAAAGCTGAAAGAAGTCAGTGTGTCATATTGGCTTCAAATACAGTTTTTTGTTATGGATAACTTTATGAACCCAGCAGTGAAAAGGAATATTTAACACTACAGCCTTCAAGAGAGTACTTCCATATTAAACCCCTGCTTTACCTTTCCTGCCTGTGTCTGGAAAAGCACTGCTCACTACAGAGGGGAAAGGAAAAGAAAGGAAAGCATTATTTCTCTGCTATCAGGCATGTTACCCTGTGAACTGAATCTGAAACCTTGAGATTGATCAGCCAAAACACATTTGGGAGAGCTCCATGAAGAGCAGTCCCAAGTCTTTTAACAGTGACAATAAAGCTGTATAGAAAATGGATCATTAAGGGATTTTTAAGTAGTTCTAGTAGAAAGTTCTGAGTTTTAAAAAGATCATATTATAGTTTATTGTATTAGTACAAATCACCCCTCCAAGAATCTCCTTCATGTCATGCAGTCATTTGCTGCAATATTGGAAGTAATGAAATGCACAGCATTCAGAATTCCTTAGTCTTACAATGTTCAAGGCTACATTAATATTTACATTATGTAAACTATTTACTAAATGCTGAATAATGTTAAACCTAGTGTTATCTTTCCAACATTTATTATATAGAGCAAGCAGTAATTTACAAAAAGATACAGAGGTTTCATAATTGTCTCTAATTATTGGAGAAAGATGTAACACTTTAAATGTGATATTATACGAGTTACTAATGGTTTTTTTTTAAAATGGTCGTCAAAACCCAAATGGTCTTGTTGGCACACATTGTTATAATAGGAGCAATATTGAGATATAAAGGCTGCTTAGAGAATTAGGGTTTATTTTTCTTTAAAGATGTCATTCACTCCAAGGTGAAATACTGCTTGGGGTGAGTACATTGGGAGCTTTGCCACCGAACTCGAGACTCTAAAGTTCAGCCTTAAAAGTACTTAAGGCATTGTGTTAAACTTCCCACTACAGCCAATTTCCAAAGGGAAATAAAAAGGCAAGAGTTTAAAATGCGGAGGATCCTGGGACAAACCCCTGCAACCACCTTGGAAACCAGGCAGTGAAAGAGGCTGTAGGGCGGGAGGATTTCTGCGGCGCGGCAGATGCTCGGTGCGCTACTTCCCTCTAGAGCCGGTGCGGAGGAGCAGGAGCCCCCCGAGGGGCACAGACCCTGCCGCTGCACCCAGCCCCGTGTGTCCGGCCGGGGGCTCAGTGCCACCCTGCAGAGCTGAATGAAGCGAAGCTGTGTGTCAGAAGGCTAAAAACAGGCAACTCCCCAACTCCAGCCAACGTTTGTCGCGAAATTGGCGTTGGTGTCTTGTCATGTGTTTGTTTAGTGAGAGTGAACGTTTGGTTGCTTACTCATCCTTTTAAATCACGGACTGCTGACTCATAGATACACAATTCTTGTAAGGATCGCGTTGTGCTACAGAGAAGTGAAGTCAAACAAAAAAATAGGAAGTAAAAGTTCAAATTCTCTCAGTTTGCTCTCGGTTTGCTCATTTATTCACTTGTTTTGCTGTTACTGGGAGCTGTGATCAGTCACATCATGCTACCTGTGAGCACAACTCGAGGGTCTCAATTTGCAGCTTCAACATGTTGAAACTTTAATTTTTTATCAAATTTCAAGACTAATTTTAACTTAAAACAGAGGAACCAAATATTTTCCTTCTAATTTTGAATGCCAGGTTTGTGAAGTTATAAAATACTTTTTTTAATTTAAAAGGGAAAATCATCCGTGTTAGTTCAAATACGACAAACATTCCTATGCATCCATATAACTCTATTAATTCTTATATTTCATTATCATTGTACATCTTATGGCTGTGAATACTCCTTTTTTATTTCACCAATGACTAAACATTCTGTAGTTGTATCCACTGAACAGTCTGAGTCTTACTTTAAGAAGATTAGATTTGGTTTTGACTTGATCTTATTTCACTTACTAAGCTTGTGTATGCTTTCAGTTTAAATTTGTTTCTAGCAAATATACTTTAAATACAGAACTATGGTAAAAGGCATGAATGTTCAGACCATAAAAATCCCCCAATTCTGCAGTGAAAAGATAAAAGTCAAAATGAAGTCTCTCTTTCTATAAAAATGCCTTTATATAAGTATCCCAATATGCCAAACGCAGTAAAAATTGGTGAGTTTGCTCCATTTTTTTAATACAGTTTTTGACATTATACCTACATGGTATGTGTGAAGGTGAAGTAAAATTAAGAGAAATGATAAAGAGTAAGAAAAGAAGTGGAATAAATAACATAGCTCTGAGATTCAGTTTCTGGATGATCACACAGCTCCTGTTTTTCTGGTCTTGGTGAAGTAACGTTGAATGTTGGTGATGGAAATTCAGCACATCTGTCTCCAATAGAAATGTTGCAGAATTACCACCCTTTCTGCAGGACAGGTCTGGAGTTCCTTCCTGTGAGATAATTGTCTGTGTTACTTGTGTTTTATACACCATGCAATTAGAAAGGTTCCGTTCAGGTTTTTTGGCTTCTATTAATTAATCTCACAAAGTCTTTCTGGATGTTTTTTCTTATCACAGCTCAAAAGAAAAGCTGGAAAATGCCACAATGGTTGTTCAGTGCTGACTCTCTTCATTCCATGTGCCTTCGTTTCCTTTGCTGTTTACGTGGTTGCAAATTGCGTCCTGTAGAATTCCCCTTATTTGCTCCAAAAGGCAGGTGATGTGAAGGGAAAGTGTGCACTGAATAAACCAGCGACTGAGAGCAGAAATAAAAAAAGCCAACAAAACCACTTCTCTTTTACTGCTAAACATTAGTTAAGTTTACTGCTTGGCATTAACAGCTATCACCTAAATAACACCGGGGCACATTAGTCATTGCTTTAGCTTCACCACGTAGGTCTTGCTTTTTACATACCTTTGTCGGTGTTATTTGCCACAGATGAGTTAATGGCAGGCTGGAAACATCACTTAGGCCCTAGGTAGGACTGTCTGTCTACAATAACTTTTTGTAAATAACAATCCTTTAGCAGTGTCACAATAGAAGCACTCAATAAGAACCAAGTTGATAGTATGATTAATTTATATTGACTAACATTCTTCCCCTTGTATATTTGGTTATTTGGGAGTTCTACAGACAACAAGGCAAACCATTGTATAAAATTAGCTGTCCCCATTTGTTCCAACAAGAAAGCTCAAATAACCTTTCATGTGACACCTATTAATTAATTCATTTTCACCCAGAACTGCAACCCAGTAGAATATTGAAAGCAATGCAGTGCAACAGCCTCTTAACTCCCAGTGTCATTTGTAGGTCCATGATTCCTGAAACAGTTCCCATTTTGTGTGACATTGAAGAGACAAGCAGAGTTTTAAAGAGATAAAGATTTTGTCTAATTCTAGAGAGAGAAACAGTGATCTAAAACTGGGGGGTTGGAGAGGGTTGAAGAAGGAGCCAGGCTATTCATTTGTTGGATACTGGGTGTTTGGGAATACTCAGACCTGCAGCAGAAGTCCAAAAGCAGACAGATATAAAGTGGCATGGGTTGGCATGTGCTGCATGCTGGTGTACTGTCTTAGAATAAAGATCATTTTGTGCAGAATGTTGGTGGTTCTCAGGCTTAATTTCAGAACTTCTTTGATAACTTTGCACTATCATTGCCAGAGTGAAAAAATTTTAATTGGTAAACTGAGGGCAGATTGGCACTATTTCTGGGTATTTTCTTTTTTAAAAATTATGTCGCTAATGTTCTCCTTTATACTCATAAGATTCTTAAAGTTCTCAAACTTAACAGTTGTCACTTAATCAGCTCTGCATGTCCTCCTGAATCTGCTTTCCAAAGGCTCCTCAGGTTTGACAAAGTCTGGGTTTAGAACAGAGAAGGGTAGCTGTGGTTGGATAGGGTATTAAATCTAAAAAAAAGACCCAAAACCACAGAGAAGTTATAGGAGATGGAAGAAACACCTGATCATGTGGGCAGAAAACACGAGATTGCCCTGGCAAAGTGTTGCTCTCTCTCTCAACTTCAGCAGAGTCCTCTGGTGACACTTGGCCAGGGAAATTCATTTTCGGGAGGGCAAGATGACAGTGCTCTCCAGAAGGGTGTTCTCATCTGGATTCTCCAGACAGAGAGACTTTCAGATCCAGGGCACTTTAAAAGATATAGGTTTTCTTTCTTAAAACTTTCCATATCTACCAGTTTTGGAGGAAGTCTTGATAGTCTTTAGTGCCATTCCAGGGCTGAATAATGGAAAGGACTGAAAGGACGCTTGAGGAACATTTCTTCCCTGAAGAGCCCTCCCTGTGAGTTTTCCTGTGTGAGGTTACAACTTCAGTCCCCAAATGGAATTTGAAGTGTAGTTTTGCAATGCTTGTAGGATTTGAGACTTATTCTGATAGTTATTCTCAGTGCATTTATTACTGTGCCAGGAAAAGTTTGTAGGTGAAAACTACAGAATCTTAACTAGCACAGGCCTCATTTGAGGTTTTCCCCCTTCACTGCTCAAGGGAAAGTGCACCTGTAGGAATTGTCCTTGTTGTGCTTTGTGTTGTCCCAGTGTTGTCATGACTGTTGTTTTGTCCTGCCCAGGAAGCAGCAGGGTCATCTTTCCAGCCTTGTTACACACTGGGCTGGGACAACTGGTACACTTGGAAAAGCAGATTTTTTGGAGTTGTCTTTGATGAAATTGCTCAACTTTGAGTTAGTGAATTTAACAGCAGACAATAACAAATGTCCCTCTAAGTCCATTGTATGATGATATTATTATTTTGTCAATACTGCTGTAATTTTTAATCTCTCAGTCATGAGGAAGAGCCAAAGAATAAAGGCAAATCCACACACACACACACATTTCTTCCATTCACATACACATCAGACTTACCAGCAGTGTTGACTCCTAAACAGACACCAGCCATCAAACACATGTTCTTTCTCATGAGAGGATAAAAATTATGATTTATTGATTGTGTGTTTGTGTCAAAAGACTGTGAGTAAGGAAGCAGGCATTTACCAGTCTTGCTGGTCCCAGTTCTCTCAGAAGACATGATCAGTGACAGAGCTACCGCAGACTAATTTGAGTGTCAAGTGGAAGGAGAAGCACTGCTATATTTCACCATACAGTAGCCTGCCATACACATCATATCTTATAAGTACTTAGCTTTCTCTTAGAAGTAATTGCAGATATGTTTACATTTTATGTAAAAACAAATGGCCAATCTAATCTTGAAATTCACAGAACTGGGATGAATCTGCTCCCCAGCCTATCTCCCCTGTTAATCTTCCCTGCAGACAGGCAGCTTGGCAAAACAAGCCAGCAAATGGATCTCTGTAGTTGATTCAACCTAAAGCTGAAATGCTTAATAGGATGAATATTTGAATTTAATTATATGATATACCATGGAGATAATATTGCAGGCATCTATTAAAAAAAAGAAATCTGGTTCTCCGTTTGGCTTATAGACTCTGTTACAAATACTGGAACATCAGCATAAGCCAATATATTTCCTCAGCTGCCTCCCTAAACATTAAAGTGACATCAAATGCCCAATGATCTGGAACTCCTTTGCCTTGAGACCTCTGTTAACAAGACTTTCAGCCATGGAATTGGATAAGAGGAGTTATTGGGAGCTCTCTTTTATGGAGTAGAGTTGTCAAATGACTGATTATAACTGACTGTTTCTTATTTCTTGGTTTAAATATGTTAACACATGCTGGAATGATTTTTAAAATCAAAATGCCAGGTGTCCAAGTCCTTTCACTGTGGCGTAGACAAAGCTCTTGTCAAAGGCTGAGTTCAAATCTGATGCTACTAAATACCAGCAGGGATTCATGTGACCATTTAAGGGAAATAAGAGAACCATGTACTGAGAAAACTAAATTCAGGCTGCCTCTTAGGACTTCCTAAGTAAGAATTTTATATATATATA
>JAWWEU010000020.1:16994258-17012551 GCA_035583155.1 Acropternis orthonyx
TCAGAATTTTATATATATATATATATATATATATATATATATATATATGCTTTTATTTTTAGCTTAACCATTGACTTGAACAGAAGCTGGATTAAGCCAACAGGCCAGTTTGATACTGGTTTTGAATGATTATGTGCTATGAAAAGCTACATTGTAGCATTCAGTCTGTAAAACACTGGGAGTTTTGAAGGAATCTCTCATTTAACTGAATTTTTAGGAGTTAAGGAAAAAAATTACTTTATCACTCTCTCTATGCCCTCTTTTTACAACACTTTTACAGACACGGTATCTTTTATATTCACAGAGGCTCAATGCATGAACTTGAGGACTTCTGCAAAGGGAATTTTTCTCCTTGGTTTCTCATTGCTTTGATGTGCTAATTTCTGTTAAGAATAGTTTAGGAATAATTAAAACATTTTTCTGAAATAGACCTCTTGAGAGGCTGGGAGACACCTCCTAATGATATTCAAGATCTACTGAAGGTGACATCATTCCACTGTGTTAAACATCCTGAAAAACCATAGTGTTAAAAACTTTATATGTTTTTAATGCCTCACTTAAGCTATAAGTGAGAAATGAAAAAGAGTAAGAAAAAAGAGGGCCATCTATACATTTATGGTTATGGGATGTCCCTCTACAAGTGTAGCCTTTTCTTCATTTCTGTGTCTCATTAACCCTTTTCTCCTGATGGCAGCTGGGGAATGGCAGACAACTCACCCCTTCTATAAGCTTTTTAGCTGTGACATTTTTTGTGAGGTTTTTTCTCATTAATTTCTCAACTTTTTAGCCCTGCACTCCAACTGCATAAATGACAAAGGAAACCTCTTGCTAAATGTATCCAACGGATCTCCTACTTCACTTCCAAATGACCATCCTTTGTGAAAAAAAATATGTTGCACAGCTTGTAGCTAATCGAAGGCCCCAAAGATAATGAGTCCTCCATTGCAGAACAGATGTATACTGCTCCTTTTATCATAAGGAATAGATTTACAAGAGACAAAAATTACAGTAACCCTTGAAAATTCACAGCTTTGCTGGCAGTCCTTGCTGTCTGTTATTACATGAAAAAGGGCACTGTGGTAGCTGAGAGTCAAAAAGCAATTAAATAAAAGCTGAAAAGAGACACACCAATGTCTAACAAAGACAATGAGTTGTTGGAGAGTAGGGAGGAAAAAAAGAAAAGGACCAAGAGGAGGAACTATTAAATGACAGGAAATATTGGCTGGTAGTTCCCTGCAAACTCATTAATTGGGGAGTAATTCAAACCACACGCAATTGCCAGGGAACTTACAGAAAAATTTATGATCATAACAAGCCTTTTTTGTCCAAAGCAATATCATTCACTCCATGGCTACAGTGTCACAAGTGCCTGGAAACCATAGGATCACATTCCCTTCAGGAATCTTTGAGTGCACATGGTCTCCACCAGCAGGCCAGACCCATCGCTTTTCCATTTTTGATAGACACAAGAGGCAGAAGAATGATCCATTCCCTGTTTGGAATGTTCTCTCAACCCAGCCCAGCCCAGCCCAGCAGGGATTACAATCCCTCTTTCCCCAAGTGCCACCAGAGCACCTTCCATTTGTATTCCTCAGCACAGGAACGGGGAATTTGTTCTGCAAACTGCAGCTGGAGTGCCCTGATTGCCAAGACACAATAGTAATTGCCATTTATGATAGGGAGCGTGCACAGATGTGCTTTGAAGGAAACACAGCTCCTAAAATATTTTGCCTTTATTTCTGATCCTACAGAAATGCTCTTTGTTCAGTGTCAGCAGCAAGTGGAAACAGAGAATCACTGGGCAGCTCTGCCACAGCATCGCTCTCTACTTCCCCTGCAGGACTCTGTAAATCAAGACACAACCACAGCCATTAGGTCCAGCCTCTAATGTGCCATTTTGGTGCTAAATTAGCAGTTATCTGAAGGACAGAGAAATTCAAAAGCAGCAGGGTGCAATCATTTCTTAATTACTTAGCATTTTGGCATGGAATTGTAGGTTGGACTCAGAACTACAGTAGGAAAATAAAGATAAATCATAAAATCATCTAGACTCATGAAAAACATCTTTAATAATAAGTCATGTCATAGCTTTTTGCAGCTTTTCAAATTTAAGGATATTGTTTCTGGATGTGTGTTTATTTTGAAAGCTGTATTTCATCCAAGGTGCTTGAGTCATTTTGGAGCATGTTTTATTTTTAATAGTACAATGATCATTTTCCACGGTCTGCTTTGGATGCACGATTTGAGATGTGAAATTACTGCTAAACTATCTCGGTCTTTCTCTAACAGCATTTTTCCCAAGTCATGCATTTAACATTCCTTAAATTAGTGTGGTCAGTAATAAAAAAAAAAAAAAAAAAATTAATGAATCTTTCCTGTGTCAGTTTAGCAAGAGAAAAACCCACATCTTCTATGACCCTGATGTTTCAGTTCTCATTTGAAGTCAGCTGGTTAAATCCTACCCCTGTGCCTTCCAGTGGCCAAATTTTGCCCCAGCCTGTTGATCATGACATATCTGAGATCACCTAGTAAACTTTTTGGACAACATTAATGTCTTTTGAAGCAACAACCTTGTCTAAACAGCCTGCGTGTTCTTTGGGGAATTGTTTGCACAGGATAATCATGAGAAAGGCATCTCAAAGAGGTGGCAAACTTGGACTGCACATATATTTAAATCAAGCTCACAACTTAGTTAAACTTTGCTGCAAAGTTTGCAGCAGCCATGGTGGTGGAACTTGGTAGACCTCATGATACGTGCTTGTGGACTCTGGCTGTCTGAGTAGGAAATGCTTTCAGATTTCTCCTTTGGGGAGAGCTGTCACTCTCTGACCCATTTTTGATTAAAATATTCAGAACTTGGTTCTAGGGATGTCCTAACAACCAAGTGAAGCAACATGACTTGAGCACGGTAATAAAATACGAGCAGCACACAAACGGCTGTGCTGTTTTCTGGGATTCATCTCCTAGTGGTTTTTTCTTCTGCCTTTATCTTGTTTGGGCAGGATTACTGGGCAGGGCTATGAACCCTCGTGTACAACAGGAGCTGTTTTGCTCTGTGAGTTTTGTGCAAACCCTTCATGCAACCTGCCTCCAGCAGAGGGACAACTCACCTGCTGGAATAGAACTTTGAGGAACAAATCCATGGTTAAGCCAAGGTACACGAAGTGGTAGCAGACAGCAGCAGGGCAGTGCCCTTCTCCAGTTCTTGAGGATGGAGGTTAAAAGCTTTTGGCAATTACAATGGACAATTGTGGAAATATCATGTATTTTTGGAGCTGAAGATGGATATGTAGCTTTATAGAATATATAATATATGTAAAAATAAAATTTAAGTGAAGAATACTGTTTATATAAAAAGGAGTAATTGGGTTTTTATCCCTTTATTAATCTTGTTGACCTTTGGGACTCTTTCCCCTGAGAATACCATATGCCAAATGCTCTGAATCTCACCTTCATTATTGGGATAGAGACCAAGTAGAGTTTCGTTTCTTGGCTTCAGTATTCCTGCAGAACCCAGTGCCGGCTGCTTTTTCGTAGAGGTTTTACAATCCCTCTCATGCTGTGTTTATTTCACGGTGTACTGGAGGTTTGTGTCGCTTCATGACTTAATGTACAGATGATATTTTGCTTTTGGCACAGCCTCTGCTACCTTTCTAAGCAATTGTGATGCACCAAAACAATAAGACAGACACAGCTGAAGGCACTGCAGGGGCAGGAAGAGAGCTTTGCATTCCATTTAGGACATCTGTCTATGCACCACACCTTCATTAAGACTCCTCTGGACCTGTACGTGCAGATCTCATTAGGGAGCACTCTGATTTCTGGGTTTTCATCTTGCTCACAATTTCAGGGGTTTGGTCCTTATGTTTGGGGGGGTATCCCTGTTTTTGGTATGTTTGATGATGTTTTTTCCTCGTATCTAAACCTCAAGCTGCTGGATTGCTAATGGAATTTAGTGTGTATTTCTCTCGGGATTTGTAAACAGACAAAGTTCACCGATATCTGAATTATCAGCAAAGTCTAAAACCTTGTCCTGCTGTTGGGTGACATACTTTCATTGCTTTTGAAAGGGGGCTTTATAGCCTCAAATCCCAACAATTTATTTTCCTGTGATTTTCTCATTTTCCCTGGAAGGCTCAGATCCTCCAGGGTGCTGAAGTGCATCCTTTCACTCTGGGGAAGGAAAGGAGCTCAGTTTTTGCTGAGGTTGCCTTTGAACCTCACATGATTGACTTCATTGTTGAGCGAGACAGTAATAGAGGGGATCCAGCAAGCGATTAGAGGGAATCAGGATGGTCGGTCTGGACACGGAAATCAAAGCCGGTGAGGGGTGTGAAGGTGAGGCTTGGCTGGAGTTTGGGTGCTGAACAGCTGGCTCAGAACAGAGTTATTACAGCACCAACGTCCCTGGATTCCAGCTGGATGCACAAGGAGCTGCTCTCTACTCTCGAGGACCACTCATTTCATCCCTGAGGGCAGCACATGAACTGCTCTGCCAAAGGGACCTGCTCTCCTGACTTTAACAGGGGTGTGGGTTATGGTGTTAGACTGTGTGTTTAACTTTCCCATGGCTACGAGTTGATGAGGTTAATTCAGCCATTCCTAACCCGGGATGCAGCCACTGTGCAGAATAGACAGGGTTCCAGGTTCTCCTCTGGCATGGCAAGATGACTGTCAGGATCTTGCCAAGTTCAGGTTAGATGAGTTGCCAAGAGACTTCCCTTCTTGATGCTCTCCTGTGATCTTTAATAATTTTTAGAGTATTTATCAAATGAGTTGAGAGCACTCAAACAGCAGAACTTTGTGGCTGTGCATCTGGGGGCTCATACCATGTTCTTTAGGCCCCTCTCTGATTCAGCAGCTGTTGTCCTGTGCGATACAGAACCAGCACTTGCACACTGAGTTCGCTGGAAAAAATCATTGTCTTGACACTGATGTTTCCCTTCCTGTTTTCCTAGAGTTCTCTGAGTGTCACTCCATCAACAATTTTAAGACTGGATAAATGATTTAGGACTAAACGTGATTGCTGCCTATAGTCCTTAGAGGGAAAGAAAAAGTAATTCTCTGTTATTGGATATATTTTTTTAATTATTATTTTTAACAATGTAATTTTAGGCTGATATTTTGACAGCTGAATTGCAGAAAGAATGAATAAATTACAGCCATTCACACCTGCCATTTAGTAAATTTCTTTTTTAATGACATATACCCAGTTGATATGCCAATAACACCACTGAGTATGTGCATGCTATGCATTCAAAAATAAATCCTTCATCACATTTAGCCAGCTGACAATCACAGGGGTTACAGCGACAGGAATGGGGAACAGTCATTTTGTGGCTAATGTGCTAATTGCTGATGGCAAAAGGCTATGGATGGTGATGATGGCAAAGTGGAAATTTTATCTAAGTGTTGACCAAGTGATAAGCGTTTTAAAGAGGACACAGAGAGCCTGTTGCAGCAGAGGAAAGGGCTGCAAAAAGGCCATGAGGACCGTTACTGATTGGAACAGTGGGAACAGCCTGCCCAGGGCAGTGGTGGAATCTCCATCCCTGGAAGTGTTCAAAAAATGTGTGCATGTGGCACCTGAGGACATGAGTGGTGCTGGGGTGATGGTTGGACTTGGTGAGCTTAAAGGTCTTTCCTGACCATAACGCTTCTGTGATTTGAGCTACTCAACTATTCACTTCTTGGCAAACAGCCTTGAACCCTGGGATAGGTTTCACAGCAAATATTTGCAGCCTTTGAGAGGAAAATACAGATGGTACATACAAGGGAGAAAAAGCCTTTTTTTCCATAGGATAAACAAATCAACATTTCCTGATGTTGTGATCATCTGCAACAGCCAATAAAGCAAAATTAAGAGAGTTTCAATCCCACATGTAAATGTTGTCTTCCAGTGTAAGTTCTGCAATCAAGTCAAAATTCAGCAACACCTCAAATAAACTTGCAGTTGCATGAAATGCGAAAAAGCTGCCACAAAATGTTTACTGGTATAAAAAACCAAAGAAACAAAAAGCTCTAGATTCAAATACCAGTATGTGACAGTGTGTGAACTGGTGAGAGCAAAGCATGAAACCAACACTGGCCCATTGTTAACCTTCCTGTACGAACTTGCAGCTGAAATCTCCTCCCAGCAAAGAGATGTCCTACACGTCTCACTAGGTTAGCTTTCCGAGCATTTGCATGAAGTTTGAGCACTTAGCAAGTTTTAATAGGTGAATTTTTTCTTACACAGTTATGACCTGTTTGCTGAAGATTTTATTATGAGGAAATTATATTTCTCATTACTTGATATTTTAAAAAGGTTTTTCAGCATCTCTATAGTTCTTTGGTGAATATGCAAGGCACCTCAATTCTAAATAAGTGGGATTTTATATTGTAATTCCATTTGTTTGTGCAAATATTTTAAAATTATGATTCACTGGGGAAGAATTTCTACTAACCTGTTTTTTATTATCTCATTTTACACTACACCTTTTTAATATATTTTTAATGTGTTATTAGTCATTCCAATAACTCCTTCTCATTTTCCCCCCTTGGCTTCCCAAAATGCTTTAATACAAAACTATTTTCCTTTCTGTGGGTTCTTTTTTTTTTTTTTTTTGGATAATCTTGAGGGATTTGTGCCCTGGAGGACAACACCAGAAAAAAAAAAAAAAAAAAAAAAAAAAAAAAAAGGTGAAACCAGGGAGGTTTAAAGGCAACACATCAACCTGAGTGACAGTTTTCCAGCAGTGGGCCCTAATTAAAAGTGAGAAAGGATATGGCTTTCCATCAGTGTTGTGTTCACTTTGCTGCTCTTTGCTCAGGTGAGACACAAAGCATGAGAGATGAACAGGCACAAATCAAGGGTTTGGAAAAAACATCTTGAAAATTTCATTAGGTGTTTCATCACACTTGATGAATATGGTAATTGTTCATGACTTTTCTCATCAGAGACAGATATTCTATAGAAAGCTTGCTAAAATCACTTATGAAAGAGTAGCTGAAATCCCTGAAACATTTGAATTGTAGCTTTGATTTTGGAAGCTTTGGTGAGCATGGCCCTCATCTGCCACCACAGTCTCTGGCTGCTCTTCCAGCCAAGCTAAACCTGCCAAAAGAGGGGTTTTCCCACTTTTGGAGGCTCCCAATTTAGAAAACGTCATGTACCATGAGCACTATGGCAGTGATTCTATGACTAAAAGCTCGTTTTTCCCATCCCTGCCCATGGCAGGGGATTGGAACCAGATGATCTTTAAGGTCCTTCCAACCCAAACCATTCTGTGACTTTTTAGGTACTTATTTCAGAGCACCACTTAGTGACATCTAAGGTGTTGTCCTGAGCATCTCAATATTTGATGAAGAGTGCAGTGTCTAGTGGTTGGGGGTCTTTTTTGTTAAGCAAAAGTATTCTTAAAAAACCCATATTTTTATTGAAGTGGAAGTAAGAAAATGAAGTTCAAATCCAAGTGTGTCGTTTTCACTTAAAATTCAGCATTACCTTCATCTCTCGAGTCTCCAGCTGATGAGGAAACCTTTTTGAAAACGTCACGGTTTCTTTCAGCTTGATGATAAGTTATGATACCCATAATCTGTATTTGTTCATAGCTGGTATTTGTCCTGCTTTAGCTGAAGTGGAGACAAGAAATACTCTGTGATCTTTAAAATGCATGTACATTTATTTCGGTTTGGTCTTGGGTTCTTTTGGTAAAGAAAGTGTTACAGTTTTCTCTCATATTTCTGTAGAAGTTATTTATACTTTCAGCATGTTCATTTAAATTTTGAGCTGACTATTTTAAAAAAATAACTGAGTTGTCTTACACGGTGGTTTCCAGCCCTCCATCTCTCTGCTCCTCACATGGGTTGAGCATATTTGACAACTGAGGGACCATAACAAAAAAGAGAAAGATTACAAGGTGTTTGGGGTTGTTTTTTTGGAGGTCACACTGGATGTTTAGCAAAGATCTCTCTGTTCCCATTTCAGTGCTATATTTAGTTCAAAACTATCCTTTTAGTTTCTGTTCTGTCTTTATTTGTCAGATAAGAGCTGCTCTGATCACAGGATTCTACCTTTATGGAGGAAAAAAATATTTGCCCAAGTACCTTTAAATGTTGTGTTGTCTCTTCTGAAGATTAAAATCCTTATTTTCTTTAGCTCCTTCCCTTAGGCAGGAGACACATTGCTGTGATAAATATTGTATGGCTTTTAATGCTAATCATTGTTGATTCATGGCAGAGACGAGCAAGTTGTAAAAGGATATCCATGAGGATAATAAACAAAAGGTATTAAAAAGCGTCATAAACAAATAAATACTTAAGCAGCTGCTTTTCAGTGCTCCACTAAATCTATTATAAATTAAGAATGTGCTTGTGTGTTTTGCCAAGTTCACACTGTATTCAGAGAAAGCAGCTTATATTAGAAGATGGATGAACCCAGTAATCCATCCCTCATTCTGGATCTGTCTGATTCCTGTGATAGATCAAAAGCAAATTTTGGATACTTCAGGAAGTTGGTAACTTATTTGGCATTTCACTAGTGCAATGATGTTTTTGTGGGCTTTATCCAGCACCTTTTGAAGGTGCCTGTCATCCCTCAGAGTTCTGTTCCCAGAGGAGGGCCCTGCTCTGACATTAATGGGGAAGCTCTTTGTTATATCACCTGGATATTTGGCTCTCAGTTTGTACCGGGCAAAAGGAACACAGAAAACAGGGACTGCTCTAAAGCAGTATAAGCTTCCCACTGGAATAATTACCTCTTTGCATATTTTGTGTCTGGTTTTTATCTTTCTAATGGGATACTTTAAGGAAAGAAAAGTAGGGGTCATCCTGTGCTTTCAATGTCAAGTGTCTTCCCATGCAGCATTGCAGATGGAGAAAGCCTTCCAATTAACACTGCTTTAATTTGTACTCACAGTGCTCTGGACCTTGACTCCTAGTCTTCACTGTAATTCCTTGGAAAACAGTGGAGCTGGACTGGGCCAAGGCTTAGAGAATATGTGACTACATTTTGCCTGCTTATGTTTGTATTCAGCATTCTCCAGAGTCCCTTTTTCCCCCTGAACTTAGAGAAGTTTAAATGATCCCATTGTAACATTTTTAATCACAGATGGTCCTCGTGATGGAACTCTTGTTATGTTTATTTCAGTCTGTTTTCAAAGAATTGCTGTTGATTGACAATCTGTATTCTTTTTGACAGAATGATTTCACCTTATTTCAAGCACAATTTATTATATAGCAGTGAAATTATAGCTCTGCAGTTTTTTTTTAGAAGCTGACTTCTTGCTGTATGCTTCCAAGTTTGTATAGTTTCTTTCTCCCATAAGGTAGTGAGGGTAAAATATTAGCTTTTTATATGAGAGGTAAGCAGAAATGCCCTTTGGCTGTGCTAGTAAATCCTAGAGAGAGTCCAGGACAAAGGACGTGACATTTACTATGAGGCAAAACTTTACAGTTTGTCTCCCACTGTTGTGTTTGGTGGATGTTGGACTATATAGGTGGATAAACCTCCCTCAGCAGGAATCTGTGAATATTAATTACAAATACATGACACAAGGGATGCAACGCTCTGGTCACTGCGTGTTTGGGTCCTAGTAGATCTCAGTGACCTCAGGGGAAATTACTTCCATGGATTTTGGGTAGGAGGAAGGACCTGACCTCCCTGATGGGAAAAGCTGAAGTCTTTGCCATGCAGTGACCGGGTGCCTTTGCTCAGGTGTTTCTCCCAGTGCTGTACCAGGCTTAGGGATGTTGTTGTCAGAGGGAGGCACATTTTCTAATCTATTTTAGGGTACTGCTCCACAAAAAGCTGTTGAATGTCTACCCATGGAAATGTGTTTGGCCCTAAGAGAGAAACCAATGTCTGACACTTAGATGTGAAGATGTGAATTAAGAAAGCACTTTTTGCTGGTTCAGAGGGAAGCCAAGAGTGAGATTGTCTGCTCCTGGGAACAGCTCTTGTTCGAAGGGGATGTCTGCAGTGCCTCTGAAAGTAATACCTTCCTATTGCTCTCTATTTCCTTGCTCACTTTGCTTTTTCTTCCTTGCTTTATTGATCTGATGTGCTTTTGTCTAAATTGATCCCTGAGGTTATAGATCAGCCCTTTAAAAAGATCTCCTTGATACATGTGGAAACTGGGAATACCGTTTACAGCAAGTATTTGGTGAATTTGTCTGCTTACAACATGTGCAAAAGTTGTAGAGGTAGAATATGAGTCTGATCTTCAAAATATCTCATTAAACCATAAGCATGAACTGGTTTAGAAAAAGCAGGACAAGACCTGCTCTCCTGGTGCTGGGCAATTCAGGCAGCAAGGCAGAACAGTTGTCTTTATACCTTTATAACATTTCAAAGCTTCATGGAGTAAATATTGATTATAGAACAGTGTATTAATTAGAGAAAGCTCTGATGTTTTCTCAGTACTAGAAGATTCTGAAATACCTTTTTTCCCAAAGGTAGAATTAAATTTGGCATTTCCAAAAAATATTTAGCAGGAAAGATAGTAAAAAAAAATAATCTTTTGTGCTGCTCAAGTTCTATTAGTATATTAATATGAAATTTCTCTGCTGTTTTCCCTTAAATTATGGCTATTTTATGTATGTTTTAGATGAAGCTACTGCACCTGCCAGAGATCCATTCCTATTACCAAGCTGGCTGGAAAGTTGGCTTTACGCTGACTGAAATATCTTTTTGTCTTCAACCATCCTTTTAATAAACTTATGGATTCATTCACAAAGAAGGATTTGTGCCATTAATCAGCTTATCTCGCTAATGAATGTTTACTGCATTTAAGTTGTTGGTGCCACAGAGGCTGCTGGGTTGGAGTGGTTTGTGCCCCAGACTTTCATCCTGCTGCCAAAGCACTTTGCCAGTGAGCTGTGTTTTTGCCACAGGCAATTTCTTCCTTCAAAACTGTACATAAATAAAATATTTGTTCACGCTTCTCTCTGAGTGGAGCACAGAGGAAAATCTTTACTCACTTATGCAGAAAGTGATATCTGTTGTGAAGAGTAAATCCTCATTTTCATATTTAATGAAGCCATAATCAATGGTAATGGCTGAAGATTGCATTAAAAAAAATCTTAATGTCCCTCTCAAGGGAAAGGAATTTTACTGGAAACAAGCTGGTTAATCAGCCTCAGAAAAACTGTGTGTGTTTTATTATACAGGCAGGTTTTCCAAGGAAGGAAACATAACAAACACATGAGTCAGTTTTCATCTTCAGGAATCTCTCAGATGTGGCATTATGTAGATTTGCTCTCTCCAACACCAGCACTAGTCCTCTTGTTTAAGTTTACAAACAAAAAAGGCTGACATTTGTAAAATATTTATTTCTGCCCTATACTCTGTGTGATTTTCCTGCCGATGGAGTTAAATTTGCCCGTGAAATGAGTCTTGCTAAAACAGCTAACCAGGGAGAGTACAAAGAGCAGCAGCCAGCCAGCTCCTTTTCTCAGCACGTGATACATATTTGCATCAAAATTCACCTTCATGGTGATCACAACAGAAAAGCCATGGAGTTCTGTGCACTGTGAGCTCTTGTGCATCCCCAAATCTTTGCTGAGGAGGGGAAATGAAGCCCAACAATTTGGCCCCATCTCCTGGCTGGCAGAGCATCAGCTGCTCCCCTCCCAGCCCTGCACGACGGGGGGACTCTTGTTGAGAGAGAAGTGCCTGGATCACCAGCCAGGTAGGAAGAGTCTTGCAGTCCAGCCCTCTCCTGCCTGGATTTGGGCTGCCAGTCCCATCTTTCCCATAGCCCAAACATGCAATTTGCTGATGTGAACCAGAAGCACTCAGAAATTATTTTGCTGCTGAGATTCCACCAGAGGACTAAATGACCACAGAGGATGTTTTGTGCCAATGATTTCAGGATAAACCTCTTTGTACACGAGAAGCTGTGACTGTGATGGTCTGAGTGTGAGTAGGTTGATGTTTGTCCTACTGCCTTGGGGTCAGCAAGCCCCTTTGAGAGGTACCCTTGAAGTACAAGACTGGTGCCCAAAAGGCCTTCCATTTTCTTCAAGTTATATTTTTTTAGTCATTTAAAAACAATACTGGTTTTCTGCAGGGGAAATTGGTTGGTTTGCTTTGGATTTGGGAATTTCAGTTCCTACATATACTAGAGAGGCCTCTTAGGATAGAGAGGTTACCTGGGCTTGGGTTTAGGGTCATTCAGTACTTAAGAGCCAAAAACTCCTCTCTGGAATAGCTATCACTGTTATTGTCAGGACAAGGAATGTTTCAGTGGGGTAAACAGGGAACGCAGAGGTTGTGGAGTGGCACAGGAGTAACCAGCGGGACACTGGATGCACGGAGGTTGCTTTGGATCAGCTTTGCTTCTTCCTTTGACTGGGGAAATGCAGAGACCCATTCTGTCTTCTCCTTGCTCATTCCTGGAAGACCTTTAGTATTATTTGGATGTAGCTGAGAATCGAGTCCATTTCTTCTGCTTTTGGAAGAAACACTGAATCAGCCTTTTCAGTTGATATGTTCAGAACCAGCCTCATTTCTTATACATGTTTCTTGGAGCACTTTGCATTATGTATACATAAGGAGAATAGATTATGTTACAGTTTAGTAATTAAAATGCAGCTGAAAATCATTGATCTGAAAAGAAATCAGTACAGGAAAAGAGAAACATTGCTTAAGGATTCAAGTAGAAGTTGAGAATAAAGCATAATCTCTAGGGTGCTGTGGGACTGCCACATTTCTAGCAAGTCTCAGACTATTTATACATGCATTTATAAACACATTAATTGTCACTGCTGAATGCTGTAGAGAGGTGGAAGGAAAGGAAAGCCTGGACTTAATGTCAGCAAAAAAAAGTTTAGTTGGATTGCCTTTAAAAGGAAATGTTAATGTTCCCACATATGTAACCTAAAGAGAAAAAGAAAGTAACAGAATAATGATACAGACTTGATGATCTAATTGGTTTTCTGATGTTCTCATTTCTATGAGTCCTTTTAAGAAGTCTTTTCAAGCTTATGTAGTGGTGAAATAAATGGAACAAATTGGAAATGTGGAAACTAAATAAATAATGATCTGTCTGTCATGTTACTATTACTGCTGTCAGTAGTAGTAGCATTTATTTAACAATTCTGCATTAATAAGAATGTATGTGTAATAAAACCTTTCAGACAACTTGATCTTATGTCAGCACATCTGCTAAATCAACCTCCAATCAGAGAAAGAGTTAACCATTGCTGGAGGAGTGTCACTATTCTGGAAATACTAATGTGGACAGTAGCTGGGAACAGCTTTTCTTCCTCATGTGGATTTAAATTTAGGAACTTAAAATTCTGTAGTTACTTAATGTTTGAAGAAGGCTGAAACCTGCCAAAGCAACATCCCTTCAGTACAACCAAAAGGGCAGCAAAGATGATGACAGTTTCATTTTGTGTTGTTCTTGTGCTGATTTATTTTGAGGTCTGTATTTCCTTCTAAAACCTCTGGCCTTGCCTCTCTGCATAGGTTGTAAATAGCAAAGTAAACTCTTGAGCAGCACAATAAGAGAGCACTGAGGAGTTTTGGGCAGTGTGACCCAGCACACCCCTTGGACTGATCACCACCCACAGCTTTTCACTTGCTCCTTTCCTCCGTGAGGAAACAGCCTCTGAGCTTCATGCAAAGATAAATAATTTTGCCTTCCAGAATTGCCAGTAACAGTGTTCCTAGACTGGTCATATTTCCATTTGGTTTCACCTGTCTTGAGCTTATTTCTGTAGTGCCTTCTGATTACAGAGGAGGGCTTGGGCAGGAGAAGGAGAGCTCTCCTTGCTGCTTGATGCCAACCCTGCCCATTTCGGCACAGCCTTCCTGTGAGGGTGATGCTGCAGCTGGCAGAGCAGTGAACCTGAACAGCAGCCCTGTGCCAGCATCTTTTCCTGGGATACTGCCATCCCAAGGACTCGAGATGGACTCAGAGGTCACTCACTTCACCGCAACCCCAGGGCTCTTCAAACAGCCCTTTCCCACAGCATGTCCTGCATTGTCAGCAAGGAAATAATGCATGGTATGGATGAGGGAGGGATAAATGGGCATGTCCTAATTAGTTTCCCAGCAGTGGGTGTGATCCTTTAAGAATAGCTCGAACCTGGACATCACAGCACTGTGCAGGAGTTTGTTACCTGAGCCAGGTGGGTCAGAGTCTGGGAGAGCAGCACAGGTTAGGGCAGGAGTTCCCAGGGTCATGCTTTGCACACACACTGATGCTCAGGGTGGAACTAGTTGGCCACTCTCCCCTTTTCCTTAATTCCTGCTCAGACTCCTTCTGTCTGTTCCAGTAAGGACAGCTGGAAACCCAGAGATTGCCAACAAGTCACAGTTCCAGCCGTGGTTTGTCCTAACCACAAGTATCCCCCTCTCAGGAAAGCTCTCACTTGCTGTATTCCAGAGGCATAAATCTGTTCCTGATTATGTGGATCCTGTTTAAAGGAAGGAATTAAGTAGTTTTGTCTTACGGCAGGATGCCAGGGATATTTGTACTGCAAATCCTCATTTTGTGGTTTCAAAAAAGTGTTTCATTACCGAGTGTAGAAGTTTTTATGCTGCCGTAGGGAATTCACTGATCAGGAAAACATTCCAAAATATCATAAAGGAAAATTAGACTTGTAGGAGATTATGCAAATGAAGCTGTTTTCTTACAGAGGGAGAGGAATCTTTAAATTTTCTTTTGTTTAGGTTTCCTATGTCTGCCTACATGAAACAAACTGGGGAAATCAGAATTTTTTTCTCTCTTTAAAGTCCAGTGCTGGTTATTAGTGCGGGAATTCTGTAATTGCTACTCTGTTACTATGTTTGAGAATTGAAACATTAAATGACAAATTTACTTATGATACTTTTAAGGTGCCCCTGAACACAAAAGTCAGTAGTTTATATTTTTTAAACGTCTGTGGCTGCTTGCCTTACACATTTGTATATTTTTCAAATATTCTAAGTGAATAAACCCAGTGAAAAATTGAAATAACCAGTTTTGGACATTAGAGTTGCAAAAATGTAATCTCTTTTAGTAACAGATGTATTTATTGCAGTGTCACATTTCAGCTTCCAGGGATTTTAATGAAAGCAGGAGCAGAAATGATGTTTTGTTCCTCCTCGGTAACAATTGTGGTGTAGTTGTCAACATGCGTAGTTTTGTTAAGACTAGTTGCTTTTGATGTCTGCAGCAAGACATGAACAATAAGAATGTTGTATCTCCACTAATTAATTTTAAAAAGCATATATTTTTTAATTCCCAAAGCTGGCTGATCAGGTAAGAGTTGAGATTTTGACCAGTGTATTTTTGGGTCAAGATAATATTTCTGCTTCAGAAGAATAAACCACAAGGACTTGAATTTCTCAGAAACGTGATGCTTTGTGTAATCTTGCATCTTCAAACTCGGGTCTGTGTGTCAATTGTGAAAAGCTTTGAAGCCTTTCTGGTGACCTGTGTGGAATGCCCGGAGGTGCCAGTCTCCTCCCGTGGCTGGGCAGGCCGTGGGGGCGGCGTGTCCACAGCACGTGCACCACAAAGGCACAGGGGCTTCCTTTGGAATTGTTTGAGTCAAGCCCAATCAGTGCAGATAACTCAGCAGATGAAAATGGCCATAAAAAGACCCCAAGTCCGAAACTCGTTTGTGCTGCTATAAACTAAAAATAACTTCATTAAAATCTATTTATTAATATTTTTTATATCTCTATTATCTGTGTTACACAAGTATATGTGTATATAATATAGAAATTAACTCCCCTATGTATTTAAATAGAACTATTCAAAATGAAATTATATCAAAGAAAAATACACAGGCACTCATAATTATACATGTATTGAAATATCTCTCTTTGCTTCAGAGCAGTGCATTTAAATAGATTTCAGCTTTAAGAATGTATGTACTGTCAGCTCTTAAAGCATTCATTTGCTTTTATGAGCCTGTAATGCTCCCGGGCCATTATTCACAGTGTCATCCCAGAATCATGAAGTCAAAACTTGCCAGAAATTACCACATATCCAGTATTGCAATGTCTCCACATGCAGCAACTAGGACAGAAGATGAAATGAAAGTGCTTTATAAAGTTTGCCCAGAAAATTGAAACTCATCATTTATACTCTGTTTCTGTACGAGTGCCTTATAAATGGTTAACTAGTTATGAATAAATCTTTCATAAATGTTTAATTGAGGGTCACTGGGTTGATTCTAATTATGGCTTATAAACATCTGTAGCGTGGTTAATTTATAATGCAATTTGTAGGCCCGTACATAGATCTCCCTGCTTTAGGAACAGGCACGCAACTAGAGGATGAAAAACGCTCTTCACTGCTTTTTGCAAATTGCTTTCCACCTCCTGGACACTGGGGCCACTTTGTGGCATTTCCTTTCAAATCCTGATGGAGCAGCACCTTGATGCTCTCCTTCACAGAGCAGCTCAGAGGTGTTTTTACCCACTGGGCGTTTCAGTGAGCAAAGCACTGGTTTCAAAGGAAGATTTTTGGATACAAACTGTAACAGCGCGTTCAATTCCATTGCATTATTCATACCTGAACTTTTTTTTCCTGTGGACAGGAATGTTACTGTCTGGAAGCAGAGGGAAGTGTCTGTATGTGGAGCTCCAGTAGTACACACAGTGGATTCCATAACTGATATGCCACAGAACATTTATCAATTCATTTCCTACATGTAAATGTGATAAACCCCCTCTGAAATTAGCATAACTAGGTCATTCTGCAAGTGGGATGCAGCTGAGGGATATTATGAACCACTGCTAAGATTGCTAAATTGGAATAAAGGCTTCAATGGTGCTTCTACTACCTCCTAATTTTGCAAAAGAAAGAACTGATTTATGGCCAAATCTAAGCAGAAAATTGCAGCACTTCTCATTTTATTTAGTGCAGACTCCAGGTGTGAATGGTGCTTTTAGCAAAACTCCCTCATTTCCTGCCCCAGCAGATTCCCAGTGAGGGAGGGAGTTTTGACTCATGCTGAGTTTCAGGCACCAGAGTGAACCTATTTTGGTTGGATATAGGCAGCTTAGTTATTCAGCCAGACATTTTGTTATATTTGTATGCAAAATATCAGAGAAAAGCAGTTTGTAATTGTCATTTTTCAAGAAAAAAAATTAAAATACTGTTTAGTAGGACCAGACTATTTCATGGTATAAGAAACTGAGAATGGCACAGTCTGAAAGCACTGATGGAATGCACAAGCTGGTTGTTAAATGCAAAAACTCTAGGGAATATTAGAAGAGATTTTTCATTCTGGGATTTTCAACAAGAGATCTGAATGCCTATAGGAGTTTCAAGTGAAACTTAGTCTTAAACCGTGATTGTTCCAAGGACAGAAAATATCCCTTGTTTCTGATATAGAAAAGTAAATGTTTCTTGACAGGCCTTATTAAACATATTCTATTTGGGGCAAATATTTATGTATCTTTTAATACAGATGGAATTTTATTGACCAGGGAAAGTCTGAAATATTCAGAAAACATACACAGAAGAAATCACAGGTCTAACATCTTTGAGAACATCCTACTGTTACACCAATTTTTTTCCACAATGCCACTGGCAGCTGAATTTCTATGGTTTTGACAAAATAACTAATTTGTCACCAGTTGTGTGGTTTTAGAGTCAATGGTTGCATAAGCATACATGATTTTTATTTTAATTTTCAAACTATATTGGTATTCTGTGCCATTGCAGTGTAACTGGGAAACTTGTAAAATGTGCCATCTCTTATTTGCTTTAACAAATTACCCATTTGGTTTAATTTGTAGTTGCACTGTGTCAACAGATATATTCGGTGCAAAGAAGATCATTATCAGATCTGCTTGTTGCGGGCATAGAGAGTACAATGTGTTTAACAGGACGCTGCTGGGATTGGTATCAATGGGTTAGTTCATAAGTGGCATGGAAGTGACTGAAATTACCAACTATTGTCTCTTTAAAGTAGTGCATTTGAATAAAGTGGCAGATTAGAATAAAAAGCACTGCTCCAGGAGCAAAAGAGTTTGCAGCTATTTAATGCATGTTGCTGGGAATGTAATAAAATACCGAATAACTTCATTTGACATTGGTGTATGTCATTGGAATGCCTCTCTCCTCCTAGACTTTCCAGATCTGTCATGAGTCTAGGATTTAAGCTACAATTTTTCAAATTTGACATGTAATCCATAGATACAAATCATTGTGGCTCATTTATAACTGTCAGAGGGGTTCTGCTGTAGATAAACAGACATAAAATAATTATAAAGATATCAAAGTTGATAAGATTGGGGGATTTTTGTTTGTTTGCTTGGTTTTTTTTTTTTTTTTTTTTTTTTGTTTTTTTTTTTTTTT
>JAWWEU010000020.1:17012648-17045029 GCA_035583155.1 Acropternis orthonyx
TTTTTTTGTTTTGGTTTTTTTTTTTTTTTTTTTTTTCTTTAGCAGGGATTAAGTTTGAGCGAGTTTTTGGAAGTTACTGGTCTTGCCAAAAGTCAAGGGATTTACAATACAGCTGTAGTAGGGGTTCTGTGGTCCTCAGCCCTTGAGCTTATGTAAATATCATGTGCAATAACATATTGATGATCTCACCCAGTTGTGAAGGGGATGGCAGTGCCAGGGAAGGACATCAGCAGAAATCTTGGAGACAAAAACTGTGACTCAGTTCTGACCTTGACTTCTCAACTACCAGCGAGATTTACAGCTCACATCCATAGAAAGTGGGGTTTTGTATGACTTAGTGGGGAAAAAAACCCAAACAAATAAATCACAGAAACACAAGTGGTACGAAATAAAATATTTCTTGATTTTTCTAACAAGTTTTGCACGGAAGAAATCTACTCAAGCTCTCAAGAGATTGTATCCTGAAGGTTGATTTCATCTGAAACTGTCATTCTTCCATACACCTTGAGCCAGGGCTCTGCTCAAAATAATTACAGATAGCCTTTGAACTTTGTGGTATGTTGTTATTGACATTTTCAACACTGGAAATTGTGAGGGCAAATGCCAATAGGGAGCCCAAGGCAGGGCCCCCTCTGTCTGCTCCCAAGTCCTGTTTGCCTTTCAATTTTCTTCTGGCAGGGAAAGGTGAAGGCTGGAATGGACATCCACCAGTTAGGGCTCCGTGCAGTTCATCCTTTACACTGGTCAGCCCCACCTTCTCCCCCAGAAACAATATTTCATTGAGTCCTGAGTGGAAAACTTGAATTTTGAGTGTGTTCAGGTTGAGGGCTGTGACATTTTATTTGGTGAAAAAGCAGAAGGGTGTCACCATTTGAAATCTATTCCTGGCTCTTCTTTCTTGAGGTGGTACAACACTGATTGATGTTTGGTGTTTCTACACCTAAGAAGGAATATGTGCATATGTATATATGTGCTTGAGCAAGCCTGGACCTTAATGACACTGTAGTTGCACAAAGCTCCACAAATCTTTATGATCTCTAAGTATCCAATTGCTGACAGTGATATATCATTAGCTGCTCTGTGCTTAATTATTAATTTTACATTAAGGACTTCCACAGTCAATATTTAGATGTTTTATGACATGCAGAACCTTTTTCATACTCATATTTTCTCTGCAGGGACATAATGTAGCCCTTTCAATACTAAATCAATTACACACAAAGTTAAAATAACTTGATTTATTGCTTAAGGTCCTTTCCCAACATGAGGCATCAATTCTAAGGGAGTAAAAACACTGATGTCATGGCCTTCTGTTAATCCTTGGAGACCTCCACGTTGCAAGGGTCAAGTGTGAGCACAGGGCTCCCCTCAGCCCTCAGTAGTCATGAAGAGGAGAAGGGAAAGTGGTTTGGAGTGTGTGATACCAGAACAAAAGTGCAGCAGAATCATTTCGTTCTAACTCTGCTTCCCACATCTTTACTGATGGGCAGAGCTAGCAGGAGTGTCATCACCCATTTGAAGTGCCCTGGAGTTTGATCTATTCTGTGAGTCAGATTTCTTCCAGAATCAATCTCGTCTAAAGATGCTTCATCTCACCTGTCCTAAATTTTTAGATTAGAATGGGATGAACTGCATCCAAAATTGCCAGTCCTTCTCCAGTGACTATTAAGAAACGTAAAAGACTGGGTATCTGAGCCCAAAATGATTGTAACTGAGTGAAATCAATCACACTAACCCTAAATTTGCTGAACTGAGTGACTTAGCTAATGACTTAATTCAGGAAAGAATATGAAGACTGTGCTGAAAACATATATCACACACTCCAAACCATATCCTTGATACACGTATGGCTAGAGTTTTGAAACCTGTGATTTATATAAGACAGTTTCAAAGACCTGCTGTAAAATCACAGCACACACTATTTCAGCATCTGAATCCTTTATTAAATTCAGCTATAGTGGCTTTAAAATATAATTTAACCAAAAGGATCATTTTGAGCAGGGCTGCAAAGATTTCTATATGTAGATACATCAGTCTTGAGATGGGGAAAATAGCTGGAAAATATTCCATCTTCTATTATTCTTGAACACTACTAGAGAAAGAGTTTATGGCTTGATTTAAAAGCTGACCAATTGGAAGTGTAGGTTTCCAGAATAACTGACTGTATTTATCCTTCCTCCCCATGGACTCATTGACAGTGGGAAGCTGTTGAACTTGTTTCAGAAGAATGGATGGGGAAGAATGAATCCTGTTTAAGGCAAAGGATAACTTTCCAAGAGATGCCCTATGATACTTTATAAGGATTTGTTCAATACTAACTTGGAGACCTTAAAATCAAATATTCTACTTTTGTTTGTAGTTTTAACAGGAATTACTGCATCTTTGATATGATTTATCTGGAGAAGTCCAATGGACTTAATGCAATTCTCTGGATGAAGAACAGGGACTAGTTGCCCAGTTTATTTATTGGGTCCAGCAGTGAAGTTCATTATGAAATATTGCCCTGGCAGAATGAATTTTAAGGTCATTGAGAGACCTACCAAATAATTTATCCAGTAGTTCATCTGTGGGAGGGGGGGAAGAAAAACAAAACTCACCTAAAAAGATTCTGTATTAGGATAGTAACACTTATCCCTCAGATAAAACCTCTCAGATGTTTAATAGATCAAATGGCTGGGACTTGACTATGAAATCAATACAAAGATGAAATAATACATTAGAATTAAGTGTGTTCCTACAGATGAAGCTGGAAGGTATGTAAGATGATTTACCTCCTAATTAGGATGTCTGATTCTTCTTTCATCAGCACTACTTTTATAATATTGAAGCACCCTGGGCTTATATGGGCTGATTTTGGATTGATGCAGATGATGAGAGTCCCAGTGACAGGCTCATGGAGAACAGGGATGGATGTTTCAATTCTAGCCCCACTTTGTAGCATGAGATTAAAGCGCACAACCAGTTCATATTAGTTAACAAGGCAAAGAATAAAGATGAGGAATTCCAAGGGGCAGTAGCTGATGAAGTGTATGGAGGTGGATAGTCATTATGCCATATCCATATGAAGAAAAATTGATACTTGTATGAGCTGCTGGGAGCAAGAAGGAAAAGGGTCTAATGCAGAAGAGGCACAAAAAAAAAAAAAGCACAGATAATCCTTTTGCTTTTCTCTCTCATTTCACATATACTGAAGTGAGAAATTAGAAAGGTAAAAAGGGAATAAAGGCAATGTAATGTTGTGTATACCTAAAACAGACCTTCAAGGTCATTCCTGTATTCCACAGTATAACTCTTCACTTTGGTAGTGCTGGGCTGAATTAGACGAACAGAAATTCTGGCCCACTGTCACAAAAAGCATTTCCAATCAGGGAAGATAGACCTTGCACTGAGAGATCTTATTAAAATGTAATATTATTACCTTTTAATCAGGAAGGATGCCAGGGTCCCTTACTTGGACATAGAAGCATAGTGTAAGTGATTTCTGTGAAGTAATGACGTGGTTTTGATTAAAGCCCACTGAGACAGGGGAGTGTAATTGCTGCCTTTCTTATAAGATGTTTTTAAGAAGCCAGTCAATTCCTTTACAAAAATAGGTAATTTAAGGAATGGCATCTTCCATGAGTGTGGCCTTGATCAAAAGATTTTTGAAATCTATGAATCTCTCCACTTTGTTTTGTCTGGAAGAAGCCCTGATGCAGAGTACACACCCAGGGGACTGTAGCCTGGCTTTCCTATTACCCAATCCTCACAGACTGTATTTTTAGTGTTTAAAAAAAAATAGGCACTTAGTGTCCATACATTACATTGTTCTCTTTTTTTTTTTTTTTTTTTTTTTTCTGTTTAATTTTGAAATAATTTGTTGTTGGAATGAAAGGAAGAATATTCTCATTTTCATTCTCAAACTGTTATTAGATTTTAATATGTTACTGATTTAAAACTTGCATTTGGTGCTGATCTCTTTTATTCCCATGAATTTTTTTCAGCTAGTGTCACTCTTGCCTTACAGACAGTCCTAGACTAAAAAGGAAAATATGACTGACAAACATCTCTGTGTTGGAGCTGCTGTTGGCATGGGATTTCTCCATTTAAAAAAAAAATAAATAAAGGATAGCAGCCCAGTGTTCCCTTGATTCTTCCTCAGCTCTGACAGCTCCAAGTGCTGCTGGGTCTCCACACTCAGAGGTTCCCATGGCTTGGTGGATTGCTGGATGTGAACTGGGTTCCCAGTGCTTGGCTGCGGTTTGTTCGATAAGGGCTGAGAGGGGAGTCTGTGCCTGCTTTTGTTGCCATTCCTGTAAATACTCAGAATACTAACTCTGCTTGACAAGGTGAAAGTGGCTTTGAAGAGAAAGATGGCCAGTTCCCTCCCAGGAGCTCAGAATGCAAATAATTGACAATTCTTTTTTTCCTAAGTGAAGTCTCTGGAACATCTATTTTCTTCATTTATCTTGATTAAGAATGCCTCCCTGCTCAGAGGCTGCAAGAGACTGGCTATTACCTTCTTTTTTGGGGAGAAAGTTAAATGATTAATCTAATTTTATATGGTTTATTCTCTGTCATGAAGTTTAGGGGAAGCTTTCTACCACATTCAAAAGGTAATTTCTCATGGGTATTTCTGGTTCTGAAAATTACACCTGGCTTTATTTATTTGTATTACTTTAAAAATTGCTGTCTATTAGCAATTTGCATTGCTCTGGCCAGAACTATACCAGCCAGAGAAAGAGGGAAGAGCAGAAGAATGGGAAGCTATTAAAGAAAAGGTAAAGAAAAGCTAAAGAAAAACATTTGGATTATAAAATAGAGATAAGTGCAGAACATATATTTTTAGTAAGCTCTCTGCTTGGCTGTTCTTGACTATAAAGTTTGCATCTGCATTTAAACAGCTTGTATATGCCTGAAATCAAACCTGAATGACTGCAGGCAATTCCAGCTTTCCATGGGAAGTGGGAGAGCAGCACAGTGGATCACGCGGGTTGTAACATCTCTGACCAAATGTTTCACTGTCCGGCAGTTCAGATCAAAGGGCTCAGGGAATGACAAATCATTCCAGGCTAAGGGGGTGGCGTCTCAGGCTTTTTGCCTCTGCTCGTTCTAGAAAGGAGGAGAAAAGAGCTTCACACCCGCCACCTGCCCTGGGGCAGGGATGTTCTGCAGTTTAGCTGGCACTGACCAACCTCCTCCTGGGACCTGGGCTGGTTTTCTGCAAAATGCCAAACGCACTTGACACGGTCAGAAGTTACCCAGGGCTTGTGGATATTTCACCCTTTGAGGTTTTAGGAAAAGAAGGCAATATTTTTGTGTATCTTTTCAAGGATTCCCCTGCCTTGTTTTTATGGGGCTGATTTTAATGATGTTTTAATGTCTTATCTAGTCTTTATTTGCTGATTTTTCTGATTGATTTCCAGTGCTAGTCAAACTGCAGAGAGAACACGGGTCCTTTGTGTTTGCTGAGTATGCCTGGGGCTGAATCTTGCTCTTTGTATGTTGAATAGATATTCTTTCACACATAAATCACTGTTCTGTCATGTTCGCCTGCTGCGAGATGTTCAATGCATATCATCATTTACATTAAACCATTTACTTCAAGAGAATGTGTTATATTGCTTTATGAATTATGTTATCTGACACAGAAGATTATGTTATGAATTGGCACTTAGAATATTAGAACAGTGGGACTTTTTATAGCTTATGGTCATGATCCAAGAAGTAATTCCTGCCTCTTCTTAATAAACTTCGCTGGTCAAAAGGGAAGCAGACATGAGAGGGTGACATTTTTACTACGGATTCACAACCTAAGAAGAATCCTAGTTAAGAAAAAATCCTAAAAATAAGTCATTTGCTTAAATCTGCAACCTGTTCATATCTGGAGGAAGGGTGTAATTTTGTCAGCTGCATCTCAATTGTCCTAAGTCCTCTTTCCCTAAACTTGCAATTCCCCGTCCATCTGGAGGGGCTGTAAGTGAACAAGTGGGATGAATTCCCTGTGTTCATTCAGGGAAGGCTTGTTGGCTGAAGGGGTAGCAGTGATATCAAGGAGAACTGGGGGAACTGTTGAGGGGAAGGCAGAGTTGTAGTAGGATTATTTTGGTGAGGAGTTTTTTACCCCAGCAGATCTGTCACAATTCCTCTCCTGTTACATTTCCCTTATTTCTGTTTTCTGGATGTTTAGATTCACGTTTAAGAAAGGATACACTTGGTTCAGGAATACATCATAGCATTTTTTTTTCTGAGTGTTAAAAATTGTGTGTGTCAAAACATTAAACCCTTTTATTTATTTTAAACTGTGAAAAGTTAATATTGTTTTATAAGGTAAGAAGTGTAGAACATTTCCCCCCAACCAGCCCTTTTTCTCTCACAGGAAAGCTTTGGATAGCTCTGTCACCACATATCCAGTTTCTGTTGTTACTCCTGTACCTGTAAATGTTCAGGGGAGGGGGAACATTAATAATTAGTATACTTGGCATAGAGAAAAAACAGACCATTCCTTTCCCTGGGTGGACTGACTGCTTGGCAATAGTTTTTATTTTTGCATTTGGTTATAGAAACACGTTGAAAAGAAACTGGCACATTAAATTAAGAAGCCATCTTAATAAGGTGACTTTTAGCATGTGTTTCTGGCAGTCAGTCCCTCAAGACTTTTAAACTCAGCACTCAGTTTCCACTAATTTTCTCATAAAGATAAAGTTTTGTGAAGGATTTCCTTAAATTCATATAATTGCCATGAAAATAAAAGAGGAGGAAAAGATCCTAATGATGATCTTGTAAGGGAATGACTGACTTGAGCCCCTGTGAAAAGATCATCTTATCCATCCAGAGAACGAGCTTTGGGACAACACCAGACAGGAAATTAGACTTCTCTGATTTTACTCCTCATGGAACTGCTTATTTCATGCTATCTGTAGGGTATCAGACAAATGCAAAGACTACATGCTTTTGTTTGTTTGTGTTTTTTATTGTTTGGGGGTTTTGTGGTGGTTTTTTTTTTTTTTTTTGTGAGGGAAGACTGCACAGCAGGTCTAAACTGTAGGTTAGCTCAACTGGGGACCAAAAGTCTTGTACAACACTAAATCTGTCATGAGGATTTTAGTGTTATGAAAGGATAAATAACATTCCTCATAATTCCTTGCATCTGCAAACAATAGAGCATAAATTTCAGCTACGACAAAATGCTACACAAATGGTATGCACTGTTAATATACACACAGTTTGGGAACTCTTGGTGGGCTATTAGTTTTCCATATTTCCACCAAACAAAACCATCCATAGCACTGAAGACAAAGCACAATATACCAAAGCAACCTCTACGTCCCATAAGTTCAACTGGTGCAAATTCCTTTACTGACATGTCACATGTCATTGCCTGGCCTGGAGCAGCAGATACCTGAAAGCTCCTGCCAACATTCCCAGCAGTGTCAGTGGCTGCAGCATGGCTGGGGACAGTCCTGTGTGTAACTCATGTGCTGGGCAGCCCAGGAGTGAGTAATTCATTCTGCCAAAACAGCTGTGCTACTCATGAGAAAAAAGGTTAAATACCTGTATTGCTAAAGGTTGACCTGCCCATACATCTTCACTGCTCTGTCATGACGTGCAGCTGGGAGTGTCCCATTAGTTCTTACTCAATTTATGTGCTTCTGTCTGCATTAACTCTCTATAGATAGTAACAATTCTTGGCAGTTCTTCATTTCTACCGAACCTCACGGAAGTTTCTTTTGTGTATCAGGAGAAGTTTGTTTATTCTTCATCCCACAGTTCACCAGGGCATCCCTGCAGTCCCGCTGACTGCAGTGTTGGCATTCCCAGAGCACTGCTCAGGGACACCATCTCAACTGTAGTTTAAAGAGAATTCACCATACATCTAAATAGACAATGGGAAGAAGTCCCACAGGGTAGAGAATTGTTGCTCCATACAAATATAAATAAGCTAAAAGCCTGAACTCAATAATTCTGACTAAATGTTCTCTCTGTTGAGCAAGGCCTTTGAGTTTTTGAGAACACACATAAATTAATAACCACAGTTGCAAGTCAAGTGCCCTTGATTGGAACCATAATAGACCTTTCTTCTTATGGTTGCTTTGCTTCCCTGGGGCTTGTTGTCTTAAAGTACAAAATGACAGCCAAACATGTCAGTAGTTATGATGAGAACATAGGAGGGTCCTCCTTTGCTCCATTTTCTGAAGGTTGGGCTCTAGACATACAGGTAACCCTCTTGATTTCGTCCTTCTTCATCCCATTTTTCGTTCTTTGTTCGCCTTGGGTTAAAATATCTTTACTTTCTGAAACTATACCATTGCACAACTGGTTAAAATCCATTTAGAGAGGTCCAGATGAACTTGTGAAGAAGGTGGAAATAAAAGTCAGCAGTGCAGTCGTGTTAACCAGGAAAAAAGAACCTTCCCTTTCTTTCACACATGTAGAAAATACTTCAAGTACTGAACATACAGAGAACACACAGAGAAAGAATCAAAATAACATGTGAGAACTCCAGTGTGAAGTTTTTGAGCATTGCAGCTCTTATTAAGTTGCAACCTATTCCTTAAAATGGATAACATTTTAATATGAATACTGAAATTCAGAGTCTTAGGGCTGTAGGCTTGAGACACTTGTTCACAATTCATCAGGCTAGAAATAGGCTCCTCTTCCACTGTGTTTCAGTCTTAGTTGTAAACCAGCAGCTGAATATAGTAAATAAATACAGAGTAGTAGTAATGTTCTCTTGAATCTTGACAGAAAAAGGGAAAAAAATGAAAGAAAGGAAAAAAGAATGAAATTGAAAGGTTATTAAGAGGTTATTAACAAGATGCCAATGGGTTTTTCCCAAGAAACCATCTGCTCCCATCACCACAACATTGGGCATGTGTTGTGTTTTACTCCTTGATGCCTAAAGGGAGCTTGTGGCCAATATTTCCAAGCCCACTTGGGGGCCAAAGGAACAACCAAGAGACAGATGGAACACTGGCCTGGCTGCTGGGATCTGTGTCTGATCCATGAGCAGCTCTGAGAGGTGCAAGGGGAGGTTCTGAGGGATTTTGGGAATAGTGGAACCGCCCAGGAAGTGTGACAGACAAACCCTGAATGCTGAGATGCACCTTGGTGGGAGCGCTGCCTCCAAGGGTGTCTGTGCGTCATCGGCACCGCTAGGAAGTTGCTGATTTCGCAGACATTCCTTCCCCAGCTCGATCAGTTAATATACATTGTTTAACATGCTAATGCAGCAAGCTGTTGTTTTGTGGTTTGAAAGCCAGCTGCATGTGATTGATGTCAGGAATGGAAGAATTTGTAAAATGACACTCAATTAGATGTAGTCAGTTTACAGGTCTGGAGAAATGAATATTTTATGAAGAATAAAACTTTGTGCTGAAGGACAAATACTGAGGAAGTTGCATCTTGATTGTAAGCCTTTTGGACTGGTGCATGCTGTAGAGCCTTTCAAAATACACATTTGTGTCACCATATTTTTAGGAAGGAAATCTCTATATAAACACTGTCTTTTGTGGTGGTCCAATCCCAGTTGTATGGTCACGTGTGTTCTCTCTGAGAACATCTCAACTAGGATGGGGAAGTTCTTCCCTGGAATCATAGCTATTGGACTTCTCCAAGGGGTACCTGGTGTGTGTTTTAGCTGCTGGTTTAAAGCTGTTGTGAGTTTTGAGGCATCAGCCACAGATTTGGAAGCACATGGATGATGTTTCAAGAGGTGTAGTTTTCTGTCTCAAGGTTCCCAAACATACAGACAGACTGTATTAATTCATTAGGATTTCTAAGACAACCCCACATTTTACGTGTATTCTTACATCTGTTACGTGAACTTGTGAGAATAGAATAACTTAAATGTAAATGACACTTTGATGGGAGCCAGAAACCAACATCTCAAAACCTTTGAGAGAAGCAGCATAGGAAACAGTGGATCTGATTCCCCCCAGCTTGGGTCCTGGAGCTGGCATGTCTGGCAAAATGAATGTAAGATTCTCCTCTGGGTTGCTGGAATTCCTTATCTGTATGCACCAAAGGAATGAGTACATGCAACAAGATAATGTGGAGTGAGTTGAAAGGTTAAAGAACTGCAGCTGGCAAATGAGAATCAGATTCAGCCATTGTGTTGAGCCAGTTCTATGCCAGACTAAGTAGAGATCTGGGGATTTACATCAGATCTCCAAATTTACATGTGCCTTCCACAGTCTTATCAGCAGAAATATTTCAGTACAACTATCTGGGACAACTGTACAAAGAGGATTTCTGCTGAGCATATATAGTAATAAGGATCTAAATCTCCGCTGAACATCAACTCATCTAATAGATGAATAATAATAGTAACTGTACATTCATTTAAAATGCTGTCTGATGTACTTGAGTATGGCATCTTATTAAAATGCATTTTTCAGGGAAGCATTGTGTACTGAAGCCCACTAAATCTTCACTTGAACTTGGGCACCCTCTAAGATTCCTTGAAGATTTGCCTTAGTCCTTATTTATTTCATTGAAATCTTGTGTTTAGGAGATCTTCATGAAATACATTATTTAATATTAATACAAATAAGTCTTCTAAAATGCAATAAATATCTAAAAAATAACACATTGTCTTGTACCTGTGAAAAGAGGATGAATCTTCATTCTTCAAAACAGAAAGCTCCTCTTTTTCCTATTTGCTTCTGAAACAGTCTCAGACAAAGCAAGTGAAAATATCAGGGCTGGGATCATCTTGTAATACGGAAAAACATGGCATGGTATCCAGTGGTAAGCTGCTTTTTGAGCTGTCTGACCTTTAATCACTGGTGAATAAAACCAACATGCTGTCAGATCTCTGTTATTTTTCTCAAGGGGGTAACTCTGCCTGCAGTAGCAATGAAGCAAAACCTTTGAGAGCTTACAGTCAAGGTCACTACAAGAAGAGACAATACTCTGTGCTCTGGGAAGCACATCCAAAGGAAAAAAAAAAAAAAAAGAGAAGAAATCTATCTAAACAAGCCAGTTGTGTTTGTTTAACAGTGAACCAGGCAGTTGTTATATCAGCCTGTAAGTGAGGCTGGGTTTGTTTTTACTTTTATCTAATATTTCATTTTTATTTGATTTTTAACTTCAAGACCTTCAGAGAGAATATAAACTCCCTGTTGTTCATTGTACATGAATGGCACATATTTCTGTTATTGAGGCACTTCCAGTCTAATGTCTCAGGCCTTGTCTGTGTCAAAAGTCTTCCATCACTCCTAGTTATTTAGCCTCAAACATCTATAGGCCACTCAGAACAGATCATGTGGTATTACAGAATGGATACCTTCCTAGATTCCTTATTTGCATAAAGTTGGTTAATATATTTTGCATTAGTCTGTTGTTTAACTGTGATTCACCACTGAAATTAGTTTGTTGATTTGATGATGACTTTTTTGTTATTTGTCAGAGTTTCATTCCATCTTCAGCTCAGTATTACCAGAAGTATTCCATTATTGTCATGATGATATATTATTTAGTTAGATTTTCTAAAACATAATGCTTCCGTTTATAATTATAAGTGAACTGATGAGGCAATCATTATGGTCTAGGGGAGAATATCTCAGTTCAGCCCAGGTGTCTAATTCCTTTCTTTGGTTCTCAGTGTCCTGTACAAAGCAGAGAGGTTTTCCCTCTGTGCAGCATTCAGGAACCTGGGCAGGTGACAGTGTTTCCCTCATTGCACTCTCAGAGGAACTCTGTGCTGTAGGAATTCCATGTTAAAACCCCCTTCGTCACTGGAAGGACAGTGGGCCAACAGAGATGGGGGTTTTCTTGAGGCTGGCACAATAAGCCCATGAAATGGTACAAATTGAAATTAGAACAATGTATGCTTTAATAATTACAAAATTTCCTATTGACAGAAATTAGGTCCAATAAATTTTGAAGTTGCAAGACTTTACAGTGCACATGGAGACCTTTCCCTTATTTCAGAATTATCATCTTCATCATACACACCTGTAGACTTTGTACCTGGAGAATGCAAAGTGAAATAGATACACCTGTAGTTCATTTAGTGAAGTGCAATTAGGGGTTGCTTCAAAGCACACAGATATGGGGAATTCATGTTAGAGCCACATGTCTGCTGCAAGCCAGAAGAAGCGGTTATTTATTAAGTTATTAGAATTATATCATAAAGTTATTATAAACTCCTTTGTTGTTTAAATAGCAAGTAAAAATAATATGAAAACAAGCACGACCTCAATACCAGGTGAACCCAATTAATGGTCCTGATGAGCTGACTTGGAAATTGACCCCACCTGGCTGTCACAGCTGAAAGCAATAGCCCCCCGTTTTTGTGCCCCTCTCCCCAGGCACCACAGTGATGCGCATGGCAGCCTTCGATGCGGACGATGCCAGCACGGACAATGCTCTGCTGAGGTACAACATCCTCAAACAGACCCCCACCAAGCCCTCCCCAAACATGTTCTACATCGACCCGGAGAAGGGGGACATCGTTACGGTGGTGTCGCCTGCGCTGCTGGACCGGGAGGTGAGTGAGCCCGTCCTCTTGTCAGTCTCACATTTCAGTGGTTGTGCCTAAAACGTTCTGGGGTGTGGAAAGAGGTTCTGAGTGTTGGGGGGGTGGGGATTGAGATGTGTAACTTTGAGGAGGCTTTTAAGAGTTTTGCTTATTTCTTATTTGGGTGTGGGAAGTTGTATGATGGATGTTGGTAAATCTAGTGTTTCGTGTTTTCTGAGCAAGATGTTTTGTTTAGTGGTGAGAGCAAAAATGTCAGGAATAAGCAGAATTCAACTTAGAGTTATCAACTGACTGTTTAAAAAGTGAAAAATCTCCCTGCCTCCTTGTGCACGTGTCTTGCTCTGAGATTGCTGCAGTTTGGTGCTTTAAATCCTTTTCCAGAATTTTCTTTTTATGAGTGAACTAAATGGACTACTTAACTTGGTACTCCAAAGTCAAAGACACAAAACACAAAAAAGAACAGTAAAGGGACATGTTGTCTGCAAGTGGTTTTAAGGTGAATTACCATAGTGCTGAAACCTGTTTATTACAGGTAATTAACATTATGAGAACATAAATTGATAGCAAAGTAAGCTTAGGTATGACCATTTAAAGTTCAGAATACAATAAAGTACAACTGATGTGTCAATACAAAGGTTTATTTATCAGAATGTATGAGATCTGGACACCAGGACAATGATGACCCTAAACAGTTACCTATAAATCACCATTTCATTTGATTAAGTAGCCCTGGGTGCTCTTAGGTTCTTGGAGACATCCCAGTTGTTTTCCTACAGGCTGTCTCAGGGATGTGCTCTCACTGAACTTCTTCTCTGAGGTGGAGAGACTTGTCACCATCCAATGTTCTCAATATTCAACAGGTTATTCCTCATTTTAACCAGGTGAAAATGTTGTCTGTACCACCTCTCTGTTTGAATTGTTCTTCTGTAGGTTTTTCCAACAGCAAAGATTTAATGGGCAAATCAGGTGCAGATTCCAAACACACAGTGCAGTAAAACCAGAGCCTGGGCCTGTAGGTCTGTCTTGTTAAGTTTAAAGACATTTCAATTTTTTATATTTGGGTGGCTGGCCACAGAGTCCTGCCCAAGTTAAGGTTTATACAATCACTACCCTTTTGCCTCAAGTTCCCCTTCTAAATTCATTGTTTCAGTTCAAAAGCTTTATACTGTTTTCTAAAGTCACTTTTAGGTATTTTTATTTCTAACAGATAACCATTCTCCAGATTAAACCATTTTACTCAAAATTAGAAAATCAATGGCAGGGGAATGAACACGCCTGCTTTTCCTGGTGTCTTCCAAAGGTCACTGGTGATTCATGGAATAATGATTCTGTCTCCATGCAAGAAACCCGGCCTCAATCGAAGGGCTGTTATGGCTGGGCAGTATATCCTGAAAGCAGGATCTGAATTCCTCATGATTTTTAATAATAGTCAATTCAATAGCTTTGCTTTGAAGGTGACATGACAAGCTGCAGTCATGTTGAAACTGAGAAGGAATTTGTGTTGTTGCTGCAAATGCTGTTTTATGAGCCAAAATGTAGGGTTTTAACACTAAAACCCAAGCATTATGTGCAGGTAAAATCTGGTTTCTTGTTGGGGGAAAGGCTTGGGAAAAAAGATGTTTTCCATTTCTTCACAAGAGGCTCTTTGCTCTCTGTCATATTTGTGGGTTCAACCTCTTCTCCCCCTTCCTGCTCATGCATGTCTTGTGTGGAAATTGGTAGTCATGCCTCTGTTTTCAGACCTGTGGAATTGAACATTCATATAAAAGATGTATAACTTCCATTTCTAACCAAGTATCAGCTTTTAGGGACAAGTCTAATGATCCTAATTTGAAAAAAAATGTGGATACCAAGCTCATTTGATGTTATGTAAAGAAGTCCTATCTATTTGGGTGCAGCTCATAAAAATTGAATTATTGTAAAATAATGTCTGAGGTGGAGAGAGACAGGAGTATGTTTGACTGGTTTAGGAGGAAGAAGTGTTTGACTGGTTTCCTGCTTTAGGGCACATCACCAGGCTTGAGTAAGTGACTTTTTGGAGAGGTGTTGGACCAGAGGGAGCACCATGTGCCACTCTTCTGCAGGATGGCAGATATTAGTGCCTTATTGTTGTGAACCTTTGTAAGGCTTAAATGTTTTAGCTTTCTTTCACAATCTTCCATGGAATGTGTTGTAAAGGCATGGGCGAAAGAAGTGTTCTTTCTCCTGAGAACCTTGCAAGTGTGTGTGTAACATCAGAGGATTAAAAATGCAGATAGAGGACTAAAACCTCTTGAAAGAGTACTTGTGAACAGGAGGCAGGAATGGTTTTACCTCTGCAGTTCTTACTCTGTATTTCTTGGCATCTCAGTGAGCAATGTGTTATGGAACAGCAAGTCTTGTTTTCCATTGATTGGAAAAGAGAAAGGACCAGGTGAGTTGTTCCAACCCCGGTTTGATGGCTGGGATTTGAGCCAGCAGCACTTACAGGCAACTGGGTGTAGCTCATGAAGGTGCACATGGTATTTACACGAGAGTGGGGGAATTCCACAGCCCAGAAATTGCAGGAATTGGTCTTGGTGAATCTGATTATTCCTAACTGCCAGGTCAAAGCTGCAGTTTCTCCTAGGTTTTACTGAAATTTTAACTTTTAATTGGGTCAATCACCTGTGATTGTAGGTGTGCTCTTTAAAACTCTATTAGATCTAGACATCAATTAAGGAGCTGAATTAAAGTAAAAATTTCTCTAGGATGGGCATGGAAAAAAAACCCCACATTATTAATTTGTGTATGCACCAGGGGATTATATGAAGTCTTCTAAAGCATACCAAAGCACTGATTAAAATCACTCCTATTTTTCATCTCTCTGCAAGTTTTACCCCTGCTTGGATCTTGATGCTTTTGGGAAACTCTGCATTTTATTTAAGACAAATTAACAGAATATAAATTGTTTGGGGGGTTGGTTGTTTAGGTCTTTTTTTTTTTTTTTTTTTTTTTCTTCTTTTTCATTTTATGTATCATTTATTTCATGGTTGTGCATCAGAGGGAACAGGAGACTGGGGGTTTTGCTCAGTGGGAGATACAGAGATGTGGAGATAGAAAACATCTGGCAGGTTTTGCATGTACTGGATAGTCCATATTGTCTTTTCATGCTTCAGCATTTTCAGAAAAGTTGCTGTGTCATAGCCTAGAAATTCTTGTTCGAGAGCAAAAAATCAAAGTACAGGTATTTAGCCTAAAGTAAAATAAAGTTTGGCCATCTTGAGACTCAGTTTTAACATCCAGTTGAATATGTGTGGGAGAGTCTTAGCATGCATAATTAAATATTGAGGTTAATGATTTTAAGAGATGAAAATCAAAGACAGTACTTTTTTTTCTGATAGTACTTTGGAAATAAAAGTACATTCTAAATAGACACTTCTAGAATAAAACTATTTAGAAGTGTAAAGGAGACAATTAACTTGTTTCTGGTCAACTTCAGCTGTTGGTTGGCTTTTATCTGCACAGCATTGGCTCAAAGTGAAGGCAATATTTTGCATTCCCACAAACCTTCAAAATTCCTTTCTCTGTGACTGCCATTTTTGGGCCTGGTGCCCAGTGGGGAGTTTGGAGCTGGGAATGCTCCCTGGCATAAGTGGCTGGGTGTTTGCTGCAGCAGGGATGGGTGGCATTGTGTCCTTTGGAGCTATTCCTGTCATGGAGTAATTCCCATAAAACACTAAGAGAAAAAGCCCTTCTCTCCAATGGCAAAGGGTGTGCAGGAATCCCAGCTATGCCATCCCAGCAGGCTGCTGAGGGAATGCTTTGTGCCTCCCAGGAAACACTTAGCACTGTGTGGGATTTGTCTTCATGTACCAGCGTATTTTTATTTATAAATTTCTGAGATTCAAAATTGTTTCCAAAAGTACATGATCCTGGGGGGTTTAAAGCAAAACTCTGATAATTTCTCCAAGAACATCCATTTTCATTTTCAGAAGGCAGGTAAGGACATGTTTTTGAAGATTGATGTGGTGGGTTTTTTTTCTTGTGGGAGTTAGGCATCCTTGAATCTGTCAGTAATAAAGATTGAAGAGTGTTAGGGGGCAAATTATACCTCCAGGTATTCGTGGGAGAATACATTTTGATTCATAAATTCAGAGGAGAAGGATGCCCTCCATCAAAGTGTATGGTCTAAATGACCCGAAATAGAGCACAACAGGGAAACAGTAAAAAAGAAAGGAAAAAACGGGGAGGGGAAGAAGTTGAGGAAAAAAAAGGAGAAAGAAACCTTGAGGAAATGTCCTAAATTTGTATTTCAGGGATGAAAATGCCACTTCAAAGTGACACTTTCCTGCAGTGAAAGAAAAATAATGTTCCTCATGTGCATAGGTGAAGAAAATGCACGTAGTTTTGTGGAATCAACTCTTAAATTTCCTTTATGGATCAGTAATCAGGTTTTCTGCTTACCCACAATGCTGTTTGGGTAAAAAACAGTGTTGCAGACCCCCCTGCTCTCCAGGAAAGTAACTGTGGTCTGTATAAATTTTATGACTAAAACACTCTAAGAAAGCTGACTCCACAGTTGCTTGAGTGAAATATTTACTTCTCACAGTTTGAGGAATAACCTGCTCTTGCTTTTGATAGGAACTGCTGTGCTTAATTTGAGTTAAAGTCAGCAAATAGTTTCAGATATCTGCCACTGATCTGTGTGCTGTCATCACATATGTTTTTAAACATCTCCAGAAAACCCGGTTCTGGGATTCTGGGAGAGCCTGGGCTGGAGTCAGGCACATGAAATGGGTGTTCTCCAATGGGGCTGGCACTGGAGCGTCTGCCCAAACAGCAAGTATTGGGTTTTGTACCCACCTGAAGCAATCTTGGGGCATTGACCTGCTGTTATTTGAATCATATAAGCCTTTTCCTCTCTTTATGACTTGTATGCCATGAACTGTGAGAAACCTGGAGTTACATCAGCCCATCCTGCTCATGTTTATGTGAACTGCTTGTGGCAACAGAGATTGAGAGGTGTGGGGCATCTCCCTGATTGAGCAGAGACTGAGGGAGCTGGGCCTGGTTAGGCTGGAGAAGAGGAGTCTGAGAGGGGCTCTCACCCACACATATAAAGATCTCCAAGGCAGGTGTCAGAGGGTGGTGCTCAGGGACAGCATGAGGAGCAATGGCCATGAACTAAAACACAGGAAATTTCACCTCAGCATGAGGAAGAACTTTCCACAGAGGGTGGCAGAGCCTGGCACAGCTGCCCAGGGAGGGTGTGGAGTCTCCCTGTCTGGAGACACCCCACACCCACCTGGACATGCTTCTGTGTCACCTGCTCCAGCTGACCCTGCCTTGGCAGGGAGTTAGGCCGGATGATCTCCAGAAGTCCCTTTCAACCCTAAAGTTTGTGTTTCTCTAGTAACTGGTTGAACCTCCTGCTCAACCAATGGCCCTGAGATTTAAGCAACCACCACAACAAAAAGCAGTGTACAACAAGCAGCAAGTCCCTGTTGCTGCCTGTCCAGTGGGGAGCAATTTTTCACATCAGCAGCAGCCCCACTGATACATATTCCCCGCCAGGCTGCTCGGGAGCAGGGAGGGCTGCGTGGCATAAATGTCCTCTGCAGGCTGCACCCAGCTCTGCTGTGATAAGTAAAGCCCAGGGTCATGCTGATAGTGCATAAGTTCTCTGAAGGGGTAGCAGCAGGAAATAGGAAAAGCTTGTCCACTTCTGCACTTGGACACCACCCTCTTTATCCATGCTTTCCGTTTTGGAGATAGGTGTCTTAAGCAGTCAATATACTTATGACTTACTCCATCTAAATGCAAATGCTGAACCAACAGTGCACTCTCATTTTTAATGAAAAGATATTAATCTTCTCAGCAAATGCATTCCACATTTGATCTTCACATTAACCTCTAAAATATTCATATTTACAGCAATTGTTGGAAAACATATACCTTGGAGTGTATCAGCTCTGAGCTGGAATAATTGTATCATTTTGTCTTGTCTTCCCTGACAGAATTCCCTCTTGCACACCTTTAACTTGTTTTGTAAGATGGTAAATTCTGTAGCTGAACCTCAATTTCTACAGGGTAGGGTTTTGTTTTTTTTTTTAGTGACAGATATAGCAATATCTCATATTTTCTTTCTGCTTAAAATACAAGGTAAACAAGGTATTCATCCTTTTCCCTTGATTAGTGCATTACTTACATTATGGTTTCTGATGCTTGTAAATGTAAGGAGCAGAGGGGCTTGGGTCAGAGAAGACTTGTGCGTCTTCAGTCTCTTTTCAGAGATTATTCCATAGTTCATTGTATCTTAAATATTAGAAAAGTTGAAAAATGGGCAGAAGTATCCCACTTGTAATGCTGCTTATGGACAAATGGACAGAGACATGGAAAGTGCCTCTTAGTGAGACATAAACTCACATTTAAAGTTAATTTTATGATAAACTTTTCATTTAAGCTTTTGACTTTAAATGCCTGCACTGAGAATCTTATTTTACTCGATGCACCAGTAATTCTTAGTTTGATTCCTATTATGTTTTTGATGAGAGAGCTCATTAACTTGTTCTTAAATCTTGAAAGAGGCTGTGAAAAAGAGAAATGCAAGTAAAAATATGTCAAAATATGAGTAGTATCATTTGGTTTAGAAATAGTAAAGGATCCTATTGAGAGAACATAAGAGAAAATGTTCATTAAAAAAAACCTGATCTGTTTGAAGCTGTAGTGGCAGAATTTCTGCAAATCTTTCATTATATTGTTAGATAATTGATAATTTTGTTTAATTCAACACATAGTTTGATAGTCAGGTTTTTGTTAACAAAAAAAAAAAAAAAAGGAAAAAAATGATCTGACAGTAATAGGACCAGAGTTTCTTTTCTATAAAAATCCGAGAGGGGTGAACATACCACAGCAGGAGCCTCGCAGGCAGCCATTCCAGCACAATGTTCCTGAGCCCTTCTGGGCAGGGAATGTAGTGCTGGGATCCCCAGGCACATAAAGCACTGAATGGCTTTTCTTCCAAACGGGAGGCCCAACATGGAAGAATCCCACCTCTGGAAAAAATAAACCCGGCTGTTGATGATTCCAAGCATTACAGTAAAATACATACCCCTCCAATAGCTTGTTTTCTGGAAAAGCTCCATATTTTCCACAAGATGATGCGACTATGATTTTTCAAACCAGCAGTTCTCTGCAGCTGCACTAAGAAATATTTCTGTTCTCCCTCTCATGTTTTGGGTTGGTTTTGGTGTCACTACCTCCTGTGACGGAGAGTTTGCTGAGCCTTTAGACATGTCACTCATCCAAACATCCAGAGTTCCTCTGACACTGATGCATTGCAGAGAGATTTAAAAAATACCATCTTCAAGACACTTACAAAGAGTGACACAAACATGATATCGGCTGCCCACGTGCTTTCAATAGAGGCTGATAACTGAAATGCTATCTTTTTTTTTTTTTTACTAGAGTTTATTTAAAGAATTGAAAGGAATATTAGCTCTAGGGATGTTCAGATGTTTAAAATCTCACTGTGACAAATGACTGTCTAGGAGGGGAAAAGAAGTGGTGTACTTAAAGAAATCCTCAAGTAGCAGAATGTGCAGAAGAGCTGTTTAATTGCTAAATGCTGCCTTATACTCTGTTAGTACAAAGAGCACAATGGTCTCTAAAGTTCATCTGTGGGGGAAGACTAAAACTTGGAAGTTCCAGCATGCAGACATAAACCATGCATTTTGTGAATGTCTGGGGCAATAGTTTCAGTTCAGGGAGAGAAGGCCCAAAAGGTGAGAAAAATCTGGAAGATTCTTCCTGCCAGTGTTTTTCAGCCCCTTTATAGGGACAAGGAATGTGACTCCAAAAGGCAGAAGTCACTATTGATTAATGCCAATAAATCCTCTTTTTCTTGCAAGTATCCCATTTCCAAACAGGTTTTGCTGCTTGGATAAGATGAACTTAGAGAACTAGTAAGGATGTATCTTAATGCTTGAAAAAGGCCCTTTTGAGTTTTCTGTCTTAAAACTTTGATTTTTGGCATCAAGAATCCATACTTTCAGAGTGCTCGGTGCTTAGGAGAGCAAACAGGAAAATATATGGAAGCGGCCAGTTTACAACCAGCATGACCTGAGCAGAGTCATGGATTTCTTGTTTCTAACAGAAAAAAGGTTATTGTAAAATACATATGTAGTTATTTTTGGTTCCACCAGCACAATTACAATTTCCCAGTGTGTTATTGTGGGATAATTCCTCCAGCATCAATGGGATGTGTACTTTTGATTCCCCAAATGCCATCACACAACAGGCTCATCCTTCTCATTTTATTTTCACTTTCTTTTACCTTTCTTGTTTTCTTATGACTTTTTCTGTGTTTAGAGTGTATGTAGTAAAAATTATTTAAAATATTCTCCTTTATAGGAGGTTGTATCTTAAAACCATCAGTTGGAAAATTCTTTCCCTCCAAATTCTGCCTAATTTTAGCTTTCTTTTGTGCTGGAGTATCTACTAACAATACCATTAATTAAATGGGGTGTGTATTTTCAGCTTTTACTCTGTGTAATTGTGTTCTTTTGGCTTCTGCGATGCATTAGGTAACATTTCTGTGTAGTTGTGTCAACACCCCATAGTATTCAGTCTGTACCACAGAGTGGTTGTTATAAAACTTGGTTAAAATTAACCTCTCTTACTCTACATGAATAACTGTAGTTTTTAGTTTTATATTTATATACTCACTACATCAATTAAAAGGTAATTTAGGAAGGCAGAATGTGAATAAATATAAAGAGTCATGTTAATCAAATTTGCCTCTGCTTCTCTTTTGGACTGAAGAACCCACTAGTATTTCACTTGTAATACATTCATGTAACTTTTTGCTTATTTGTTTTTAATTTTTTTATATTAACCAATTTGCAAAATTGAAATCTTAATTACAATATAGCTGGAACATCCTAGAGAGAACAGTGACAGCCTTTGAGTCTGTTTTTAGTTGTAAATATCCATTACATCCATAAAACATTTTCAGAAACTCAGAATCTAAAGCATAAATGAAGATATTCCACTTTGTCACTGATTGCTGGAGAAATAAAGTTCCATTTACCACAGAGGGCCTGGCCCTTTTCTTTATATACATCCTATACTTTTTTGCTATAGCTGTGAGAGCTCCCTTGATTGATTTTTAGCCCTTGCTGGCAGCTCCCTGCCTTCCCTGGCTCCCTGTCAGTGATCACAGGGCTGCTCTTTGTGCATGTAACCCAGTTCTGCTGATTACTTTTTACAGTTTGCTTTTGACATCTTTAACTTGATCTCTCTTGTGCCATGGCTCTTGGTTTTGTTTTCTCTTTTCTTATTTTTCTTTTTAAAGGGAAACTCTATTTCCTTGAGAGGAAATCCATAAAGCATCATTCTCCCTGCAGAACAAGTATAAGCTGACTCCTTGGAGACTACATATAAATCACTTTTATTTGAAGATATTGCTCACTCAGAAAAGTGATTTGTAAACACTTTAAGTTTGTGCCATGTTATAGCATCATCTTCAAATAGATACCTGCAGGTAAAATGCTAAAATATGAATTCTGCCTTGTAGTCTGATGGTGCCAGGGAGCACAATTTATGAATGGTGACTCTTCTTCTTTGGCAAACAACATCTGATGTCTTCAGAATATGTTGTCTGACACTGCTCATTTAATGACTTTTAGAATACTGGAGCACAACCTGTCCTAGATGAGATGGTTTCTGCATAAGAATTGATATCCTTGCCACTTTAATTTTTCTTTATTGTATTTACACTAAGATGTTGCCTTGCATAAAGTTGGAAGGCAAACTTAGGCCAGGCAATGCTCACACTGCAGAGGAGATGCCAGTAGTAGCAAGGAGAGCTAAAGCCTTTGAACTGGGGGACAATTCCTCTAACAATCATGAAAATATTCCAACTTTAAGGGACTGCAACAAAAAAGAGGCCCAAGGAGCTGCTTTTTGCTTCTGCAGTGAAAAGAAGTAGTAAACTTTATTTTATTCCAAATGTATTTCAATTTAATAAACATCTGTCATGTATATTTAAAACTGCCATTTCAGGATTGTAATTATATCATCTGAAAATAAGTCCTCCTCAAAAGAGAATTGAAGTGACAGGCTGAAGAAAATGAAACATGACGTTGCTTGTTCTCCTTTCGTCCTAGAGCTAAAATTGAAATTAATTTTCTTCTTCTTGTCAGAAATTATTTTAATTGGAAATTACTTTTGATTGCAGCTTTTGGGAGGGGAATGGGATCTTTCCCATTGTGTGTGTACAGAAGTTGTTCAGTGTCTACATAATATTTTACTTAAATTAATCATTTGCAGATATTATAAATAGTTGATAGCTGTGCTGGCAATTCTGAAGAAATTAAAAGAAGGAAAAAAAAAACCAAACTTGAGATAAATGTAAAGATTGTCACTTTTTTTGTTGCTTGGCACCTTTTCATACAGCCATGGTGTGTTTGTTGCCATAGTTACCTACTTGTTGGGAGAAATGAATATTTGATAGTAGCAGTAACTAGACTGTAAAAATTAGATATGCTGCTTTGGTTCAATTTGGGTTTAGCACAGTTTTTTTACAGCTGAATTTCCCTTGTAAGTGTTGAAGAAAAGTTGTGGTGTCTTGTTCCTGTGGGAGCTACGAGTCTCTGCAGCCCTGGAAGTTCATTCACACTCATTCCACAGCCCTCTGATGAACTGAGAGATCCTAATTAACTTTTCTTCCAATATACTTTAATTTTCACCTTTCAGACCTCCTGTAGTAGGAGTTTCTTCTATCAATATCTTAATCTAAATATCACAGAGCACAAGAGTAGTTATGCCATGGCCATCACAGGTGGTGCCTTTCTGTGCTGGAACAGCTCCCCAGTTTATGAGGGATGAAATGTGTTTGGCCCAGTATCCCACTTGTGATTAACTGCTTTTTTGGCAGAAGGCTTTTTGACACCTGATTCAGCCATCCCACGCAGTGAAGCTCCAGAGCTACAGCAATGCAGCTGTAAACAGCTATCCAGGTAACAATTCCATGGAAGCTGCACATTAGAGAGGAAAAAGGTCTTCAGAGTAATAAAAAAGATTGTGTGGTTTTATTAGAACAATTCCAGGGATGAAGCAGTTGCTACTCTGGCATTTACCTCAGCACTGGCACTTTGCATGCAATGAAATCTTTGGCAGAAAGAGTGACTTAGGGGAAAATGATGCTCTGAGTGATGTTTTCATGCCTCAGACATGAGGAGTGACAAATCCTGTTGGCTGCATTATCTTTCCTTACCCTAATTTCTGTTGTCTTAGAAACTTCTGAATTGTCCCTCTGTACTTTCTTTAATGTTTTCTTGACAAAATATGCAACTTAGAGAAGAGGCTGAAGGGAGATCACTGTTTGCCCAGAGGGTTTCTGCCTTTTGAATGAACCATGAGTGAGGGGTGGTAAGGGCTGAAATGAGAGGGAGTTTCTCAGGGAAATATGTCAAAAATGCACCTCTAAGATCTGGATATCCAGAGAACTGCACTAATGTTATTAAATGTTTGGGAATACAAGAGAAAGGCAGTCAAATCTGTGCTCATGGTACTAATGGCCTGGTTTAGGCTTTCTTGAGGTCACTGCAAAGTTGCCAGCTTTGAATTTGCTGTGGGCTTTGCAGCAGGTCCAAAGAGGCTGCTGAGAGGAATTGGAGATAGCAGAGATTTTTGCTGGACCCTTGACTTGTCACCATAGCCTAATTATAACATTATGGCGTCAGGTTCCTGCCTTAAAAGACAAATAATCACCAGTTTCTGCAGAATGTCACCTGTCAGATTCAAAGGTAGCACTTTCTGGTAGCAATAGATAAAAGCATTGCTTTTAGCAACGTGGCTGAGGAGATGGTTCTAAGAGGTTTGGAGAAGCAAGCAGTGGGGTTCACTCAGGAAATTCCAGCACTGTAAGACATTGCTTTTTCAAGTCTGTTTTTTCTAGGAGAAGTAAAAAGGTCTGAGTTGAATCAGAAAGTTGTAGAAAGCATTCTGAGTTTGGGTTTGGCTGTGCCTGCAGCGAGGGTTTGATGAGCTGTCAGGCTCCTGGTACGCAGGACAATGTGACTTCCCGCAGCCCTGGTCTGATGCACTCTGGTGCCTCAAGAGGGACCCTCTCCTATCCCCCATCTTTCATGTTGCATCTCTCCATGCACTGTGTGGTCACTGCCCTAGCTAGAGACTGACCAGCAGGAGAAGCTTCCTGGGTAGCTGAGTTGAATTGACTCAGAACTGCCCCCAAACGCTCCCTGAGATGGAGCCACTTGGCTGAGTAGAGGGCAGAGCATAAAGTCTTTCCTTGTCAGCTGTGGTGAGCCCTTCCTTAGCTCAGCCTCTCTGGGTAATCCCCTTCTCTGGCTCCTGCCTTTCCTTTATCAATATAAATCATTCCTTCTTTCAAGCATGTGTAATGCTGGAATGCAATTTATTATGCTGATATCAAGTTACACTTTCGCTGCACCAAGTTCGAATGACACCCCCAGCCCCCCAAAAAACCCCGAACTGAACAGGGCTCCAAGAGTTACACCCATTTCGTGCAGCAACGCACAAGGCTGGCACAACAGTGTTTGCTCTCTGGGCTGCAGCTGTGGTGTATCCCAGGCTGTGCTGCCACCCTGCAGTCGCTGTGCAGGGCTCTGGGTCTCTGAAGTGCATTAATTTCCTCCTGAGGAGAGAAGGGCACAGCTGAGGGCACTTTGAACCTTGTAAACCTGCCCCCAGCACTGTGTCATCACCGCCCTTCTGGCCCAGCAAATAAGGAAAGGTGTTTGTTTCTTACATAGTAGAGAATTCCACTAACAACAGTCTCAAGCCTGCAGGGGGATTTTCCATGTTCATTAATTTGTTAAGGGCTGGGTGAGATTTTCACAAGTGTCTTCTTCAGATTCTATAAAATTCAGTTCTTTGGGTGCACTGGATGTAGGGAGGATTCAAAAGTTGTTGTCTGATGGGGATTATTGAACTAGTAATTGTGAACTGCTTAAGTATATGTAGATTTTTATGTATGTAAAACTATATACAATTTTTTTTTTCATTGAGAGTTCTTGAAAAGATATTTTATAACCAGGTACCCTTAAATTGGAAAATGGGACATGGAATTTCAAATAATTGTGTTGTGAATGCCACATCTCAGCATGAAAAGTCAGTCCTATCTCATGGAAAGGTGTAGAAAGAATTAAATCAAGCTTTTGCTAAAACAGCTGCACATGGAGTGTCACAACTTGGTTTGAGGGAGGAAGCAATCTTTAAAAACCAGAGGCATGATTTAAAGCTGTGTAAATGAGCAGGATTTATTTCCAGTTGTAAAGCAGGTCTTGTTTCCCTTTGGGTGGAAGGACCAGAATAATGAAAATTTGAGTTCCAAAAGCTTTAATAGAAACTCCTGCCTCGTTAAGTACTTTCCGCTTCCATCAATGTATCAGCTTGTCATTTGTCCCTTGTAGTTCGTATATCATATCCAGTTTATCATCCTCCACATGAAGCAAACAGGGTTTGATTACATGATCTGACATGTCAGTGTTATTTTTGGGAGGCAAAGGGGAGTTTGATTTGATCTCAGTGACTTGGCAAGTTAGTCCTACTTGAAGAGATGGGATTTAAATTAAACTGAGGAGATGCGTTTCCAATAGATAAAGTAAGATATGGTTTTCTTTTTTCATGCCTGAAATGATAGGAAAAAGTATGTAATTTTTGTTTTATGAAGATGGAAGACCAAAAGCTGACACAGATTTTGGAATATAAATTAAGAATTTAGATAACATTTTGAGGAAATGGATAAGCAGACAATGCCTTGTGCTTTAGTTGGAGCAAAGCCTGTCTTTTCCAATCCTATCCAGCGAAGATAAATTATGTAGTATAATTCAGACTATTACTGATAAGTGTAATGGATCAAACAGAGTATTGGAAGTTTGAATAAACAGTAGTGAGAAAGGTAACTTTCTGAACACTTTCCTATTTTCTGTGCAGCCCATCTCAGAAAATACAGACAGTATCTTTAAAACAAATCATAAAATGCACTGCGAAAAACCATACTAGAATATTTTATATCATTTTAAGCATATTTTTCACTCCTTTATAAATATTGGAGAAAAGTGGGAAAGTGTTATAGCATTTTGCATATAAATATATTTCCTATTCATACATGGGCATGTCAGTAACCACTCAAAGATGCAACAGCTGATTTAAGGCTTGTAGGCAAAAAGGAATTGCTGCAAATAGAAAGAAAAGACTAAGAAACTAATAGTTGCTCCTGTTAGAGTTGTAGGGGAAAGTAAGGAGTAGCGGAGAAAATGAGTAGCAAATAGAAATTGTTCGAGAATTTGTGGAGGAATTAAACTGTGCAAACATCTGGGGAGGTACAACCACATGTGCTCAAAATCTGTCACTTGAAACTAATTGTAGGAATTCCTGCATTTTGGCTTTTAGCTCAGTGTGCATCTGAAAATCTCAGGAAAGCAAAGGTTTTATTTCTGTGGTACATGGGTTATGTTATCTAACAAAAATCTGTCATAGCAGGAAAGATTAACAAGATCCTTCCCAGATAAGACAAGGCTTCATCTGCAAAGAGCCTCAACCAGTAACATAATTTGTGGCTTTGTTTGTTGCCGCCTTGTGAAAGATCCCTGAACGCTTCTGTTGGCATCCACCTGGTCTGCAGTAACAGGCATTAGAAAGTTGCTGTTCCTATTCCATGGGGTTTTTTGTTGCAGAATACTGGTGTCAGCTGGGACCCAACTAATGCAGAGCCATCCATTCCTGCCTTTCCCAAACCCTGGGGGGAGCTGCATGCTGATGTTAGTAGGAGCTGACCAGGGAAAGCACCAACTAGGATTTATCTCTTTCAACCCTTTCCTGCAGTAGGGAAAACCTCAAATGGCCTTTCTACACATTTGCCTTGTCCTGGGTAATCCATCTCTGGAAGAAACCTTTCCTGTGTCTAATTGTCTCCTTGGGAGGACCAGAGGCTCCTGTGCTGGTGCCACACTGATTTACTCCTCTGCTAATCCTTGTGTGTTTGGCACCAGAATACTGGGTAGCTGGAATGTTGGAAATTTGTGTCTTGGAGTAATAAGTGGATGGATGATGACAGAATAAAAAAGATTGGGTCTGAACTATTTATCTTGAAGCTATTTCCTCATCTGGTTTTATTTGTTTTCCTTCTAAAGTTCTAGTCTGATAAATGATACATTTTCAGTGGCTCTCACCTTCTGATGAATTTCAAGAAACAAAAAAATATTTAAGTAAATAATATATTTTTTAAAAAAATCATCATCAGTGAGGTTAAAGGAAAATAATACAAAGAAACCATGAGGAGATAAGTGTATTACTGCAATAGTAAAACATACATCAGTTTTCCATGCTGGAATAAATCAGAGCAGAACTGGGAAAAACAGAGAAGAGGAAGAGGGATAGGGAAACTTGTAGTAGACAGTGAAGCACAAAATTTACTCCAAGTTAGAATTTTGGCTGATTCACTTGTGTGAGTTGTATTTATGAGTAATGGAATGGAACTGGATGAAGGAAAATATCCAGGAACTTTTTCTATCCAAGACTAAACTGTGTGAACATTCCTTCAGAAGGGAATTTCAGGTATACTTGGAGAGGGAATTGAAAAACACCCAACAACTTTCAGGTGTGTGCTTTAACAAAGTAAAAAAGGCCATTATGAACAGGGTACCAGTCAGAAAAAAAGAAAAATAATTTTCAGGCTTCCCAATCTTTCATTTCCTACTTTTAGAGGTGTTTGTTCAAGATATATTTTGAGATTGACAGTTTTACTGTGGAATTAAAAGTAGTTAGTTTTGAATCTTTATGCATAACTTTGTATTCAGGTTTCAAAAACGTAGAACAAGTAATCAGTAGATGAGATACTGGGGAAAACTTCTACCCTGGGAGGGTGGGCAGGCCCTGGCACAGGTTGCCCAGAGAGGCTGTGGCTGCCCCAGCCCTGGGAGTGTCCAAGGCCAGGTTGGACGGGGCTTGGAGCAACCTGGGCTAGTGGAAGGTGTCCCTGTCCATGGCAGGGGGCTGGAAGAAGAGGATATTTCAGGTCCCTTCCCACCCAAACCTCCCTATGAGTTTAAAATACTGATTTTAATAAGTCCTTGAAGGACAGTACAGTACAAATCAATCAGCAGGTAGCAGCACCCTCGGGTGTGTGAGCTGTATCAGTGGCTTTAATGGAACAGCAAACAGGTGAAAAGCATCTGTGCTATTTCTGAAGAGCCCCGATGGCTTTTGGGAGGAACAGCTCATTCCTGAGGATCCAGATGTTCATATAATAAGGTGCTATTTCGTTAGCACAAACTTCCCGCTGTCTCTCTAGATAGCACCAAACTTTTGAAGCCTTTTAAAAGATATGAATTGAGCACTTCAGAAAAAAAATGCAAATCAACACATAGAGCATGGCAGAAGAATAGAAACAAGAAAGGGTTTAAAAATGTTGTTTTATCCACATTGTTTTAGAGTCGGTGAGTCATCCCAGCTTCTTCTCTACTGTGGAAAATTGCTACAGAAATTGCTCCAGGCGGTTACTCAGAAATCATGTTTCCAGATTTGTTCATAGACTTGCAACACTTGCTCACATCTGCTCACTCAAAATGGACACTTAACAAACACTTGTGGTTCAGTCCCAGACCTTGAACATAATCAAGGGGCAAGGTTTCCTGAAGTCTAAGCATAATTTCTAATGTAAATATTTGTGAGGCTTGTATTAAGGAATTTTCTGTACCTCCTTTTGTTACCAGCAAACCTACACTTACACAGTGTAAAAAGCGATGGGAGCATTGCTGAAAGTAAAAAACTGGTGAAGTCAGTGCCTGAAATCAGTACTTGCCAGTCACATAAAGAAAACCAGCAGATAAATAACATTTCAAGTTTTTAAAACTGTATGGTACACAATGAGAGAATCAGTGGAAATAGAAACCTTTTGGCTCATGGTTTGCTGGGTCCTGACCCCATTCAGCATTGGAGAGGTTTTGGTTCTAAGCCACCCTGCAAAGATTTGCTTTGACATTCACAGGTTAAGCTTTAAGAGAAGATAGGCCTGGTGGGAAGTCTCTGATTGCTTTTATTGAAAAGTTCAATTTTTCTTGTATGTTTTAAATGTGCTGAATTTATTTATTAGCATTGACTATTCCTTTGGTTATTATTGTAAGCAAGGGCTGGTAGTTTGATGACCCCTGAAGGAATGTCCAAACCTGGCAGCAAAGCCACAGACACCTTTCTCCAGCAGCTGCACAAACATCTGGCCCTTGTAAAGTCCTTGATAGTGGTCATTTTCCCCACTCTTAAAAAGATGGAATTAACCTTCTCAGGATGGGATACAGTGAATATGTAACTCACCTGAGCAACAGAATGCTGAGCGTTAGAGACTGGAGGCAAAATTTCCAGTTCACAGGGGTAAAAACAGATGTTTTCCTCCATATTTAATCACTTAAATAAACAGGCTCAGAGATTCAGAAGTCCTGGCTTTGCCAAGAGGTGGGACTGCTCAACACCTTTGAAATTAAACTGTTTTCCACATGGTTGGTGAAAGGAAGATGTAAGAACCTCATTTCAGACAACCGGAATGTCAGACTCGATTGCATTTGCTTAATCTCGCCTATCTCATGAGCAGGAAATGGCAGTGCAATGATCATATCAATATTCCTCATATCAGCAGAGGGGAAGTAATATTTTTAAAATATAATTTATATGAAAATATTCCTCGAAGACATGTATTACAAATACAAAAGATGTGAAGGGTATCAAACGAGCTAATAGAAGGAGGGAGACAGCAATGCCTTTTATGACATCCCCTTTAATCACAGGAAAATCTATTTTCAGCTAATCAGCTATTGATATGCAGAATAACAGGCTCTCACAAGTTCAAATGGGTGTTTCATCTGGAGATGCCCCACTCTGGGGCCTGTAGTTCACTTTTCATACTCCTTTTACCCACTTTAGCAGATAAGAAAATAATAGAAAAGATCTGAAAAATCTTTCCCTGGAAAAAACCCTACTGAACTCTAACAACAGACCATAGGCTTAGACACAGCTTTGGTGAGGGAAGTGTGTTTATTGACCACCACCTGAAGCCTTTTGCCTCTTCACTTCATCAACAAAATGGAAGTTTAAGCAGAAAATAATTTTAAAGCAAATGGATTGAGGTCCTGGCAGACCAGAACTTTTTGTTACTATTTCTTTATACAAGATTTCTTTGTAAACAACACACGTGAAGCCCATGATTGCATTCTGTGGATGAGCCTTAAACTCCCAGAGAGGAGTGCTCTGAGCGCTGTGTGCCCCTGCAGAGGTGCCACCTCTCCAGAGCTGTCTCTGAGCCCCTTGTTACACATTAATAAGCAGTTCTGTGTGCTCAGGAGTCATGAAGAGCTGTTTGAGTGGATGAAGAGTTGTTCTTAGATGGAAGATAGTAAAGTAATTTTCTTTGCAACATATACAAAAGGACTGCTATGCCCAGGGAAAATCTGATTTTGGTCTGCAGTCTTGAACTCTGAATCTTAGATTGAGATGGAATTTGACTGTGAAAATGGGTTTATTTTTTCCTAGACTCAGGCTTTCTGTCTTTCCCAGACTTGAGTCATTGTGGTTGTGTGATCCAAAATTAAAACACCATAGTGATCCCTATTGTTTGATAACATGATCAGAGTCTAGATAATATTTTATATAATTATGTTTACTATTTATTATCTGTTTTCTTTTTACACGTGTTCTGCTCAAGTTCAGAAAGCCCCTTTATTTACAAAAGGAATAGCTTTATTTGTTTTAGATGTTGCAAATACTGGAAATCAGGTGTGTTCGTGCAGTAGTTACATAAGAGCATTTCTTCAAATTTCAATCTCTAGGATTAAGTTAATATGTAAAACACATCAGAGTGATTTAAGGTAGAAAAAGAAAACGTATTCAAGACAGTTAATCCTTAAGCCAATTACAGTGAAATCCCAAATCCAGATATATTTATCTGGCTGTGCAAGTCCTGACCCAAGGCAAGCAAGGGCCGAGGGTGAGGTGAGGATTTTTGCAGTGTCAAGTACACATTTTATTCCTGTTCCACATTTGTGAAACAAGACTGAAAAAAAGGAGTGAAAGGGTATATATTGAGTAGTGTAGCCTGAATAATTCCTAGACTGAACTAAGGGCTCATTACACAGAGAATACACGGAATTTTCCAAGACATTAGTGGAGGGAAAGCAGGTGTGTTGTTGTCCTGATGTGTAGGTAATAAAAGGGAAGAATTTAAGAAGAGAAAAGCTTTAAGTTTTGCCAAAGTTCAAGTTTTGAGCATTTCCAAAGGTGGTGGCAGAGCCTGTTCTGTAAATATTCCATCCCATGAGAACTGCTCCTTTTCTTGTTTCATTCTGTCAGGTAGGGTGGCAGAAATGCTCATTTCTGGAACCCAAATGTGGGAAACTAGATCCCATGTCATTAAAATACTCACCTATTCTTTTTAATCCCTTCCTTTTGCCACCTGTGTGTTGTATTTCTAGTATATTTGTAGGGGAGGGGGGGGAAAATAAAAACTCCAAAAAAACTAAAAAAGAGGCAAACTGAGGAGAAATGGTTAACAGCCATGTAAATTCTCATATAAACCTTCTCCTCCTCAGAGAACGTTAGGTGGCTGTGCTTATTGATGTAATTTCATTGAATTGCAGTAAAAGGTAGAATTCTTTACCTGTCCCAGATACTTCTTTACTTTCCAAAAACTTTTCTGTGTGGCCTGATTTTAAGTGGGCCATTTGATCTCTCTTAAGCTTTGGTCTGTGTAACAAACAAAACACAGGAGACAGAATCATTTTTAGAAGTCATTTTAAGCATAGGTAAATTAGTTGAAGGGTGAAGCATCATTAATTTTTATCAGGCCGTATAAATGGAAGGAAAAATAAGTCTAAATAATAGAAAGGTCAAAATCATGGGTATCTAGTTATTAGCAGAG
>JAWWEU010000020.1:17045129-17155210 GCA_035583155.1 Acropternis orthonyx
TGGGGAGAGCTCGGGGGGGTGTTGCAGTGACCCCAGGGAGTGTCTGTGTGCCGGGGGGAGCTTGGGGGGGTGTTGCAGTGGCCTGAGGGAGCCCTTCCCAAATCTTCATTGGCGATGCCTAGCCATGACGATGGGGCATTTAAAATTGATATTCCCCAGTGACTCCTAAACCTCATTTAATAATTGACAAATAAATATTATTGCTTGCCTTACAGCCATGATTGTTTTCCCCTGTAGAACTAAGCACTATAGATGTAGAAAATTATATTCTGTCCTCAAAACTTTGAATTATTGTAACCCAAAGTGGTACCTGGGTCTCTGTTTGAACCTTCATTCATGTTGGAGCTTTGATTTAGTAAAAGGCCTGTTGTGAGAGTGAAGATCACACTCCCTGGTAACTGTGTTTGACTCTACAGGGCTGAAAAAAGTTGGGGAGGGGGGGACCAAACCATGTTGGTGTGGAGCTTATTTTAGGCAGATTGTAGACATATTGACTAAGAAGGATCTAAATGCCACTTTCAGCTCAGAAATGTACTGAGAATTTCCCTAGATGGCCAGCACTGAATAAATGATCACTCGTGTGCTTCAGGACTGCAAAATGAGTGTCCTGCATTAGAATTTGGTTCTGAGGAGCAGGTTTGTTTAGCTGAGTGTGGCACACACTTGTTGCTGTGCCTGCATATGCATGGCCCTTGCTAACCTGCTCCATCTAGAGGCTGCTTTACACAATTCCTGTTTCCACATGCACTTTAAGCCTTTTAAGTCTGTTAACACCATTTAAATTGGATTTACAGTAGTGTAATGAAATAAAAATCTAGCCTGTGAACAGCAAAAATCTGCTTTATTGATTCAACAATATGATCAAAGCACTTGTTTTATTTCCTGGTACTTGTTTCACCTACTGGTTTGTAATAAATGTATAAAATCAGCTTATTGTTTGAGGGTCTGGCTTGCAATGTTACTTCAACAGAACCTCTGTTTAAACTGCTCAGTGAAATATTTACTGAATGCATTTTTGCCTGTGTAGGGGCTTTACAGATCATATCATCCATCTGTTGTTAAATGAATGCAACTTTGCAAAATTTGTAACCCAAGAATGAAATCCGAAAAGTTTCACAGTGTATGACAGTGAGTTCCAGACAGTTCTTGTGCTGGTCATAGTTTTCCAAAGGGTGTTTTTACTGTCTTGTACAGGAACCTAGAAATAGTTTTAATGTCTTTGGAGCAATTTGCGTGGTCTGGAAGCACAAATGCTGGTAATGAGATGCTGTTTGCCTTCCTTGCATGACCCTTCTCTGTGCTGACCCTGTACTATAGAGATATTTCAAGTGAAAGGCAGTGATTAGCTGTAAGAAGCACATGTTTCATCACATTAGACACTGCTAATTTGCTTTAAACTACTGCCTGTGTCTGAATCGGAACACTTGACTTTCATCTAGGAATATTACTTCTTATTCATTGATACTGATTTGAATGTATTAACAATGTAAAATTATTTTAATTGACCTAAAGTTGTGCATATTCTTTTCATTAGTAATACTTGTGTCATTAGTTGTATGTTTTAAAGGTATTTAGTTGCAACAGGCAAAATTTTGTGCAAAACTAAAGTAACAATCACGTCACTAGTTACAACCATGCCAAAAATTTTGGATTGTGAAATAGCTCATTCCTGGATGTGAACTCAACACAAAGCACAGCTTCTCTCTGCTCCTGGTTTAAAAACCCCAAGGCTCAAGGTTAATGATACGAGAGGAAAGCGAGGAACAGCAAGAATGAGTCTGGGCTACTGTCCTTGAGCTGAAATGTGAGAAATAACACACTTGCAGCTTTTTGGCCACTAATAGGGGCGGGAGGAGGTGAGGAAAAAGAACCCCAAACCTCCCACGAGGGAACCCCCAGCAGTGTAAACTGGGGCGGAGGAAAGGCTGTAAAAGTACTGCATTCAGATACAGGTTCTGGTGTGAGATCTGAGTTACATTCCCAATACAGCTGATTGTTCCCCCCTCAAAGCCATATGGTGTCAGCCGTGCCCTGTTGGTGTTCCAAGCAGCGTCCCTGCCGTGCTGTCCTGGTGGGGTTTGTGCTTTGAGTGTCTCTGGGTCACCCAGCGACACCAGTCAGTCCCTTTGCCTGCAGTGGTGACAGAGCTGGTGGGGCTGTGGCAGCTCAACTTACCCAGGTTCAAAACACATGTGGAAAAACTATGGGATGTCACTGAGGAAGAAAATCTGACCCTTTCGTTACTGTGACTTTCATCAGCTTCCAGTGCTCTGCAACAGCCCTTAGCTCAGAATAGTCTCTCTTCAGGCCCTCCCTGAGACTTAGCCAATTTTGCAAGCCTTGTGTGTAGGAACATTTCTCCCCTCTGCTTCAGCCGTGACCTCCTTGGTGCCCTGGCTGTGGAACTGCACAGCCTGGAGTCACGCTTTCCCCTGCCCTCACCCTCCCAAGGCTTTGAACTTTGCTGCCTCTCTGTGTTTGACTGAGAGAGCTGCTTGCAGGCTTGGCATTTCCCTTTAACCTTCCCTGGATTCGCTTATGTGGCTGTGCCCTCCCTGCAATGCTCTCTGTCAGACACCAAAAATATAACTTGTATTGTCTTGCAATGGAAACAGCAAATTACTCTTATTACTCATTTCTAGTCCTTTGCTGCAGCAATCCATTAGGAAAGAAATAACCACTGGAACTAACAGCAAAGGACAAAAAGAGCAGCTAAGCTGAAATCACAGCTGCCTTTCAACAATGTGGCTGTTCCCAAATTATCCTGCTCTTTGTGGTCCCTCTCGTCCAGGGCTTCCCAGGTGACTGCCCCATGGTGAGGACACTTTCAGTGTCTGAGAGCAAAGACAGCCCTTATTACACCAGTTTCATAAAGGGGGGAGATGAAGGATGATGCAAGGAAATATGGAATGTCTAGGCTAAAATCACCTAGGAAGTTTGAATGAATAATGTTGACTTTAATCACTGTTAAATATATATGGAAAACACACAATTAAAACTGAACACAGTTACACTTACACAGTCTTTTGAATTAGACCTGTGAGTGTTCATTTCCTCTTTTCAAATGCCTTACAGATGTTCATATGAATATTGTGATTAATAAGGAAAAAAATTAGTGATTTTCTTGCATTGTTTTATACTTAGGCTCTGCAGTAAGTCAACTGCAAAGAAGAGCTCAGTACTTTGAATATATTTTTCCATTTGTCTGACAGTAAAAACTGTACTGCACAAGTGAGGCCACCATTTTGAAAGTCAGTTTTCATAAAGAGAAAATTGGGCTTGAAAACCCCCAAGAGAAAGGTTTTTGTGCAATTTTAGACAGCTTCTGCTTCAACTTGATTCAAAATCCTCCCCAACTAATCCCTTGTGCAGCAGACATCAACAGTTATGGTTGCCTTAGATGTGGGTCAGAAGGGGTAATAAATATTAAACCTAATCTGCTTTATCACTGATACAATCCTAGGTTAAGTTGTCTGCTTAAATGGATGATAGTGGTGCTGTAAAAGGCAGGCAATAAGTTTCAGTGTGTGTGGTACAAGGCATTTGATTCCCAGGCATAACTACATATTTTATAGACTTTATTTAGAAATCAAAAGTGAGAAGTCTGAGTACATGTCTGTGTGTCTCAAATATTTATTTGTCATCCCAGCTACGGCTTAGTTGAAACATTTGGAGCTTCTCTATCTGATCCCAGGAGATGTCCCATAAAAGAGTTTTGCCTGTGGGTATCAATATCTATATGCAACACAGCTGTTAGACTCGGCAGCGTGGTGGATTCAGCTTTTATGAACATAATGAAATGGAATTTTTAAATGCAGTAAAAACAGACATAAGACAGCACATCAAACGGAATAGAGTCCGTCTGTGCTCTCCCTTTCAGGAGCCTTGCACACTTCTGTTGCTTTCAAAAATAAGGACAGCTCAGGAGATTCTGATCCCGCTTTCAGTGCTGGAGCAGGGGCTGCGCTGCTCGGCACAAACCAAATCAGGCTGAATTGCATATTAATGAGAGCTCCTTTAGCAATGCCTGCCGCTCAGAGAGACTGTAACACTTTCATCCTTGCCCAGAATGTGCTGTCATAATTGGTTTGTGTTAGGTGTTAGAAACATCTTGTGACTGAATGACCTGTAACTAATAAGAGGCAATGCTCAAATGAAATGAAGGTCCTTGTCTTCCAAGCACCACACAAACGGGTTCCATCTGGCAGCACAGTGACTTCATGTGTGATTTATGTTGGACTCTTATGTGTTGCTGGGGGTGAGAGCTAAAGAACCTCATCAGAATGCAGGGGTTCCTCTGACAGCTTTTAAGCTTTTGAACCTTACTTGGAAGCTTTAAAGACAGAAGTTTATTCAGGGGGAAAAAGAATTTTTAGCTTAGAAATTTGAAGAAAAGTTTCATTAGCCTAGGACAGGGCCTGCCTTTCCTATCCTGTTTAGCTTTCAATAATTGCCTGAATCAGCACAAGGATGAAGTAGAGGTTGTTAAAAAATGAAAGGCAACAGTGACATGGTGAAAATATTCACCTGGAAAGCTTGCTCTGTGCTTTCTGCATAAAGACTTGAACCTCAGTCTGTGTTTTAATGAGTCTGTTTTTAATGAGACCATATTGGCATTGAAATTTTTCCTTGATATGCATTTCATTGAAACTGCTGCTTTGCAATTAAAAATTATGGTCTTCAAAGATCCATGTTTTCTGATTAAAAGTTTGTTTAATACTCATAGAATTGTTCATGTTAGAAAATACCTCTGAGATCATGGAGTCCAACCACTAACCCATCACTGCCAAGCCCACCATGAACCCATGACCTCAAGTACAGCATCTACACATTTTCTGAACACCTCCAGGGACAGTGAACATTTCCAGAACGCTTCCCCGGACACCCTGTTCCAATGCTTGAACACCCTTTCAGTGAAGAAATTCTTCCAAATATCCTTGCTAAACCTCTCCTGGCACACCTTGAGGCAACTTCTAACTGGGTATAATGAGAGCCAAGACTGTGTCTTATATTGGAGACCCAGTAAAAATGGAAAAACTTGTCTTAAAATGAATGGAATGCTTATTTATTGCCATCACGTGTTCGCAAATAAACACAATCAGCCCATCAGTTTGTATTTGAAAAGAGTTCAGAAAGGTCACTGGTGGCTTCTCCACTGCTGATCAGCTGTAACACACTTCACTTTATGTCTTGACAGTGACTATTTTCTCTTTTCTCTCATTCTAAGTTCCTTCTTCCAGTATTCTTAAGGTTTCCTCATAGCAACCCCTCGGGACAGGAGGTGTTTGTGCTGTATTTGCTGCTTCTTGGGTGGGAACAGCGTGGTTTGTTAACGTAGTGGGTTGGAAACTCAAGGGGATGGTGATTGCCGTGTCTTGTTTCCTGCCCGTTGTGATCCAGGGGAGAGCAGTGACAGGAGAGCTTTTCTTCCTCTGGGGAGAGCAACAAAGCATGTTAATTTGGGAACAGAGCTATCAAGAGTGCAGGCATGAGAGGAAGACAGCAAGCTGAGAGCTTCTCATGTGGGAAGCAACAGGACACACAAAAAGAGCAGGGAGCAGCTCTCCAGCCAAGCCTGAGTCATTATGGAGAGAGAGAATTCCCAGGAGGTCTGTGTGAGTTTGTTACAGATGGAGAAAGCAGTGAAAGCTGCCGGAGGGAGGGCAAAATTGATCTCCACCAAGAGTGCACAGTGCTCAGGGAGTGAACTTCACCCTACCCCCCCACCAAAGCTTTTAATAAATCCATTTCACCCACCAAAACTGAACTTTCATTTATAAGAAAATACAAAGTCTCTGACAACCCCCACCACACATCCCAGCCTTGCTCCAGCTACTACAGTTTGTGTTGTGACCCAGAGGTTGATGACTTTGTCTCTGCTTCAATGCCTGGCTGACCTGGGAGACTGTCACACCCTTGGGTAAAGGCAGTGTCAAAGGGCACCTCTTCTCTGAACCATGGCCCCCCTGTCGAACTTCATTGTCATGGATTCAGTTTGCTTTCCAGATTAGATTCCTCTATTTTGTTTGATGATTTTCCCCTTCAGGTCCAGTAGAAACTCTCTCTGAAATAGCACACTTTTCTCCTTTTTCTCTTTTGTTTTCCACCCAGAAGGTCTTGGTATTTTAACATTACCCTTAAAAGAGAGCGGAGGGACTGGGACTAGGATTTTTCAAAGAAATATTGAAATAGCCTTATTTTCTTATCATCTCCCTATCCCTGACCCATAAAAAGGAGAATGCCATATTTTTCATCTTTTTCCTGCTTACCATTTGTGTCTTTTTTCTCTTTTATATAAAACTTGTACATTAAAAGCCAGGTTTCATAACTGTCTGGTGAAGATTTGGCATCCTACTGACCTATGCTGTTACTGTTACCGTGTCTACAACTGAGACAGCTCTTCCTACACCCTCCTATGTCTTCACTGAGAAATGGGTGTCTTACCCTTTTTGGTGATGGGGGGGAATAGCTTTGATTACATAAAAGATCCATGCAGCTTTTCTTTATTGCCCTACTATAGCATTTCAGGCAACAAAAAAAAGGCAGTGTAGCACTTTTGTGATGAGGCTTTTGTATAAAAAATAATAAATAAGAGCAATGTAAGATTTAATCCATCTCTGCTTTGTGTGCTGTTCACTAAGAAAGCTTTGCAGACACCCTGCTGCAGGGAGCTTTATTACAACTGGTAAGGACTCCAACATATTGCCATTTGTATGAATGAGATAAAAACTTCTTAATATTTCCTTTAAGAAATAATGATAAGCATATAAGAAAAGCTAGTGGGAAATGCAGATAACAGGTGAGACCCTGGACTTTCTCATCATGGTGGGCAATAGTTGTAGCGTTCTGGAAGACCAGATTGTAGGGGAGGCTGAAGAGGATGTTGAGACACAGTCCTGAAAAGCCTTTCCTGACATAATGAGTTCTGCCTCATGTGGCCAGGGCAACAGAGTAGAAAGAGCTTGCTGGCTATACTAAGTAAGAGTTAATAAATTGTGCTATAATGGGCAGTAGTATAGCCTGATACAGAAGAACTTTTTGCTTGTTTTTTAACTAGAGTTACTTTGTATTTCCTAATGTGTTTAGTCTTGTGCCAAACAGTGAATTCTGGCCTCTCCTTGAGATATCAAGAGCCTCATTTCAGACTCAGAGGGTGCTATGTGAGCTACTATACTCTCAGTATTTTTTCAGGATTAGTTTCTAGATATACAACGGTGTTGTCCTGGAGGTATTTTATCATGTATGTCATCCTGTGGTAATTGGTGTTTTTCTACTTTTTTACTACTTTGAAACACATGCTTTCTCCTTTGTATGTAATAGCAGCCACCTCTTGCTGGTAGGTTGTTTGTCATGTCATAGGGATGCCCCTCAAGCTTTTAGGTTGCTCTAGGAGAGGGGCTGTAACTAACAGCACTACTCTTTGAAAAACAGGAAAAATAGCATAGTGTAATTCTCATTCCCTGAAGGTCTGTTTTTATAATAGATTTCCACTCACCCACCTGCCTTCTGTGCGTGGCAGGGGATGTGCTTTGTATGATTTGAAGCGATAATTAGAAATGATGGTGGGTGGCCACAGGAGGGACTGCAGATCCAAAGCAATAAACGTGTCTCCACAGAGTGACACATCACCTTCTCATATGATGGTTTAATACTCCAATTCCTTGGAATTAAACCTGGGAGTTCCAATTAAAGATCTTTAGCAGTAAAATTGTAATTTATAAATTACTGATAGCAAATGGCAGCATCAGAAGTGCACACAGAACTCTCCCAAAGCAGCATTAATACTGCTGTGAGAATAGACATTATTTTTAGAGGATGCTTGGAGGTTGGCATGGTTTGGTTCATTTTTTTTGTTTTTTTGTTTTGTTTTGTTTCATAGTTTATGCCATAAAACACCTTTTAGGAAGAAGTCACTGTTATTACCCTATATATATATTTGAAAGGATCCAGTTTGAGTAGAGGATCTAGTTTGGGGAATGTGCAGCTTTTCATTTGGTGACACAGCTATTCCTTGATATCCCGTGGAGAAAATTCCTTTGCCATGTAATTTGCAGAGCATCCTGAGATGTTATGCAGGCAGTTTGAAACCTGCAGCCAGGCTTTTGCAGTAGCAGTCCTGTGCAGAGCTTACTTAAATCTCTTTGGAGGAACCTTGTGATACCTTTCTGCCTTTAATATTAGAGAATATTAGTCCAAGGTGTAACAAATGTAATTCAGATGGCACCCATTTGAATACCGCCTTGACTGGAATTTAATTTGGCTTCCCAAATTAGCATGTTTCATTCCTGTCCTTTTCCCAGTGATAAACAAGATAATTCATTTTGGGTATCTGCACCGTGGAAACATAAAAATTTGTCAACTGTAAATTGCTGTAGGTGTCATTAAAATTCTCCCAATACATTCCATGTATTTTTTTCAAGACACTTGCAGCTATTTTTAAACCACCTGCTGTGTCTCTACATATTCAGACTGTAATGGGGAGGCACTGCTGAGCAATTCAATAGAAAATCATTTGAATAGAGAGGGACACAAGAGGAAGGGATAGGAAGTTCCATAAGTTAATGCACCAGTTTTGAGTCTTTGTCCCCCCTGTGATCTCCCACACACACTGTTTTCTGCATGGCAAGCTTCACATTTGGCTTGTTTTGCACTGAAATAATTTATCTGTAATTGCCTTCAGTCTTACAGACTTTTCTAAGCTAGCAATTCAGGACATTGTAGCACCAAGGGAAAGTTTATCACTTGTCATTAAAGAGATGTCAGTGCTGATGTGCAGAAGAGCTGCTTGAGAGCACAGAAACAGAGCAACTAAACTGCACAGAAGTTGTCGTGTGCTTTTGGTAACAGTGACAGCTCTTGGGTGTATCTGCACAAGGGCTCAAAGCCCTCTGTAAAATCTTCTTTCTCCTTTTGGCTTTGTCTTCATTGCACACTTTTAAGAGACCTCCTGTTTGCACTTAGTCATGACCCTTGTTCTTTAAAAGAGAACTCTTAGAAAACAAAGGATTAGCTTTTATTCTTATTAACTTCTTCTAACTAATAGCAGGAGAAACCAGAAAGGGAGAAAAGGTACTTCTTGCTTTGACCACCCTCCTCCTTCTGGAGGAGTTATAATTTCTCACAAGTCCTGGATGCCCTGGGTGTATAGCAGCATTCAATCAGTCTTATCCTTGTAGCAACCAATTCTTCCCTCCGTACTTTATATTCAAAGGATTCACACGCACATACACAAACCCATTTAAGTAGTAAAGGGCTAATAAATCTATAGTCAGGAATGAAAGCTAGCCTGAGCATGGTACCTGGGTATCTACTGGTAGAGTGGACAAATAGCAATTTACCCTCCATTTTTTCATCCATTTTCCTGTTTCTGAGTTCAAACATATTTTTGCTTTTTGAAATATATTGCAGCAGATGACTTTTACCAAGAGGAAATTCTGAATCCATAGGGCAGTAAGGTAGTGACTGACTGTGCCTGACACCACATACTGCCCAGTGCAGCTGATGTCAAGAGCCACTGAGACACCAGTAATGGCAAGTGGCACCTCCTAACTGAGTCCCAGGCACAGGGCAGGAGCTGCGGCAGGGTGGGAATTGTGTTGGATAAATGATCTGAAGTAGTAACCTGAAGTTGACTTCTGCTGGCAAGTTTAGTAAGTCAGGACAACCTGAGATAAGATTGCATTATCCCCTGGACTCGGGAGATGAACTCCGAGCCTGTGGTTTTACGTGGGAGTCAAGAAGCTTTTAGTGGTGCTGCTTTTATTTTTCTTGAGTACATTTTTGTCCATTTAAAATGAACTTGTTCACTTACCTTTTGTAAAGCCTTATGACTCAAATATATTTAGAAGGGCAAGACAGAGAATAATAATAATAAAAAAAAAAAAAGAGTTGAATTTCTGCAAGTTGACTATTATATTCTAGACAAAAAGCCAGCTGAGGAGGAGCACAGAGCAGTGGAGATGAGATCCAGCTGAAGCATCATGCAGCTTTGAGCTAGAACTAGCAAGATAATGCTGGGACTGGAATCAGCGCAGCTACCCCAGTGCAAGGCAGGGCTGATGGGCTCCAACAGGGCAGTGTGAGCAGCCCCAGTCCTTGCAGGACACCAACCAACATCCCTTCCTCTGCTGCCCTTTGGTGTGTGATAGCACGCTCTGGGATCGCTTTTTGTGTTGCCTTGTTGCTGGGAGACGTGCCTCGGGGTGTGTTGGTGCATCAGACTCCTTGGTAGGTCTTGGAGCAGGAAAGCAGTTCTTTCCAGAAATAGCAAAGGTACAGACAGGAGCAATAGCCAGCCCAGGCTCAACAATCAGTGTCAGGTTCTGCCTCGGAGGCTCCGTAAACCAAAGGAGTTTAGTGGTATTTTGATGTCCAGTTCCTCAGCAAAGGGTTTGTAACTGAGGTGGGACATAAAGAATTCATCTTTCAGATTGGCTGTACTGTACAAGCAACAAGATGTTTTCTCGGTACTCAGATGTTTCAGAACTTGGACTTACCCCTTTGCCCCTTAAAGTTAATGATAAATATGGACTAATCTGGTGAGTGCAGGCTTAAGACTTGTGTTTGCAGAGCTAGGAGGGCATGGTTATATATAACATTATATGTAACATTAAGGAATTCCTGACTGCATAGATCATAAAATGTATAATTAATTTCTCACCTAAATGAAATGATAGACCAAAGGACCTAAATGAAGCAGCCTTTATATTTATTTAATCTTAACTTTAACTCCTAATAAGAGCTTTATCATACTTAAACAGTCTCACATCATTAGGTCAGTAATAGACTGCAGCTTCTGCTGCTGGTGGCTGGATTTCCATTAGCCTCAGTTTTGGTCTTTTGATGGCTGTTATTGTTAGTGTGCCCTTTTAAAAAGTGAAGGAATTAAGGGAAAGTAAATCAGAGGAATTTGTTATAAGAGGAGTCGGTGACATATTACTGAGTTCAGGTAGAAGGAAATAGAATAGGGGAAGGAGATTGATGAGGAGGTAGTAGTGTTTTGAAATTCAGATGCACCAATATAAAAGCAAGTACTATTTTTAAAACATGAAGGACTTAAGTGTGGTATTTTCACTTATATTTCAATATATTTTGTGAACCTGTTTAACTCTTAGTTCCTGACTTTTTTACAAATGTGGAATCTTTTTCCTGCCAAGAGGAAGGGAGGAAAAACTTCTCTGTTGCCCAGAGAAATTGTGGAATTGTTCAAGGCCAGGTTTGGATGGGGCTTGGAGCAACGTGGTCCAGTGAGAGGTTCCTTGCCCACAGCAAGGGGGTTGGAAATATATGATCTTAAGATCCCTTCCAATCCAAATAATTATATGGATTCTACGAAAACAGGATGCCTGATACTCATTATTTAATGATGGTTAAAGACAAAATGTAGGAACTTTAAAAGCAGAAGCAATCCAAAGCACTCGGCTGTGCATGACCTGGGCAACATCATCTGGGCTGTCACAGAAGTCAGTGGAGACAGACTTTTCAATCAGCTCCAGTCTCAAAAATTGTTCATATATCAGGAACTGCCTGTTCATTTATTGCCAGTGCCAAGATATGAGATCACTTGTCAAAAAGACTGTTACTAATCTGAGCCAGATAGTCCCTCCTTACACAGGGGATCCTGAAGGAGGCATAGAAAGGAAATCCAAAAAGGTGTTTATTACCCTTTGATGGCAGTGGCTGTGCATGTGCAAGTGAGCTGCACAAACAGTCCATGGGTGAGGCAATCGTGTTGGGTTTGTTTACTGTCCTGTGTCAGTGCTGTAAAGCTGCAGATGTGTATCAAGAGATTTTCAGCCTTGACATCTGTGCACCATGCCAGTCTTCCCTGCTGAGTCCTGCCTGTGATACCTGCACTGCATTTCTGGATTTCCAAGCCCAATGTTCAGCAGCTGTTCAAAAGGCACCCATTGCTGAAAGAGAAATTTCCCTCTTTTTATGTGAGGTTTCAAGTTAGTATTTGAGCTGTGAGTTCACTGGAATAAATATATGACAATTCCTTAGAAAGCTCTTTTCCTTCTCATCCTCCTATTCCCAAATATAAGCCTGGGCTGCCCTTGTTCCTGCCTCAGTTTATTCTCTGTGCAGGGCAGGGTGAGGGGCTGAATGCTGAATAAAATCCTGCTTTGTGTTAAGAATCAGAAGCTGCTCCGAGATGCGCAGATTTGCCATTACAGCTTTGTCCTGGGAGTGAGGATTCTAGAATCATTTGCTGACACAAATGTGCTCTGTGACCTGGGGAAACATTTAAATACTTTGTGCTCCATTTTTCTCCTGCTGCTACATAAATTTTTCAGTGTTGCATCTTACACCAACTGATTTGTGTTTTCTGTTTTATCAGGCAGTATAAAATTTGAGCCTTTTAGCTGCACAATGTGACTGAATTACTTTTCAAACGATACATCACATACTGGCCTGAAGTTTTTTGAATTCTTTAATTAATTTCTATCTTGTCATGACTTGCCTGTTGTTTTAGAATAAATTGAAACAGTTGGAAAATGCTGTTCCAACAGTAATTTGTATTCTGAGTGTTACTTAATGTTGGAATTAGTGACATACAGTTGTCTTGATGCAGGTGAATCAAAGTTTGCGGTGTCAAGTCCAATTCTGCTTCTATTTAAGATGATAATAAATCACCCACTGAGCTCTGCTGTGGTCTGTACTCTGAGCTGCTACAGCTTGTTTAAATTTCTGATGAAGACACAGCATAATGTATGCTCATATTATAGCTTCATTACACAATGGAAAATGTCTGCAGGAAAACACATCCCGAGTCAATCATCAGTTGGAGAAGTTTTCTCTTCTCCTGACTAACACTCCATCACTTTGATACCTTCCAGGCAGGTTTTACATTCACCTCATGTCCTCAGTGTCTACAAAACAGCACAGAAAAATAAGCTGGTGCCCAATACCATTACAGTGGATGCTGTGAGAGCCCATATGGTGTTAGTTTCTCAAAAATAAATCACACTGAGAACTGCTGGATACAAACAGGGACCTTTTCCAGTCCCTCTCAGAGGAAATGCTACCCAAAGATATTTTAGGAGAGCAGCAATGCATGCTTTGTAAGAATGATAGGAAGCAAATGAACCTGGGATGGATTAATATTCACAGCATTAATAAAAATTAAATTCTAATTACTGTTTAGTAAACCACATATTTAATAGCTAATTTAAAATCAAAATTAGAGTACTTACAGCAAGTTTCTAGACCAAGAAATTGTATCTTTTGCATAGTCAGCACACTCATGCTAATGTTTTAATATATGTGTTAGATAAACCTGACTGACACCTCCACTGCTTTTTGCATGCATTATATAGACACGTTTTTTATAAACAAATTTTTCATCTTTTGGGAAGCAGAGGCTTTATCTGCAGGTCTAGAAAAACAGGTGGAAATTCAACACCTCAACAGGGTTGTGTTTTCCTCAATTCTCAGAGCTTCCCCTGGGCACATGAGGGGCACCCAGGCAGTTGGGAGGCAAAAATTCTTTTAAAAGAGTGTATTCTTTCACAAAGTGAAAACAAGATATCTTTTTTTTTTTTTGTTTGTTTGCTGGTAAATAAAGCACTATTCTCCTCAGATTATCAAAGGACTTACCTAGGCAGCATTTACCAGCTTGTCTGGCCTGAAGCACATAAGGACACTTGTTACCTGTGAGGTGATACACACCTAAAACTCATGGGTACCCTGTCTCCACTTACGCCAAAGGTTCATCTGCTGCAATTTTTCTTTAGCTATTGTAATTAATGGAACCTCAGTGTTTGCTGTTTCTTTTTAGCATAGCAAACCCCTCAGAAACAATTACCAATTAGGAAAAAGTGAAAGGACTTAGGGGAAACAAGCAGCTTCTTGTTGTGTCACCTTTGAACTTCAGTGCTAAGAATTTTCACTATTATAAATCTCAACAGGATTTTTCAAGAAGATCCTTTATTGTCAAGCGTCTTGCTAGGATAGATTAAAAGGAAACTGCTGGGAAGGAAGAAAATAAGAACAAAAAGCATCTTCCTCAAGATGAGAAGGTGATATCCCAGCTGGACAGGAACAGCTTTGTTTTCTGATCTTGTGTTTTTACAGGGTCATTTGAAAAGTCAGTGCTTTGTTCTACGGCACTAGAACAAAAGCCAACTAAACTAAAACAAGAGAAATATTCTATATGATATAAAATCTATCTGCATTTCAGAAGCTGTCAAAGTGAAAAATGAAACCACAAGCTTGGCCTTTAAAAATAATAATTCACTTTAAAGATGAAATGTAAAACTGCTGGGAAGGTAACCTTATCTTCGGGAAGAAGCAAGCAAGACTAAATCCGTATCGCTCTCCCTCGATCTCAGATGGCACTTTCGTGCCACCCTGAAATCTAAAAAGGATGTAATCATCAGTTCTGGCCACCATAAATCCCTGAAGCTTTTTTGCTGTGTTGTTAGTGAGACAGTCATCAAATGCACTAAGCAGGGTTTGGGATATTCTAGTTTCAATGGAGTTAGTTATCAGTTTTACTGAGCGGTGTGGGCTCAGTTCAGTGCTGAGCCAGAGCAGTGCTTGGAATTACAGCCACAGCTCATTGACAGCCCCCAGCACTGGCCATTAGGGTGTCAAAAATGCAATTGGTGATTATTCAGCTAATAAGTTATCAATATCCAGCCATAACTAACGTACACTTTTCGCATGTATTCCTTAAAAGCCTATATTTAACTATTCAGCTGAGCATAGTTTAAGGGGTTTGGGGCCCATCCTGCCTGTTTGACACTATGGATTCCACTCAGCAAACTAGAACCAACTGATAAATCTGTGATCTTTAGTCACAGTAAAACTATAAAATAAATTAATATTTTTGTACTATTTTCAATGATACCTTGATATTGTTTTTGCCAAAATATATTACTGATGTTTCTCAAAAATTATGTGTCTTAATTTCCTATATTTGGCATTTAGGCTTGACTTTATTTCCTAATCTCCATGGTACCAGTGAAAACAGAAAACCTCCACTAACATAGACTGAAGGAGATCATAATGGAAGTGAACACAAACCTGTTGGAGAGATGGAGTAAGTCCACAGTGAAGAGTGCTTACAGCATAACCAGGAGGAACAGAGCCTTTAGTTTGTCTTCACATTCATAAATAAACTTGCCATTTTTTTCTGAGATTTAATTTTCCTTGCAGCTGGTTTTAACACTTCAGCCAAGTGGAGGTTCAATACAAGAAAGCATTATAATGAATATTTCCCATTGTTTTATTTCCTAGCACCATAACCAATGAGGCAAATAATCCATGGCCATTAAGCCTTCTATATAAAGAATCGGAAGGTACACAGAGCTTACAGTAGCATGAATAACAGAGATCTTTCCTCAGGCCTTCAAAGGTTCACACAGTCACACAGAATATTTTTCTAGTGTGCATGATCTCCTTAATATTGGAATATTTTTATTACTTCTCCAGGGAATAGTAGTGTGTCACTTGGCCATTGAGAACTTTAGGGCAAGTGGCTTAAGAATTTTGATTTCCTCTTTTTCTTCTTTTCCCCAAGTACGCTGAAGCTCAGGTGTTATCCTCCAGGTAAGGACAAAAACATCTTCCATCCACCTGAACGCTTACACATCAACCTTTGTATGATCATCCAAGAGCCCTGTTGCATCAAATCAAAAATAGCAATTAAATGGTAGAAACAGACCTCTTCCTGGAGGCTTAGAGGATTTAAAAGGAGTCTCAGGAAAATAAGCATGTGGATGTTGTTTCCTTAGATCTAATAAGCAAGGATATACCGAAACCAAACTAGCTATGCAAATATCCCCAAAGCTTATTGCCTTTAAAATTCTGAGGCAAATGTTCCAATTAGAGGCAGTCAGTAACAAGCAGTGAGCAGCTGACCTATCTAAGCCCTGACATCCCTGCTGCCTCCTGAGGTAATTAAACTTCTGATTTTACCAGAACACTCAGGAAAGATTAAAATATTCAAACAAGAAAACTGCAGAAAGCACGAGCAGCAAAAAAAAGGGGGACACCTGCTGTTTTCTTTCACCATAGTGTTGTGTTTGTAGGGAACGTGAATTTGGAGATTTTTTTAGCCAGACAAGCAAACTGGTCAGTAAGGCAAGAGAGGAACAGGAGTGCCATGTACATCAGCCATCAAGGAAATTGTGCAAGTCATTATAGAAATAGGAAGGGAATCTTAATCTTTTCATTTATGGCTAAAAGAGAGGAAGTGGTTAGAGCTGCAGACTGGGAACTGGAACCCTCCCAATCTGCTTGTAAGTCTACAAGTGATTTTCAGCGTGACCTCAAGCCATGCTATTTATCATTGTATCAATTAACCTGTCTGTGGGGTGTTGCTGTATCCAGTTAATGGGTGTTTGTGGTAGGCATCAGGTTCGCCTTGTAAAGACACATTTCATTATTCTGGTTGTCACTCTGCACACGAAATAGATGGCTTGCACAGCAGCACACGGATTTTAATAGTATATCCCTTAATGGCTGAATCCTTACTGTCCTGCAAGGCTTGGATAAAGAAGTGCTGCTAAAAAAGGCACTTGTAAGGATGAAACCTGAGCTCTTTTTACAGCTACAAAACATATACTGTTATTTCCTAAAGATATTCATTGGCATGAACCCAAACACCTGCTTGTGTGGGAGTTGTTGGACACTTCCCTGTGAGGGTGCATTTCTTGGTAGTCTTTCTCCTGCTCCCTTTTAGCCTGTTATCAAGACATCTCATTTTATAATCGTGAGCAAATTGAATTTCCTGGTAACTTGTCCACGTGGGGAAACGAGTGACTGGAAGAGCAGCAGGTGAATTTCCAAGGTGCTGGATCCCTCACACGAGCCTGTGTGCAGCTCCTTCCAACAGCACCTACATTGGAAAGGTAGGGCTTGGAACCTGCTGGATTTGGCTTTCCGAGGGGAACCAAAGCCATCCTGGCCAAGTCCTCACTGCACGTTGCAGTAGGTGCCTTTGAAGACAGCATCATACTTGGAGATGCCTTTATTATTAGCTAGTTGTTTCTGGGATTGCTGGCAAAAGTGCCACCAGTTCCATTCATGTCAAAGATTTCCACAGTTTTTCTTTTGATTCCAGAGGGAAGAGACTCTGGATATTGTCAGGGCAAAGTATGTTGACACTTGGTAAACAGGGCATCTGTAAGTAAACTTTAAGGGTGGAATTCTGCGCTCTTTTAATGTAGGGCTGGTTTTGGAGAACGCGTCTTCCATCTAACAGAAGGATCAACTGTCTGGTTTAGATATTGAGGGAGGAATGTCTCAGTTGAAGGAAATTGAGGTTTAAATGGTTAGAGTCTGTGGAGCCATTCCTCAAAAATACTGATTAAACTCACCATAACCCTTCATTCTTCTAGAAATCACTAAAACATTCTTTGTAATTTACTATTATTTGGGAGCACTTTTAAAACTGTATATTTACCTTTCTTTGTGCTGCGGCATTTTCCTTTAAAATGCTCCTTTCCTCAGTGTATCGTAAGGGAAGATTTCCCATGTGAATTATGGAGTATTGGCCCAAAGAATGAGGTGTTAATTATCTCTGTGTGGAGACAGCTCAGTGGCCTATGAACGATCTCAATGACTATGAAAATGGGTGTGGTTTGGTGCTGTTCTTCACCTGCAATCAGAACCACTGAAAAAAAGAATGAGTCCTATAAATTCCACGGATATTTTAAATCCATTTTACCTATTCTGTCCCATAAACAAGGCAAAACCTAAAGTCTGGGGAAATCAAGGGCGTCCAAACCCGTTATCCTCTGACACTCTCTTGTAGGTCCTTCTTCACAAGCAAAACCCACACTTTTCAGCAAATAAACAACTTTTGCCAGGCAAAGCTCCAAGTGCAGGACCCCCAGACTCGGGCAGCTGTGGGAGTTCCTCCGGCACCGCTCCCATGGCCCCCATCCCGAGGCACTGCCAACCTCACTGTTCATGAGGGAAAGGTTTTCTGTTGCTTGCCCTTAATAGCTGAGTTCATTCCCTTTCCGAGTGCCAAGGCAGGGTGGCACACCCATCCCGGGGCACTCTCTGCGCCAGGGCATGCCAGACCTCCCGGGCAGCTTTTAGCGCGTCCCATAAATCGTGATTAGTCGAGCCTCATGCGTTTCATTCAGCATTTCCTTGGCGAGCCCGGAGAACCACAGACAGTGTCACCCCCACGGAGAGACAGCCTTGCTCAGGTTAGTCTCCTGGTGTGATCTCCCCCCTGACAGGAAGCTCATCTCAATGTGTGAGTTGCTCATTCAGTGCCTTTGAAATATTTTTGAAACAAGGAGAGATACGGAGTGGGCAAAGCTTGGGGGGAGGGAGGATACTGGAAGATAGAACTGAGTTCTTCCTTGGTTTTCTCTTGCCAGCCTTTGAATTCCCAGAGACAGAAACCTAGATGCTGATTTTTTTATTATTATTATTCTGCTTTACTTTCCCTTGTGTTCCACATGTCTGCTTTACAATGTTAACACATATCTAATATAAATTTTATTTCACTTTTTCACCAGTAATTGCACTCCTGCTTTGACAAGCAGAATCTTACCAGGCTTAAGATGCTGAACATTTGACAAAGGCAGTAATTTGAGGAGTGTCTTCTCCATCTGTTTATTGAGCTAATTGTTTCACTTGAAGCCTCCCTTCCAACTGATTGTTTGTTGTAATGTTAACTCAGCATTTTCTACCTCTACAAATCTGTTTAAGTGACCTACATAGGCCTTTAAAAAAATTCAATTTTACAGGTTTCTTGTGAAATTGAAATTTCTTTGTTCCTTTTCTTCTTCTCTCAATAAAGTTTATGCAAATAATATTAAAACTTATAATGGGACTAATATTTGTTAATCTCAATTCAAATAGTGGATTGGTATTAAAACACAGTTTCAAACACTTCCATTGAGAGTGGGAAAGTGTATTGCTTTTAATACTTTCATTACTGTGCTGCACATGTTAAGCTTGAATTGTCACTATGATTATACACCATAATTTTTAGTACTCAATATTAATTAGATTTAAATCCCATTAGATCTACAGTTGCTGTGCCCACTTTGGTTCCCATTTTACAAAAATGTTTTGAAGTAGTTCCAGCACATGAACCTGATCCTGCAGCTCTGACTCATTTGTTGGTTTCTGTAGATTTATGCATATAAATTGATTATGTGATTAAGATTTTCTTGGACTTGGTAAAGGTTGCAGGACATTCCAGAATGACAGATAACCTCTGACCTGCAGAAATGTCAGGAATTAGATCTTGGTCTCATGGAAATCAGTATCAAATGTCCTGTTGGGGTGTTGAAGGACACCCTGAATCAGGAATTGTGGGTTTCACACACTCCCCTGGGCACATTCCAGAGACAGAAAATGCCAATCTGTGCAGAATTAAAATGGTGTGCCTCATTCATTTATTTAACATAACTGCAAACCTTTGTGAGATGTCAGGCAGCAAAGGAAGTTACATTTACCCTCACATGTCCAGGATGTGCTGTGCTGAGGAGATTTTGTTCCGGTTTCTTCCAATGCTCTTAAAGCTCTTGCCTTGCTCGTGGGCAAACTTGCTTATCAAAACATTTTGGCTGCGGCCAGAATTTGTCTGTGCTCTAGTTCCGTGCGTGTCATCTGCCACGTGAGCTGTGCTGCAATGCCGTGCTGGGCGGTACAAGGATGTATGGATCCCCTCAGACACCCATGTTCCTTGGATCAGGCCTCCAGGGATGCAGGAGTGTGCAGTGCCTTCCTACATCCCTCGCCAGAACAGCTGGGTGTGGGTTTGGCAGGGCTGACACACCCAAATGCACAGTTTAAGAGCACACCGTACGCACATGGAGCACAGCATGCTCCTGGGCAAGGAGCAAACTGCTAATCCTTCACCTTCATAGCAAGGAATGAGGGGAGCAACACAGGATTGGGACTGTGAAATCTAATCCTGTGGCTCAGTGCTTGCCATGGCTGAGCTGAGCATGGAAGTGCTGCTCAGATCCACAGGCACAGCCCAGCACTTGCCAGCTTTGAAAAGGTCTTTTAATAATGTTATGGATGTCTCTTCCCAGTTCTTCAAAGGGCTCAAGTACTCTTTCCTCCCACTTCTTTTCTCCTACCAGTGCCTCCCATACCGTTCTCCCCTTTGTTGGTTTTATTGCTTTTAGTCTACAAGAAGTGCGTGGAAACGAGATTTTAAATTTGCAAAACTCTTTATGGACTCTCTCCATTGTAGTTCCCTGACCTCTGCTCACCCCCACGTCCTCTCGTATCCCACCTCATGTATTCACCAACTCTCTGTCTCCATGATGGAGATGTTTTTCACTTAATTGCAGTTTGGCCTTCTTTAAAACAAAAAACAAAACAAAAAAAAGTGAATTCCTCTCAGCCGTTAACCCTTATCTTAATTTCTTTCTTAAGTCTGCAGATTAGCAATAATTTCTTTTGCCTGGGAATTCTCCTAAAGGAAAGTTGTATATAAAACCACTTTGTAGAGGAACAGACCTCCAGAAATTTCTGACATTGAGTAGCATGAGCACAGCAGGGAGTCAGGTTTATCCTGCAGTGTTATTTCTCCTGATTTGAGCTATGTGTCCTATATTTTCTGTCAAATATCTTCTTGTTCGCCGAAAGCAACTGCAGTGCAAAATCTGCACAAGGCAGTGGCAGACTAAGTCTGAAATTGAGAATAACCTGTAAATCTTGGTTTGGTGGCACAACAAAGCCTGACTTTGGGGTGATGGTTGGGACCTGTTTGGTTGGCAGATGCTCTTAGAAAATAAGCAGGATTGTGAAAGTTTAGCTAAAAGAGAACTTATTAACCAAAGCAAAAATTATAGGACTTCCAAATAAGGCATTTAATTATTTTTTGTCATGAAAGGAAGCTGATGAAAAGATATGTAGGAGTAAGAAAGAAAAGACTGAAGCTAACTGGAGAAATTTTAAATGTAAAATTTCATTGTTGCATCTTTCATGAGAACACAAACCCTATGGAGGGGTTGATTTATCACCCCATAGTGTGATAAGCTTTTTGGTAAAACAGCAATAGTGTAATTGAAATCCATTTTGCATCATTTTCCCTTGGATGATTTGGAATTAGACCAATTTATATTCTACAGGTCTAACCCAACGAGAGTATAAATGCAGCCACTAGAACTGGTTTTGTCCACGAGCAAAGCTGGTATCATTTACTGATTCATTACGCTCTCAGCAGGGTCCTCGGTTTCAAAAGCTACCTGGAATCATTACTGGCAATAGAACACTAAACTCTAAAATAAGATTTGCATAAAAAATGAAAGTTAAAGGGGAAATGATAATAGTGATTAAAAGTAACATTTGAAGACTATTTTGATTAGAATACCGTGGTTTAAATGGTAAGTGCTTCAAGCAGACATGGAGGCCTTTATCCCCCTCCAGCTCCAATTTCTAAATGCACCTATTTAACTAGAATATTATATTCCTGAAATAATAGACAGTGCTTCCATTAATATTTAACAATATAAACATCAGGCAAAGGTTGTACATCTGGAATCACAGAATATGTTTTTTGCATCAGGGTACTAATTTTAGAAATAACCTCTGTCTGCCCAGGCCTGCTGATGTATGGTTGTCATAGCAAGTCAATAATTGAGTTTTCTGGGCATTTTGACCACTGGTACAAATTTGCAAAGCAGATTACACAGCAGAAATACAATTTCCATCCTGACCTTTAGAACATTGCTTTCTGTTGTGGGAATTAGAATGTTTATGGAGGGAAATATAATCTAAGTGTGCCTAATTTGTGAGAATGTGATTTCTGATGTTAACCCAGTAAGCTTCATTTTGATTCATTTGATAGCAGATTATGTAGATTTGGCATTAGGTAGGTATCACAAAACTTATTATCTTTTATTACCTAGGCAGAGAATATTGGTTTTGATGATTATAGGTTGAAACTGTAGGAAAACTTTAATTTTCAGCTACTGCACAAAGATCCTCAGGAAACCTGTTTGCCAGTGACCAGTTACAGAGCCTGGCAAACAAATGGCCTTGTTCACATCCATCACTTTAAACTGGGCACAGGAATAACGCTCAGATATTGTAGATCTTGACCTACTTGAAAAGCCCCTGAAAAATGTACTTTCAGATGGTTCATCCTTGTCTGGCAACCACCACGCTCTTGTGGTGTCACAGCCTTTGGGACTGTGAAGAATTAGGTTGATTCCCAGGGCACATTCTCCAGGTGAATTTCAGCTGGAAGAAAGTCCAGTTGTCACTCTCCGTGTGAGTGTAATCAATGGGAAGTTCACTTCAAAAGGTCTGTCCTGGTCAGTGCTGAAGCAACAACGTGCCCAGTCCCTGCATGGGAATGTGGTCAGGAAAGCTCTCCCTGGGGTTGCTGTTGTCAGTTGGATACATTTAAATGAACTTTTCTTGCCCGAACATCCAACAGGATTTGCTGTTTGATGAAAAGGTGAAGAAAAGCACTGTATGGGTCTGTGGTGTCTTGAAATGATGAGGTACATTAGTGCAAGTGTTGCATTGGAATCCAGGCAGGTCTCAGTGGTATAAACTTGATTAATCTAAATCCAACTCTGGGGAGATTAGATAGATTGCTTGATGGCAGAAGATCATAAAATGATGAGCATTAGGTTTCCTGCAAGGCATTCCTTCAAAAGGTGTGTTAAGTCTGGGAGTACAGAGCCCTGCAGTGTCAGGATTTGAGCTGGGATATTGGTTTGCTGCTTGGTTCAGATCTGGGTTTGTGAGGCAAGAGAAATACCGAAAATAAGCTTAGGTGGGACTGCTTCGAGTTTTCACAGAATCATAGAATGGTTTGGGTTGGAAGGGACATTAAAGATCATCCTGTTCCACCCCCTGCCATGGGCAGGGACACCTTCCACCAGCCCAGGTTGCTCCAAGCCCCGTCCAACCTGGTCTTGGACACTTCCAGGGCTGGGGCAGCCACTGCTTCTCTGGGCAACCTCTGCCAGGGCCTGCCCACCCTCACAGGGAGGAATTTCTCCCTAATATCCAATCTTAACCCACCCTCCTTCGACATAAAGCCATTACCTTGTTCAGATCAGCTTCTTGGCACCTTAAGACAATAAAACTCCAGCACTGTTCAGTATTCTTCTCCAAAGCCTGCAGGAAACACTTGAAGGCTTCTTGAGCCTGGAGCAAACTCAAGCACAGAGAAATGTGCTTGATTGGGAGCCTTTTGTTCCTCTGCTCGGTGAAGATTCCCCTGGTTCAGGGCTGGAGGTATAATGTGTGTTTATCAATGAGATCACTGATAACTGGCATTGGCTCCTGTCCACACGGTTTAGGAAAGCAATTTGTTTCCAGTAAACAGAGGGGAGCGCTGACCAGCTGCATGGTCTTGCTCTTGTATGAAATATTTATAGCACGGATTGATCCCCTCCCCATGGGGAACTTCTCATTAGTTTCCCGAGTCTGTGCTGCACAAACAGGCACAGGCAGCCTCTTGTGATTACTGATGAATGAGATTTCCCTAATTCTTCTGTGATCATCCCTGCAACAAGGCAGGGAGCATCACCTTCAGCCTCCTGGGTTGCAGAATGTGGGGGCTTTTTTTCAAAGCGTGTGGTTAGAGACCTTTGGTTCCCAGGCTCTTGGTGCCACAAGGATTTGGAAGGCAGCCTCCTGCCCTGAGTTCTGCTTTGGTTTAAGTGCAAACCTGTGGGAACCTGCCAGTTTTACAAGAGAGGCAAGCATCTTACGGCCTGAAAGCATATGTGCATGTTCATTCATAAACTCAGTAAGTCAGAGCTTAATAAATGTGTAAATAAACCTGGGAAGTCCATTTGAAGCCAGTGGAGCTGTGCAGATTTATGTTGGCCTGAGAATCCTTTCAGGCTTGAACACTTTTGGGTTTGCTCATGACTTTTGCTCTCTAAGTTGCAGCAGAACACCACAGCTCATCACCGTACTGATCCATGTTATCTGACCTTCACACCCTCTGGACACTTTTTTGGCAGAGGGATTTTTATAGATATACTTGAAAAGCTGTCTCTACTGAATGCCATTTTAGGTTACTGTCTCTCCTTTTATGTTTTTGGATTTAAATAGACTCATTTCTACCTATGGCAGGGACTAAGAATGATTCAATAATTTGCAACTAATAATTTATTAGAACAACTTTGCCCTCCTTTCTCCTCACAAATTGTCTGCAAACAGATTGTGCAACTCTAATATGTTAATGGCTGAAAATTTTGGCCTGCAGGTTATTTGAATTGCAAATTGTGACTGTTAAAATGAAATATATAATTAACACTGCAAATAGAGCTGATTGGGTGTTCCAGGAGATCAGTTTTTATGGAAATACATCGTTTTGTCAAAGTGAGCATTTGTTACAGAAACATAGTGATTTGGGGGGAAAAAAAAAGGGAAAAAAAAAAAAAAGCTTCATTGAAATAAATGTCTGTAATCCAGAAGGGAATTCTTGAGTGTTCCTGACAGCTCATTTCAAGTTTTGCTGGTTTAGGAAGCAATTGAGACAACCAGGTTGAGGCAACAGAACTGAGTCTTACCTTCCCACATGCGGCCAGGTGTGCTGATGCAGCCATTTATTTATTCTGAGACAGAGCTCTTTTTACGTGCGCTGTTCAAACTGTTACCTTTGTAAAAATAATGACGTATAAATTGGCAGAAAGTACAGTAGTTTTAATTTCTTTAGTAGTGTTTTAATCAGGACTGGGGAGAATGGTGGCTCTGCCAATCAGACTCTTAATATCTCTAACCATGTATTCTGATTTTAATGAAGAGCCCTTGGAAATTTTATGTTTGCTGGTGTTATTGCAGTGTCCAACATGCAGCCTTGGAAAATGTTAAGCACCAGGGAAACTCTTTGCCATCGAGTCCATTGATGTGGTGACCAGTGCCAGGATCCAGGGAATGGCCTGAAGTTGTGCCAGGGCAGGGTTAGGTTGGATGTTAGAAAGAGGCTCTTCCCCCAGAGGGTGGTGGGCACCGAACAGGCTCCCCAGGGCAGTGGGCACGGCCCCGAGGCTGGCAGAGCTCAGGGAGCGTTTGGATGACACTCTCAGGGATAGGGTGTGACCCTTGGGGATGGTCCGGTGCAGGGCTGAGGGTTGGACTGGATGACCCTTGTGGGTCCAACTCAGCATCTTCTGTGTGATTCTGTGATGAATATTTTTTTTATCTGAGTGCAATTAATTAATGTGAATAACAGACAGTGTTTTTTTATCCAGCATCAAAAATTGGAGCATAAACACTGGTAGGTGTTTAGTCAGTGAGGAACAAAAGCAATGCCAGAGCACCATGTCAAAGCACCAGGCCAGCAGAGCACCTGGGGCTTCATGTGCAGGTTCTCCTTGGTGCAAGCACTGGGAAAGTTCCCTGCTAACAGGAGGAATGTGCAGCAGGTGGGAAGCTGTGCCATGATTTGCAGGGTTCATGTCCCAAAGGCTCTCACTGTGGCTGCAGGAAGGGCAGGCAAACTGTAGCACAGAGCAAGGGTGGTTCTGTCTGTTCCCCAAACTCAGCACAGCCTCTGGAAGGGCCCAGCAGTAAGGACAGAGTTAGTGACATGTCAGCACAAGGGAATGTTTGCACATATCAGGGCCTAGAGTTGCATATGGACTACAATGTAGTTGGCTTTTCTTTAATCAAGCCTATTAGTGGGGAGCAGCCCCTCCCTACAGCTGTTGTCTGCTGCTGCCACAGGGTTGGGGTGAGAGGAGTGTGGTCCTTCTATTCCTGGCACCTCTGAGTATGGAATAATAGCAGAGTGATTAAATGGTCTAAAATCAGCAAAAGAAGTCACATAATAATTGATGCTTTCACACTGGAGTGGAAGATTTCTGCAGCACTGTTTAATTATGAGGAACAACTGATTATTTTTTTTTTCCCCTGGAAAGGAAAAAAAAAAAAAAAAAGGAAAAGAAATTACATACATTGGTCCAGAAGGAAAGCTGAAACATAGCTTGTGTTTTTAAAAGAGAAGTGTGATTTAAGTCTATTTGACAGCAAGTATTTTCATTGGGACATCGTGGTTCTTATTCTCAACTGCTATTAAAATTATTATAGTACTTTATACTTCCAGCATAGCTGACATGGAAAATGATTCTTTTCCCAAACCATGAGCACCTAGTGAGCAGCTGTTCAGATCAACTTGCCACTCTGTTTCAAAGGGTTGGTACTCAGGGAAATATATCTGGCTGATAAAAGTCAGTGTAAGGGTACTAACTTCAGTGGTGTTACATCTTTTATGGCACTTAAGGTTTTCCTTTAGAATACTGAATGCTTGCTCTCTTCTCTGTGCTTATTTTTGGTAGTAGCCCAACTAATAATAATAGTTGAAGGGGAAATATTTCAGACTAATCCCAAGCTTCAGTCTCTGTTCTGTCCTAGACGTTGGAGATCTCTACCCAAGAGAAATCCTTATTAATAAGATCCTTACTAAGGAGCTCCCTTAGGTGCTGCTGTTGCACATCCAGCAGCCAAGGGCCACGTGTGTGTTCAGGGAGGGAGCGAGCAGGTCGTTTCTCTCTGCAGCTGTGTAATATTTCTCAAAGGAAAGTTTGCCACCCTCCCTGGCTGGCAGCCTTCTCCAAAACGAGAAGCCTTCAATGGCAACTCTAAAGCCTAATTTGTGTGCCGCTCAAAACTGATGATTTTGCACAGACTATTGGAAACACAAACATACAGTTCCTGTATTTCCATGTAAAATGTAACACAAATATCCACATGTATCAGCCCTATAGTTATGTAAGCACTATGAAGAATGAAAGTCTTGATCCTGTACACCCTTTGTATTAAATAGTTACAGATTTCCTCATGACAGAAAACAAATATCCCTAGCCAGGAAACCTATTTGTAACAAGCACTTTAGAGCAATTTCTTTCCTTTTTTAATGGCTACTGTTGAAGGAGAAAATTTAGTCTTCCTTTTCCTTCCAGACATACCTATGAACCATATGTCTCCCATGGGTAGTAGTAAATAGATATTGATTTTCTTCATAACAGAAGTACATTATTACAGTGATTAAACTGTAGACCTTCCTTTATGGTATAAAAAAAAAAAAATTGGAAATTGGTGAGCTAAAGAGGATTTATGTTACAAAATTGTTTGGGTTTTTGTATTCATCAAACTGTAATTCAAGCTCTAAATGTAAAGCCTCTGTGTGTACTGCCCTTTTTATGCAGCAGCAATTGGCATATAAAATAAATGCTGATATTATAATTATCAAAGCATTATAACTATTAGAACTGTTAATAGTCGCATTGCTTCAATTTTTTTATCTTACATTTGTCAAAATCCTGACAAGCATACTCTGGGATAATGTTAGATTCAATATTGAGATTGTTACTCAACAAGAACATTGATTATGTCTTAATAGGACATATTCAGTACGCATTATATGCAATTATCATCTTAAATGAACACAAGCATTTATTTAGCATGCACTGAAATTATTCAAATCCTCAGAATTTTTCTTTCTGGTTAGCATTATATTATAAAGTCATTAGTACCAACTATGATATGGTAACACACTACTGATAGAGCATTATGCATGAATACATAATTTATAAACACAATTATAAATAGAAGTGTTGAATCATTGTTGCATTTTTAAAGGCATGTTAAAATCCACAAAATAATAAGAAAACTCTCTCTTGGCAATTAGTATTAAGATTGCTTACAGGGCTTTTAAGTGTCCTTTTGGGCTCTCTGAATGTTCTGTGTGTTGTTTTCTTCCAAACACCTTGTTTTGATCTTTGCACACAGCACTTGCTGTGAATTTGGGAATTTCTGTCCTCCCCAGGTTTTTTTTTTTTTTGGATGAGGACTGAGCACTAAATGGATGTTTGGGTGCCATGATACTGAGTGTGCCCTCTTTGGGACATGCAATTCCTGGGTGCCTCACAGTGACAGCACTGGAGGAAGGTCTTGGTTTGAGTGCTTCGTGGGGGACACCCAGCCAGGAGGAAACTGGAGGGATGGTTTCTGGAGTCCTGCTGTTGACAGACTCGTGGGAGCTGGTGCAAGGCAGGGATACACAGCCTTGAGGGCCCTAAATTTTCTTATAATCATCCAAGTAGTGCCACTGGTTTCTGTCTTACATTTTGAGTCCCACTGTGCTGATGAGGATGTAAATTCCAGCTCTACATAAATGGCATGGGAATGTCCTACAGCCTGCAAGGGACAGCCCCAGCCAAGACTTGGACTCTCACTGCTGTGGTGTGAAATACGAGCCAGGACTTGCTTCTCTTCAGTCACTGATACTTTTTTATTGTATCTGCAGGAAATATTAAAAGGTTAAACCTCAGCAGAAAACCAACATCATCTGGTTTCATTCAGCATCACCTAAAAATACTCCCTGGGTTGGTTCCACCTGTGTGTGTCTGCACTGAGCTGTTGAGTTCTCTCTGCTGTGATTTGACCCTGCCAACTTTGGCAGGAAACAGCGCTGAAAAAGTGCCTTCTTTGGCCTCTCCTTGCTTTGTGGTGCTGAACCAGCCATGTCAGGGGAGGGAAATCTGCTTGGAATGCTAACACTGGTGGGAATGGCTGTGGGAGGACCTCTGAAGAAAAGCAGTGAGGACACAGCTCACCTCCTTGGCAAACCACACAACTTGTCAGCGTCACCCCTGCCGGTGGCTAAATGACAAGAGTGAAAATTTACAGGCAAAGGAATGTTCTCCTGCTGTAATTACACAAGCCCTCTCCACAGCATTACACTCCACAGAGTCACAGCTGGTAAATAACAAGCCACACAAACAGTGATTGAAGTTCATTTGTTAAAATAATCTATTGTCATTTTTAGCCGTAGATCCCATTTGTTGAGAGTTGTGGCATATTTCTGTTGCTTTTATCTCACTATCCAAATGGTATTGGGTTGGTTTTGCAGGACTGTGCTTTAGGGTTTAGGTCGTTCAGCAGCAGGCCCGGGTTTAGTGACAGGCAGTGACATGGGGGGACAAGAATCTGAGCCACTGTGGGGTCCCCAAATGCTGCCCGTTGTAGGTGTTGCATTTACCCCTCACCTGCACGGCGTGGCGGGGATGGAGAAGGTGAAGGAAGGCTGTTCTCCTTCACCGCCCCCATCCAGGAGCACTCAGGATGGGAGCAAGAACAGGGAAAAGACCATGCTCTGGGGGAAAAGGTCTGAGCCCTGTGAAGAGGGAAAAGATGAGGAGTTTCCATGAGAGCTTGTCCTGCAGCCCCAGCCCTGGGGGATGTCCCAGCATGGACCCTCCGCAGAGGGGTCAGTGGGAGCACAGGGATCCAGGCCCTGTCCAGAGATCCCAGGATTTACCAGCACTCTGGTAAATCACACAGACCCAGATAATTGCTACCAGTGCCCGAATCAGCTGGGCTAAAAGGACAAGAATTGCTAAGAAGTGTTTTCCATGATATCTCGTAGTGTAAAGAGAGCATCTGATGGGAACACGCCTCTGCTCCGGGTTTGGAGTGCAAGGAGTTGCTTTTCTAACAAAGCAAATATTTGGTGACAGAACTAGACGTAGGAAGTGCTGCATAGCAGGGAAGTGTGAAGTATTCATAATGGTAGGAAATACTACTCAAAATTCAATGTTTTCCACATTTTGTTGCGAGCTTAAACATTGGACTCATGTCACAGACATTTCTGCTGCAGTAGAGGCAATTTCTAGAATAAATGGGTGTGCTTTCAACAGAAAATGGGACAGTTTTCAAAGGAAAAAAGGCCAATTTGTGAGTAAAAATGGGCCTCTTTCTCAGCAAAGAAGCTTATAAACATGAAGTGATAAATGGTTTTGCAAGTTCTCCATACAATAATAACAACTTCCTAATCAAAATAATGAACAAGTTGCAGGTAGGGAGGGAAGGGGAGAGAAGTTTCACTCAGGTTTTAATACACTGAATACATTGCAGAAAATAAATATATGAAAACAGTAAATTTTGTTCCACTCCATAACGTGAATTTGTGTTGGAGACGTGTCAGTAATATTTCTTTGCGTATGTTTTTATGATGCTATAAATCAAATTCCTGTTCCTGGTTTGCTGCCTTCTGAGATGAATTTCAGGGAATAATGTTGTAAGACTTAAGGAGATACATTTTTTTAGGATCCCCTGTGTGGCTGTGGCATCTGATTTTCTAGTAGTCCATATGTCTGGCTTGACTCATTGATTTTACATGCAAATATATTGCTTCATGATAGTTGATCTGATGAACAGCCGGTGTGGTTGCTTCTCTCATGGCCTAAAAGTGCTTCAAAATCTAAGCACTGGGAAGTTGGGATCTCCTTCTTACACACGCTCCAAAAAAAGGTGCTGAGATGCGCCCAGGAAAACACCAAATGCACTATTTAGGAAATGCTTTCAAATCACTTGGCTACAGAGACTGTGTGACCCAAGAGGCTGTTTTGCAAAGGTGTCTCCCTGCATGTTAATTCCCTGGAAAAGTGTTGGATGAAGGACACAGGAGGAGTGATGCCAAAGGGGTGCATCCTGGGTTCCTCTTGCAGCCACAGGTGGCTCATGGGGCTGCTCTGGGGTTCAAAAGCAGCAGCACCATCTGTTGCTCTGCCCCAAAAATGCAGACTTCTTTTTTGAGGGAGGTTTGAATAACCATTCCTGAGCACGTGATGTTGCTGCCATATAGTTTTTGAGGTGGCTGCAGGACTTTCCCCCTGTGCCCTCTGGTGCAGCACACAAAGTCTTGGGACAGGTGGCTCCACATAAGGCAGCCCCACAAACCCCTCTCTACTCAGGTGCCCAGCCTTGTCTCCAGTGAATCCATGTCACAACTCTCTAGGAGTCCTTGGGAGCAGGCTCTGGTGCTGCTGGAGCTATTGCTGACCCTTGGTCCAGCTTGCAAACAGATGTGCTTTGATCCCTGATGCGAGAGAGAATTCCAAATGCTGTCACATTCCCATGGCACCCTGGGGACCACAAATGTTTTTTTTTCCAAGTTATGGCTGTTTTGGAGGGAGGAAATTAAGGATGGCTTTTGCTGTGGACCTGTGCTGTCTGGTTCTACAATAGGTAGGCAAACAGGATCAGATGTCATCGGTGAAGTCATTAATGTTACTCTACACATTTGCTTTGGGCAACAACTGCAAGTCACTGCCCATTTCAGAAAGAGCTTTTTTGTTTCTTCCAGGGAAGCAAACTTAGATTACCAGTCTAAATGCTAATACACAGAATGAATGGGATTTAATAAAGTGAATTTATATGTAGATTGTGACATTAGTATTTAATTATGTAGCCATCATAACACTGATGAAGCAAGCTGCTAAATATTGGTGCACTGAAGGTAGAGCTTCCTTGTAAAGAGCAAGTATATTTTAATTTCTTGCCTCTTTCCTAATCTTCTTAAATAACAAGATAAATTAGGCACTGTTTACCAATATTCACCTTCCTGCTGTATTGCAAATGAGGTTTGCAGAGCAGCAGCTGAAGCTGCTCACAGAAAGCGCTGTTTCTGTTTTGTTGAAACACTGTGAACAGATCCGTTTCCATGCTGTGTTTTTATCAGGCCAAATAAAGTTTGGGATTTTTTAAAATTTATTATTTTCATATGAATTAAAAGTAGTATGTTATCTGTGTGGGTTTTGGTTTTGTTTTTTTTAAACCTTTCCTTTTCTGTTGTTTTTTTCAGACTATGGAAAGCCCAAAATACGAGCTGGTTATAGAGGCTAAAGATATGGGTGGCCTTGACGTGGGACTGACTGGCACAGCAACCGCCACTATTCTTATTGATGACAAAAATGACCATCCACCAGAATTCACCAAGAAGGAGGTAAGAGTTTGCCATCTGTGCTCTACAAAACGGAGCAAGTAATTGTAATTAGCAAGTTTCTAATTATAAGGAAAGAAAATACTTCCAGTCGTGTTTCGAGCTCGGTGTGACAGACTTTCCTGGAGCTGCTCTTTTCTTTTTTCCATCAGTAAATTCGTATTCATCATTTCCAAATCAAAGTGCAGTTTATGTTGAGGGCTGTCACTCAGAGGTTGGCTAGCAGGGTGAAAACCTGTTTACTAATAACAGCTAGTTTGGGTTTTGCTATAAAACTTCCCTAGGGCTCTGCAGATTCTTAAGGAGTGTTCCCAAAAAATGAGAAGTAAGCATGAGGGATGCTGAGTTTAAGGTAATTGTGGAAGAAGGAAAGGAAAGCTTCTTGCTGTAGAAATCTTTTTTTTTTTTTTTCCCCCTTGAGGTATTTTTTTACCTTTTTTAATTTTTTTACTGGCCTAATGTTAGCAATTTGACAACAGAATATTTGGAAACAAATTACTGCCATTTTACTTGAGTAATTATTTCTTTTGTAAATGCAAGGTGAATAGCAGATTAAAGTGTCATAGAGAAGGGTTATTAAAAAAATTGAAGAAGAAATTAGAAACAATGACAGTTTTGCCAAGAGAAATGTTATTTTTCACTACTCAGTGGCAATACCTATAATTACTGCAGTAAAATGCTTTGGCAAGAGTGTTTCAGTCACCTAAAAAGCATCCTGGAGAGTCTGATCCAAACCTTTCAACTACAGAGATGACAATTAAGTGACTTTGATCAAACTATTAATTCCCTTAGAATTACCCCTTAGATCAGACTTTTAATGCTCTGAAAGCTCTTTCCTGACAACCAATACTTAAAATACTTTAAAATACTGTATTATTTAGTCTTCTGGAACAGAAAAATATCTAAGAAAACTCAGTGTATTTAGAAATAGGAATTTACTGGATTAATCAATATTGATGGCAATTTGTGACAGCAAGAGTCTTACCTACCTGGATTTCCCAAACTAAAGATTTCTTCCCTTGAAGAAATATCTCATTATATCTTTCAACAGAATTCTTTGGAAGAAAGGTGTCTACAATTTTGTGTCGATTGTGAAATAAGTAGTTTGATTTGTAGTTTAGTAATCTGGGTTAAATGTTAACTTTGGGGAAGCATGTTAAAAAACTCATGTGTCTGCTTCGCCAAAACTATACAGTTGGTATCTATTTCTGTGGAAATGAATGTTTAGAAATGAAATGTTTAGAAATTCAGTTCGGTCCATGGCAGTAAAGGTACCCTGCACCCTGGAAATTTGGGGAGGGTTAGCATAGAAATAAAACAGGTGTGAAGAGGCAGCTTTATCTAATTTTCTTTGAAAAGTCCGGTCTTAGACACTTTTCTTGCACTTTATACTTTCCCACAGACACATCACATTTTTATTTTTTTTAATGGTCTGGCATTTTAAGGGTTCCTCAGTGCAAGGCAATCTCAGCCAGGAGTGAGCATGTCTCTGTCTGCTGAAGATGAGTTTTATCTTTTGACACCGAACCAGTCTCTTCCACTTTTTTCTTCAGAAACAATTTCATGAATCTACCCCCTGAGCAATGACATACTCTGTGTACTCCTGTTTTTATTGTATTTCTTCTTTGGAGGTTGGCTCCTTAAACACCTATTCAAAGTGCTCATTAACAGGCTTGAGTTGAGATTTTTAGAAAGAATCACAGAATTCCAGAATGGTTTGGGTTGGAGGGGACCTGAAATATCCTCTTCTTCTACCCCCTGCCATGAGCAGGGACACCTCCCACTAGCCCAGGTTGCTCCAAGCCCCGTCCAACCTGCCCTTGGACACTCCCAGGGCTGGGGCAGCCACAGCTTCTCTGGGCACCCTGTGCCAGGGCCTGCCCACCCTCCCACAGAGGAATTTCCTCCCAGTATCCAATCTAACCCTGCCCTCCTTCAGCTAAAGGCCATTCCTGCTTGTTCTGGCACCACCTGCTCTTGTAAGGAATTGCAGCTTTCTCATAACCCCTCCTTAGGCACTCTGAGAAACCTCAGAGCCTTCCCTTCCTCATGTTGAACAACTCCAACTCAGACCACCTTCATAGGAGAGGTTTTCCAACCCTCTGATCGACTTGGTGGCCTCCTCTGGACTCGCTCTAACAGATCCACATCTTTCTTGCTTTGGGAAAGGCTTAAACGCTGCTTTGTTGCTATGCCCGGTTCTCCAGCAGCCTCTCCTGGATTTATGCAGATCCTGTTGGAAGAAGGGATATTTGTCTAGTGGCTCTGTTCTTCCCTCCTCTGTTTTCCCCTCCCAGACCATTCCGAGGCAGTTGTGGCTTTTGTGTTTAAGGAAAAATTCGTGATGGTGTTTCAGGGCATAATCACAGAAGTGGAGAGACCTGGCTGTGATCCCCCAGGCCAGCACTTCCATTGACTGCAGAGGAATAGTTGAAGCCCATGAGGCTCTAAGTATGTGCCAGTCACTTTGATGGGTTAATATTTGAGGCACTGCTTTATGGGATTCAGCCCAGTGAATTATTTTGTTACACACTCCCAAAATATCTGCCTTGTTCTATCTCATATATACCTTACTGCTAATAACGGGCTCTGAGCAGTGTGAAAATCCATTCAGGTGTGCAAACAGTACCCTGATCTCTCCAGAGGGTTAAATAATTTCATCCTGAATGCCTAAAAGAGAAATGTTTTAAGAGTGTCTTCAAAAATCCCAGGTGAAGTAAAAAGATCTACCTTTTAAAAGGTCACAGTGGCTGGGATATTGTGCCAAATTTAAATTATAGAGACTGAAAATAGAGACACTTGTAAAGTTAGAGGCCTCTTTTTAAAATTTACAACCCTAATTCTCTAATGTGGAAGAGTTTTTAAATGAATTTTGTGAATTATTACTGAATGCAGCATTTAGTATCACGAAGAGCAATTTGGCATTTCCTTTCCAGCAGGTGAAGGCCTTGGGCTCAAAACTTGTTCAGCAGCAAAGGATTGGTTATGTGCAAGTAAGGAATGGGGCAAAGCAAGGAGCAGGAGCTGGTCATTCTGGAAAATGCAGGATATTCCAGCTGGGTAGGAATGAGCTGGACTGAGTGAACATTAGTGGTGCTGAGTATTGTTTTTATACCTAGAACATGAAGAAAAGTGAGCATTATTTGCTTGTGTGCCTGTAACCACAGGTGACAGGGATTCTGGTACAGTCACTGTGGTTGTAGTGTGAGGAAAAATCAGCAATGTGGCAGCTACTGGAAGCCACAGGCAAACACTCCTCTTGTTCGGGTAGGTTCTGCCCAGATCTTCTCTAAGACCTCAGGGAGGAAAACACATTGTTTTCACCTGAGAAAAATATGGACTTGACCACCCTCCCCCACCCCGCTTTCTGTTCTTCCTCTTCCAAAAGAATAGTCCAATGAATTCTACTTATGGCACTCCTGACTGCAGAGTATATGCTCAAAAATTATATTCCTCTGATTATATTTACCTCTATCTTCTCTACTGTGTTTTTAAATCTTCCAGTGTTGCTCTTTAATATGTTGTTTTTCCTTAATATAAGATATATTGTCTTTCCCTAGTAAATGCTATCAGGCACTTGAGAGAAGAGTGAAGTGATTGGACTTAAGGGGATGGTTTTTCTACAGTCCCCCTGGTTTTTGCATCCCTTCTTTGCCACGGATTTGGGACACCAGCCCGTCCCTAGTCATATATTGAAAGGTGGGACTTGTCAGAGTGTTCTCTCTTGCATATAAGAAAGAGAGACTTCATTTGTCCAGGGAATAGTCATTCCTGACACAATTCCCCTTTCTGCCAATTCCATCCTCACCACCTTCAATTTCATCCATTTCTGGGACAAAGAAATGCAAAATAGAAATAATTCTGTCACATCAGGGAAAATAAGATCAGGGAAAATGTTTTTCCTAGTATAGATTTTTTGAATATATGTTCTTAGAAACAACTTTTCCAGATAAATGAAGACGCTTTCCTCCTGTGAACAGAGTAAAACTTATGTAACTTGACAAAACATCACCACCGTGAAATCTGAGATATACCAGTGCCGAGTCTTAAGTGAAAGATATGATTTTCTCACATTTTGAATACCAACTGATAAATGGTTTATAAAAGGGTAATAAATGACTAATGTGTGCTTTAATAAATGATTCATCAGTTCCTATAGAGACCTGTAAGTGGATAGGTTGCTTGTCACCGTGATTTATGATGACTTGCAGCACTGTCTTCTGACTCAGTTGTGTTCCCAACTGGGGTGAAGCAGCCCCTGGAGGACAATATGTATCTCCGGCTGCTCATGGCTCAAAGAGGAGATGAGACTTTCACAGCACCATCTGGAGAGATTTATTTTTCAGCTCAGACTGTTGAGAAACAGGCTTGGAGCTCTGAAAGTCCCTATCTTAATTCTTGGTATTGGCTAAACCGTGTTGAGGAGCAAAACTTGAGCTAAGAGCAGTTTTAAGGTTCCTCCAGGCTCTCTTTTCCACGCACCTTGTACAAAACGGTCTCTCTTAGCATACTGTACTTTTATTTTCTGTGGTAGATGTTATCAACACAGACCAGATCTGTCCATTTGCTTTGCATGTGTGAAAACAAATCCCACTTCTCCTTCTGCGTTCTGAAAGTCAACCCTGGTCCTTATGTTGTCTTACAAGTCTCTTTGGGACTCCTAATTGATCTTATTCCTTTCTCTGTGGGTCTTGCCAGTGGAGTTGGGTCCTTCACGTGTCACATACTGTTCTCTCCTGCTGGATGCTGGAAGGGCAGACAACTGAGCTGAGGTGCTCAAGCAACAAAAGCAGATTTGAGCAGATGAGAAGGCTGATAGTTAAAAAGAGTTTTACTGTGGCCCAAATGTTGTGGGAACCTGTCTGAAATTCCAGCAGCCTGCTCAAATTGGAGCAAACAGCCTCCAGTGCTGGTTTGTCACGAGAAACAGCTTTGTGGAATGGCTAAAACCATTTCAGCAAAATCACATGAAGAAAATGCATATTGCAATTTCCATTTGGCCCCCGTTTCTGGACTGTGAGACAACTCACATGCTGAGAAATCAGAATTCATCAGCAGTTCAACAGAGCAGGGCAAAGCCTCTGCAGCTGTTCATAGACTTTGGCACAAAGAACAGCTTCCTGCTGGCTGGGGATCACCAGAGAGGGGCTCTTTGGCCATCCTTGTTTTTCTAGAGCTGTAAATACAACTGGAAAGGCTCCTGGAGCATACCTTAACCTTCTACATTAGAGAAATACTTGCACTGACCTTTTCACTCAGCTTTACTTCCACTTCATACTCCTTAGCAGTTCACTAACTCACTTGACAGACCTCTAAGTGCCCCAAAGTCTCCTGGAAAACAAATGAAAGACATTACCTGGCATGTTTTTCATGTGTGAGAGGCGGAATTCAAGGGTGGCTTCTCTGGTCAGGGAAAATATAGGAAATGGGATCAAGGCAGGATTGCTGTTCCTTTGTCATCTTTGCAAGGTACCTTTGCAAGGGTCTTAAAACATCCAGATGTCAAAAATCAAAAGGTTCCTCAGGCTGTTCCTGCACAGATCTGAAGAACAAAAGCTTCTGTATTTCTGCATAGCCTGAGCTTCATTTCCTTTCCTAGAACTGGAAATCATTTCATCTTCTGTTGTCCTTATAGTTATGAAGGACAGATTATGCCTTAATATCATTTTAATTCTTATATAATCAGGACAATACCTGAAGAAGAAACATGCCAATTCAGGTATATAGTCTGTTTCTTTAAATAAATAACTCTTGTGTTAAAGCCATTATACTCATGGGGTGTTTTATCCCCAAAATATTTACCTAACGCTGGTTTTGATGAAAACACAAGAGGTCAAGCTGTCCCAACTTGTGTTCTTCTGTGTTTAAGATGAGGCAAAGAGGTAGATGTAAATTTGTTTCTACTAGAGTCCGTTTGCAAAGTATCTGTTAATTTAGTTTAGAGAATAACTATTAGTCAAATGAAAAGGTATTTTCAAAATCTGTATCAAGGAAACAAGGATCTAAATAGTGGCAAACATTTTGTTTTCTAAGTGAGGACTGTGAGCATCCTGTTGTTACTGCAAAAATGAGACAAGATTTGAAATTTTCTGTGAAGTTTTATTAACTGTACCATTGCTTCATTGTTAATAACTAGTCGTTAGTCTCACTCGTATTATAGTCCAAAGCACTCAGAGTTTCCTTAGTTGTCATGACCTACAGAACAGATTTCAAAATTACTGAAGCAGTTTAGGACTCTAAGACTATAAATAAGGGGTATTTAGACCCACCCCCCCCCCCCCCCCCCCCCAAAATATTTTTAGATGTCAAAAGTAAAATAAAAAGACTTTATTGCATTTTAAAATAGCTGTAAAGACATCTAGTCCCCACTGGAGCTTAAAAAGCTGGGTTTAGGAGCATAGATTGCTTTGATTCTCAGTGCAATTAGGATTCCAGGTGTGTCTCTCCCTTCTAAACACTTTCAAATAATCTGGAAAGATGCCCACAAATCCAGAAGAATGTTTATTAATATTTCTGAGTTGGTTTGTGGTGGTACCAAACCGGGGACATCTGGAAGACTTACTTAAACAGTCTGGCTATCTGGATAATTAAATTACCTCTTTGTTATTTTTTTCCTCCTTCTTCAATACTGTGTGTCAGGTTTTATGAGAATTAGCTGGCCTGAGGATTGCCTTGTGATGGGAAATGCTCAGCACCGCTCAGGATTGAATTACCATTAACCTCAAAGACAAACACTGCTGTAGCACTGCAAGAAAAGAATCATTTCAGAGCAAGAAAAGCAAATCTGATTATTCTGAAACAGGGGAGTGTTCAGTACCAAAGAACAGTGTTTGGAAGAGCAGTGTCTCCTGCACTCATCCAGATTCATACTGTGCACATAATAATCTGTATTCATGGGGCTTTCAGCGAGCTCTCTGCACAACCACTGTAAGCACTTTGTTCGAGAACTTCTGCAAAATCTGTTTAAGACCGAGTCCAGCCACTTAGCACGTAATTAGAGCTGGGTCCTCTGCATAGCAGTAGGCACCACACTCGGCATTTGTCTTCGCTTCTGAGGGGTGAGTTCATTGCTTTGTTTCTCTCCACCAAGGTCATGAAATACATGAAGTTGTCTATTTAATCTCCAGATAAACACATTTCAGTGGCACATAAAACAACAGAGTGCCTGCTTTATAAACTGAGAGCAGCTGAGAAACACTTGTACAATACGGGAAGGGTTCTATGAATAGAAATGATCATTCAAACAGTGTGAAATTGGGGAGGAACACAAAGACACTGCACTGCTCCTCCAGATCTGATTTTCTTCCCAGCAGTCTTGCTCCAAGTATGCTCACATAGTAAACTTGTATTTTTGCCAGTCTTTTTCTTCTTTTTTTTTTTTCTTTTTTCTTTCCCTTTGTCACTGTTCCTTTCCTGCCCTCTATGTAGTTTCCTTGATTTCTTATTATCACCTGATCTGACCCATCGTGATGCAAAACTTCTGTGTGAGTCCTTGCCTTTTGTAAGGCTTTGGTTCTGCTTGGAAGGTCAGCAGCAACTCAGTGGCAATAACAGCAATTCTCACTGCAGCTGGTAAATTCTCACCACAAACCCATTCCAATGCTGACTATCCTCTGAAGAATTCTTCCATCTGCTTCTGCTAAGAGCAAATATCCAAACACTGCGAGCAACAGAAAAGCCATAAACCCACAATTTATTGCTCTCTTCTCCAAGAAGTGAAGGTTAATGTGCTTCCTCAATGTGGGCCATGAAGTGCGAACTTTACGACAGATATTAAGGTCAGAATTACAAAGTAAACAGTAGCAGTAAGAGTTTTGAGTACATGTAGCACAAATACTTTGGGAAAGGAGCTGCAGAGTAGGAATTAAAAAGGAAGGAAGGCTCTTGAGAGAAGCACAAGCTAAACAAAGATAATGTAATGTCTCCAGACCTAGTCTTGGACCACTTATTCAGGGAAGCTGTATTAAACATCATTATTAGCAGTCATTGCCAGGAGTGGCTGTGATTTTCCAATTAGACAGAAAACCTGCCAGCTGGAATTTTGCAGTTGCCTTCAAATCAAATTAGGCCTGCTTTTAGAGATTTTGATTTTAATGTAAATTTTAAAATTGGTGTCTTTTCTCTGATATTTTCTTTCCTCTGAATGTGCTGCTGGAGCACTCCATGGAAACTTCCTTTAATTTCCCTCTTCTCCAGGAGTGTTTATAGCATGTTGTACCACACTAACTGTCCAAGGAGCTCCAGTTTCAACACTGAGTGCAGGCAGGTAACACAGACTTTCAAAAAACTTCACACAATTACTTTGGGATCAAGATATGAAAGAACCCATCAATCCCATCTCTCAAATTAACTTTTTGACTATTAACCGTTTGACTATGTGGCATCCAGTTGGCCAAATGCATGGAAACCCTGTGATTTCTGTACATGGTATTCACTGCAGAGTGACTCCTAAATCATCATCATCTCATTCATAGAATCACAGAATGATTTGGCTTGGGAGGGACCTTAAAGTCATCTAATTCCATGTGCCATGGGTAGGGACACCTTTCACTAGACCAAGTTGCTCCAAGCTCCATCCAACCTGGCCTTGGACACTCCCAGGGCTGGGGCAGCCACAGCTTCTCTGGGCAACCTGTGCCAGGGCCTGCCCACCCTCCCAGGGAGGAATTTCTTCCCAACATCCAATATAAGCTCCCCCCTTTCATCTTAAAGCCATTCAGCCAAGGCAGTAAGTCAATTGGTGGGCAGGTAGTGAGGAACAGATGAGCAGGTGGTGCTTTTGTGGTGCAGCCAGCAAAAATTCCCTGTGGCTGGAAGGACTTTCTCCTTCATGTACATAAAGGATTACAGTTCCTGCTGTGGAATTTTAACAGAAATACCAAGAACTCTAAATCTCATTGTCTGACACAGCACAGCTGATTTGAGGAGAAAAAAATGGAGGAATTTTCAGATGTGTTGCAAAATATCACTCTAAATCCCGTGAGTTAAGAAACGCGCACTGTTAATATGCCTCTAGCATCTGTGGGAGTTCTATTTTAAAACTAGGATTAAACAAGATAACACACTATAGATCTTAACATATTCAATTTGCAGCAGACAAAACCCTATTTAATACCAATTACACAATATGTGTGAACTGGTATCTCAGTTGCTGTTTATATGAGCAGAGGGAATTTATAAAGCTGAAGTCTACTCATTCAAAAATAATAGTTTTAGGACTGCTTTGGTCATTCCACGAGAATGGAACGAGTTTTGTGATCAGTTTATCAATTTCTTCACTGACAAGTGAGATTTTATGATTTTTCTCAGCAATACTAAAACTGATTTGGCTCCTACAAAATTTGCTAACCAGCTGTGCACACGAATCCAAATGTCAGGATTATTTAGGCAAAATATCTTTTTTCCTTCTGCTCTGAACCATTGAAAAGGTGAACCAATAAAACTCACCCCTCTAAAAGGAACTGTATGTTTGGTCAAGGAAAATGTTTAGCAAGTGCCTGTGAAAGATCCTCATTTGGAAAGCAATAAAATAGTCCGGGGCTGATTGTCTCTTGAACTTACTGGAGCGAAACCGGTGTTGATGCATGCAAGCAAAAGCAGATTAGGAGCTTCATACAGGACTCTTTGCAGTTACAGTCTCTGCTGAGGAAAATGGTTTAGGAGTGTAATTTATTCATATCCTTGTACTTTCTACTTTGGCTTCTTTCCAGGACTTGTTTGCCTTAGAGTTCCAGATGCTTATTTGCTTAAAGGGTAGCCCTTTCTCCAGCCGTCTGTCTAACAGTCACTTAATATTTATTTGTTTTTACAAATGTGTTCCCCTGTGTTCTCAGTCCATATGTCACAAAAAAACCCTATAATTCCAACTCTACATGGAGTACTGACATTATCCTTTCTTTCCCATTCTAGACTTTGACTTGACAGTTCTTTTCCTGACCCTGTGTTTCCATCCTACACAACTGTTCTACAACCAGTCCTTTGGAGTTTTTATTCCAACTGCTGTTCTGCTCTTGATGCAGCTTTTATAGAGGTGTTTCTGTTCACCTCTCTGCGTGTTCTGGAACATTTCTTCCAGCTTGTGTGGTCTACCTGATATTTAATTTGCCCAGTGGTGAAATTTATCCTTCAAAGCCCCTTCTTCCCTGCTTCATCATTCTCTTTGTGTAACACAAAACAAACCCCCCTAAACCAACTAACCAAGGAGCAAACTGATCTTTTGGGTTTTCTCCCTTTAGTCAGCAGTCTGTAAGGAGCCTTCTCTGAATTCTAATAATGAACTTTAAATTTCCTTCCTCTCCAAACTCCCTGACTCTCAGAGCCTGAACAGCTCACATTCCTTAGACACCTCTCTGCTCCTCTTTCCAGCTTCTGCTTCAGAACTACCAAGACTAACTTCAGTGATACATACCTGGACTTCAGTGACATATCCAATGACTGCTGTGATATATCCATTGACTTCTTTTTGCTGAATGGGATGTTCCCTTTCTGCTCTTATTTCCATCACTTTCTCTGCTGTCTTTTCATATGAAGAACTTTTCTTCTAGTATTTAATAAAAAGCTGTTTCTGACCTTTGCCATCTCATGATCCTCTCTGTCCTCATGATTTTGCCCCTTTAGTGTTACTTCTGGAACACGTCACATTTTCCATTCCTTGATATTTTTCCCTCCTTCATCCCCTCACTCCCTGCTTCCCTTGGGAACCACCTTTTTGTTTTCATTACTTAAATTGTTTGCTTATGACTCACAGAAGTCCAGGTACACTCTGCCTGCCTTCTGTAAATTGAGTACCATCCCTGTCTCCTTCCACACATCATCTCATTTGTTTCTTCTATGCTTTATTTCCTCCTCCCCAGCTCGTTTGTTCTGCCCATCTCCAGTCAGGGATCCTGGCAGTGCCCATACATTCTGTGGTCCTGTCAGATGTTCTCAGATCAATGATTTTTCTTCATTTACAAGACTGATGGAAAGCAGAGTGCTGCTGTCCTCAGGAAGTTTAAAGGGTTGAAAGCAAACTTACAGTAAAAAAAAAAAAAAGTTTGAAAAATCTCAGGAGTTATGTGAGAAACTTTCAAAAGATAAATAAGGAAAATCAATCCTGCTAAATAAGCTTAAATCTAAACCAACAGTTTTCTCTTGCTGAAATAATACCAAGGAAGAAGATTTATCTACAGTATTGATATTCTTAACTGCCTGTATCCAAGCTATGACTCCCATCCAAAGGGAGTGCTCCACGGAGATGGGAATACAGGATTAAACTATAAAACAGATCTGAATTTTTATACATATGCATATCTGTATAAATAGAAACACAGGCCCACAGATGTTTGCCTACCTAAACCGAGGACCAGATGTTTTATTGTCCTAAAGTTGCATTTTCTATTAGGGATTGAAACAAAAATGAAATGTGGTTTTACTCATCCACTTCACAGAATCCCAGAATCATTTAGGTTGGAAAAGACCTCTAAGATCATGCAGTCCATTTGGAAATAACAGAATATATTTTCATATTTGGAAATAACACAACTGGCATTTGAAACCGGAGAACACTGTACTTGATTAATTGATTTGTGTTGAACTAAGCTAAGAAAGAGTGTATGTTTGAAGACAAATGAAGGGCAGGCTTTCTCAGTTAGCAGCTCTGACCTTTTCAAGTTTTCCATCTTAAATAATAATTGAAGCCATAAGTAAATAAATTCAACTTTGCCTGCAGACGTTGAACTCTTTAATGTCCTTTTCCTCAGACACAGGCAGTGCCTGATATTCCCGGCACAAACAGGTTTATCATGCCCCGTGCTGGGGCTGACTGGCAGTCTCTGGGAACTGTTTTCTTTCCTCCAGCCACGATTAAAAAGCAGTTCCAATCAATAAATCTGTGCCGTTCCTGTCAATGGGAACTCTTGCCTGGGGGCGTCTCCCGTGTCCCAGAGGTGTTTCTTTGTTGCTTCAGCTCTGCTGTATTCACAGGAGACCCCAAAGCGCAGGCAGTGTTGTTTACCCGGACTGCCCGGTGGGTTGGTTTGAGCCGCCTGCTGGAGCCGGAGCGAGCTCTGCAGAGCGCGGGGACCGCTCCCGTGCTGGGGGCACACACAGGGATGCTCTTTGAGCAGCTCAGGGTTCCAGCATCACCCCTCAGGGAATCTTTGCTCTGGGAAGATCAAATATTTAAACACGTGCCCTTGGCTCCTCTGGCCTCTTCGTGGGAAACTGGGGGGAGAATTATAGAAAGGTCTCTGGTTCTGACATGGGGTTTGAGCTGAACTTCCCCACTTTTCAAGGATGTCAGAGTTTTGCCTTTTCTTGAGCGAGGATTATCTTAGTTGATCAAAGAACAATATGTGAGCAACTAATCAGTTTTAGGTTCTCTTTACTCCAGTAGTAATTGTTTTAATGCAATCGATTAAAAAGGAATTTTAATGATCTTACTAATTGTGCTTTTAAAGGAAATATGACAGTTATTATTGAAGTCTTAATTTATTATTTCCCATGGAGATTGCTCTGGAAAATCAAAACATAAGCTTTTAAAATGTGACATCCCCTGCAGCCTCACTTGTTTATTTCAGATGTTTGCATGTCATTTTTGTAAATAATGGTAAAATAGAAACAGTGAATTGTATTCAGCTCATAACTTTTTCCATTTCGAACTGCTGTGTTGTGAGAGATGCAAGAGAAAGGTAATACTCCTGCCTGAATTCAGCAAATGTAGTACAAGTTCCCATGCATCTATACAGCCAAGGAAAGCGTCCAGTTTATTTCTTTAACGGACTGCTTTCCATGGAAGCACTAGACTGTAGCTGCCTATAAACACAAACACTGGGCACTAGTCAGCAGAAATAAATGCATTCAGCTACATGTTGCACATCTGAATTATTTATTCAGAAATAATAAGCATGCTTTGTCAACACATGCATAGAGGATTTTCTGTGTTACATAGGAGAGCTATTGTAGTGCCTTTCCTCAAGAATTTCTGAACTAATTTAAAGTATTCAGGAAGCACCCTATTCACTTTTAAATGCCCAGAGTCCAGACTGTAGGTCGAAGCTCACTTATCCCATAAATTTATTTTTCTTAAATTCATAAAGTATGGGTAGCATTACAAATGTTAATGCTACTATTATAGGATCATAATTTAAAAATACCAGCATTCTCAAAAGGCTCCAGCAGTGTGTCATTTCCCTGCTTTATTAAAATGAATGAACAGATGTACAATTTATTTCTGCTGAACTATCATCTAAATTCATAAGCTATTTCTCATGTGCCTGAAATCCGTGTTGGTTTCCCATTTTCCTTGCCTTAGAAAAAAAAAAGCATCACGCTCACATTTATCACTCAGGGGATATAAACGAGCAGTGTACTCTCCACTTCATTCACTTTACACTAATACCCTCAATACAATTTAAATCCCATCTCTTCAAGGCTATTCAGCAAAGCCCAGGCACTGGGACACCCAGGATCCCATCGGAAAACTCCCTTGCCATCTCTGCTGAAGGTTGGCAGGTGTGCTCCAAGGGCATTATCCATTCTCCCTGGCCCAACCCTCCAGGGTGGCACAGAGCAGCTGCATTTAACCTTCTGGGTTGGCATTTACGCTGCTGGTGGAGCCCATGCAGCTTCCCAGCTGGAAGTTGGGCAAAACCAAGGAATGCTGAGTGGGAAGTGGGGGAGGTGAGAAGGTTGGGTGTAGCTGTAGGGACGTTTGCAGCCAAGGGACGCGTGTCAGCTGGCCCCAGGCACCCCAAACATGTTGGATGTGTCCTGCAGCAGTGTGGGAACATGGCAGGTGCTCCCTGGGAGTGGCACACAAAACAACACCATGCAGGGATTAGATGGGATAAAACCACGGAGGCTTAAAAGCACGGGAAACAGACATTTTTCCATGGGAAGAAATGAGAGAAAAATCCCAGACAGTGTGCTCTCGGCCTGTCACAATTCTTGTTTGTTGGCAAGGTTTGTGGGCAATGTAAGAGTGGCATTTTCCACTAATTCCATGTGAGGAATGAGTGGATGAAATGTTCTAGGGGTTCTGGCAGCATTTCTTCTGTAAATCCTATTTCTAAGGGTTTATATTGTAAGAAAATCAGAAAATTTTCAATGGTTTGAAGCTGAAAACTGAATTCTCAGGCTCAGATTCTGGTTTTTTAGTATTTTTCTTTGTTTTTTTTTTTTCTCCTTGTAAAAATCACTTTGGCAAAGAGAGTGGTGGAACAGAATGTGAATCAATCTGCTTTCTTCATTTCATAGCTGCTCCGGAATTTAAATGCAGGCCTTTAAATTCCTCTTTGCCAGACAATTCAGGAAAATGATGAAGTAATGGTTGAGATTTGTTAAAAAGCATGACTTTCTGAAGAAATCTTGTCTGCTTGGCAGGAGCAGTTTGTTCCTGTGGGACTGCAAGGGAAGAGTTTTTAATTCTCTAGTAAAAATGGAGGAGTTCTGGCTGGAGCAGGAATTTTGCTGCAGAAAACCTCAAAACAATTAAATTTCAATGTCCAGTTTTGCTAGTCTTTGTTCCCTTAGAACCCTTCCCCAAGCTGAGATCATAATTATTTCCCCCTCCCCTTTCCTTACATTTTGTTGCCAAAAGCGAACATGACCAGCCAGGGAAGCAAATGCCAGAGGCTCAATTTTCATCTTTTATCTGCAGTAAGGAGGGGAAATGTGATTTTGCAGTTACACTCTGTATCTCCAGCTGTCAGCACCAAATCCAGGGTAATGAAGAATCTTGTGCCATGGGGAGTTTGAGACTGGAATCTCAGTTAGGAAAGTCCTTCCTATCACTTGCTTTTTATCACTGTGTTTTGTTCTTGGCAATCCAGGGAGCTTTCTGAAAGTTAATGAGCATCGTGAACCTTAAAAATGTTAGAAAATTAGGCAGAAGTGTTTTGCTCTCTACAGATTATCGGATTTGGGCTTATCATGGCTTTTGCAGGGAAGGGTTGTCAAGATATCTTCAGGTCCCTCCCTCCCATTTGTATAATTTCCAGTGTTTGCTTCTTTTTCCTTCCAGAACTTTGAGGTTACAGTCACTGTGATCTCCCAGCAACCCACTACAGTCCTTCATCCCCTCTGCTAGAAACAAGCTTTGCCCCATCTCTGATGAGAATTTTCCTTGTCTCCATTGAAGTCCATCCCTTTTTGGCCTTGTCCATGTGGGGGTGACCCACAGACAAACCTTTTACCCACAACAGCCCCGGGGTGCATTTGCTACTCAGAATTCTCCCGTACACATGGGTTTGTGTTTAATGTGGAGAACTGATGATGTTCTTTGGGTGTTTTCTCTTTCTTTGTGATTTTGTTGTGGAACAGGCTGAAAATATTTCATACGTGAAAGGGAGTCTCTGGCCACTGTACAGGGCTCTGCAGGCACTCTCTGTAGTCTCCCTGGTTCCACGTCCCATTTAGGCACACTGTGATCTCCCCCACATCTCTGCTAATACCCCAAACTTCTGACCTGCAATTATCCTGCAGCTCCCGGTTGGGGTTTTCCCTAAGGTGGAAGGGAGCCTGACAGCTGTGCCAGGCTCTGTGCTGTGGGCAAATGGACACAGGGGCTTAGGAGGAGATCCATCAATTCCAGAGTTAGTTGGGAGTGAGTTTCATTAAGAGAATGTTTTATAACCATATAGCATTTTTCATTCCGAAGAACCCCAAAGGAACATAGAGAAAATGGATCTTCTCTGTGGGCAAGCAGAAGATTAAATTGCAACTTTCTGCTGCTTGCAGGGGAAATGGAGGTGTAAGACTTCATTTCCTTTATTAAAGAACACTACTCAGGAAAATTGCTTTAATTTCTAAAGAATCATTGCAAATAATAGCTAACCCTGTTATTGTTGTACTCAAAATCTTGTTGATGGCAAAGGGAAAGCCCATCTTATATATAAAGGTGAAAATTTATTGTTAGTAAATATGAAAACTAATCCAAGTCCATACTAATCCAAGAATCATTGTTAATTCAGATTGAACTACAGAAAAAAAAGAGAAATTTTGCAACTTAGAAATACTTACAACAGATACAAAATTTTTTTATGCACCCTTCTTAGCTCCATCCCCTTTTCCTGCTGTTACTCTCACTGATCCCTTGTTCCTCTGGGTCATAAATCTGGTGGTTTCAGTCCAGTGCTTGTGGTCAGGGTGTCAAGGCAAGTTGTCAGCACCTGGAGTGCTCGGCCAGGACAAACATGGTGCTCATGCTGATCATTTCCTCCTCCTCCCTTTGGGATAATTGGGATCACATTTATGTATTTGCTAACATCCTTTGGAGTGTTGCTCTTTCTTCACCGGCCTGAAGCCCCATGTTATGTCCCAATTGGCCACATATGACATCTCTTACATTGGTTGGACACTTTTGAAGTGCAGTGGAAGCTCTCCACGACCATGAGGGCCCTGGGACTGCCATAACCAGCCCACCTTGGGGCAGAAGGCAGAGCTGTGGCTGTGGCAGCCTCAGGACTCCCAGTAAGGAATGTCTGTGTCTCAGCAGACCCAGGATCGTTGTACAGGGTGCAAAACTAACCAGCAGGCACCAAACTGAGCTGCTGGGCATTTGTGCGTGAAGCGCCTTGAGGCTTTCAGGGAGTAGTAAGAGGTCCTCTTTTATTATTCATCCCAGACACAGCCCTTGCTGCTTCGGGTGAGTGAAGTACAGAGCTGGTGCCTTTAATGAGCTCCCCAAACTCCATCTGAGCACTCACAAGGATGCTGGGCTGTCTGAACTAGGACTGTCGGGTATCACAGCTGACCAAAACCTCTGCTTATTAGACATATGAAGTGGTGCTCAGCTAAACAATATTAAAAATCTACCAAAAGCAAAAGTACAGCTAAAATATGGCAGTGGCAAAAGGGACAAGTGAGGAGAACAAAGAGGATTCTTCTGAGCCACCGGCAGAGTGTGTAGCCAGGAAAACCATAACTGAGCTATGAAAATGTGTGTCTGTCAGCAAAGGTTATTGTACAGGTTAATACAGGCATCTTTTCTTCCTCTGCTTTTCCTTTCTCCCTCCAAGCTCAATGCCTCTGACTTTATGAGTGAAAATATCACAAGTAATTGAAGTTGCAAACCCCAGCAGAATATTAAATTAGAAATTAAGCAAAAATGCCCATCAGTTGGAGCACAGAAATCCTGGGCAATTTTTCTAATGCAGTGTTACAGCAGTTGGAATATTTTTTTCCCCCAACTGCTTCACTGACTGAATTGATTGAATTAAATGTGTTCTGTGGTGCCAGAGAACCTCTGACCCCAGTTACTCAGGATAATCAGGGGGTAATCAGCCTGCTGTGATCCGAGCTCCAAAGGAACAAGAATACTGCAAGGTTCAGGGAGCCTGTGCTGGCATTAATCAGATGTTGTCAGGGTTTCATTATAAATCCTAAAGACCACCAAATTGATACAACATGGTTTAATCCACTAAAAATTAGGTATCTACATATTAATCACCAAGCTGAATATCTGAAAGTGATTGCTTTTCTAGTAAGTGAAGTCAGGTGTCAGTGCTTTGGAATGTCCCACAGTTTAGTAATAAATATAATGATCAGCATCAGCACAAAAGTAGCATTAGCCAGATTAAAAAAAGATTTCGTTCTAACCTCAGATAGATTTTTTCCTCCTGTTGGAGTTTTACAGCTCCATTGATATTGTTCCTCATGTTTCTACTCTAATTATGAGCTTACCCAGAAGCAAGAAATAGGATATGTTTCTAGTTACCTGCAAGCACAGCATTTTTCTGCCTTCCAAGGGGAGGAAGGTTGGCTGCTGACAGTATATCACACTGCTGTGTACAGAAATAAAGTGGTATTTATTGTCCCTTAAAATGATTTCCCCTAGAACTGGCAAGCTCAGTTGAAAAATCTGTATCTAGAAATGTGTGTTAGGATCCAATTAATTTCCAGTGTATTTACTTGCTCTCCTTGGGAGGAGTTCAGTGTGGCAGAATTGATGCAGATGTATGAGCATATTATGTGGAGGTTTGTACAGCAGAACAGTCTTAAGAGAGAGGAAAAGCACAGTCACTTAATAAACTAATGTTCTTCATACATGTCCTGATTTAATAAGCATTCAACCCTCTGGAAAAGGTTTTTGATACCAACCAAATTTAATACCAAATGTTTACTTATCTTATTGGTGTCACCCGTGTTTCCTGAGAACTGCCTTTATTTCTGTAGTTGGTCTGCTTGGAACTGGAGACCTTAAGCTGCTGCTTGAGGATTTCCAAGCACACCACTGCATTAGCTGTGACCAGAGGGAGGAAATGGGATGAAATCCAGACATGCCAGCAAGAGCCAGCCTTAGTGACTCCTGGCTGCAGAGGTGAACCGCCCTGCCTGCTCCCACCCCGACTGAGCAGGGAGTACATTTGTGCTCAGGGTGACGCTTCTCACCTTCCAGCACCGTGTTACAGGCACAATAACCGTGATGAGCCACTGGGACAGGCCCTTTTTGCTATTCACAGAATCACAGAACAGGGTCGGAAGGGACCTTAAAGATCATCCCATTCCACCCCTTGCCATAGGCAGGGACACCTTCCACTGTCCCAGGTTGCTCATCCAGCCTTGAACACTCACAGGGGTGGAGCTTCCCTTGGCAACCTGTGCCCGGGCCTCAGCACCCTCACAGGGAAGAATTTCTTCCTCATGTCTAATCTAAACCTACTCTCCTTCTGCTTACATGGACATTCCCACTTGTCCATGTAAAAAGTCCCCCATCCAGCCTTCCTATAGGCTGTCCAGAGCACTTGGCCGGCCTTGACCTCCCTGCCAATTTTTGGTGCTCACACGTGAGCTGGGGAGCAATGCCAGCAAACTGTGCTCACCCCCAATCTCTAAATACCTTAGAGAGAATTCAGTATTGTTCACTCCCAATCCCTAAATACCTTAGAGAGAGAATTCAGTGTCAGCCACGTATAAAAATCCTTTGCTCATTTTCATCCTCCTTATTAATAAAATGGAACAAATGAACACTTCACTTACACAGAATATGCCCAGGCTGCAGAGGTGTTTGTGTTTGAGAAGGATGTGTACAGAGTGTGTACACACATATTCTGTTAGGAAAACATAAATTACCAGTGAGAAAATGAAAGGGCCCTGAATGTTCCCTTTGTGACATTCTAGACAAGAAATAAACACACAACGGGCACTTACAAAAGGAATGTTTCATTTTTGCTTTATTACAAGTATTTTTCTTGCAAGGAAAGATGAAATGAGCGGTGGCAAAAGGAGCTGGGTGGTGGGAGATGGAGACCATCAGTATCCTTAGAGCAGAAAGCAATACATCCATTTAGCATACCTTGGGTTTTTCCTGACCTTTTCCCAGCTGTGCAATGCAAGCCATACATCTGTTGCTGCATTCTTCGATCCCTGCAGATGTGCAGCATGTGAGTCTCAATATGGGCTTAAATCACATGTGTTGTCAAAACAGGCCACCCCAGCTGGCAGTGAACTCCCTCCTGAGCCTTCTGAAGCCTCCCATCACAGTGTGGGATGGGGAGGCTCAGATCACCCATAGCCATTAGTCAAACACACTGCATTTATTTCTGTTATTCTTTATTCTTGACCTTGGAAAAAGACTTTTCCTGTGCCAATAGGGTTAGAGACCCCAGGTCCTCGCTCTTCCCTGGCAGGGTTATGAGAGCTCTGGATGTTCAGGATATGATAAAGATTTTTCTGCTATGGGAGGAAAACAGAAAAGGGAAGAGATCATTCATCATGGAAGTTCACCTGCGTCTCTGATCTCTAAATGACTCTTCTTGTATCAGAGCTTTTTCATAGGGCAGTAATGTTTTTCTCAGTGAATGCTGAGCAAACTGGATGTAGACTAGATAATTTGAGGGGGGAAAAAAATCATGTATATCCAGTAGAAGGAACTACATGCAGTAGACTTCATTCATCACTTTGTCAGCAGACTTGGAAGACTTATTGTGTTCAGATGGATTGAAATATGGAGTGTTCAGCCCAAATTCTCCTTTCCCCACTCTGATTTTCACAGAAAACAAAATGCTGGCTAGAGATTTCACTTTTAAAATTCAGACAGATTCTGTATCACTGCAGATAATCCTGCCTGTAAACTTCCATCTGTACCTCCTGCTTCCACTGGAACAGTGTGAAACCTTGCAGAGTTCTTATCTGCTTCCAAAATAGAGCTTTCAAACCTGGATAACTTCAGACAGCTCTCAGCTGAAGGGGCTTGTAAATCTAGGGCATCTCAGCCCCGTCAGTTGGCACAACCTAAAATGCCAGAAGTTTGGGGAATTGATGAAATTTGTAGCTGAAATATTGTAGAGATATTGTTGCTTTGAATGGTGCTCACCAAAGAGCCTGGGAGGAACTTTAACCACCGTCAAAACATCTGCTGTTGGCAGCCTGGGTCATGATCAGCTGCGAACTGGCACAATGAAAAACTGCCTTGTTGGAGTCAGTGCCCTCCCAGGGCACAAAAGGCACGGTTGCTCGTTTGGATCCATATGCTGCTCCTCCTCAGCGAGGCAAAGTCTCCTTTATATTGCAGTTTCCACCTCTGTGCAAGGACCAGGCTCAGCAGCTTGGTAAGAACATGGTTCAGTCTTGAAATATCAAGGTACCAAAACACGTGAACAAAATGCCTCTAGATTTTTATCTAGAAAATTTATGTTCTTTCATCTACTTAGAATGAAGCATTCCTTTCTTTGTTGTTGTTGTTGTTGTTGTTGTTGTTGTTGTTGTTTTGGTTTTGGTTTGGGTTTTGGATTTTTTTTAACTTCCATTAGTTTGCTTTTGTATAGCACTAAAATACAGTTTTCACACATGTGTGAAAAGAAGTCCTGGAAGTTACCTTTGTAAAGAAAAGTCACCAAATCCCTTCTCTATTCCTACAGGTAAACATGATAATAATTTAAACTGCATCAGTAGTTTTCATCTACTGAAGCTCCTGTCACTGCCCAGCCCCCTGTGCATCAGGACAGAGGCCACATTGTGTTTATTCATACACGGGAGCAGAATAAAGCCATTGGAAGAATTTCTCCTTCATTCCTCTCAGTCTTCCAGACTTACTGGTCTCTGGATACACATGGTTAAATGTTAATTAAAACATTTTAATATATAAAAATTGTATATATAAATTTTATATTAAATTCTCCTTTTATATACCACTTCAGTGTTCAGAGAGGAGTAATTTCATCTGTCCTGCTGTTCAGGGGCCTAAATGGTACAGGTAACAGCTTCAAGAGTTAAAGAGGACCTGGTTTTGGAACCCATTCCTTGTCCAGACCCAAAGGTGACAGTCTGGGAAGTAATAGGAGGGATTTGATCCTTCTGGGCCTGACCCCTGGAGCAAACACATGCCAGCTGTGGCTGGGCTGGCAGGGGAGGCAGTGCACTGGGTGAGTTCCTTGCCATGGGTAGCAGGAGGCTTCCACACAGCTTTCTCGGCAGTAAAGCCCAACCATATGTATTCAGATGTTAATATTCAACAGCAGAAAAGCTGGCTTGGGTAGGAAAAAGTCTCTGTTAAAAATGAAAGAGGAGCATTTTACAAGGCCTCCCTCCCTTGTCACTGCCATTAAGATAAGTGAGAACTGTATGGATTGATGGGGGAAAAGGAGCCTGTAAAACCTTTTTGCTCCTGGCTGACAGTGGATGCTGCAGGGGATGGAAAATGAAGAAAAATCCAGCTAGGTCTATTCTATTTAAGGTTCATTCCATTTAAAGAAGACATCCAGCATCTCAGAAAGAAGACAGGCTTAGCACTGCTCTTGATGGGAAGTGCACTGAGGAAGAAATAATACATGGCTGGGTTGGCTGAGTGCAGCACGAGTGGTCTCAGAACTGTGACAGGCAGCTCTGCCCGGTCCCTTGGCAATGCTGCTGCTGCTGGAACAGGTGAACAGATGCAGTCAGCCTTGGTCACATCATCATTTTCTAGGATGCTCTTGTTTTAAACATAAGGTTTGTTCTACCTGCGGTGGAAGAATTTTTTATAGCTAAGAAAATAGCATCATTATTTGAGTTTTTCTCAAAAAATGCTTTAAATGTAATGAACACAGTGACCTTTCACTGTCCTCTGTCCACATGGAGAAAGATTCTGTGATAGGACCATCATTCAAGAAGAGTCCATTGTATTTGTGGTACTTCATTTATTCTAGAAACAATCAAATGCACCTTGCATTTACAGGTGGAAAAGTGAAGGAGAATGAATCCTTCCTACATTATTTATATATTCAGGGGAGAAAAAGAGAGTATGTTTGTCTTCCTTCTGAATCTTTAGACAACTGTGCTACATTTGATGTACACCTGCAGGTAACAGGCTTTGAAGCAGGCGTTCAACATATCATTAATACATGTTAGAATTATCTTTTTACCTTCACTCAGTGAGACCATGAGCTGGGCTGAGACAGAGCAGAGCATAATGTCAACAGAAGTCTGACAAAACAACTCCAAAAAGTGGTTGTTTTCAAGTATCCTTCACCATCACTTATTTATAGTCCCTGAATGGCTTTTTAGTCTTCTGCAAGCACTTAAATGAGAGGATCGAATCCAACATCAGCTCTGAATGGGCTTTCAGCAAAGCTGTGGGAAAGAAGCAGGAAGAAAGTTCTTTAAATCAATTTATGAATCTTTTGAGGTTCTTATTCTGTAGAACTTCCAGAGTTTTCTAACGCTTATATCTGCAAGAGGAATAAAAGGACTCTTCATATTGACAGCCTTATGGGCAACTCTTGCAGCACCCAGCAGGTTATCCGTCCGTCCGTCCATCCATCCATCCATCCATCCATCCATCCATCCATCCATCCATCCATCCATCCATCCATTTTACCTTGTGATTTTTGCATTCTGATACTGCAAGCAAGAATATTCATTCAGTCCTTCATTACTGAGTCCTACTTTTACTTTGGAAAGTAAGTGGTGTGTGCCTTGAAAGCTCACAAGGCATTTACAGTACAGAGCCTGTGAAAATCATTCAAAAACAAAAAGTGAAAATGAATCCAAAATTATTATGATCAATTTCATATATTCAGAAAGGTGTTTTTCTAAGCTACAATTGAATTCTTTCTGTAATTTCACTAGGGAGATGAAAGAATATTATGTACTTAGGAAAAGTATAGAAAAACCTGAAAGAAACACTTTTAAGTTTAGAACAGATATAGTGCCTCCCAGCCAGCATTATGGCAGTAAGACAATGCCAATAACTAAAGCCTGTTTAGGTGACTCACAGCTATAATTTCTGGTTTGCATCAAGTTTACACCATCAAATCCTTGCCATGCTATGATAATGCTTTTTATTTACATAGTGTCTTTTATCTAAGTGGCTTTCAAAGTGCTTCATGTGTTGCTTGATGTGCAGCTTACAGAAATTGAACCCATTACACTAATACAGATATTTTTGTAGTGGAATTCAGCTGCTCTTTGCGTCCACACAGTAAAGGCTATGCACAGTCTTAAGAGAGAAAACACCCCCCAACTCTGTAGAAGAGATCAGGGAGGATGAAATACCAAGTTACAACTTGCCTTGGCCACAAACTTGACTATTGAATTGCTCACATGGGGAGGTCAGTACAAAGTGCAGTTGGTCAGGTGCTGGTTGGCAGCCCCTGGGCCCTTGTGCTGGGATGGAAGGGGAACGAAGTATCAGCAGCATCACTTTGTCCAATGCAGATGTTGTGCCAAGTATTCCCTCCTGGAGCTCCAAGCTCCAGGTGACTTGGGTTATTATCTGCCAAGCTGGGCTTTGTGTCCCACTGAATTCCATGAGAAATGTCCATTGCTGACATTTACGAGATTCCCATCCCTGGTTGATTGAGAATGCAAACCTTGGTGATCATTCTGAAAATTCATTTGTACTGGGAGATATTCCACATACAGAACTATGGAAAATACATTTCTTCTTTAACAAATAATTACTGGAAACTCAGGTACTGAATGCCAGTGTGCAAAGCAAAAGGCACAGACAAAGAGTGAACAGGTTGCAAGCATAAGCTTGTCATCATATTTTCAAGAAATTAGATAAACAAAATATGACTGAAAAAGCAGAGTGGACTTCAGTGGAGGAGCACAATTACAACAATGCAATTTGCCTGTGGAATTTCTAACAGAGACATAATGAATTAATACATCCCATTATTTTTCATCTTTCGTGATATATAGATGAGGCAACAAACACATGATAGCAGCACAGAATACCCTCAGCTGGCATATCGCCCTGATAAATGCAAACTGACATGCAGTTTTAATTTGTTTGTTCTTGATTGGGAATCACAGCGTGCAGAATTCTAATGAGCCGTGGGGTAGCGATCACCACCCCAGACACGTTCGTGGTGCATTGTGTTTGCTGCTCGTGTCAGCTCTTTAATTTCGGTCTGTCAGTGCCCCACTCGAGAGTTTTTCAGCGGCTTCATAAAGGTGTTATTGCTGACTGCTATGCTGTTGTGGACAGCAGAATTCAGGGCATTCTGATTCAGTTAAGCTCATTTCTTCATCTCCTCTGAGAAGTCAGTAAACAGAATCTCACTTTCTGGAGAAACTTTAAATAAGGCTGTCAGGTAGGAGTCCAATTTTCATCCGGTCTGGGGACCGTTTGCAGTTATGTTGGAGACTGAGGAGGGCTTAGTGCCTGCATTCCCAGGGGATAACATTTTACAAAGCGATCCTTCCATGGACCTACCCCATGGTGGAAATGTGACAAGACTGTTTTTTCTTGAGACCATCCAAAGCCATTTTGCCATCAGTGAGAGCTGCCACTGCAGTGTCCCACCAGTTCACCCCAGAGCTCAGCGTGGAGGAGGATCTGGCACAGTGCTATATGCTGGCTCCACTAGGCAATAGCCACTAAAATTAAGCTAGGAAAGTTCCAAGGAAGAGAGGAGTCATTTGACTGCTGAACTGAGATTATCTCATCTGCTCAGAGCTCTGCTGGGTGTTCTGGCAGAGCTGTTTTGAACATTCTCTCCTTGCCATCCCTTTACTGACTCCTGTGCTGTAAGAAAGAGAAGCTGCTTGTTCTCACCCTCAAGGACTTCATGCCCAGTGGAACTGTACTTGTGGTCTCTCATAAGAATGTCCACTGGTCCATATCTTCTGCCCCATCAGGCAAACATTGCTGACTTGTTACATTTTCAAGTCTATTTGTGCATCCTCACAAGCTGCCCTACACCCTTGGGGGGCCCTTCATCTACATCCACCACTGTATTTCCTCAGTGTCTTTTAATTCCCTGCTAAATGTAGTTCACTCAGTGTTACCTCCTAAGTTGCTCTCTGTTATCTCTCTTTGTGTATTTTGACATAAGATTTTTGGTACAGGAAAAGAGTCCTTTATTTCCCTATATTTATAGAACTCTAAATATGACAGAATTGCTGAAATTTCTAGGCTGTATGCATGAAAGGCACAATGAATGACAGTATGGCCTGCCACTCCACAGAGCATGTCAACCTTCCATATTCAAATCCTCAGCAGGCGTAATGCACAGAGATCCTTCCAGCCAAATCCACTCTGGCTCAGGGTATTCATCTTCTAAGTTATTATTTTTAATATGGGTCCAAGTGACAGCAGTTTAAATAAAGTATTGAACTCATCTGCTTTACTCTTAATTTATAGTGGTGCTTAGGGGATGTGCAGATATTTAAAATGAGTAAAATCAATTAACTCGTGATCCAATTATTTGTGTTAACCACTGTGGGGCTTTGTTTTAGAGCACTGGTTCGGGCTCTCCCACTTCAGCCCCGTGCTTTGAGAGTGCGAACCTTCCACTGTGAAATATGATGAACCTGTGGCTCTAATCTAATTCCTATTTTTATTCTTTCATAGTGTTTTAATTCCCTTCTTTACTTTTGCTCTTGAAAGGGACCCAGTGTAAGTGCAACAGATTTTTCTAAATGCTAGAAAATCTATTCTTTATATAAAGGTGACTGAACAGGCAAAAGAATTTACCTTCTAGATGTGTTTTCCCAGGCCACACAATTTCACAGTAAATATGTGTCTGTTGGAATCACAACTCTGTGATTTATTACACTTTTCACATTATAAATTTAGAGCAGACCTATGTGACAACCTCTGTGTTCTGATCATTCTGCTTTTTCATCCCTCTGGCACAGATTTTAGTCTAATGTTCCGGACATCTTCAAATACCCTCTCTTGTTTGTGTGGTCATTTCTAAGGTGTGAAGGATGCTGGGGTGGGCGTATGGGATTGTTTCTCTTGGCACAGCCCTTGCCTGTAGAAATTGGCATTTCCTTGCCCTCCAGGACTCAGAAGATGGGCAGTTCTGTGTCCTTTCTGCACCACCAACCCTCTGCAGCTGAAGCCACTGAGAGCTCTTCCTAAATAAGGAGAAAATCAGGATGCAGAAGAAACCCAACCCCAGCTGAGATACCTTTGACTGAGATATCCTGACATTCAATATTTTTTGACATCGTGGCAACCTTTTCCATCACAGTCTGACACTGGTGGGGTAAAAATAATAGACTTATCTCAGGGCTTCCCAATTATGTGTGTGAATAAAACAGCCAAGTCTTCTAATATTTTACCCTAAAAGGTCTTACTGTTCCCAAGGTGAGCCAGGTAGTGTTGAATGCTTAATTGAATCAGACTAGAGGATTCAGGAAAAGATTTTTCTGGAGGATCAATATGAATCAGGAGCAGATGCCCAGTCAGATCTAAGGGTTAGGTTCTTTCATACTGGGCTCCCTGAAGTCGTCACCTTTTTCTATCGCTGAACAGAAATTGTTTGGTACACCTGTGGAGAAAAGTTCTGCCCCTTATGCTTTTGATGTCTTTTATTATCCATGCTCAAGTTGAGACAATATGAAATAATGTAAAAATATCAATCATGCTAATTGCTTATTTTCAATTAGAGTAAGAGCTGTCCAAGTCTGCTTTCCAGTCACAGCATTTGGCTGAGCTGGAAGGAATACAATCTTGGTTATTATTCTTCTGTTATTTTCAAGATTCTTAATAGAGTTTTTCTTTTAATTTGTTTCAAAGCAAGTGAAAATATTATTATATTATCATTTAGAGTTAATTAAACTGCAAATGAGCTTAATGAACTGTCTGAAACAAAGCTCAATCACAAGCTGTTACATATTAACTATCAAGACCAAAAGAATCTTTTAATTCTTTGTCAGATATACCACAGAAGACAGAAATAGCCAATCATTAATGTCATCCTTTTATAAAATCAGGTTTGAGGCTGGAAACATTGAACTGAATGCACACACTCAAATTATACAGCAAAATTGAAAAAAGGGTTTGGAAAGATAAGTCAAATCTCTTGGAAAGAAAGAAAACAAAGACAACTGGACACAGGGGAAGACATAGCTGTCTTTGTGTTTGAGTGTGAGGAGATCCATTTTACCTACTATTTGTTCAGATTGTGAAATCTACATATTAATAAAACACCATTTTCTGGATTCAGTATTCTCACAAAATCTTCCCTAGTGTTATGACATCATGTGGTCTGTGAGACAGAGCAAAAGACATTTACTCTTTTAGTCTTCAGCATTTTAGTCTTCAAGGTCCTGAAGCCACTCGGGTGCCTCTTGCCCTTGAGCGATAAATTGTCACCAACGATGAAGCTTTTAAGCAGTTCACGTACAGCCAAGCCCATTTGTGTCATTAAAGTTTATAATTTTAGACTTTTGAAGGCTTAATCCCTCGAAATGCTAAGATTTTCTAATGATCTATAATGGCAGTGCTGATGTTCAGCACTTCTCAGGATTAGCTGTGTTATCATTCTGGTTTATCCACCTACAAAGCAGGTATTATCTTATCACTCTTATATCCAGTGCTTTTAGCACGTCAGCCTAGAGTGCTTGAAAGGTGAGGAGTATTATTAAGTGTGACCCTCACAAGCTCTTCCAATGGTTTGCTTAATGTTTTTCCCACCTAAATAAGAATGATGCTATACATTGTTTGTCTGGAGAGTAAATTAGAATTTTCTCAGAGGGCTTGGCTGGTCCAATCACGCAGCTCTGCACACTGCACAAGGTCATAAAAAGTTCTTCCACTGCAAAAAGAAAGTAGCACTGACTTTGAGTTATGCAGACAAAGTGGTAGCATGAGGTCCAATTATTTCAGAGTGTCTTAGAGCAAGCCCTCCAAAAAATGCTCGGGGAATGTTTTTTGTGAAACATGTTTTGTGTCTTGATAACGGTGTAGAGAAAAATTAATGTGGGTGGGATAATTTATGGAAATTGGAGTCTGAAGTGCAGAATTGGATTATTTGTAAATAATTTGAGGGCAAGAGCGGTCTGCATTATTGAGTTTCCTCTTGCCTTAGCCAGGAGAATAGTTCCCTTTCTGACAGGATATGCACCTATGCAGCACTGCAAGTATTTTCGTGCTTCACTTTCCAGTCATGTGAGATGAACTGTCTGCTTTTGATCAGAACCTTCCAAGGCTTGATTCCTATCACGTCACTGCTTGTCTGCCATCTATTCAGTGGAGAGCAGCTGTAATGTGCTACCTCATATTTCATGAGTGAGAATGTATTATTTAGAGCCTATAACCATTCAGTTTCGGTCAAGGATTCCATCTTTCTCCTCTTGTGGTAAATAATTAATGCTGCCTTGGATGTTTCCTGTCTGTGTGTGGGGTCATTAATTGAAAACATTAACAGTTTCCTCTGTGTTTTTTTCCAGTTTCAAGCCACGGTGAAGGAGGGAGTCACAGGTGTAATAGTGAACTTAACCGTGGGTGACAGGGATGACCCAGTGACTGGAGCTTGGAGAGCTGTCTACACCATCATTAATGGAAATCCAGGGCAGAGTTTTGAGATCCACACCAACCCCCAGACTAATGAGGGAATGCTCTCTGTTGTCAAAGTAAGAACAATTTCCTTTTCCCCTGTATTCTTGGTTCATTGCAGAAGAGAAGGCACAGCAGGGATAAGTTATTCAAAGATACGTAGCTGGCTACTAGTCCTTGTCCAAATATGTACATAACCCCTTCTTTTGTCACAATAACCTTATTTTTTTAGTCCTAAGGACTGCCTGTTGCTAACTGGGTTGCCATTGTGCTTAAATAACAGCCAGGTTTGCAGTGAGCATCACAATTAACAGTGAGAATTTACAAGGCCACAGCTCTAAAGTCTCATGGAAATATTTATTGCCTGTCTTTGTATGAAGATAATTATGTCTCGCTCTTAGAAAAAAATTATCCTGGTTGCTGCCTATGCCAGAATTCTCTGTTTGACTTCAGAGGAAGCATTTTCAGTGCTTAAGACAAATGGAATGTATTTCCATGGCAGTGCTTTTGATTTCAGGGCAGGAGTCGAGGAAGCAACTTGTGTTATTGTCATAAGTAGCTACTAAGTATGACTGATTTGCTTGTTAAATCTGTAGTACATCATAAATAACCATGGACATATGAAAGTTGACTTATGTGTGTGAGGTATGGCAAAAAAAAAAAAGGTATAAGCTCTAGGACAGAGGGATATTTCCCTGTCTTTTTAAGTCTGTTATGTTCATTATCTTCAATGCCCTTTAGAACCGACATATCCTAACCTAACCTAAGCCTAATCCTAAGGTCTGACCAGGTACCAGGTGCAGTGAGTGCTGTTGTCAGCACTGACTCTGCCCCTCTCCCTCTGATTTCATGACATGCTTTACAGCCTTTAGACTACGAGATCTCGGCATTTCACACACTGCTGATCAAGGTGGAGAACGAAGACCCTCTGATTCCAGACATAGCCTATGGCCCCAGCTCCACAGCAACAGTGCAGATCACCGTGGAGGACGTGAACGAAGGGCCAGTTTTCCACCCAAACCCAATGGCAGTGACAAAGCAGGAAAACATCCCCATTGGCAGTGCTGTGCTGACAGTGAACGCCACTGACCCGGACACCCTGCAGCACCAGACCATCAGGTGGGTGCAGTGCCCTCTCATTTTCATCCATCAGAAAGTGGGAATGTCCTTTGTGCCCAAGGATTTGCCTCAGTACAGAATTACCTTCAAGTTGGGTTGGCTCTGCCTAGTGAGAAGTTGCAATTTATTGGTTTTTCCTGCAGGAAGGGGTTCAGTTTGATAAAAACACAGAACTGTATTAAACAGGGAACAATAGTCTTCCAGTTATGAGATTCCTACAGTAGAACAACCAAGTGCCACAAGCAATAGACACAGCTTTGCATAGTGTTCAAAATTGCTTTTAACCTGCTTGCTTATTCCTTTTCCTTCATGAGAGCCAAAGAAAATGTGTAAAAATTGAAAATGTGTATAGAAATTATTTATCTGTTTTACATAGGGTTTTAATCAGCTTATGAGCACTTACAATGTCCCTCAGTGAAATAACGACCATCCATCCCTGTTCAAGAGCTGAGAAAATATTTCCCAGTGAAAGACTGAAGCTAAAGCAAGCTAAGACTTGGCCTTGTCCAGATAAATGAAATTAAACTATTATTTCTGTGCTATGATAATATAATCCCACACACATGCCACGTACCAGGAGCATTATGTGGTATCACCATCTTGTATTTCGTTCCACCTGGTTTGGTCTTTTGGTTTTAGATTTGCTGAAAATGAAAAATCAACCACCTTGTTCTCCAGTACAAAAATGACTTTCCAGACAGCTTTTCTCAGCACTGGAGAACTGCAGGTTGGGCACTACCACCAGAACCTGCAGCTGTGATTAATTTTTCATCCTTCCTAATTTCCCCTCGACACCAGTGCATATAAAAGAGCATAAACCCCTCTGTGAGGATGACTTCAAAGCCTTACCTGAACAATGCACTGTCAGTCTATAGATTTCTCTGCTATCACAAGGTTTCTTAGCAGTGAGTGTGCACTTCTTAAAGAAGGTTTGACACCTGCACTGTTGTACACAAAGAAAGCTGCCCGTCTTTGAGGGGTTCTGTGTCAGTAACAAGTGTGGGTAAGCGTGTCCCTGCAGAGGCCCTGGATTTGAAGGATGAGAAGGTGAGTGTGCTCATCTCCAAGGCAGCAGGAAAAAGGCAATGCACATAATTAAAAGTTTCAATTCTCTGCATCACCTCAAAGACGTGTTGTGAACAGCATATGAATATTTCAGGTTTTTTCTGTCAAACCCACCTCTGACTTCTACCATTGAAATACCTGAAAGATGGTTCTTGACATATGTCGTTCCCCTTGTTTTCTAAACGTATTTATCTATAGAGGATGGATTTTTATTCTTAAGTTTAGTTTTTGCTCCAAACATTCCTTATTGCTTTCACTGTGGTCTCCCAAGTTGGTGCCCAGGGATGGAATTCCTGTTGCTTGTCACACAGAGCAGTCTGACCCTCAGCAGTGCTGCTCAGGGCCTGGCCTGGGCAGGGAACAGCTATTTGTTTCCTTTGAGATTTGGACTGAGTTTAAGAAACATAATTATTGAAGTTATCCACAACTTCATGTATTTTCATGGGAGATAAGAAGAGTCATACTAACTTAATGTATCTGTTGATTTTTTGGTGCTAAAAGAGAAAAGCCATGAAAATATAAGGATTTGGTTATGAAAACCAGCAATCCAGGAACTATAAACTGAAATGTTGCCCTTGACCTGCTGATTTTGCTGAATTTCTCCTAACTATATTGACACTGAAACTATAGGACATAGCAGGGAGCCACTGAATGTTCTTAAGTGAGCTTTAAGTATTGTGTGTAACCTGTTAAGTAACACAAACACATTTACACTCACCACATCTCACAACTGGCTGGGAAGGGACTCTCAAATCTTCCCTCTTAAGCCAAACAGAATTTTCCCAGAAGTTTTACTGTATCTGCAGAGAGGAGTGATCATATGCAGCAACTATGCCAAAGGAAGTGGCTGTGTAAGCTAGAGTAAAATAATGCAAATGTAATGGAAATCTGGGAAACGGTGGAATGCATCAGGAAAGGTTCATTTCCCTACCTTTGGCTAAAATAACAGGAAGGCATAAAGCAGCATTTCTGAAAGATGCTTTTAATAGTGACAGGTAGGGCTGGGACACCTGGCTCTAGCAGCAGTGAAAGAGGGGACCGTAGAATATAAAACAGCATCTGCAGTTAAGGACAGGGTAAAAATGGATGTCTGAAGGCCAAAACTACTCACCAGTTGTGGTCTGGCTGGAATGTTTTCTCCCAAGTTCCTGCAGGCAGGTGTGTGTTTAGAGTTTGGGCCAATGTGCAGGACTTTTACAGAGCACGCAGACACAAACTAGAGGGCTCTCAGACTGTGCTGCTTTAATTAAATAATCAGAGTCCTTACTGTGATTGTCCTGGTAAAATAAAGGCCAAGCAGGGACAGCACAGATTTTAAATGAGATATTACATTAAATATTAATGGCCATGAGCAAGTAGTGTTTTGTCTGCAGGAAGCAATGAATACCAGATTTGTGTCATGTGTGCTCTGTGACCAGTGTACAGCACCCCCAACAAGGTACAAATCTGTTCAAAATGGGCAGAACAACAGAGAATTAGGAATGGCGGTGTTTTTTTTTTTTAATTTTCAACCTATTACAACTGAGATATGTCTACCTGCAGGGATATTTTTAGTTAATTTTCTACATAAAACTTTTAGAAGGGGCTGATGATTATTTGCAATCAGGAAATTTAGTTACTCTACTAGATATAACATGATAAATGCATTTCAAGACCCATGAAAAGAGCAGAGAAACCATTTTTGCCATTGTCTGCAACGAGATTGAATTTATCCTTTGAACAATGCACATCTGAATCAGATTCAAATTACTTTGCTCCCAAAAACGTGGCTCACTTTGTAAAATTTCCTAAAGACAGCTGTACTTTTGAAGCAATTTTCCTTCTTATTCTTCAGCTTGAAGTGTTTTTGCAGGCTGAGAAAGAATTTGATTTAAAAGCTCAAACAAGCTGGCAAAAATGTGTTGCAGCGTGAAAAAAATAAGACTCCAACATTGGCAAGACTCCGGAGCACATTCCTCGAGCTCTGGCTCTTTGTCTGCCCAGGATCAGCAGGGAATTTTTGGGATCAGCCCTTCCCTGCTCTCCCCACACTGACATTCCAGAGGAGCTCCAGGTGCAGGGAAAACATCATCCTGGAAACCAAAGTGGGCTCGCACTGCCCGTGTAAATCAGGAGTTGAATCTTGCTCTGAAGCACACCCATTAAAAGCAGGTTAACACTGACTTGCACAAGTATTCCCAGATGTGATTCCCTGGGAAAAGCCAGCAGTGAGGACAGCGAACTTTGGCTGTGTGAGCTTTTCCACCTTACTAATGTTCATTCCAATGTCATCGCTCCCAGAAAAGAACTGGATCACATTTCTCAAATTCATTAACCTGCCTTTATTTTTTTTTTATTTTTTTGAGTATTTAATTCTCCCCGCAGTTTCCATCTTTTTTAGAATTAAAAAAAAAATAACGAAAGAAATCCAGCAGGCCCCATTTTAATTATAACCCAGCAATTTATTAATAGAACAGTAATGAAGTTTCTGAAATTTGATTTCTTAATCAGGGATCATTGTTATTTTTGTGCCAGATTTAAGAGTTTAATTTTGGATACTTCTTCCCAACCTCTGAAATTTTAATCAGAAGTTTCCAGTGTACATGTCAATGAGAAGTTAAAGGCCAAATTTAATAACATTTTCTACCTTGGGAAATTAAAAGAACCACCTCACTCTGAAATCCATTATTAACAGTAGCTCTTAATTAAACACAGTTATGGTTCTCAATATTGGTCTGTGTGATGAGATTGGTTTCAGTATTTTCCCCTTTTTCGGATTCAACAAGTCCAGGATATTCAATAGTTAGACTTTTAACTCTGTAAATAAGTTGTTTACTGCAGTGTATTTGTAATTTTTAATTAAAGCAGTGTTGTTTTCTGGTTTCATGGCTTATCATGGCAATATATTTTTATTACCTACTGTGCTGTTGGATTTTAAATTATTTATGTAAATATATTGTAGTATTTACTCTCAGTAAGCAATGTGATCAGTGCTTCAGAAATATCTTCACAAGAAAAGTTTATTATAGCTCTAAAGCATGTCTAATTCATTAAGTAGAATTAAAATGCAGTATTTGAAGCTGGAGAACTTCGAAACAGATCCCAAACTGCTGAGAGTTTTATGGGAACATGAAAGGCTGACAGAGAGATCTGAGGCAATGTGTGTAAATAGGGTATATATTGTTCATGTGTGTCTGGGTGTGTACAATAATATAATAATATCTCTGTCTGCAACTGACTCAGCTGCCCCACAAGAGGCTGCACAGGGCCATGGGCTCAGTGCTGAGCTCTCAACTGCGGGGATTGAAGAGCCAATGTCTGGCTTGGAAGTCGACATCTTTTTATTTGATTCTGGTCTCCTCACAGCACCGTGTCATCAATTCAGTGGAATTGCACAAGCGTGTTTGTTTGAGAGTTATCAGTTCAGGTTAGAGCAGCCTGTGATGGGTCCAGCTGCCCAGCAGGGCGGGGAGTCTGCTGTCCCACTGCCACTGCACTGCCTGTGGGTTTCCCAGCTCTGGAAATGGGAGCAAAGCAATTTATTGAGGTCAGTATTTCCAAAGAACAGCTCCTGGTGCATCTGGAAAGTTGATAGACTTTTTCCCTTTATATGAAGTACATTTGTTCATACTGCAAATTAAGTGTATTGTATTCATGAGGGTTCATCCTGGGCCATCAGACCGTGGCGGGGATGAGGCTGAACCAAATTCAAAGGGATCATGATTGTTATTTGTCATTTCACCAAGAGCCACTGGACAGTGGACTGGCCATTGACTTCGGGAAAGGGAATTTTTACTCCTGGGCCACGTTTTGCTTTAGATTAGATCATCCTGACTTTGGGATCAGAGCTGATGGAGTTGGTGCAAGTCATCAGTGGAAATATTCCAAACTCTAGTTGGGGGTAACCATGATCTGCACAGTGTTTGTCAAAAAAAAAGGCTGCCTAAAATTCTGTAAAATAGCCCTGAATTACACTGAAGTGGGGATTTGTAGTTCAGTGAGTTCCTTCCAAGCTCAAATGGTTGAGAAAACTAAGGAGATTTCACTGGAAAAAACAAGTTTTGCTTCTGTTCCTTTCCTTTTCTGCCAATCACCACCCTTACAGCAGTGAATATACAAGCCATGAATTGCAAAGACAATTCAAAAAAGCCCTTTTTGTGTCTCTTGACAGGATTTTTTCAGAGATCCTGAACCCCCTCTGAACAAGGAGGAGGCCTCAAATCACGTTGCTCACAAACACTTAAGGGATCAATTTTGCATACTTTCTTGCACATCAAGCCTTTTTAAAGCGCTTCTGCTGCTGGTGGAGGTCAATAAACTTGCTTTTTGGGATACACTCCAGTCACTTAGAGAAGTACTACATAATGAGAGAGGGATAGGAAGCCTTAAAGAGTGAATGCTTAGAAAGTAACACACTTAGTCATTGTTAAATATGTCTCCTAGAGTCTGAAGGACTTGTCTTTGATTCCTAACAACGGGAGATTTGTTTTCCTTGTGCAGCCAGAAGAATAGCCCTGTTGTTATAAATGAATGGCTGAGCCACGCTCTCAGCATGCAGCACCAGAGTTTTTCACTCTAACTTACACCCAAGAGCATCTCAAGTTGGCTCTGCAGTTTTATTTATGGCCTGCCTGAACCAGCCACTGGGAATTTGCAGCTCATCTCTAGATCTGAAGTTGCTGTGTATTGGACTGTGTACTTTGTTTTTCTCTTCCTTTCTCTTTTTAAGTCAGATGGAAAGGCAGGGAGGAGGGAATCTGCTTGAAGCAAAAGAAATCTTTTTACTTCTGTCTTTGTAAAATCTGAAACACAGAAAACACTGACTCCAGGGAGCTGCAGGTATTGGGGTATCCAGCAAGCAATGCCGCAACAGGAGACATTTAATCAGTTCTGAAAGAACTTGTCCAATTCCCTCACACTACACAGTTATCACCTGGAATTTCAGGTACTCGTCGGTCAACCAGTGGCTCAACACTGGTCTACACAGCAGTCTTCTTACGGAAACTGCTCCTTGAAGATGTTAATTCTGTCTGAGTAGTTAATTAGTGTGATGTTTATATTTTACTCTCATAATATCTGAAGGGAAAAATATAGTGAAAAACATGCATTGCCTTTTTCTTTGCTCATTGTTTGACCAAACTGACTTCCACTTTTTGTTTAGAGAAAAAAGGAAACAACCCCTCTTTCCCCATCCAGAAAATGCTTTAGGCCTACAGCGGGATAAGAAAGAAGCAGGATTGTTTCTGGACTGGCACTGTACCTCCTTTACTCTCCTCTCAAAGCCACAGCCACACTGATGTAACTCTGGAAGGGTGAGAATGGCTCAAAAGTGAAATCAGGCCCCATTGTCCCTGTTCAGAGGGCGATTTGCAGCTGGCCAGCCCTGTGTGGATCCACCACAGAGGCTGAATTAATGTGGAGGAAGCAGCTGGGAAAATAAATAAACAAATAAAACCCATCTCAGGTGGGAGCTACTGAGATGAGACTGAAGAGAACAAATGACTGGAATTAAATCCCACTGCTGAGAGAATTGAAACGTCTGCCAAAGCCGGAATCCAGATCCCATAAAAGCTGTGGACAGCGTGTGATGCTGACCGCTCAGGAAAGGCGCTTTCATCTCTGTCAGCTTCAATACCTGAGCTGTAGAGTAACAGGACATGCTTGTCCCCCGAGCTGGGAACAGCTGTTGATAGTCTGCCTCCCGAGCTCTGTTATTCAGTCCCTTCTCACTCACAGGCATTCCCTGGCTTGCTTCATTTACAGCCAACCTGTCAGCACCTCCCTGTCTGCTCTCAGGAGCGTCCCTGGGACTCCTTGATTGTTGCTGCTGGTGTCTCTCACAGTGATGAACACCTCTAAGACTCCCCTGACGTTTCTCTCTGCCCTCTTTTTACTGATACTCTGTGTGTTGGGGCAGATGTTTAACCTCTTCTTTCCCTGTCTGCTTTTGAACATGTTAATTTTTAGTGCCTGAGGTCAATCCCAGCTCATCAGTGGGTTCTAAGCTTTGTTCTGCTGGTTTTTGCCTTGCAGGGAGATGGGGGAGCTCCCACACTTGCCTTATCTTTGATAGCATCCTGCCTGACCTCTTGGTTCTTCCCAGCAGTTGTCAAGGTTTGGATGAAAGATCAGTGTGAATAAAAGGGTTGGTATAACCCGTATTTACTTACCCTCTCTTGATAGAAAAGGAGGCAAAGCAGAGAGGAAATTTTCACCCAGACTGAAGGAGGCAGTTCCTGAGGAACAGTGTCCCTTTCCTGAGGAAAAAAAGAATTAATCCCTCTCTCTTTGTCTGGTGTCTGAAATAGCCGAAGTTGTCTGAATTAAATTATTCAAGACTACCTAAAAAGGGGCCCAGGAATTCTCCATCCATGATTCACAGCTTTGCTCAGAACCCAGCTACCCAAAGATACACTTCATCACTCCTGACAATACTTGTCAGAAGATCCTGTTCTTAAAATTTTCCACTCCTCTCTTCTGTTGGCATAAATCATACTTAATATGTTGATATTAAAGCTATAGATGATAGCATTTAAAATCTGTGTTTCCATGAAATCAAATAAGCCATAGTAACCTATTTTAACTTCCCTTGGTATTACCTTAAGAATCCTGAATTCCTGATTAATAAGGATGAATGTAACATTTAAGGGGAGTTTAATTAGACCCTCTGTCTTTATGCTGCATAACAATATTATGCCACATTATGATTTCAACCATGTCAGCACTCGGAATGAATGCCTGTGAACTGTGAAATTATAGGGCACATTTTTCATGTCACTGACTAAACAATATTGCAGATCTTCTTGAGAAATATAACAATAGGATCTATCAGTCACAAGTTATGCTGGCAGTGGAAGTCAGATCTTGACAATAACTCACTTTGTCATTACTGTTCTCTTCTAGTTTCAGAAAAGGCAGGATTTTGCCTCTGGAAGAAGTAAAGAGTATCTTGATTATAATAAGTTAGCTATCGAGTTTGAGGACACTGTTGACAAGGGAGGGGGGTGGGAGGAATTTTTCTTAATATTTGAAAGTCATTGAATTTTGAGTCCCACTCAGCCACATTTGCTCATGTGGGAGTGTCTGTGTGTGCTTACAGCTCTCACTGGGGCTTTGCTAGGAATTCAGTTGGACTGGTAAAATGTACAATTGGAGCTCCAGTGACCAGTGGTGTTTTATGTGAAGGCAGAAGCTGGAAAAGCAAGCACTGAAATCAAAGTTTTCCAGGAGGATGGGTGATGCATCTAGGCCTGGGTCCTGTCATGGAGAGCAAGCATCTCATTGAGCAAGCCAGCACTTGTGTCTTTAAAGCAGGTACAGATCTTGGGTGACACCTGAGCAGATGTCTGGTGTGTTATAAGTCATTAATTTGCCATCTCCAGAATATACCATAGACACCCCCAGTTCAGTGGCAAAATTCCCACTGAATCTGGGAGTAGGTTTTCAGCTCAGGGCAGAACTTCCCAAAGGCACAGGACTGCTGTTGTGTGTTTACAGCCACTGCTGAGCTGCAAGACATCCCCGCTCTGTGCCTTTCAAGGCATAAAGAGCCCATCTTTTTTCAGGCTCACAGATGGTTATTCTTGGAGTGGAAGTGAAGTTCAGTGAAGAAATTGTCAGAAGGTTTAAGCACTCATTTCTCCTAAATGGAGTTCTGCAAAACTACTGTAATAGGAAAAACGCCTTGTAGAGTTCAACTGGAATTTTTCTATTAACTTAGTAATAAGGATGCCAATTTCTGTAAAATAGTTCCTGAGTAAGAGTGAAATTACGCACTTTATTAAGCAGCTGTAAGCCTGCAGATCCATTCTGGGTTCAGATGTGAATTGCTAGGGACTGGCTTCGTCCTACTTTTACGACCATTGTGCTGTAGGTAAATATGCCTCCAGAGACATCCATGCCTACTCTACATATAGCTGGGTAACGATTATCCATGGCATCCCCTGGGCAGCTCCTTTGGGGAATAGTTAGCATCATGTCCCCTTGGAGATACCAACCTGTCTCACCCAGATTTCATTCAATACTGCAAACCCTGGAGATTTTTTACCCATTTATCTATTTTTATATGCTTGGCAGAGTATTTTTTCCCTCTTTTTCCTTTCACGTGGGAAATTTCCAGTAGAATTCTGCCTGCCTAAGGCCCAACCTCTCCAGAGATTCAGCCCTGGGTCATTGGTAGCATTTTATAAATGAAAAACAAACTCAGCCCCCGAGTTTATCTGCTAATTCTTCAGGGCTGAAACAAGAGATTTTTGTGTTAGAAGGGAACAAAATGTGAAGCCTCCAAACGGAGCACTCAAAGGTTGCTCCGGGCCCTGGAATCTTCTAAGTTATTATTTAATGTTTAAAACACATTTTGGTAAAGAAGACAGCAGTCTTCCATATCTCCATGTCAAAGTTGTTAAGCTAGTTTGACTCATGGAAACTGTTACAGAGTTTAGGTTTATAAGTGCAAGTTAAAAAAGAGAGTGAAGAAAAAGTCCCTAATAATTTTAATCCTTGTACAACCATAACCCTTTGAATAAGTCCTTCTTTATGCAGTTAAGTGAGTTTTTTCATCAGAGGTTCTGTCATTTCAGGAAAAAAACAGCAGATTCTTTTAGTTTTGCAGGTCTTGGGGCTTCCATTTTTTTGTCTGTCAAATCCAAACATTCAAATTCACCCCACAGTGATGCTATGGACCTGCACTAAAGGTGGCTGGGAAAACATTCAGATCCCAAATGGCAACGGAAAGGTGTATGAGAAGTTTAGCTCTTGGGTATCCAATCCAGGGTGGAGTAACTAAGACCTAATAGTTAATAAGAAGCTTAGGAGAGGATTAAATACCTCTGATTCACAGAGCACTGTGTCTGGTGTGCACTGAATGCAACAGATATCAAGCAGAAAATAAAACTATATATGACTATATATAAGTGGAATACTTTTGGTAAAGTATTTACCTCATTGGTACCACACTGAAGTCAGGCAAGGCCTGGATAGAAAGTTTATCAGCACCTGTCAGAATGGTAAATTAAGCTTAAACAAGCTGTAAATCTTCCATTTCCTCTTCTTTTCAGTGCTTAATCCCATAACATCTAATGAAAGCTCTTTTTGTGCCATAAATGAATACTTATGTGGAGCTTTCCCCTCTAACCTGTTCACATTTTCCATCATTGGCCAGCAGATTTCCTAAATGACACACATTTGTCACGTTGCTTAATGGCTGTGTGGAAGGGGCTCGGCTGTTACAATGATGAACATGATATAAACCCTGATTTGTTGTGGGTGCACATCAGAGCAAGAACTCAGAGCACACAGGGTGTGCAGTGAAGATGCTTTCTGACCTGCTAAGGGGTATTATTCAGGCTTCTTCAGGGTGGACTCACCTTTTAGCAAGCAAAGAATAATTTTCCTGTAAAAAAAAGTACTCTAAATGTCTATTTCTTTGAAAAACACGGGTTTTTAATAGGTGAGAATATATATCAAAGGGCCATTTTCTCAGTCCTGGTATACCTCATGCCATGCTTTTCAGAATATCCGGCAGGATTTAATTTCAGTCAGCTATTCATGTTTACATGTGCAAGGACAAATTTGCTTTGCAGCGACATCAGTTAGACAAGGGATGTTACAATGAATATCCCCTCAGTGTGAAATCTGACTTTCAGTGTTCTTTTTCAACATATGAAAAGTAGTATTTTGTTTTCTAACGTCCCTTAGATGATTCCTACAGGCAGAAAGGGAGGAGAGGGCTGGAAATTCAGCACAACAACCTCTAACAAATGTAACAGCTTAGACTTGATGTTTGACCTTACAAATAAAACATCTAAGATATGGTTATACACAACCTTGAAACCTGATAAGGACCAGAGGGGTAAGAGGGAGATCTTTGCATTGTAAAGTGCATTTGGACACCTTGAACGCCTGAGAGTCTGATCCACTGAGGTTAGAAAGTGTAAATGACACTTCCCTTTCCATTTGTCATGGTCATATAGATATGAAGTTAGGCAAAAAAAAGAAACTGCCCAAAAATAAGGGAAAAGATGTGACATGGTATCACACAGTGCTCCAAATTCAGGACAGAAAGTGGCTGCGTGGTTTTTGTACTGTTCAGTGTAATCAGTCAAATAAAACTCAGATAGGAGATTGCCCATTATTACAAAAAGAATGAAAGAGAATTAATCAAGTTTCTTCTGTAAGAACGGTGCTCAGCAAGTACACAGTGTATTGAAATCAGATGGACAAAACCCCAAACTTAATTTGAGTTATTATTAGCCAGGAACAAATGCACCTTTTTCTTCATATTATCAGGTGATAGAGTAATTTTTTTCTTGAATATTATGTACTCACACTATCAAACATGCTACTAAATTTCTCACCTCCCCTTTCCCTTTTTTGTTATTGAATGCTACAAGGTTGGAAATTATTTTCACTCAGTGGGTATTAATTCCTCAGGGCTACATAATGATACAAAAGCATCAGGACAGTCTATTTTCCCACTATGAATACAATTCTTTTTGGACAAAGCTAATGAAGAGAACTAAAAGGAAAAACACCTTAATTGTTACAATATTAATAACAGAGAGATGTATTTTATTTTAATTGTTTTCTGCTCTTGCACTGTCCTGTAGAGAATTTAACTTTCATAACAGATGCTTAGTAGATTACATAGGGAACAAGGAGTTAACTAACTTATTGGTTTGCAGCCAGCTGTGACCCAAATCATTCTGTTTCATTCTGAAACAGACTGGCTGGGCTTGGAGCTCCACACATCTCCTTCCTGGAGGGAACATTCAGCACAGCCACGTTAAGGGCTTGAGCCAGGATAAGCCTTTCATTCTCCTCCTCCCATTGTCACCTCAGGCACTGGCACAGGGCAGGGGTGGAGTGCCCATCCCTGGAGGCGTTCAAAAGCCCCGTGGAGGTGGCACTTGGGGACACTGGTTAGTGGTGGGCTTGGCAGTGCTGGGTTAGTGACCGGACTCGATGATCTTGGACATCCTTTCCATGCTTAACAATTCGCGATGCTGCTGGGCGGTCACACGGCTCTCTCTCCTCGCTGAGCAAACCCCCTCTGAGAGGTGTCAGCTCTTAATTCAGCTGTCACTGGGAACTGGGAACATGAAATATCCTTCTGGGGTTCAGCTCCACACTCAGCAGGGACTACAATAATGGCTCAGGCAGTGCTATAATGTGAGAAGAAAACAAGATTTAAGGCAGGTTTGGCCTGAGTCAGGCTCAGCTCAAGTCCCAGGATCAGTGTTTGCCTTTTACTTCAGTGAAGTCTGGATTCCAGCGTGGGTCTTTGCCACTCAAGACTATGCCTGTCAAATATGTGAAAACACATTTAGAATCAGGGGATTAGCAACCAGTATCTCACCAAAATGAGCGTCTGGAGGGAACCCTGACCAGCAGAGTGTTCCATACTGGCTGTCCCGTCCGTGTTTAAGTAGAGTTGGGGACAGTGGTATGTGTTTGACAGGGAAAGGGGAGGGAAGGAGCAGGACTGGGGCTGCTTTTCCTGCCAGGTCCTCACTGACACGCCAAGGAACTGGGAGCTTTTCTAAGTCAGCAGAGCCTTGTTGCTCTCCCATCACCCCCGTGGTGCAGCCTCGCCTTGGAAACAGCTGAATCTCAGGAATGAGCCCCGTGTGAGCCCAGCCAGCTCGGGAATGGCCGGCTCTGTCAGAGCAGGAAAATACTTCAGTGCTTTCCTGCCGCTATCAGCTGCTTCCCAGACTCGCTCTCGGAATTGCTACTTCTTGCACAGTCGATTTATTGTGTGTTAAATTTCGTCCTTTCTTATGCTACCCCATTTTTTTCTTTGTCTTCTGTTGCTAAGCTAAGGAAAAGCAAGTGAAACTATTTCTGCTGGTTCATCACAGTAAATATCCTTTTATAAATTTATTTTGGTTTATACACCTGGTAGAATCAGGGGAGGTTTTTTAATTTGTTTGTTTGTTTGCTTGCTTGGAAAAGAAAATCTCATGGAATGAGGACCCAGGTCTCAAGTAATTTTTTTTGGATGTATGTGGCCTTTATAACTAAAGTTAATTTCGTGGAGTTACTGAGGAATGATAAAATCGACTGCCCTTTACTGTGGTGACTTTACCCCTGGCAGGTATTTCCCATTCTAGTTTAAGGGATGAGTATTTCCCATTTCACCCAGGACAGACTGAGCCCCTTGTCCTTCACTCCTTGGGACCTGGAGGGTTTCACTGACTTTTGAGTAACTGCCCATTCAGCAACATTTCCAGTCTCTTTCCAATCTGTTAACAATTCATAAGATTCCTTTATTTGGAATGGCACTGTTTTGACTAATACCTAGTCTGTCCCTTCTTTTGTGCTTCATTTCCCTCCCTCTCCCCTTATTTTTTTCAAGTATTAATTTAAAATGAAAAAAAAATATATATATATAGTTCATAAATACAGGTCACATTTTTCCCTGGTAAAAGTTGCAGATTGAAGTCTTTAGAAACAGAATAATAGTGAAAAGCATCATCTTTCACCTTCAGGTTCATAATTGAATCTTCTGTTAGAGGTAATTATTTTCTATACTAATGAGCATGACAAAAGCACCTCACATTTTTTCCTCTTCCGAATTCCAGAGTAGATTCCCACACATAAATCAAGGGAGCATTTCAGTTTAATTCATGTGAAATTTGACGTTTCAGTTCTTTCTTAGCATTTGGAAGTTGGAACGAGATGATCTTTAAGGTCCCTTCCAACTCAAACCATTCTGGGATTTCCTCTAGCCCTGTAGAGGTAAAAATTCCTCCATTCCATGGCTCATCCTGTGGGTGATTCTGCACAGCCTTGAGAGCAGCCAGAAGCTGTGATTCCAGGGATCCCACGTGTGTGTTCCCACTGGGACACTCTTCTTTCCACTCATGTCATCTCTGAACGCTCTGCTTCCCAAAGAATATCTGTCGCTAATGGCAAATGGTGTGCATGTTTAGTATCAAAGGAAGTAGTTCTGCCAAATCTGCAGGAATAAATTAAAAATAAAATGTCCTTCTTGATATTTTTTGCTCCTCTGGCAATGGGAAGAATGGCCTGTGGTGATTCCAGGCTTTAGGATCAATTATTGTCAGAGTGACAAGGTGTCCCATCTGTGGGATAACCCAGTCCCAGCATCATCCAGGTTTATACTGGGCTGTAATTCATTGATAAGTTTTGAGGAGAAAAGGCAACAAAAGAGGCGAGTGAGTGTGCAAGAGGCAGCTGGAGCAGTGCCTGCTGTCTGACCTCTCCTTTGAGGCTTTGACTGGACATAAACTGTGCTAAAATGATTAGTCAGCACATTCACTGATTTATCACACTTCCCTCTTGGAAATTGATTTAGAGAAGCACGAATTCTGTTCCTTTCTTAAGAGACAAATCCCAGAGTTAACAGGGGCCAGGGCTGGAGCTCGGGAGTATGTTTGGATCACAGGGGCTCAGGATGCTCCCCTGCCTTGCCCATTTTGAGGGTGCCACCAAGCAAGGGGGTTTTCTTTGTGATCTTAGAATTAGCCAGGGCAAAACTGAGTTTTTGTGGCAGCTGCCAAAAGTAACCCCTTGCTGGGCCCAGCCAGTTCCTGGCACTGGGATCCAGTCCAGTGGAGCTGTATTGGCCCAGGCAGACTGAATCCTGCCGGTGGTGAGCCCCTGCTCCCGGTAAGAACAACTCCCACTGCCTGGAGGGATGGGCTCGTTCCTGGCTGTGTTTGACAGCGAACCCGCTGGGCTCCTGTAACAAGTGTCCCGTTTTCCAAGAGCTGCCAGGCCCCCTGACTGCACAGGGAAAGCAGCAAAAAGGGATTGGCAGCGGGAGCACGGGCACAAAGAGCCGGCACGTGCAGAAACTTTGAGGGAGTTTTACTGCGAAACCCCTTTTCTGGGTGGTTTACAAAAGAACCTGCGGCCCATCTGATGATGATTAGCTTTGGAGGCACAATTTTCTCGTTGCTACAATGAGAAAACTTTTCCTGATTTGCATGTGTTGACAATTATTCTAACAGTAACAACCTGATTATAGCAGTGTGTTAGTCCCAGATATGGTGTATTATTCCCTAGCTTTAGGAATAATTCAGATAGTTATAGCCTCTGGGTTCATTTAACCATAGCCCTAATCACTTCTGATTAAAACATACATAAATGGGTTTGTGGATTTTTTTTTTTTGTTATACCTCAGCTTCTAGGATTTTTTTCTGCCCTGAAGGGAAGAAAACAAGAAAATTAGATTTCAGTATAGTGAAATGTTTGAAAGACTGTACAATAATAACAAAAAATATTTTCCTTTTCAGAACATTTTATTTAACTGCCTCATTACTACATTTTTATTATCTTCATTTGATTAATTGAGGTAGGTTTGGGGTTTGGGTTTATTTTATTATTATAGTTGTAATTACTCTCCTGTTACTTTCTTCATGTTTACCATAGGCCTTCCTCCCATTATTTCCCCACACAAATAACTAATTAGTCAACCATTTTCTCATTTGCCATTTCTCAGTGGCAGGGGACTAAAAACTGAATTTCATCTAATATTTCCTTCTATTTTGATCATATCACTGTAGACAGAGAATTGTGATGAAAGCCAGCCTGCTAAATCCCTGATGTGACCAGCAAAATAAATCTTGCAGCTCAGCTGGTGAGATGAGGGGCAGAGCTTTGGAAGTGCCCTGCACATGGACATTGCAGCAAACACTGACCGTGGTGTGGTCACAACCTGCCAGCTGTTCCCTGGGGCACAGGAACCACTTCAGGGCTGAAGGCTGTGAGACCAGAGCCAGTAGCTTTATATCTGGGTGTAAAATGGAATGCAAACCTGTATATTCACTTGCATGTCGAAATTAATACATTTTATTAATCCACATTGGTTTTCAACATCTGGGGGAAAGTGGCTGACAGAATAATAGAATGGTTTGGGTTGGAAGAGCCCTTAAAGATCATCTTGTTGCAACCCCCAGCCACCCATTAGACCAGGATGCTCAGGGCCCCATCCAACCTGGCCCTGGAAAGGGAAAACCCACAACTGCTCCAACAACATTCTCCATTGGCTTTAATGCCACAAACGTTTTAAAATTAAACAAAAAAAATCAAACCAACATACAAACAAAAAAACCAATCTTGGATAAAAAATACAAAATATCTTTACAAAATCAAATGTCTATATAGTTACAGAGCATTAGCTGTAATAGACATTAGAGAATTGCTATCATTGTTTTCATTCCACATGGACTGGCAATTACAGAGCCAGCTGTGCAAGGCTGAGAATGTACACATATGAAAGGCAAGTTGCTCTCCCCAAATCTTCTAACCTAAAGCAGCATGGGAGCAGGAATACCTTTCTTATCATCTAGCCAAAGTGCAGGAAAATTGCTGTGTGCCATCCTTAATGAGTGTGGAGTGAGTTTCAGCTGCAGCATGGCTGTGCTGCAATAAGGTTCCCTCTCTGCTCGTCCTGCTGCCATATGCTGCCGTAATTAGTGCAGGCAAAGGTAATGAGAGCACAGTGGAGAAGTGGGAGCTCCATGGGAAGCAGGTTGATCTCTAAAGCTCTACATTATGTCATCCCTATATAAAGCACAATGCAGATTTTTAATGTTGCACTTATATTTGGGGAAGTTTTTTTGTCTTGCTCTGAAAGCCACCATTACTTATCCAACGTGTGTACTTATGCTGTAATTGCTGCACTGATCTCTCCCAAATACTGGTGAAGCTTTTTCCAGAGGTAGTTACCCTTGATTTTTCAGCTGGACTGGATATAGTGAGATGAAACTCATATTGGCTTGATTTAAAGCTTACAGAGTGTCTGTATTTAGAGATTTTTTCATTCAGAGGCAGAAGGGTGTTCACATGCTGTGCTCACAGGCTCATACCTTCTCCACTGTCATTTCACTTGAAGAGCTCAGAGAAACACTTCAGGTGCTGCCATTACATGTTCCAGGCTCAGAAGGATCAAGGATCCATAAATCTGTATAATGTGAATGGTTTTTTTTTCCAAAGGATATAGTAGCCATACTCAGGTGGAACTATTGGCTCTGGCCAACTGATAGTTTATACTTATGTCAGTGGGACCAGGATCCCTCAAGGGAGCAAGCATGAATTGGATATCTAGTGTATGGACAAGTTCTATTCCTGATATTCACCCCTGCCAGGCAGATTGAAATGGTATGAAAGTGGCTACTATCATATCTTATCATAGAATCAGAGACTGTTTTGGAAGGGACCTTAAAGATCATCTCATTCCAACTGCCCTGCCATGGAAGGTTGACAAGTTCAGATTTGCCCCGGACCTGGAACTAAACACACACAAATACGTGAACATGAGAACATGCATTTTTTACTCATCTGGGTTTAACTCTATTTTAAATATAATTTTAAAAGAATTAAGGAGAGAGGCAATTTAGAATCAAACATTTAGATAGAAAATGCCAGTAAATACCTTGCTGTATCTTTAGAAAGCCATTCAAACATTCTTTTCTATTCTGTCTCAGTACTTTTGATGTCCCTCATTGCGATGTGTTCTCAGGCCTTTTGCAGTGATTTACAGATTTTATCCTTTTAACAGCTTTTCAAGGCAGAAATACATCATCCCCACCATTTTAAAGATGAGTTGAGGACACAGCATGAATTAAAGACTTCCCTAACTCCATTGTGACAGAGCCAGGACTCGAAGCTCAGCCTCAGTCCCAGCCCCGCCAGGCCAGCCTGGCTCACTAGCCCACCACAGTGGCACTCGCTGCCTGAGCCTGCAATGTCAGCAGTGAATCCCAGAGGAGTCAGGCAGACATTTCAGTGGCCAGAGCCACTGCACCGCTTGTTTTGTGCTGTGGGCTGTGGTGGAGCAGCCCCTGCACACCACGGCTCGAGCGCTCTCCAGACACAGCGGGCTGGAACCCGCCGTGCTGACAAACCTGACAACATTGCTGCCCTCGCCCCTGTCTGTGCTGCCCTCCAGGCTGGCTCAGGTGTGTCATTCAGCACACATTTGGCACTGCTTCCTTTTGCCTTCCTTCCCTTGCTGTCAAGGCAGAAGAGCCAAGACCCTTTGACTTGCCCTCGCAAAGCCTGGCAGTTACCAAACTGTGGAAGCCCTTGCCAGGAGCAGCCCCTGCCCGTGCCTGGCTGGGCTCCTGGCACACCCTGGGCTATTGCTCTGGGGCTGGGAGATCCTCTCTGTGGCTCTGAGCAGGTCTCTGTGTCCATGTTATCCCCACCGTGCTCTGTAATGATCATTTTGCTAACGAAGCTGCAGCCACCAGCGCTGGGCACATCTGTGAGCAACCCCAGGAGCTGGGCTCTGGATTACTGTCCTCTGGTAGAGGAAGGGGAGATGCCATGTACAAATTGTAAATGATTTCCAGATATTTGTCACTTTATTTTAGTTCTGCACCAAACAGACCAAGTGCGTATTTTTATTTGCATTCTCTTGCATCTGTAACCTTTCTGCATCTCAGTGTAGGTCTGTATTTAAGGTGTATATTTAAACGTTGCAACAGATGATTTCCAGTCCAAGGGAACTGGTTTTGCTGCTTTCTTAGAGACAATGCAAGGACATAACCTAGTGCAAGGAGGTCACAGTCAAAATATGTTACACCCTCTGCCCATTCCCTGTTGTCATCCAAGCCCTTGGGAACTGTAAGCTGTTAGCATGGTTCAAAATTTCAAACAAAAAAAACCCAAACAAACCCACAATGAAATAAAGTCCACAAGCAGCACTAAATTTGACTAGTGCAATGTAGAGTAAGACAAAAATAACCAGTAATTGACACACCAGAGAGCACAGTTCTGTAGTACACATCCAGAGATGTACCAATGTGCTTAGGAGTGAGGAAAGTGAGCAGGGCCATGCAGGCAGGCAAGTTCACGTTTAACCACCTAAAAAAATGGTCTGATTTTCAAAAGTGCTGTGCAATCAGCAGATCCCAGTGAAGTCAAAAGTGGGAAGTGAATCTTTGTATTCTATACTTCTATTTTTATAGTGTTTTTCTGTAATGGGTCTATTTGAAACCTTTTGCCAGCAGCCTCCAAAAATGGAACACAGAACAATCATCTTAACTGTACTGCAATATGCTCCTACAATAAGTTAAAAATGTGGTGGGGAAGACAAAGTACTACTTTTACAATATCCTGTGCCAAATCACAGGTTATACAATTCAGTTTTTTATTTGCACAGCCAACAGTGCTTTGTAGAGCAATCGGGGAAGATAATACAATCCATTTTACATTCTCATTACTTTAGAAGTGTTGAATCTTCTGAAACTGTTTTGGGGTTAATTGAGAATTTGCTGGTTTACAATAGACTAGGAATTGTTTAGGCTGCCCTCCTTTCATATTTTTGGGCATACCTTTGTTGCAAAGTTATAAAAACAACAACAAAAAAAAGAAAGAAGCAAAATGAAATAATGATCTGCATTGTTGCTATTGCAGGCACTCATTTTTACTGGAGATAAAGCTGGGGTATTGATTAATGTTTAAATGGCTATTAAGTGGAAGGACACGTTGGGTTGATGGAATGTCTCACTATGCACTAGTGTTTTCCTTTGATTCTTTTCCACATATTCGCTAAGGAATAATTTCTGCTCCTGGGAAAGCCAGTGGTGAAACTCTGGGTGACTTCTGTGGGAGCAAGAATAAGTCAACAGTTTTTCCTATTTTCCTATTTTTCTCATAAATTCCAAAAAGCTCCTGGTTTCCAAATTTGTTCTTTACTTATTTTAACATTACAACAGGTCACAAAAATGTGGAATTTTTCCTGGCTGTGTGTACTGAAGGTTTGGTCCTGGTTTTGCCCAACAGCAAAGCAGACATCTGAATTACACATTCAGTGAGACCTTGTCAGTCTTTGTTGGCCTGTAATTTATTCTTTCCTCTTCCAGAAACTGCCATTTTATTTCATTTTACTTACATTTTCCCCCTTCCTTATCAATCTGTTGGTTTTGCTCATTCTCTCCCAGTTGCACTGATAGATTTTTGGCAGCATTATCCCACAGGACACGTCTCAGGTGAATGTCACCACAAGGCACTGCCTGGGCACAGATTCATTAAATAATAACAGGTTCCATGCCAATTACTTGTAATTTAAATTGTCTATAAAGGGTTGTATGGCTGGTTTTGACCTATAACAATTCAATACAAATAAAGATAAACAGGTTATTATGCTAAGTATTGATTATATGATTGGAGTTTTGGTTTAAAATATTAACACATTTAACTGGCGAGGGAGTTGGTACCAGTTAATTCAGCTCTGTGTTGTTATATTACTTAATATATTTAACTGAGTATAGGATTAAGCCTTGATCATGAACATTCTTGCATTTATTGCTTCAATCACATAGGGAAGTTTTTAGTGTGTAAACTCCACAATTTCCTTAAACATTTCCAGTTTCAGGGTCTGAATATTCGTGCCAGTTAAGGGAATTTCGTTTTGGTGGATCTTGTAGTCAGCATTTCCAAATCCTGATCCAGGCAACGTGTATGCGATGGAATTTAATCAGCAGGAGGAGGAAACCGCAGATCCCAGACTGCGGAACCCGTGTGGGCACACAGGGCATGGGTGGAGCCACCTCCTGTCAGACCTGAGGAGTTCACAGTCCAGCTCGCTTTTTGCTACCATTCCCCACAATTTAGTACATTTCCAGCCTCACCCAGAATAAATAACTGTAGGAAAAAACCACGGAAAACACTCAAAATGTGAAGTAAAAATATAACTTCTAGTCCAACCAGTATTTTGAGTCTGGAAAAAGGACTCTGTGAGAGGACTCACAAGTCTGTGCGTATCGGTGTTGATGCAGAGGCCCGTTGATAGTGTTCAGGTACTCAGGTCCTATATGATGTTCTAAATACTGATTTCTGTACCAGTCTTTGGGACATAAATATGCAAAGGAATTGGCTAAAACTTCCCTCTATACCTCCTTCTGTCAGCTGAGTTTAACAATAATGCACTATCCCAAAGGGAACGCACAAGGTATAAACTGCGTTTTTGAACTATTAAAAGAGATCCGCCCATGAAAGCCACTGAGTGCACAGACAAATTCCCTTGCAGCAATGTCACAGTTTTATGCTTAGATCTATCATTTGTTACCAACTGCTCTACTTTGTTTAGGTATTCAGTGTACAAGGACCCAGCAGGCTGGCTCGAGATCAACCCCACCAATGGCACCATTGGCACCACTGCAGTGCTGGATCGGGAGTCTCCCTTTGTGCAGGATAACGTGTACACTGCCCTCTTCCTGGCAATAGACAGTGGTGAGTAGCTATTATGGAGAATATTATGAATATGTTATTATGAATAATAATTTTTGCCCCCGCTTGAAACTTTCTGTTCTGAAAGGTGCACATGTAAACTTGAGCTTCAGCAGCTTTAATTTAAGTTTGCACGTTTATTCCTGCACTGAGACCTTAATGCCAGGTGCAAAATAGTCTAGGAACATTCTTGGGAAGGAAGAAATCATCTTTATCAGAGTTAATTTCTTCACAATATTTGAGCAGTCAGTAAGCCTGAGGCACATAAATACCAATAACAACTCATGCCTGATATGCTGAATTTTATTCTATTGAAGGCAGTGATAGAGACAATAAAAACATAAGTAAAACCCCTTGTTAAGATGCAACAATTTTTACATATTTTGTGTATGAAAGTTCCTTCTGTCAGACAGAATCAAAATTAAGCTATCTGGGGAAAGCTCATCAAGTGACTTTGGAGTAGAGAAAGACAGAGAAAATCCTGAATGTTCCAAATCTCCCGACCTAAAGGCACAAAATAAATAAAATATTTGCCTGTAATATAACAGCTAATACGCCAAGGCTTTGTCACAGCTGCAGCTGGTTTAGCCCTGGTGATGAATTGTAAAATGTGCTTTTTAGGAGAGTCATTCTACATTTTTGTAAGCATCTGACTCAGGGAACATTTGCAGGGCCTGACAGGAGAAAGAAAATATGGCCTTAAGTATAACAGAAAAAAAAAGTGCCGAGATGATGATTTACTTGTATATTAATAAACATATTTTCCTTAGGAAATATCCATGGGAAAATGTAGCACTAAACATATTTCTGTCATTTATTTGCTATTGGATAGAAATTTTTTTTTATTGCTTTTAAAATGCATCTTAAAATCTGGTACACTGGGAAATGTCATCTCCCAACGAAAGTAAAAGTTTGGGATGGTATTTCTGAGGGGTTGCCAAAAGGACAAAGTCATGGTTCAAAGGTGGAGTCAGATACCACCAAGGAGAGTAGGTGGAACAAGAAGGTGAATGTTCCTGATGTAAAAAGGAGAACAAAATCCGATTGGACATAACTCTGTGTGTTCTCCTTAAGGCATTGTCCACAGATCCCCTTCTTCAGGTTAGTGAGTGGAGCCTGTCTAAGACCAGTGAATATGGTGAGCACTTTAACTGAGAGAGCGGCCAAAGGCAGGATTAAGAATTGCCAAATGAAATAGACTAAGAAAGTGAAAATGTAGAGGTTTTTTCAATAGAGCAAGTCGTTTGCTTGGACTGAGAGACTTGAGGTGAAAAGGGAGGAGAGGGGGAAAAAAACCCATACTAAATCAGAACTGCTTTTTTCAACAGCATTCAATGGTGGTTGTTCTCTCCTTTGTCCTCCCATCTGATCTCTGGGTCAAATCTGAGATGCACTGGCACATGCACTGAGGCAGTCTGAGCTGCCACAGGCTTTCCTCTTCTTCCCTGGGGGATCCTGAGAGCTCAGGTGATGCCCCTGGCACAGTCTGGCAGTGGGAACTGGTGGGAGTGCTGATCTTACTTAGGGTTCATAGCATATAGAGTTTATATACAAACATATATATACATAGTGACACAAAAGAGACTGTTGCCCCATCATATCCCATGTTCACCTCTGTTTAAAATGATTCCCATTCATGTGCTGTCTCAGGTGGAGAGTGGAGACAGCTGAAAACAAACCTCACAGTGAGAAGTTTTCACACCCTTTCCGCAGTTTCAGTAGAGCATCTGTCAGCGGCTCCAGCAGCACTGGCTCCTTGTTATTACCCTTCAGTGCAGGGGACAAATGTCAGGACATCTCTTTTATTTGTAAAATGTTGGAGATTTCTGTCAGAAGTAAAAGCAGGAGCTTCGTGCTTGGTAGTTCTTTATATAAATCCATCACATCTTTATCTGGTTTTGGTAAATCACAGAACTCTGCCAGTAGGGCAGTAACCATGAATGGGTCTTAGAAAATGGAGTCGTTCCACTACAGGAAATAATTGAGTTCTTTATGAGATTCTTTTTGACCTTTATGATATTATTTCTCAGCATTATCAAATTAACTGCAGGTGAAGGTAGTTAAGTATGAATTATATTATTTCTGATCTAAATAGTTCCTGTACCTTCCCAAACACACTTGAAACAATCTGTAAGAGCAAATTTGATGGAAACAGTGTTAATTTTATAGATAATAAATTGTGGCCATTTATGGGGGTGAATTACACTTTAAAAATTACTTTTTGGAATGACTATCCTAATTTTCTCTGTGCGTTTGATTTCAGTAAAAGGTCAAGGTAGTGCCTTTAGAATTTGAAAACTTTTTATTAAAGACCTGTGTGGACACAGAGTCTCTGGTCTATTAAAGAAGAAATTAAACACTGGTAGGAAATATCATGAAGCAGAATTAACACATTAAAGTGTCATGAACTGTGTTTAATCTGAGAATGAGCTGATAACGGGACAAAGTCAGGTTTATGCAAGCCTGAAACATCAGAGGTTTCATTCAATTAGCAAAAGTGCCAACAATAGTGATCATTTTATTTCCTGAATTTAGCCCTTTAATCACTAACCCCAGTGCAGTGTCACAGGCTCCCAGTGCAGTTATTGGGAATACATCTGTAGAATGCACCTGTGTGAAATACAGACAGCAAAGCCTTTGGGCTGGAGAAATCTGTGAGGAGCAGACCTTCCGAATTTGCTGCATGACCATGTTGGGGTGTCATGCTACAGATCCTACTCTACACTGGAATGTTTTGGATGACTATCATAAAGCAGAATATCTGTAGTTTTTTTCCCATAAGGTCAGTCATGATAAAAAACCTACAGGAAAGGTCTTTATCCCTGTGTATTGTGAGAGTTTGAGTCACAATTGAGGAAAAGGAAGGAAGGAATAAAACACGTCTGGAGGTGAAGCTAAAAAATACCTGGAAAATGTATGAAATCTTAAAAAGGGAAAATTGGTTTCTCCCTTTTCTTTAAGAGGCATGAATAATAAAATATCGCCAGATTCACCTCATTTATGCAATAATCACTCCTTTTGTGGAAGGCCAGGATGCCCCAGTTGATATCCCCATTGTGCAGCTTTTCCTGCCTCTTTAGAAGAAAACTGGTTACCTTTCTTGACCTGATGCACAGAAAAAGCACCTAAGCTGTTCAAGTCTGTCACCTGATGACAAATGACGACACGCTAATTTCACTGGTTGTGGGATTTCCCTTTTTCTCATGCCAACCACCCAAAGCCATGCAGAAATGTTCTCTCATCCAGTGTGAGCGTGAATACCTTCCTTCCTGCTGCTCTCATCATCAGGGAGCTGCTGAGACAAAAGAATTGGAAATGTCAGTACTTCTACTGTGGTAAACATGGAGAATAAATGTCGTTAAAAACGTGGCAGCTCTTCCAGGTGTTGGAGATGCTCAGAGATGGAGTTGGGGGTATGGATTTCTGGGTGATGTAGCTTCAAAAACATGAAATCCCACTAAGCCCTGTTTCTCACAGCAGTACTACATGGGGCAAAGCAACCGGTTTGTTTGCTGGAAACGTCATGTCACCATCCCCAGGTGTGACATCACAAGCGTTGGCCACAGTCGGGACAGGCTGTCCCCTGGGAGGGCTGAGCTGGAGGAGACCCCTCTGCTTAATGGGGGTGTATTTCAGCAGGGCAAAGCCGCAGAGGTGCAGGACTATAGAGGGGGGTGATTTCAGTGCGTGCCCTGGGCTTCACTGGCCAGTTAACAGATCCAAAGCCACTTGGCTGGTGCTTCCATGACTGGCCAGTTGCACGTGTGGAAATTGGTGAGCGAGTGGCACCGTTTCGGTTTTCCTGAGCCATATGAAGAAGTTCTGAGTCAGGGTCTAGTGTTCACATTTTGTCTTGTTTCCAAAGACCAGCTCGGCTACACCTGAGCAATTCCAAATCTCATTTATTGTGCAGGTCTCAATACTACTAATCATTAAAAAGAAAAATTCTCATTGTGTTTTCTGTGGGATGAACAGTAACACGCACCTGGAAAAACCTGGGGGAAGCAAGAGATGTGTAGCAATCTGCAATTAGAACTTTTCCTTACATGTATCTAACCTGTGTGCTCGCTTCATGATGTACATAATTAAATTACCATAGACTGATTCCACCTAAAACATGCTATTTTTGAAGAAATCAGGCAATTAGTTACCATGGCAACCCAATTAAGCCAGTTTTATACCCCTTATCTTAATTGCTGTATTAATTGAGAAGACAAAATAAATTGAAGACTCATCCTTTTCTTGCCATTTTAGATTTCAGTAAAATACGAATTGCACACAAAATATTGTTTTAATTTGTCATCACAGACTCATGATTAGAAAAAGAAATTAGAATGTTGAAAACAGTATTTAAGACGGATGGCACATGTCAGTGGCAATTTGATATGCTGAGAGAGCTGTGCTCTTTGGAAATGTAATTACTCAAAAAATAGGATCTGCATATATTAGCTGAGGGAATGAATGAAGGATTGTAACTTTTAAAGGCTATTTATTTTATACTTTTTAAGAAATATCTGTCTGCCAATACATACAGAAAATGCACAGGGAATTTCAGCTCCAGGGAAACTGGGGATGAAAATGTCAGCATATGGCATTGATGAGAGCAGGTTTCTGAGCAGCAAACCCAAATCTTGGTGTCTTCCCACTCTACTGCTTCCATTTGCTTTGGCTGAACCATTAATAGAGTTCAGCCTGAACACAAAAAGTAATGGAATATGCCTGTCTGAATGGGATTTATGCCTGCAGAGGGGACCTGCTGCCAACTCAGTGAGTGTGCACATATTCTTGGAGTAGAAAAACAGCATATGGAGTGGGGAGAACAACACGAGGGACAAGACAGAAGTTGGTGTCGAGATTTTCAGAGCAGCGCCATCAGAAAGCAAGGAGCCCTGTTTCTCACAGCCCATATTTGAAGTACAGCATGGAAGTCATAGGAGAAGCAGCTGAGGGAGCTGAGGGGGCTCAGCCTGGGGAAAGGGGGCTCAGAGGGGACCTGATTTGCCTCTACAGGTCTCTGACAGGAGGTTTTAGCCAGGTGGGGGTCGGGCTTCTGCTCCCAGACAAGCAGTGACAGGATACCCAGGCTGTTTCAGGGGAAGGAAGGTCAGGCTGGACATCAGGAGGAATTTCTTCCTGGAAAGGGTGGTCAGGCCTTGGAAGGGGCTGCCCAGGGAGGTTTGGAGTCCCCACCCCTGGAGGTGTCCAGGGAAGGACTGGCCGTGGCACTCAGAGCTCTGGGCTGGGTGACAGGGTGGGGATCAGGCACAGGGTGGGCTCGATGATCCCAGGGGTCTTTTCCAACCTGGATGGTTCTGGCGTTCACTTTTAAAGAGAGAATATAATGTGTTTCCCAGCCTAACCACATCCAGCACAGTCTGGTTGCACAGCTCCCTCCAGTTTGGGAACTGCAGCGCTCTTTTCTTTCTTTAAGCCTCCTCCTTCAGGCAACTATAAAGCTGAAAATAGAAAAACAGGTGGAAAATCCATGTCCAAGGAGATACCCCCGGCAGTCCTACATTGCACAGGTAGTGACATGGGAGTGAAATGAAGGAAATTCCGCAGGAGTCCATTCCAAGCTGACCTCAGCGTGACCCAGATGGCAGTTTCAAGAATTCTTGAGAGTTAAGGCTTTATGAGTGATGGCAAAGGTAACTGTGCCAGAAATTAGCAAACCCACATTCTCAAAGGCTTTTTTTCCCTGCTTAGATATGAAGAAAAATGGTTCTTACTAAAATTGCTACACATCTTGTATCTGTGTAACTCTGTTACCCAGCAAAAAAAAGGTAGAAGTGGGGGGAAAAAGGTTGGAATTGAGATTTCTGGGTCACGTAAGGGATGGTGCAAGCGCTGCTAAATGGTAAACCATAAATATTCTGGTAAAATTAAGAATAAATGAGTGTCCACCCTTTCAGCTTGGCAATGGGTACCCTATTGATGGCTCTAGGAATTAAATGGCCTCGTAATTTCTGCATCATAGCATAGAAGGGCATAGATAACATGTATTAATTTGATGGTGCTGGGAGCTTAATTTAATAAAAAGAAATGAGTACAGAAGTCTTTTTGCCATTCATAATGAGCATGTGAAAAGGGACAGTACATCCTCCATTCTTCCTAAAAACTGTCCTGGCTTCCAGCAATACTGTGGCACCTGGATTCTCTAAAGGGCTGACTTCCTCCTTGGGAATTTGATAACTACTGGCAGAATCCAAGATTTCTGATGTTCTTAAACATAAAACAAACCAGAAAGTATAATAGTTCAAATTAAACAAATGCCTTTTTTTCATATTTGTTTCTAATTACATTTTATTGTGTAAAGGCATTTACATAAATGTTCCTTTGTTTAATGACTATGATATAAACCAGTAGGTTTGTAAATAGACAAGATTTTCTATGTTTAGCTTTAGATACCATCAGGTGAACTTCCTAAATATAAGTGAAAACAGACAGTCTTGGTGCCTCTTGGTTTTAACACTTTTTGACTTGCGTGTCTGATATTTTTCTTGATGGATTAATTGGCTGATTGATTATCAATGCTTTGCTCCTTAGCTGTGCCACTAAATAATTTACGTTATTTACCAGTAAACTGACTTTCATCTGATTCATTTAAAGTCTATTTTCACACAGCATGTGGAAATTTACTTTTTTGTCCTTGATAATCTGTATTGTCTCCTGGGCAATTTGTTCCATTTTAGATCAAGTCAAGTTTGGTATCAAAACTTGAAAAAAATCAAACTAGATGGGAAAATATTTCTTGGGGATTTCTTGTTGGTTTTCACAAATTAAATTACTTTTTTTTTTTTTAACCTGGAATAGTAATATCATACCGAATTTTGTTAGTTTATAAGATCTTTTAAATATTAAAATAAAAATATTTAAAACCCCCGTTTCTAAAAGAAAAAATATGAAGAAAAACACACCTTGGTTATTCCAAAGAGGGCTGATAACTTAAGGCTTCACAGGTATAATTCTAACAGGATTCTGCACAGATCTTCATTAAAATGCAACCAGAAAGGAGTATGCAAAGTATCTGATATTGTAATATTGCTTTTGAAACTACTTTTTTTCACTAAACGTAGCTACAAGTGACCTTCAGGGAGACTGAAATGCAAGATCTTCCAAGTTATGGTTCCCAGTCTTGCGGTGGGTTATTAAAATCGGGATTCAGTGCCAGGCTTTCCCTTTGTTTCAGCAGGAAAGGAGCCATCCCTCGGCCCCCGCTGCAGCAGCCTTTGCACACAGCAGGAACGCTGTTCCCTCCCTGGGTTTGCCGTGGGATATTCCCAGAAATGCCACTTGTGGGGCCCTTAGGAGGAGTTTGGGATTATCTCTGTGCCAAACGGCTCTAAGGACACCTAGAGGTTTGACGTGCTCAGCCTCGGGAGGGAAGGACAATTCCTTTCAGTGACGGAAGTGGGAGCAGAGCTCTTTGGAAGAGCTGCTCCCAAGGGTTGTTGGCCAGAGAGCCCTTTCTCTCTCGGTTTGCACATTAATTCTGCTTTCAGCTGCAAGGTTTTACAATACAAATTCAAAGAAGTTTTACTTTGGAGTTAAAATACGCTCTGGGTATCTTTCATTTCAAAACCAAACCTGTCTGGAGATCATGGGACTTCTGAATTATTTCTGTGGCATAATACTGTCAAATTTACGGAAGTCATATATTCCCAGTGGATCTGTTGTGACCATTTTTCCTTGATTCATTTTGGGTTATATTTTTATGCCATGAGTGTTAACAAGCTTCAGTTTATGACCTTGACATTTGCTTATTTTTCTTTCGGAGGTCTTCGTAAATCACCAAAAGATTTTGTTTAAATCCTGAAAATGAAACCAACCAGAGAATAAGTCATTGAAATGAACAACAGCAATTTCCTTTCTCTCTGTTTGTGGGTAATGTTTGCCTTGGCCCATAAGCCCTGCAAAGACAGAGACATTTCCATGGCAGGGAAAGCGCAGCCGTGTCTGCGCGTGGCAAAATAGCAGGACATCCATAACGCTGTTGGCTTCTTAATTTCCAAAGGCAGATTTTAATATTACTGACTTCAGTGAAAGATAAGAAGGGCAGTGCATAAGACATTATCAGTCCAGTGTGGAAATAATGCATTCAAAATTAAAGACAGCAGTTTAATTAAGTGCATGAAAGGCTGGCTTTTATGATCATATTTCAAATACTCGACTGTCTTTTCATCCATTCTGCCGTATGACTTTACTTAATAATATATCAAGAACAAAAAATGTATTGGAGTCTTTCTGCAAATTCAATTAGTCCAATAAAAAGTGAAAAATAGTTTCTTTTTCATTAAAAAGAACTCAACCCTAACCCTTCTGATGACAAAGTGCGAGATGAGAAGGGAGGGCAAAGCTGGAGAACGATGAACATTCTGCCTTTGTGATGCATTTATGTGTGCACGAAACAGATGAAGTGTCACCATTAGTAACATTTGTTATTGAGGGGACTAATTGCATCCTGCTCAGTTAGTAGTTTATCAGATCCAGACCACAGGGTGTTTACTTCTCCCTTGGGATGCACTGACAGCACAGCAATAACTCCACAGTTTATTGGGCTGCTCTGGGCAGGGTAATTATGCTGGAGTGAACCCTCTCCCAGGGCTGAACTGGGAGCTGCTGTGACTTGTTGCTCTGGTGCTTTACAGGTTAAGTGCAACCTCTTGAATCCTTTCTCCCTGCCAAGGGTTTATAGAAGTGCAGAGATCGTCATTCTTGTGTACGAAACCAGGAAAAAGAGGATGGCAAAACAACCCACGAGTGCAGCGTTTCAAAGGAGACGTTGTTAAGTGCAGAGTACAATGAAGGACATAATGTGCGTTCAGAAAGCTTTGAGATGATTCAAAGGGGGTGGCAAGGGGAGCTGAAATCAGCTGTTGAGCTTTCGGCTGACAGCAGTGGGTTCCTGGCTCAGCCGTGGCACCTCTGCAGTGACCGCAGTTATTACCGCCTGTCAGCTCCGCTGTGACCCTGCCAGATGAGGTGCTGCTCAGGGCACCCTCTGCCTTCCCAACACCGCCAGTGCCACGGCTGGTTTGTCACTCACAGCCCTGGCACTGGGCCCCGTAGTGGTGCCACGGTGAGCACCCAGCATGCTCACCCTCTGCAGCTGGCGCTCGCAGGTCAGGGCTCAGGCAGGCCGGCAAATAATTGCAGGGAGCTTGAAACTCTGCTGCTAACACAGCATGGCTCTGGGCAAACACACCCGGCTCCTTTCCCGGAGCTGCCCGTTGACAGGTCTCACTTCTGCTGACATAACCAAACGTGGCCCTGAGGGCTGCTGGGCGATGATCTGATCCTCTTCTGCTCCTGGGCACCCACCACACACACCCATTCCTCTCTGCTCTCAGGTCTCCTCTTACTTGTCTTATTCTTGGTTCTTTTAATACTGTTCTATCTAGGGGATGTTTCCCACCATGTTTCTCTCAGTACGTGCTGATGAACAGATTCTGTTCCAGATATCTATTCATGTCCCAATCTCATTTTAACTTCAAAATATTCCTCTCCCAGAGGTTTCCTTAGAATAACTTTCCATACTGTAAAGAATCAGACAGGCTGAATTCTGAAAATACAGCAATGAATTTACAAGAGTGACTCATCAGGTTTTTTAAGCAATAATTTTCATATAAAAGAGGTAAGAACTATAAAAATTATTACCTTTTGCAAGCATGCAGTTGCAAATAAGAGTTTGTGAGAGCAGTATGTTTTAATAAAGATATTTGCTTTTTTAAATAGGTAACCCTCCTGCTACGGGGACAGGCACTTTACACATCACCTTGGAGGATGTCAATGACAACATCCCATCCCTTTATCCAACACTGGCAAAAGTTTGTGATGATGCAAAAGATCTCAGGGTAGTGGTACTTGGAGCATCAGACAAAGACCTTCATCCCAACACAGACCCATTCAAATTTGAACTGAGCAAGCAATCAGGCCCAGAAAAACTGTGGAGAATCAACAAGCTTAACAGTAAGTCCATTGTTTTATTATTGGGCATTTATTCCTCCCAGCTCTACGTGCTGTTGTCCTCACCCTGAGGCCCTGTGTGGATTCAGGAGCAGTTTGGTATGAAGGGCTTGCAGGATGGACCCATTGCTGCTGCTTTACACCGTGCTGGGTTTGCTGGGACCAGCTGCCTCTGGAATATACTAATTCTGGAATCTGAATGGTTTCCCTCCTCTTAACGTGTTGACTGACCTTTCCTCTTTTAGCTTTGCATTAAAGACAGGCTACCAATGACTTATGGGTCTGTAAAGATATTTCATGGCATGGAGTTTGTTTGCATGAGGTGCACAAGGCTTTGCTGGAGGACAGCATGCAAGTTTTGCATGGGCTTTAACAATATAATTGAAAAACTTCCAAATTTTAAGTATTTGCACTTTGCAAAAATAAAATACCCCAATGCACTGGGAGCTCACAGGATTGGTAAGAGGATCGCAGCACATGCTGTGCAATGGCAGAAGGTTTGTATGGCAAATTATAGCACAAAATACATTTCTTTTTATCGTAGATTGTTCCTATTTCTCTTCTAGAATGTGTTCCTTATCTCTGCCACTCTCCAATCCCACAGTGTTACAAAAAACTAAAGATGTGTGTGGTGGCTGTACCTGCCTACAGGACAAAGTGGAGGAACACTGTTTTTTGCAGTTCTCCAAACATCAAACCACCCCTCTGTCCCAGCCCTAAGGGAGTTACCACCCTCACCTGGGTGAGTTACCACCCTCACCTGGGTGAGTTACCACCCTCACCTGGGTGCCAAGGCCCTCTGCTGCTCAGGTGGAGCAGATCTGTGGATTTGAAGGGGCTTGACTTCCTCTCACTGCATTCCTGGGCAAGCTGAGAGAGTGTTCCAGCATCTTTGCCTGTACTTCCTGGCAAAAAAGGTTTTTCCCTTGAGCAAGTGAGTATATTCTTCCCTCTTCTTGCTTTGAGGGTGACATGCCTTAGCATTTCATTGGTATATTAGCTTTCACAGGAAACTTCTGCCGATAATTTGCAGGCTAAGTTATGTACGTTAACAAAAGAGGCTCTTAGAAATCTTTTCTTTGGGTGGGGTTTGGATTAAATTTCCAGTTAGCTTTCAGCCCAAGAAAGAATTTCTGTACTGCTTCTTCTTACCTGCAACTCAATTATTTTACCTTTTTCTTAGAGTGTTCTCATTTTCCTCCTGATTTCCGTTCTTAACTTTGGCAGGTCTGATACTGTTTACAGACTCCTCTTCCCTTCCACTTGGCTAATTCTCACCTCATCCTTTGCAGGCACTCATGCCCAGGTCACCCTGCTTCAAAACCTGAAAAAGGCCAACTACAACATCCCCATCTCAGTGACAGATTCTGGAAAACCACCCCTGACCAACAACACAGAACTGAAATTACAAGTGTGTACCTGCAAGAAATCCAAAATGGACTGCAGTGCAAGTGATGCCCTTCATATCAGCCTGACCCTCGTCCTCCTTTCACTCCTCAGTTTATTCTGTAAGTAATGAAGGATTGTTTGTCTGCTCATTTGTACTCTCCATAAGAAAAACTACCAAGGGAGAAGTTAAATTCCCACACTGATGTCATAATGCAGTAAGTTTGGGTTCTTTTTCCCCTGAAGGAGTAGCTGTGAGAAAGGTGGGGGGGATGGGGTTTTTCTTAGTGAAAAAAAAAATAGCAGTGAAAGCCTGATTGTCAAATTGAGAAATAGAAGCAATAATTTGAAGAAGAATCAAAAGGAATTAGAGCTAGCATATGATAAACTGAGAAGTACCAGCTGTAGGAGCAGATTTGTGAGACGTTTGCTTTCATCTCTCCCCGCTTGAAGTCAATTCAAACCCAGAAACAGGAGATTAAAGGTATTCATGTAACAAGAGCTGTTCTGGGTCACCAGGAAAAGGAGGGCTGTCTGTTCCCCTGCATAAAGTGGGCAGGTGACTGGAACGTGAGGAACTTACTGGAGATTGTGGGCTTGGAACCACCCAGGACTGAAAACCAAATTGCCAGTCTGGGTTGGAGGGCAGAGAGAACTGACGGGCAAAAGAAGCTTCTGCTGCTTCTGAGAAAGAAATTTTGTAAATCTCTTTTAAAGGCTAACTTGAATTGGCAGAAGTTAAAAAGAAAATAATCCCAGAATGACTCAAGAGTAGGAATTCAAAGCCATGAAATCTCACCATCCAGCCTGGCTGTGTCCCTGGCTTCTGCTGTGGCAGCTGCCAGCAAACTTTTGGATGCAGTATCATTTTTTATTTCCTTATCTATTAAAAAAGAGTAGTACTGTTTCCTGTAAGTATAATAATAAATCTGTTATTCAAGGACTGTTATCGTCACCTCATGTTACTAAAATTGTGGGGCGATTTAATACCTGAGCCATGGGGAAAGGCCTAATATTCTCCAGGAGGCAGAGATCCTTTGCATATCTGAGGCTTGGTGTATTCTTGATTACACATCTTGTTCATTTTTTCCCTTATTGTGTATTACTTTCATCCCAAAAGGTTAGCATGAAGGTCGTTGTGAGAGAGCTGGTGCTAGCTAATGTTTGTGATGCTCTTTGAAGATGAAAAGGACTATATAAATGCTAAATGCAGATTCATGTTCTTAGTTTCAATCAGTGACATCTAAAATATCTGCACTGGCTTTGGTTCAGCTATTCTGGGTTTAGTCTGCTGGAACCAAATGCAAACTTGGGCTGTTAGAAGTGATATATGTTAGAAGTGTTTGACAGTACGTGCCACTGTTGCAGCGGTGCTGGAAATGTGCAGCCTGTTAGTTCAAGAGTGTTCTTGTTACCCCCTCATAAATGTTGCTGGTGCTACACTAGGCGTGACTTCCACCACTGGAATTGCTTTTTTATCTGACGTGGTTTGCACTTGAACTTTATTCACATTAATGCATCTGCTCAGAATACAGTGAGATAGAGAAAGGCTTCTCACTTTAGAAAGTTGCTGTTTTCATTGGGGTTTTTTATGGCCCTCCAAGAAGTCTGATCATTTCCTTTCCTTTGAATTATGAAGCCAGTTCTAGGTGTTGGGAAACACTTCTTGAGCTGACTAGAGTTCCTCTCTATCTCAGCTGTGGGCGGGATACAGCCCCTGGCATCTGAAAGGGCTGGTATTCCATCTTTGGAATTGTTACCTATGCCAAGCCAGCAAGCATTACAACTTTGATAACCATTTTGCTCAGGTGTAAATGATTACATGGAATAAAAGGAAGAGGCTGGGAGCCAGTTAAAATAATGTGGCTCTGTGTTTGAACTTCTCTAAACTGTGCTGGTATCTTTGCATTCCCAATTCCTTTCCACACATAGGTTTTTTTTTATAACTGTGATTAGTTTCATTGCAATGTTTTGTATAGTCCAAATATTTATCAGAGTAATCAAAGATTACGATGCCATAAAAACAAAGAGAACTTTAGTGCTTATTGAACAGATGAAACGTCCCATTTCTAGTGGCAAGTTATGGGTTTAATTTTAGCAAAAGCCCTTACGTGGCTCACTTTGCTCCCAGTGTTTATGTTTTATGAGGCTCTTGTTCCTGGGAGGTAAATCCTTCAGTCAAATGAACTTTGTTATTCATGCCAAAGTATTTCTTTTTGTATTTGACATCTGGTGTGAGGATAGATAGCCCTGTGAAAGAGCTGTTCGTGGGAGAAGTGCCCTGCATGAATATCTTCCCTGTAGAAAACATCTTGGTATTATCATTTAAATGGTGCAATTATTATCTATACTCAGAATATGTGCCTCCTTCCTAAATCATGAAAGAAGTCAGATGTGGTGGATTTCTGGAGTATCTGAGCATAGAATTGAGCAGCCTGATTAAAACTGTAATGCATGCAAAAGCCAGCAGTTCCTCCTTTTCTGTGGCTACCCTACTGTGCTCAGTATATTGAGGGATAATGGGATACAGACTGCAGAGTTGCCCAGGAGCCTTTGGAAAGGTAGATATACTAGGAACAAGAAAAATTTAGGAGGTCTTATCAGCCAGAAATAGAAACTAGACGATGCCAAAGTATCTGGGCAGATTGCTGGTTTTCCATATCAAAACAGTAAAGTGCTTGGTGGAACTGAGAGATGGTGAATACAGATTTGATTGAAAAAAGGGGCATCTTTGCATATTTTGTACTTAACCTAACTAATCGCTCCCGGGGATTGCTGGAAAGATGTAGAGTGGATAGGTAAAGGACTTTCCAAAGTTACAGTAATTCAGGGTAACAAATATTGGAAAGAATATGCAGTGTCACCTGACATTAATGCAGGCACCATGTTTAAGATGAGCCCTAAGGTAGTGGCATCTTGTCCTCTGTCACCTTTTCCTCTCCATTACTAAAGACAAGACAGGACCAAAATGTTCAGATATAATTTAGAATTTAGTAATTCAGTCTGAGGAAAAACAACAGGTACAAAAATAGGTCTGGGTTCCTTGTCAGGGAGAAGGACTGTGGAGCTGGGTTACTTGAGGATGAGGAAAAGTGGGGAAAAGAGAAAGTGTGTCATGCAGCACGCCTGGAGCTGGGTGTGAGGCTGTTCAGGTGTCCCTCACTCTTTGCTGCCCCAGTGATCTCGTGTTTTCACCTGACATGGCTAAAACAGTTGTGTTCAGAAGGAATGGAACCAGAGTGTTACACTCAACAGCAGCAGAATTATAAACAGGTTCCCTCTGGAAGGCTCCTGATCATTTTTTAGTAAGAGAGCAACTACAGCATTCCATAAGGATGAGGGATGGAGATAAAGGGAAAATAAACCAAGCTAAATAGTGAAAGATTAAGATAAAAACAAATTTGTGTATATTGTCATAACAAAGTCAGCAACAAAAACTGCCACAGGCCTTATGAGAGAATGAGAAAAACCCACTCCAGCTGGCAGACTGAGCTGTAGATAAATTACAAGTTATTTATATTGTTATTATTTAAAAGAGTATCTGAATTCTGGACTTTTGGTTTTATAACAACTATTTTGTTTAATTGCAAAATCGTTGAATGAGAATTGCATTTCGTATTTCCTTTTATATTCTAACAACATAGAAGACCAAGTTAGATTCATGTATGTGGATTGAAAGGACTAAAAGAACCACCAAAGGCACAATAGTCATGTCAGTGATATTTTACTTACAATTCCTTGTTAGTAAAAGACTGCACTTCAAACACTTCATGCTGAAAGAAACCACAATTTTGTATCTTGGTTGACTGTCAGCCATTGATAAGCCACTCCTTGTTCACGTGGCCAATGAACTGCAAAGTTGGAAGGTGACTTGGACTTCAATAAGTAAAGTATTCCACTATTCTGAACTGCAAGGAAGGTGTGAGACTGGGGGGGGGGGAAGTAGCACCATGAAGAAATTAAATAAGCTGGAGGTCTCTACATTGGAATTAATTTGTTAAACTGAGGGTGAAAGGCCTGGGGCGTGTTAAAAAACAGAGACTCGCACAGATGTCTGAGCTGCGATTGCGAGGCAGCCTTAGAGACACCCTTGAATTTAATTTCTTATTAATTTCCCCAAACTTTTCCCATTTAATGCCTGCTGTCCCTCACCATAATGTATTTCTAATTTGAGGAATGCAGCTACAGGGTCAATAGAGAAAATACGCTTTTCTTTCCCCTTGAAAATGACGTTTTTGTTATTCAACCATTACCAAAAAAACTTTGAATTATATTAAACTGTGGGTTTGAATTTAACTCTGGGCAGCCAGAGATATTGCTGCAGTGTTACCCTTCTCCTAGTTCATTTTCCAGAGCAACAGCAGCTCTGTATCTCTGGTGTTATTTGGGCAGGAACAGTGAATTCCTGAGTGGCACCAGCCTAAGACAAGTCATAGCAGGTTTCAAATAGGAAAGACCTTTAAGGTCATTGCTCTTTCCATTCCAAGTGCACCTTTGTTACCTGCAGATTCCCAGTTTTCAGCCTTTATTGTGAGTTCCCTGGCTTAGTTTTAGACAATCAGGTAGGATATTGTTTTCAGGGCTCAAGTACTGTATAGTTTTTACGGTAGAATTTTAGTTTTTACCAAGAAAATGTTCATCCCTGTTCCATAGAGTTCTGAAGACGAAGCTTTGGAGGAACCATTCCCATGGTGGAATTTGCTAAAAACAATCCTTCTTGTTTGCTTCTTTGTTGTGTTGTTTTTGATGGCATCTTCTACAGCATTTTTCTACTTATCAGAACAGTGGTAGTTAATTGAGAAAAAAAATCAGTTTATTAGCAAGAGTAGAGAAGTTTGCAAGATAAATTTTCCCATTTTTGAGATGTAAAATATCTCTGTACTGGCTAGAATTTCAAAAACTACTACTATGGACAAAGTTTTGCTGTCCAGAGCAGTTTGTTGGGGTGGGGTTTATTTTGCACTACTCTGAGTTATAGTCTTGTGTTACAGCACATACCATGTAGGTACTTGAAGTAGCAACTAAATGATGCTACCCAAATATTTGTATTTACTGACATTTAATGAGTTCCAGTGATATAAATCTCACCTCCCAAAATCAATACCAACAGCAGCAATACCCACTGTTACTCTTAATGCTGATTATCTTTGTTGCAGGTGCTTTGGTCCATATTAACATTATTATTGTTACTGTTAAATATCTAGTATAGAGAAAAGTGCCATTGTTATTGGTCTCCTTAATGATTTTTGTTGATTAAAGTCCAGTAAGGAAAGGACGGTTTGGGGGTTAAGGGATTTCATTCCGTTTGAGCCAGTCCTGATTTGAATCTCACTTCTAACTCAGAGCTGTGTCCATTCTTCTAATTTCTCTGCAGGTTTAGTCAGTCCTACAATGCATTTGCACTTGGCTTTGGGAGCCCACCCAAAGTTAATGGGGCTTGAAATGGCCCAGGAGTCCATATGGCCATCCATAATTGGAGACAGGATGTTTATACACCCAGTCATAGGGACATGACAAACAGAAATACCCCCAAACTGTACATCAGCATATTTAAAATGTACTTAATGACATTACTTTTTATTGAGTCAATTAGGTGGGGAATGGCATTTTACACACATTTTAAACCAGCCAAACACATTCCAGAAGTACAGACATGAAAAAATAAGGCAGTTTAGAAGATGTGTGTTTGGAATGCAAAGGAGAACGATGTTTCCAGCAAATGCAGCTCCTTCCCTGAGAGCTGCAATATCGTTCCTGATGGTCATTCTGTAGGCATGAAATGGACATTTAAAGACATTGGTTTGATAGACCATTTAGTGTTGTGAATTCAAATGAACATTTTTATGTTTTCATTTTCTCAACAGCACTCCACAGTTACTGGTGAGATATAATATTTCGTATTACTTTTCTGAACAACCTCTTAAAGTCACATAAATATTGAACTTCAGATAGTTATCATCTGAATTGTTCTGGAGTGGCCTATGACTAAGAACTAGAACTGAATAAATGACCAGTTTAAGTATTTCTTTCTCTCATCAGTGATCCCTGTACACCATGGGGTGTTTGTTTCTTTTCACTGTCCTTGGATATTTCCCCATTCTATAACATCCAAACAACTCAATTTCTTGCTATTCAGCTTTAGATGTGATACTAAAGATGAACAGAGGAGATTTTTGTGCCGAAAGGTTTGATGATGTTGCTTTTGCTTCTTTACAACACAGTGAATACTTACAAAGCCCTTTAAAGGGCCATTGATGTTTGGAGTATTTCAGACTGCATCTTATATCCCGATGCTTAATTTGGGTCTGTCACCAGCTGGGACTTGTGGAACGGGCTGACCTCGACACAGCCAAACCTGGCAATTTTCTCATTGGCTTTTTCCTTTTCTGTGGCCTCTAAGCATAATACTTTCCTTGCTTTTTTCCATTTTTTTTATTCTTACGTAAAAAGAATTTCTTCAGATGATTATTTTAGTATTTCAAGCTGGGATTAGTCTACACCTACAGCTCTGGATGTGTCTGGACTACTTATGTTTATGTTCTACTTATTTAAAACTGGTAGTAAACTCAGCTGTGCTGCTGTGCAAGATGAGCCCTGCCTGTTTGAGCAGTTTAAAGGTTGGCTTGCTGGTATATTTGATGCATTTTCATTTTCAGCATAAATATGAAAAATCAGGAGGCTTGTTCAATGCTGCAATTTGAAAACCGAATTTATTCATTTCACCTGCTGAATATTTTCAACAATTCAGCTAAATTTATCAGATTAGAAAATCCAGGGCCAGGCCACAGCTGCAATTGTTTAGTTCTGACAGAACTGCAAAATGAAGGAAGCATTTATTCCCTATTGGGTAAATGAAGGTGGCATTGCTTTGGCAAAGTATCCAACTAAAATTCATATCTATTTTTAAAAAATAATAATCTAGTACATCTGAGCAACTCTACCCTAGGAAATGCCCCCACCCCCTGGTAAGATACTTCATATCCTGGGTGAAAAGGAATTTTATTATAGCAGATGCTTTATTTGATAACTCAGCAGTACACTGGGCTGGGGAGAACACATTTCTGAATTTCTAAGCAGAGTTAAAATTTTACTCCATGTGAACGACCTTTTTCAGATGTGCTTCTTTTATGCAGTTCTTTGGACCAGCTCATTGCGTGGTGAGTGTATGTGGGCCCATGACAGGGAAGAGGAGAAGCAGAAACCAGGACCCAGCAGGGAGCAGGGCCCTTGCCAGGAGGCAGCAGGGCACTCTGTGTTACACCAGCACTGCTCCAGCTCTGCCACTAAAATCTAATGCTAGACAAGCAGGGGGGGAGCCACTCTTGGAAATATCTGCTGGTGTCAAACAGGTACCCAGTGAAAATCATTCTGGCCTGAGGAACTTGTTCCCCTGTGCAGGCTGATGAGTTTGGATTGGCATGTTTCTCCACTGCCATGCCACCTCTGGCCACTGGCAGAGCATGTGCAGCATTTTGGTTCCTGTAGTTAAATATTGACAGTGACATGAGAGCCCGCTGCAGCTGGGAGTACAATTAGACACTCGTTTCACAGGCAGCACTGGTGTGTACAGTGGTTTTCATGTCATTAAGAACTTTGAAATCATTTCTCACTTAAGCAAGAAAGAAATTATATATGATGTTATATTAGCTGCTGATTTTCAGGATAAACTCATTTTTACAGCTGTCTTCCTTATCAGCTTTTCCACAGGGTATTCCTGTCCGGTGGGATCAGGAGTTTCTCTAGCCACAGTCATACCTACTGCTCTGGCTGGCACTAACCCCAAAGTTCTTAGCTGCAGGAATGAGGACACAGGGTATCCAGCTGGGAATGGCTGTGTCAACCTGTCAAATTCAGTGAAAGTTGGGGTGAAGTATAATTTAAAGGCTTACTGTGCCAATACTGTGAGTTGAAAACCAACCAGTGATGCACATGAAAATCACTTATACTTTTCTGAGTTCTACATGAAGGCTAAACTTAATAACTATGTATCTAATTAATGACCTTTTATAGCTGGTAAATCCAGGAAAGAAGTACTTGGATGTTGATTAGCTGCCTAATCAGAAACACAGTTCTGATCTCTCCTTACCTTGCCTTCTTACCTCTTTAGCATTGTTGAGGTTTCCATAAAGTCCAGGATGTAATGCAGACTTTTAATTATGCAAGATTAATATAATATTTCTGATGAAAGGGTAATTGAAAGAAATGTAGCATGCAGGAGATGAACTCCAAACTCCAGCTGCATTAACTCTCTTATTTTAATGGGAATTAAAGGATGAATGCATCTTATGTAAAGCTCATTCCTGTACAGAGGGTCAGCGTGAAACTTAAATGCCTTTAATTTTTATGAGCTTTTTAACTGCAATGAAGAAACACAGTCTGTGTAATAGGGGGTGACTTTGGTCTCATGAGGAACACATCTTTCAAAGGTTTTTAATTACTCAATTTAGACCTGTTTCTTTAAAAAAAAAAAAAAAAAAAAGCAGGGAATTGAGTCACTGTTCTGTAAGTCTGTTCAGAGAAAGCTAAGGCTGCAGCAGGGCAAGCTGGAATGCCTGGGAAATACCAAAGCATTTCCTGAAATTAGGAGTTGCTTTGCAAACAAGGCTGTTTAGTGGCTGAGGGGAAGGGTTCTGCTGGAATACAAGTTCCTGGCAACCTGAACCCCAGTGAATGAGGTTACAGGCTAGCAGTAACATTTTGCCTAGGATGGGCATTATGAAATCTTTGTCGTCATAGTGCATTTTTTCTTCTATTTTCTTCTCTCATCTCGATCAACCTAAGGAGTAAGCTTTGAGTTAGCCCACTGTGAAACCGGCAGGTAGCTGTAGTCTTTGAAGAGATCGATATTATGAACACTTGCTCTGCATTAGGTGGCTTGCATTTTTTCCAAACCAGTGACAATCCAGGTCTGTCCTGTGGCTTTTGCCACCATCAGCTCTTTTGTCCTTCCAAGTACAGTGAAGATCAGTAGACTTCAGCGAGAGCAGAAACATGGGGTTATTCCGTCTCCCTCCCTTAAACAATGTACCTTGACCTACAATGCTATACCATTGGTATTAATAATTAACTATTAATAACACTATTAGTACATTAGATCCAGATAAACACAGACAATGTTTGTCAGTTTTCTTGTCCAGCAATCATCTTCCACTGCCAAAGCACTAATGCCACCAGACACCAGCTGTTTATAATGTGCTCTGCTTTCTTCTCTGAGACCATTAACCAGAATAGTAATAATTCTGACAGCAAACACAGAGCAATTAACCCTGCCTTTTTCACTGTTATCTCTCTGTTTGACTGTTATCTTAAAAGGAACGTGGCTCAATGTGTGTCTCCAGTGTTGAAGAGGTAGAGCAGAGGAGAACTGTAAGCTAAAACTGGGTGAAGATCATATTAGAGACATCAGTGAGAGAGATTCCTGGAGGAATAAGCTACACATAGTGCTGCCTGTGCAAGCCCCTGATCCCTCAAGGGAAAGGTGGGGGTGGCCAGGTAGGAGCAGCACTGCACACCCACCTTTGTGGCTTGCAGGTGTCCAGCCTCGAACAGCAACTGACCTGGTGCAGGTAGACAGAAATCCCAGCTTCAAGCAACACATGGTGCGTAATAATTTTTGAGTGCTGAGACCAGTTATGGAGACAGAGCCAATAAAAAGAAAATAAAATAATTACTAGGTGTAATTATCATTAGTGTGCAGAGCCAAACCTGCCAGGCACAGGCTTACCAGGGCATTGAGTTCTTAAAAGAGATTGTCACATCGATCAGCAAATGTGCTTCTTGCACATATTATTTGCACATTTTATGCTCACAGGATTCCTTAAGTACTAATATCTTCTATATGCTGTTGCCAGCTGCAAACTTCAAATCCTGTGTGTTATTATAAAATACATAAGAATGGGTTAAAAAAAAAACACCCACATTTAAAACCCAATACAACCTCATTGAAGTGAGTGGATAAACATTAGGAGTCTTTGGGATAGCTGTTTAGAAACAAGAGTCAAATAAAAGTACATCATAATAATTTGGCTGGGTGTGTGATTTTCTGGAACTTTCATTTGGCCCTTCCTTATAGGGAGGGCAAAGAAAAAGAAAAGCAAATAAGAACACTACACTTCCTACAGAGAAAACACTGTGTTACTAAAACCACAGAGACCAGGGTTTAAACTTCTCTATAGGACAGAAGCAATTTTTGATTTATGTGCAATAGAAAGAGCCAAGATAGACTTGATCTTGCATATTCTTACTTACCAAAGATGGTTATCTACTGAAACTTTACAGCCCCTAATTCTGAATCTGATTTTTAGAGGCAAAAGCTACACCTTTAGCAGTTCACCTTTACAAAAGGGTCTGTCATCATTACAGAGCAGAGGGATTCCTACTGTTCTTCCAGGCAGTGTTTGGGATAATTCTTTTAACACAGAGGGCTGGGGAAGGGGCTAAGCTGAATTCACAGTAGTCTTGGCACCCTTTGCCAGTGCCAAGAGTTTTGTAGAAGTGTCAGCAAAAGCAGCTGTTAGGAGACAGCATGTATGGAAACCTGCAGGGAGCTCCTCCTGTGCCACAGGGCTCTGGGAAAACATGGCAGTGGAAGTTGCCATTGTGGGCTACGAGTGAGAGGGAAAACAGGTCCTGTAGGGATAATCCAGGAACATGTGTGCAGGAGGGAAGGAGCCGTGGCTACAGAGGTTTTGTCAAAGTGGCAGACAAGGAAATACTCTGCACAGAGAAACCTGACTGGATATGAGCACACAGGAGCTTCAATTTGTCAAGGGCTCAGAAAAGATGCTGCAAACCTGCTCACTGAGGAGGGCCGGGGTAGGACATTTAGCTGTTTGAATGGCTAGAGAAAGCCCTTTGGGACAATGTGTGAAAAAGAACCCTCTAGACTGACATAACCTAAATATACAGACCTGGAAAAGAGATTCCATGACAAAGCTCCTCCCGTTTGCTTCTGTTTTCTAGCTTGAACAAGAGGCAGGATGATAATGTTGTCCTGAGCAATCAAAGGAAGAACCAGAAGGGAGTGCTTTAAGGGAAAGATTTAAGAGCTGAGTTTGAGCTGTGCAGAGCTGTCAGCCAAACATGCCAAAGGTGGCAGAGTTAGAGCCCGACACTTTGGACTAAATGGAAAAGCGGGAAAAGAGAGTCAGATCTCTGAAGTGTCAGCACTGATGTGGTGGCTGAGGGGGTAGGAATGGTGTCACAGAGAAGGGGAAGAAATTAAATGGGGGGAAAAGGGTCTCCTAAAAACACTGGAACGGAGAAACGAGACAGAAAGACATGCTGGAAAACTGATTAGAGAAATGATTGTAAAATGACAGGAGCAGATACTGACAGGAGCCAAGGGAACATCAGGTTTGCGGGCACGTGATTAAATGGGTGGAGGGCAATTGATGGGTCAGGAAGGATGAAGCTGAGAAGCAATTTCAGTAGAAAGAGCTGTGAGGTGAAAGGGGTAAGGAATGAGGTGGTGCTTGAAGAGGCAGGTGGGGTAACAGGGAGGATCAAAAGAGCCTCTATATTGTGAGAGAGAGAAACTGGCCTTCAATAAAGAACTAGCACAGGAAAAAGCAGATTGATAATTAGAGTTGAACTAACTAGTTTTTATACATCATTTACTCGGGAAAGGAAACATGTATGAGACGGTAGTAACATTCATTATGTCTGTCAATATGATGTAAAATATACAAGCTTTTCTTCAGGTCTGCACATAAATCAGCAAGTACTGCCCTTTATTTACAAGCTGTTGGTGAAGCAGTCACTGGCTGCTCGAATTTGTGTGATGCTTATAAATTTTGTGCTGACAGATTCCTCTGGTGAAGTTTCAGCCTATGGATTGTACAGAAATTCAGTACCACAGCTGCTGTTCATCCATCATGTACAAGTGCCTGTCCTTAGCAGGAAGACCTCCAGGGATCTCCTAAGGATTCAGAGCAGCTTTACCAATCCAAGAGCTAGTATTAGTTCTTTTGAGCCAGGTTTAAACAAATGCCCTTTAATGACACTAAGCTTCATTGAGATCTGGAAATGCTATTTTTCAGGTGCTCTGTGAGATCAGAGTCCCAAACCCTTTCTTTTTACTACCCCAGGAGATCAGGTTGTTTATGAGAATTTAGTCCTAGCTGCAATCCCAAATCCAAATATATCCACACTTTGGCAGTCATGACCATAAATCTCCTATATATGTATGTCAGGATGCTGGTTTTGTGGTCATACCTTTTCTCTAAACAACATGCTAAAAATCTACAGGCCAAGCAATTCTAGATTTTATCTTATTTGGAAATCTTGGTGAAACTTCTCACTTCAGTGAGCCCCATCCATCAGTCCCTCTATACATTTCTTACACTTTTCTTCATTTGCTTTACTTACCTTTGTCTTCCAGGGGTGGTGCTGCAGGGACAGGCCAGGCAGGGGTGGGCCATCCAGGTGTCTGCTTTGCTGCTCAGCCCATCTGCTGGAAAAATTCAATATTGAGGTCAATTCAAGCAATAGCAAGAAAGAAACAGATAAAGTAAACCAATCAATAGTTATATTAAACTTGATTTGCCCCAAAAGACAAACAGATAGTTAAAACTTACTGAAGTGCACAGGCAGCGCCTAACGCTGACCATTACATTCCTATTTGTGCTGTGTGTCGGTGGTTGGGACAGAATATTGATACTGCACCTTTTAAGTGTACAAATGCAATAGATACCAGAAAAAAAACATTTCCTGAATGCGTTTGGGTGTGTCTTTCCCCTGGTTTTATAGGCTGATGGTGTGGGGCAGGTGGGGTTGGCTGCCCTGGCTGTGTCCCCTCCCCATGTCCTTGTGCCCCCAGGCTGCTCCCAGGTGGGGCAGCAGGAGAAACAGCAAACCCCTGGATGCTGTAACACACACACAGCAGCAATAAATACAACACTGCTGTGTTATCAGCACTGTTTTGATCACAGATCCCAAACACAGCACTCTGGGAGCTGCTGGGAAGAAATTTAACTCAGCCAAAACCGGTGTAATCCGTAAAACACTGCAAGGTCATAAGTTTTGTTTGTTTGAGAAACAATCCAATTTTAACTCTGTGTTTTGCTAACACTGTTCTTGCTATTCTTAGGTGGTTTTACTGCAAAGCTGAATATTTGAAATTTACTGGTGTCTAAGCAAAATGGCAGGAAAATTATACATTAGCCACAACTAATGTTACACTTGCTCCTAAACTCTCTTTTCTGAATTTCTTTATGGTCTTGGTATTCTAAGAGTGCCCATCTAAAATACATAAAAGAATTCAAGTTGTGCCACTTTCACTGTATTTAAATAAAAAAATCCACAGAAGATTTATACCTCTTTAGCAACATTCATTATATACTAAGTTTTTTATTCCCTGGTATATTTATAAGCTGTAAGTGTGCTCGTTTTCAAAAGACATTGCCTGTTTGCCCTGTGATTGTCAGTGTTTGTGCAGAGGAGGGAGGGACTTGCACTGATGGAATTGATCCAGGTGGCAAAGGGGGGACACTCAGGTCCTGGCTCCAGATTTATGCTCACACCTCCTCACTACATCTTCTGGAATTGTGCTACAATGTCTCGGACTGCCCCAGGTGACATCCTGGGGTTTCTGCCTTCACAAGTAATTGCTCCTGTACCCAGATAATTTAGATTTAATTACCAGTGATGTACGTGCACTCCATCAGTGATTTAATTGGGGAAAAAATTAAACCCCCAAACAGTTAAAAGACCCCGTGCTTTGCATAGCAATACTCACCCCCATCTCCCATCCTTTAGGTCTGTAAGAATTCCTGCCATTTGAAGCTGTCCTACCGAGTTGCCATGGCAACGAGAAGAAGGAAACCCTCGGATCTGAAGATCGCAGTTTACAGTTACTGTTCTTCACTACTCGGCCTCAGTTGCTCCAGTTTCATTTGCAACCTCACTTCCTCTGTCCCACTGTACCTTGGTGTTCGACAGCCTCTGCCCCGTTCCCCTCTCTCCACGGATCCCTCTTGCCAGACACAAGGTTTACGCCGATTTTTCTCTGAATGTTAAAAGACCACGACATCTAAACCCGACCTTGGGGGAGCGGAAAACGGATTGACTCCATTTTTTTTCTATCTGTTGACTTGTTGCTATTCAACTGTTCAGAAAATATTTTGTCTGTGGGTTAGTATTTGTATATGTATGAGTGTATGTATATATATATATTTATATAGAGAGAAGAGTTCTACCACAGGTTTAGCTTTTATAAAACATTCATCTGGAGCGTGCAAGGGAGGAAGCAGAATAATCCAGCCACAGATGAATTGTACCTGTTCTACCACGGCTAAACCTACTGTGTTTGCTGTTTCTAGTTGGCCAGGAGGAGAGACCCCCCCCCCCTGCCATCCCACCGCTCTGCTGCCACAAACCAGGCAGGCCCAGGGCTCTGACGTGGCTCTTCTCGTACCTCAGGTTCAGCAAACAAGAAATGCAAGTCCCCTGGGCTTGTTCCTGCTCTGAACTGCTTTCCTCCTGCCCCGGGCGGAGTTTGTGGTGCCGGAGGAGCAGCCAGCTGGGCACTCACCCTGGGCAGCGAGGGGACCTCATTTTAGAGGGGCTAAAGGGGGGAAAGCGTTTGCTGGGGCTGCTGCCAAAACAGCTCAGCCCTTGTGAGCGCTGCAGCCACGGCCAGGTGGGCTGATGTGAGCAGGTGAGAGCTGACCCAAGCAGCAAAAGTGTCTCCCAGAGGTCTCTCCCTCGGCCTCTGCGCTGCTCCCGTTCCACACGCAAGCGCCCGGAGGGCACAGGTGCCCCACTCGATAAATATCCTCACAAACACACACACATATATGGTTTTGAATATATATATACATACATACACATGTACACACAGTTTCCAGTTAAGAGTAACAAGAGCATTTCTTTGTGTGTGTAAACTTACCACACTTGTTTGCAGACATGGGAAAAAAAAGGGTGTTCGTTCTCTATGAATATGGATCCTTTTTTATTCTGTGAGCATGTAAGGTCAAAAAAACCCTTCTAACTGTACGAAGATAATCATCTTGTTAATAAATTGTAAATGATCCATCAAAGCTCACACCAAATTTTTATAAAATTAACACAGAAAAGTATACTAGTGACAGACTGTGGCTTTTATTAGAGCTTGCCAGTAACTAGGGTAAGGTAAGTGTCTTAGAACATTTTAATAAACTTGCTTATTTAAAGTTTAAACAAGAAAGCTTCCTTATGCAATAGAACTTTGCAGCTGCATTCTTTAGTTAGCATTTTTACAGTACTTATGAGTCCTACTGTATGTCATCTTTACTACAGTGAGATTATGAGCATATCTTCCACACCACGTCTATGTTTCAATAGTAAACATTTTTGGAAGCATTAAAAAGTCCAAACATACATTTAGTTTTCCATAATGCTACACTAGATATTAAATGTGTGTTGGTGGTTAAAATTTGCTGTACAATAGCTTTTCTCTGAATTCCTGTATTGCACCAAATATAAAACAGGTCTTTTTCTTTCCTTTTTTTTTTTTTTTTAATCAAAAGGAGTAATAACAACAGCGACAGAGGAAAAATGAGTTTGTGTTGTGAGCTTTCTTAACGTTGTAGATTTCTTGATAAGATATGAGCTGCCTTCAGACAGCAACTTATTTTTCTCTTCCAGCTTAACTCCTGCAGTCCTGACCAAGGGAAACCTCCCCCTGGCTGTTTCTCTTGCAGGAGGCTCTCGGTGCCTCAGTTACCAAAGTGGTACTTTGAGGTTGGTGGGAGCTTCTCTTGGTCAAGGACAGCAGGAGTGGGCTGGTGGCAGCTGCAGGCATTCCAGCAGGGAAGTGCCTGATCCCAAACGTTAACATGGGCAAGCTCCTAGTTCCCCTTCCCTGCCCATGCCTTGTAATAACCATATGCTGCTGCTTTGTCATCAACAATCACATCTTTTTAAAAAAAAAAAAAAAATATATATATATATATATATATATCTATATATATATTATTTTCA
>JAWWEU010000020.1:17156326-17230708 GCA_035583155.1 Acropternis orthonyx
ATCATTTTGTAACATGCACAGAACTTTTTGTGTAAAACTCATTTCACTTGAAAAGACTCTGCTGTTGAAACAAAAGTTGGGAATAACCATCAGTGAGAGGAGTTTCTTAGCAAGAGAAAGGTCTCATGTTTGGTGTACTTGCTAATTGAGCCTTGTCCGTACACCTCGTGTGTGTGCTTTTGCAATAGGCCCATGTGCATTCCTTAATGTAAGTTTTGTTCAGTAACTGTAGGTCTGAAGAGTGAAACAAAGGGAAATGAGCTGAATTTCCTACTGGGTAAGGAGGAAAATTAGGTAAGAGCAGAACACTGGCTAATACACTCTCTGAGCCCAGTTCTCATCGTGTTTACGCTGCTGTAAATCAAAGAGCAACTCCATTACTGGAACTGAGATTCAGTTAATCATATTTAGATGAAATTTTTCATCTAAACCTGCCCACATATTGCATTTACTGGTCTGCTCTGCACAGTAAAGCTGCAATATTTGTCACAGGATTGCTGAGTGCTTTAATATTATCGCAAGGCTGTCTTTTGTGACAAACAGAGGAGCTGCAGCTCAGCTGCCTCCCACAGGTGGCTCGTGTCCTTCACTGACCACCCCTGTGTGTCTCTAAGGCACCCAGAATAATTGGGTTTAACCTTTATTTCAAATAGCTGTGGCCAAATCATTTGTCCTGTTCCCTGGTGTAGTCACTTAAGTTCAGGATCACTGTAATACAAACCTCATTTATTAAATTATGGACTTACAATCAGTTTTTAGGGCCCTTGCTTAAATACCTTAACACTACAAAAAGACATATATTATATTGACAACTTCTGTCTTTCCTTTGTAAAGACGTCCTGTCTGGAATACTGAGAAAGCTACCAATTTTCTTCTCAAATGTTACTAATGCACTCAGCCCCTTGAAACAGCATAAATCTGTACACAAATAACTTTACATCACTGTGTCTAAAGGCTAAGCCATTTTCAGAATGAGTTTAATAATGTCTTATTTAATTAAAAAAGCTCCCACGATATAAATTATATTAAATTCACATCAGCTTGAGAACACCAAGTCTAAAGCAAACCTCTGATCCTATCTTGCTTTTATTGCATCTCTAGGAACTCTGTTGTCTGAGAGATACTGTCCAATGCTAACGAAAAGATAAATAAAATAGCAATTATTTTCTTTCAATTAACTCTGTGATCTATAATCTTTAGAATTAACATGAAAAATGCTTTAGTAATGATCATTATAACTATTGCATTTAAAGCAGATATAGCCATTTCCTATGTAAAGCACATAACCCACTGACCACACTGTTCTCTTGCCTCACACCAGGACCCACGGGCTGGTTTGTGTTTGTCCACATGGAATGGATGCACTCAGGCACTCTCAGTGGAAAGTTCTAGTTGCACAACTGCTATGTGTGTATATATGTAGATATATAGAGATATACACATATAAATATATATATAATATATTTGCAGGTGGAGGGAGACTGATGCAGCATGGGGACTTGGAATAAGCACTTTAATTCCCTCAATTATGGATGAAAACATGAGTCAAGGGACAGCTTGTGTCACATATGTTGAACCAGTCTGATTTAAAGCAAAGGGGAAAAGCAAAAGAACCCACACACCAAACCCCAGACTTATCCCAACCCCATGTTGTACTGATGCTACCTTTGGCTGTCCCCTCTTAACATAATTATATCATTTGAAGATATGCATAATTGTTTCCTGACTCATTTTCAGTTGTCTGTGTATCAGCAGGTCCCCAGCAGTGGAAAGGGAAGGGTTTAGAGCCAGAATTCTGCGTTCCTGTGCTTTCAGTGGGACAGCTGTTTGGGAAAGCTGCATCCAGCCTTGAACATTACACTCCTCCTCTGCATCAGCAAATGACTGTATTGGCTAACTTGGGGTTAAAATGAATGTAGTGTAAGGCCAGACTGTGTGTGTGTCCCATACACACCCTGCCTGGGGGACTGTGATGGTGAAGTCAGTGCAAACAAGCTGTGTTGTTACTGCCATTTCAGACACAATCCTCCTGTAAAATCACATCTACACCATAACAATCTCTGCCTCTAAGTTACCATCAAGATTTTTTTTTTAATCCTTTTCTTTCTTTTTTTAAAAGCCAAGCAAGGAGAAAAATCTTTTGTTTGATTTTGAAGATACTTAATTCAGCTACTTTTCCAGTTAATTGATCCTTTGGGCCCTAGTTGCTGAATTGCTTGCTGTTTCTGAGGTGTAAATAAACGTTTTGATTTATGACGTGGTTGCAAAGAAACTTGTAATTTATTTGTGAAATGCTCAAATAAAGGATGTATGGGCTTTTACCTTCTGTCTGGACATAGAATAGACCTTGCTGATGCAGAACAGCAGGAAGGGAGGACTGCAGAAGGACCTTGAGGTGGCAAAGGGCTGAACAGCCTCTGTGAACATCAGCAACTCTCAGGCTGCTCTTAGTGAGACGGATAAATTGCAGCCTTCATCACCATCACCATCGTGACACAGTTTTAGTACGAGAATCTGGAGGTTAGAGAGATAAATAGAACCATACACTCATGGAATGGTTTGGGTTGGAATGGGCCTTAAAAGATAATCTTTTGAACAATCTAAAGATCATTCCAACCCCCATGCTCTGGGCAGGGACACCTTCCGCTACACCAGGTTGCTCAGGGCCCCCTCTAATGTGGTCTTGAACACTTCCAGGGGTGCTCTGACCACACAAGAATAAGGTCTGACCACACTAGAAAGCAGCAGCTGAATATTAAGGTAACAATAATTTGCTTTCCGAAGCCCCGTTTCCATTCCTAAGGTTGCCCTGAGCCAAACCTGGGTCAGGTGTCCCCAGGCTGGACTGTGGGCAGGAGCCCTAAGGGATTTTTGTTGCGCTTCCTTTCTGTTTCACTCGACCACCTTCTCCACTTACCACCATCTGTTGAGCTCGTAGGGACACAAACAATGCAGAAACAGGCTGAGCAAACATCTCTTTCTCCAGTATAAAGTTGTCTTTCTGAAATTCCTGTGAGTTGTTTTTTAGGTCCTCTAGGAAGTCATCTAAAGTGGCAGAGCCACATAAAGATAGAATATCCCTGAAAATAGCCTTTTAATGCATCTGAGAATAGAGGAAGCTGGGGAGAGAGGGCAGCAGCTGAAGGGACTTGCAGCTTGCTGTCACCAAAACCCACCTCCAGCTTCTGCCTATTGCTGATGCTTTATTGGACTTTGAATCTAAAGGGGTTTTTTCATGTGGTCCATAATAAGTAGAGGATGAAAGAGTGTACCTGAAGCTTGTGGTGTAATTGAGCAAAAGGTCATTACCTGAAAGCCAAAGCAAAAGCCTGTCACCTTCTTTGGTCTCAGCTGAGATCATTGTCCTAAACTAATGCTGTGCTTTGTGCCTTCAAAGAGGTGTTTGAAACAGCACAAAGGGAAATCATAACCAATGAAACATTAACAGAGGGAGAAAATGCTGAATGGTTTTTAGCAGGGAAGAGGTTTTGTGCTGCCCTTTCAACCTTCTTGTGTCTCATCCCACACCACACGTTCTGGATTGCAGTCTGCTGCGAGTCAGTAACTTTGCACAGTTCAACCCAGTTACATTTTTTCTCCAGCGATAGTAAATCAGAACAGTCCCCTCCGCCTTCAGCACAACCTCCTTACCTGCAGAAACAAAGCAAGGGTCATTGCTCCTGCTGCAAAGCTATTGGGATGCTCTTCCTCGACCTCCACGCCTCTGGCCGGACTCCGCTCAGACACCTCCCAGTGCCCGGTGACCTTCACTGCCGCTGGGGCCACAGCAGCAAGGGAGTTACTCTAGTCCAGTCCAGTTCCACTGGATACAGCAGAAAGTCTTGTTATTTGTGATTCATTTCACAGCTTACTCTTTCCACACGCAGTTGGGGGAATATTGCCACCAGTCTGGATGTTCTTTTTTACGACAAACTGTCCAAAACAAGAAAAGAAAAAGTGTTTAGACTACTTGATTACTGCAAGGCATGCTGACAATTCAGAATGTAAAACATAGCTGGACATTTATAATTAAGTATGTGATATAATTAGCACCAGTGATTATAACCTGCCTTGGGGTTAGAGTGTGCAGTGTTGGCTTGGCTAACCAAGGGAGTTAGCCTTTGGTGAGATTTAGACACCCAGTTCCCACTGGAATGACTCAAACTCCAGAAGCCTAAGAGCCGAACCCTCCCTCCCTCCCTCCTCCCCCAACTGATAAAATAATTATATAACTGTAAAGTATTTCTTTTCTTTAAAGTCATCATGAGCTAATATACATTAAATTTTTTCCTATATCTCCAAGGTAACTTAATTGTCATCGTGTTTCATACTGAGCAAAATCAGCAAAACCTCCAGAGAACAGGTGCCCCAATTAACAGATTCTCAGCCTTTCATATCATTGATTGCCAAAAAGAAAAAGAACAACATGTAATTCATGTGGGGATCATAGAGAATGTGACAGAATAGATAAAACACAGTAGAAACTATATATTGCAGTAATTAGAATAACCCTTGTTACAAGTCAGTGTGTCTAAAGGAAAGATTAGACTCTTTGTGCCATTAAATTCACATGTGCAAGCTGAGACCATTAGCTCCATCATGTAAGAACCAGAGCTGTGCTGGAAAGCCCAGTCAGTGCCTGGCAAGTTCTACCACTGTTACTAATGCCAAAAACTGCCTTAATCCACGTGGAAATGGCTTGCCCCTGGATCCTGCATGGAGAAGTCAAAACAGAGATGGCTGTAGTGAGAAATCCCCCAAGCAGGGCAGAACCCCTGTACCCTCAGCCCTGCTGAGGGCTCACCATCACACTGGCAGAGCTGACTGCAGGGGTTGGACCTGTGGGTGCCCACCTGGCTCTGTCCTCTTGTGCCTTCGGTCCCACCAGACCACAAAGTGCCCCCTTCTCCCTGTGTCAGTGATAGGGAGAGAGCTGCAAGAGAAATACAGAAACAGAGGGCACAGTTCCAAACCACTCCGGAGATTTGCCCTCCTGAGAAGCTCAGCCCCTCGGTATGATGCCCAGAGAGAGCCAGGGTACAGAGGTACCTCGTGCCAGTACCTCAAGCGGGCACTGCTCAGAGAGCTGAACCCTTCCCAGAGGAGGGATTGCCACCTTGGCCCCCAGACCTGAAGCTTTGGGAGCTCTGTTGCCGTGTGCCAGCTGAGCAGAGTCAGCCTCTGCCCCGAACTCCTGCCAGACATCACACCTTGGATCAGCCCCGAGGTGCCTGTCAGGCCCCACATCCTGCGGGGCTGCCAGTCAGCAGAGGCACAGGATGATCAGACAACCCCAGCAAATGAAGCAACAGTGTCATGTGAAAGGGTTTTCTCTTTGGTTGGGCTCTCCCCACCCCCTTCCTCACTCAATTAAGACAGTTCTCATCATGGTTTCTGTGCACTGACATCCAGCCATCACTGCTGCTCTAGCCTGGCACCTTGTTAAAGACCCATCAGGTCTTTTAACAGCTCTATAATGAACCTACTTTTAATTGTGGTTGTCTGTCGTCACTCACACACCTGGTGAGCTGCAGCACTTTCTCACACTCCTAATTTCTGTTCCTTGGCACTGGGTACTTTGTTCTTTAGCAAATGAGCAGTGAGTACCTGAAGCCAATGCAAATGTGTGCTGTACTCGGCTCTGTCTTCTGAGGCTGAGGGGGTGCAATCCAAGGCTTCTTGTCTTCCAGTCTAAACAAAGTCCACTTGCTCCTGCAGCTCTTCTGTCTCTTATCCTGTGTAAGCTACCTAAGAGAAGGAGGCATTATGTGCATTTAAGTGCCATTGTTTAGTGAAGGTGTAACTCACTTATAACAAAGGTAGGTACGTGAGTGTAATAGATGTATTGCTCAAATCAAAGTAATAAAATGTGTGTGTGTGTGTGTGTGTGTGTGTGTGTGTGTGTGTGTATATAAGCCATTAAGGTGATGAGCTTCATTATTACACACACTCACAAAATAATAGGCTATTATTTTAATTGGTTATTAAACAGTGGATGCTCATTAAAAGCTTAGTTCATTGGGGGGAAAAAAAGTATGATGCAATTAAAGTGTACTGCAGACTAATTAATATGGGAATTGGGGCAGTTCTGATACCTTTAAAGAGATGGAAGTGGGGACAGTCGGCAGCATGGACTTGTACCAGTCACCTTCATTAGCTGAGCAGATGGATTTTTCTCCCACTTCAGGGTTTTGCTGAGGGTTCTACTTTTTGTTTTACTTTCAAAGGAGATGGGGGAGGAAATTGGAGTCTTTTCTAATGTGGATCTTCACAGAGTCTGCAAAAACATTCCTACAAAAACAAAACAAACAAAAAAAGTGAATAGATTCATGTATTACCCCCGTAACACAGTCACTGCTCACTCTTGGCACTCTGCATCTTTCCTCTACACAAGTAAATGTGAAATGCCCTAAGACTTGACAAGAGAATTCTCAGCCTGCTTGGCTCCCCAGGCACGGAGCAGCTTTTTCCCATGGGAGATCCCTGTTAGTTTGCTCTCACCAAGGGCTGCTGTGCCATGAACCATTCTTACAAGCTGTCCCATTTCTTATGAGTCAGAAGACACTCGCTGGTTATAAACCAGACTTTCATGGAAGGTGTTTTGCCATCTTTCTCATAATTGAGATGAAAGAAGGATTTCTAATCTCTAAGGAAACACCACCAAAAAAGCCTGCTAGACTTTTTTGGGTTGTATTTTTAAGCACTCAGTCCAACAGTGAACCTGTCTAGAAGTAGGGTGTCTCATGAGTTAAGAGGGTGAAAACTTGCCCCTCATTTTTGATAGCAGAAGCACTACCCAAACAGGTAAGCAGCAGAGGGTCCTCTTGCAGAGATTTGCTAAGAATAGTTGTTTACAGCCAAGAAAGGGATGGGCTTCAGACGAAAAGCCAAACTAAAATTCTATGATGCTCTTGGTGTTTATGACCCTCTTCCTTGGAAGTCTGGGTCTTGTAATGTGGAAACTTCAAAACCAGCCCGCTCCGATTTCTGCCCTGTGGAGGTCAGTCTTTCATTACACAACACAACTTTAATGTTTACTGTTCCAGCCAGAACCAAAGCACAGGTCTAAGATGTTCTTAGCATCTGATGCTTGAGTGCTCTAAGGCTTAGGAAATCCAGTTGGCTGTTTCTATTGGTTTACAGCTGTTCACCTTTACACAGCTGGTGCATTTACAGCAGAGCAGAAGACTGTGAATCAGCTCAGCTGAGATCCACTGCTGTTTGTCTCCCAGGCTGTGGAGCTGTGGGTGACTCTGTAGGGTGACACACACTGCTCTGATGTTGGATTGCTGTGTTTCATCGCTGGGGTGTGATGCCAAAACCCATTCACAGGTACTCAGTCAAGAGGGATGTCACCGGCCTAACACAGTGGGCTTCTTTTAAGGCCCCCTTCTATTTCATTGTTATTTCTTTGCTAATAAATAAATAAAATCCCTGTTGGTTTATGGCTGTAGGAGATGAAAGAATTCTTTTCTTCGTGTCAACATTGTGCAGCGCCGATGGAGCCTGGCAACAGCCACATCCTGGCTCAGACTGTGCTCTGCTTTCCTTATTAGCATTTTGCTTGGCTGTCCCTGCCAAAGTCTGCCGGACATCTCCGAACTCTGCATTGTTGCAAACATTGCAATGTCCAAGTGTGAAATGAGCTGCATGGAAACTCCTGGGAACCTGTTAGCAGTGGATTAACAACAACCTCAGGTTCACAGGAAACAACAGGCACCTGTTCAATGGGAAACATGTTCTTAAATCGACACTCAATTATCGCTGCATATTTTAGCATAATTTTTGCACCTTATCTAGGACTTACCATGAGCCTTGAAAGCCCGTTTATTAATTTAAAAGCAATCTACACAAACCAAGACAAAAACGAATATGAAGAACTGGAGTACACAAACATCTTAGCATTTTAACAGAGTTCTAGAAAAACTCCTGTTATATGTTGCTGTTCTGGTTTAGTTGAATGTGAATTGAGATAACAATTTGTATAAGCCAGGTGCTTAATCTTAATAATTACCTCTAAGGTATCATAATCATCTAAGGAAGATTTGCTTGTTCAAAAAAAAAAAAAAAAAGAAAACAAAAAACCAACCAACCAACAACAAAAAAAACCTACAAAAAAATTCCCCCAAAAACCTCCCAAAAATAATGCCCCAAAATAAAGAAATCATGCTGAACAAAGAAAATGGTAAATAGTACACCAGGAACCTTTCTTTTAACCATTGAATACCTTAAACATTTAATATTGTAGAAAATACTTTTAGGCTGGGAAGCTAAAACTTATTGTCTGAAACAATTTAAAAAGTATTGCATGTTTTCAACCATTACCTGCACTACAAATAAATTTGTATTATAAACAACCTACTATTAAATTAAGACATCTATATTCATTTATTGGGGCAGGAATGAGTGTAGCCCTAAAAAACAAAACACCCCAGTTCTTACTCATATCTACAATACAAGGGGCTCTGAAGGGACGTGTTTTCAAACTCAGATGACTTTTTGGAACTCATTTTTCCTTTCTCTAATTCCTGATCCCACCTGTCTCTGAATGATAGCTAATGATTAATGTCCTATTAACCGTGCTCTTACTCCAGAATATTTAACTGCTTTGACAGTAGAATGATGTATTTGCATTTTATGTTAATCCCAGACAAATTTAGCTTCTCAGCTGAATCTGGAAGCCTCAAGAGTGACATGTCTTTCTAGCCACAAACAGCTGTTCTTAATCTCAAATCCTGAGCTTCACATCCTTCAGGGCTGGGACAGAGAATTACTGCAAGGAATGGGCAACCCTAAGAATACAGAAGGGACAGAAATAATTTACCATGAATGAGTGAAAAATATTGAATCCTTGATAGCTGAATTATTGTCTTTTACATGCTACACAGAATAATCTATGTCTGAAAATATTTCCCCCTTTTAGAGTTTGCAGAGGTATGCAGCCACACACCATATAGAAATGTACAGACACCACAGACGTGGCTTCTTTCAAATTAAGCTTCTAAGAAACAAGCAGAACAGCCAGATAATGGATCCAGGTAATTTGCCTCAAACAGGCAGGTTAAGCTATAAATATATATTATTCTTTATCGTGTCCCAAAGTATTATTGAAAATAACATCTGAGCTATTAGGACGTTTTCTCCTGTTCCAGCAGATAATCCTACCATTGTGTTAGCAGTGCAAAAAAGGCTGGAATTACACTTCAGTAAAATCTTTCTTCCATCACCGTCTGGAACAGTTTTTAGCAGGGAGCTCTTACAGCTACCAAACATGAGGATAGTCTGGGAGAGTTCCCTGCTGACGTCAGGCCTCAGGCACTGCACGTACAGACACACAGCGGTGATTGTAGGGACACGATTTTCACCTTGCAAGGGGTGCAAGGGACTGTATTCTGGAGTGCAGTCAGTCTCACAACAGCGTGTCACTTGGAACCTACAGGCTAAGAACACAGCTAGAGTTGTGTTCACAAGGGACTTTTATTCTGCTGGGCACAGGAAAGGTCTAGAAACACATTTGTTGCCTGCACGTTCCTCCTGATACATTCCTCTTTAGTTTTGCTTCCTCTAATCTTCTTGGACTTCCCTTTTCCTTCTAAAAGAGATGCTCTGACAACTATTTCCTGCTTTCTTATTAGCCTTTCAGATCCCTCCTGAAATCTGCACTCAGGCAAGTCTCACTGACACCGACACCAGATTTGTAAGGAGAAAAATGTGTCCATTTTCCTGTTAATTACCATTAGCTGCCATTGTGTCCCATGTTAAATAACTTGTATTATCATCCCTGCCTTGCTGCATGCTTGGTCTCTTACCTCCATTACTCATCCTCTGTTAACTTCTCTCTCCACCTCATTTCTGAGTTATGTCTTTGATGGACCAAATGATTATTTTTCAGCCAATGATCCAATTTATGAATAAAATAAAATATGCCCCAAATCACTCACGTTTGCCTTCATTTCAAATAGCTTAATCTGTCACTTCCAAATGGTGTTTTCTAATGGAGCATCTCATTTTCTCCTTTGCTCTCCCTTCTTTGCAGTCACACCAGTTGTAACCTAACAATGAATGAGATAAATTGATTAAATGGATGAGTTCCAGCTCCAACTGGAAAAACATGTTATGGTGGTTAAATATTCTACAGTTGTATACATCACCTGAAAAATGAGCAAGACTAACACAGCACTCAGAGCCCTCTGAAAGTGCCTTTCTGGGCAGAATTCGGAAGGTTTACTGACATATATTTTGTCTTGCCAGCTCTAATTAAGCCTGTCTAATTACTTTTCTTACAAGGGTTTCAGGTTAAGCATATAAATTCTTGAGGACATTGTCTGCTGCAGGTGTATAAATGTCCTGCAGAACAGTAGGGAGGAGAGCCTGGAGGGAAAGTTAACACTTTTCATTACACCATGTGACATAACTGGGAGAACAGACAGGATTTTGGACACATGGGATCTCTGCTAAACATCAAGGAAGAATCATTTCACTTTATGTCCACAAAAATGTCCATTTCTTTCCTTACTCAACTCTCTGAGCTGGTCAGATAAAAGTATTAGAAATCTTTCCTGCCTAATGCCCTTCTAACTTTGAAACCATTGATACACAATAAGTATACTTAGTGAAGAAAAGTAGCTTTCAGATGAACAGACTTCTCTGGGGCTGGGTCTGTTTGCAGCAAACTAAAAAGGAACTAAAGGAAATTAAATGGTTCTACTCACATCTCATCTTGCCCTGGGAAATCTACAATTCCTTCCTGCAGAATGGAACAGCTTCAGCAAGCAATGTCACCCCCAAAATTGCCATAAATTGGGGGTGAGGGCACAATGCTGTGAGATGCCAGACAGGAGGTGTGAGGTGCTGATGTAGTCCTGGGGAAAGAAAGAAAGAAAGAAAGAAATGCAGTGTTTATTTTGTCACTTTGAAGGACCCTCCCCTAAATCCACTGGGTGTCTTCTACTGTTTGATCTGCAGGTAGGCTGTGAGGACACCTGCAATTCAGTTCTTGCCAAGAGCAAAGTCTTTCTAGGCATGACTTAAAAATATAAACCCAAACCCAAACTAAACAAACAAAAAACAGCCCTCAAATCAAGAACTGCCAGTGCTTGAGGTGAAAGAGGTGGCAACTACAGACCAGCAGCTGAGAACATCTGTGCTTACTGCAGGTACAGAATTGCCATGGAAATGTGCCATCACTTGCCATGAATGTGCTCAAGATTAAGGACAATTACCCTCTCTGAAATCTGCTCTGAAGTGCAAGTGGGACGGAGTTTGAGGTGTGAATTATCAAGAAGCAGGTTATTGTTTTTACCTGCTGTTGCTCAAGGAAAAGGTGCCACCAGAGTTCCCTGTGCATGTCACCAAGCCTGGGATTTTGATTTGCGTTGCTTTGATCAATTGAAGAGGCCAACGAAGGTTGAAAGGACAGCATTTAATGTAAGAAATATGGGGAGGAGGAACCAGGGCCCAAAATTAATTGTACCGAATTAATGTGCCGAATTAAATTGGGGTGGGGGGGGATGGAACCATAAACTTATTCTCCAGGGTGCAATTGGGAACCAGGTTGGGCTGCAGGTAGAATTTAATTATCACATGGCTTTAGATGGTTATTGCTTGAAAGGCTGGTGCCAGAATCACAGTGAGTTCCTACTTGATACTAAAAAAAAACCACCTGCCATCACCTCCCCAAAAAACCCAAGAGCACAAAATCCCCTCACTAAAACCCACACGCAAAGGACTACACTAATGTCTGCAAAGGGCACACATTTAGTAGCAAAAGGCTTTTATTGTACACAGTTATTATAATTTAGTCTGTGTCATTACTTGAATGTTGCCATTGTAGCTGTTTTACTGTGGCCTTGGCTTTTCTAATTTAAATACCTCTGTTGGAATTTAATTTGTTGGGGGAAAAGCCAGAATATTTGCAAAATACACGGATATTCTGATCCAACTCATAACAAAGCCAGAGCTTCCCAAGTTCTAATCATATTCAGCATTTTTGTGCTTTTGTTTTAAGTGTGGAAACATAATGAAATAATTCCATACCATAAAGCTTGATGAAAGTGGCAATTAAAAAGGAATCGATCTGATACATCCTGTTCTCCACATTACCATGCTCTGTAAAATGTAAATCACCATCTCCATCGCTAAAGCTTTCATTTCCCATCTTGATTAGGCAAATATTGAAAACAATAATCATTTTTCACTAAAGTGAGCCTTTAATATGGAGTAGAAGGAGAGCACTATGGATATTACATTTTCCACACAAGACTGACTTTCACATTAGTGTTTGCTATTAGTGTGTTTCATGTCACTCTATCATAGTGTCTTTCACTCAAATCCTACATTTGTTGGAGCAGATGGAAAGTTAGTTTAAATTAATTGAAAGCATGCTGTGCACAGCTTGTGGCACCAAGAATACAAAGCAGAAAGGAAGATACATCAATTTCCTTCCTAACATACCTATAGCTGTGAGAAGAGATCTCCTTAAGAAATCATCAAGATATTATGCTGCTTTTTTCTTCTTTTTTTAAGACAGCTATATTGCTTTGATTTTTACAAGGGAGGATGCAGTGAAATTAGCTGCACATACACCATTTGAAAAACAAATTCCGCCTGGGGTGGCTCCTAGTATAACAACACAGAGAAAGCTGGTTTGTTTTTGTAGTCTTGCCTACAGTTCTTTGAAATATTGGCAAGTTTAAAGGTTAATTCCCTCTTCACCTCTTTTAGTTAACAACACCTTCCTGTATCTGGATCCTCAGCTTTTCTTCTGTCCTCACTGAAAATCCAGTTCTCTGAACCAACAGGCAAAGATGTTATTATTGCCAGAATCACTTGGGTGCCTAAAAATGGGATGGACAATTTCCAGTGCTCAGTACTTGGCCATTGCTCAGTATCTTCACAGGTAAAACCAGCTTCAAAATTAGCACAGTACCAATCAGGTAATGAACAGTGTCTCTCTGACCAAGCCATAATAGAAAGGTTTATTAAATTATTAGTTTGGTCCTTTTTTTAAAAGGAAAAATATTCCAATTATTTGTTTCATGGTGGTATAAAGTGAGAGTGGGAGGGAGCAGGTGTTGGGAAGGGAAACGTTTCCGAGATGGAGCTGGACGTGGTTGGTTTGTGAGCTCTGTTCTGCTGAAAGGCTGAGCGGGGCAGGCAGGAGGAAGGTTTGTGTTCACACCCACGTGGCCCAGGCCAAGGTGAGACCCCCTGGCACGAACAGCAGTTGTTACATCTTGTAAAGCAACTGCAAGTGCAGAAATCAATGAGGGAAAAAAGCAGGTCCTGTAGCACAAGGTGGGGGAAGCAGGCGGAAAACAAGGAGCCTGCAACACGAGGCTGGTGGGTCTGACAGGGAGCAGGTGCTGAGTCAAACTTTAGAGGTGATGGGAAGAAAACAGAGCCGTGTCCCAGAGGGACTGGGAGTTGGAACTCGCTGCAAACAAGAAATGCACTGAAATCTGCTGGACTGAGAAGGACCTCAAGGTCCTGCATGAAAATGGGGAGAGCTCTGGCATTTTAATCTGTCTTGCTGAGTTTTCTCTGTTTCAGATGTTGCTCTGTTCCAGTTTGCATGCAGATAAAAGCTGGCTTTTGGGTTTTAGATCCCTCTCGCTCACCTTGGTGTGTCTTTCTAACACAGCTCATCTCTTTGGTGTCTCAACATTAGATACACACACTTGCCTTTTCTTCTCCAAAAAGGTCAAAAGGTAAGAAGAAGGTGGGAAAACATTTTTTACATTTGCTCTTTCAGTCTTGAACTGCTCCAAGGTTGAAGGGGAACAAAACTAAAACAATACATTTTGGTTTCAGAAAAGTAAGAGTTGCTCTGTAAAAACTCAAAAAAACTAAATACAGCCCACATTCTTTTCCCAAATTAGTGAGGTTATTTTGTACTGAGGCACTTATGCCCTCCCCACTCTGACCGTAAGGATTGAACCCGTGCAGTTGGAGCCTTTTTTCTCCCAGTCACTGAACACATCCTACCATCTCTATTCCTTGCAAATCAAACACAACTCTAAGCAATTGCCAGTGAAAGAGATAAAATAACACAAACCTTTCCCAATCCTACCTGTCTGGCTTCAACTTCCATCTTTCCAGAGAGCCTTCAGACGTGACAGCTGAGCCTATCTTCCCTTTTTCCTGCTCTGATGACATCACTTATCCTCCAGGCTTACTTCTTGTATTAGATATCCCCAAAATTCAACTGTACTCTTGTAAGACTTTACAAAATTTTTGCAGCATTTATTTTTCCTTCCACAATGATCTTGATATGTCCTCACTTTCCCCAAAACTTTTGTTCAAATTCTTTCCTTATTATTTTTATGTGCTTTCAGTTTTGTCCTTTAAACCAGGTGCCTGCAGAGTTTTTACTTTATTTCTGTACTGTATGGGTTCTTTATGGGCACCCAAGCCAGCATTCTCTTCTGTTCTTAAAAGGCTCTATCCCAGCCTGTATAACAAGTCTTTCCTTTTCCTGCTTAATTCACAGCAAAATTATCCTCCTCCCTGCGTGCCAAACTCCTCAACTCATAAACAAAATGCAAGGGGAGATTTGGCTCAGAGTTCATAACTTCTCTGGAGCACATGACATGTGTTTGAGTTCCTATTAATGAAGATCTTTGGACACTCAGAGGATTTCACAGGTAATCACGGTTTGATTAATAATTTACGGCACCAACAGGCCAGAAATGCAAACTGGAGAATGCCAATGTCCAAGCAGCTGCATGCCTCTCAAACATGGTCATGTTTTACCCTTCCTCCTGTCTTTGGGCACTGCTTAACCCCACGCTGGGTTGCCTTTCCAGAACATAACCCTTACAACACTCCTGAATAATTAGATACCCAGAAAGAAACAAGGAATGTGTGAGGATTAACTTCCCACCTCCTAGGGTCACTTAAAGATTAATTTACCTAAAACTAATTAGGACGTGCCACAAGCACAGAGCCCTAAAACAAATGAAGAAGAAGGAGAAAAAAACCCCAAAAAACCCCTACCAGTTAAACCAGAACTTCCCATCCCTGAATCTACAGACAAGCAATCTCAGTTCTTCTGGGAAAAGCTACCAGATTAAATGCCCAAAGTCTAATTTTACTAAGGAGCAAATGAAACCGGCCTGAAATCCTTCAGCCTTTTCACTGACACCTGCAAGACAAGTAAACGTTATTACATCAAACTTCTTTCTGAAGATAAAAGTCCAATGTGCTTGTAAGATTGCAGGGTTTGGATGGCTGTGGGCATGTGGAGCCCTTTCCCTGAGTCTGCCGCTTCATGCCAGTTTAACAGCAGCCAAGTCATTAGTTAGTGTGGGTTATTACGAAGAATCAGTGAAGTCAGCAGCTGTACCACAGAGCCAATGACATAATTAGCACCTTGGTTTGCAGGTGATTCTTTCCCCATCAGGAGGAGAAAATTAGGCCATAGGGAAATTCCCTGCACGGAAGGATTTATTCCTACAGCTATGAACCTGTGCTGGGCACAAATGCCAAATGTGCTCAAAGTTGAAAGGAAAAGAGGATGAGTAGAATCCAAAATACTAATTAGGGCAATAAGAGTTTTATGGCTGGCTGAGTTTTTAATAGATATTGGTGGGTAAGCCAAGACTAACAATCTGAGCTAGACTAGCTAAGTGAAGGTGAATGATTCTGACATTTCTCAGATCTCACCCAGGATGCTCAGGGGGTAACTGAAGATTAAGAAAATGATTTCCATTGCAGGAGCCACTTTGAGGAAGCAACAAAACCACAAAAAGTCAACATTTTAAATTCTTTCAGTGAACTCTTCCATATCAGCCTCATAGAATTATACCTAGAGTATAATTATACTCTAGAGTAGGCCAATAAACTGTAAAAATATTATGGTTATCTATTTTTATAGATTTTTATAATTTTTATAATTTTTTTAGACAGAAGAGTGAAGTACATTTTCATACTACAGTTTTTGATTATAAATTCATCTTATCAGTTCTTTCTCTAAGAAAACCCCTGTAATATCACTCCAGTATTGAGTCGAGCAACTAATATCAACCATCACAAAAAAGGAAATTCAGTCTTTCCTTGAGAAGTTCAAAATGACAGGGAATCTAGAACTTCCCTATGCACAGTACTTCTTTTATGGCTTAACGTTTTTATTTTACGCCTAATTTCTCTGTGTCTACCAGCACTTAGTTCCTGTTGTCTCTTTTCTTAGCAAAAGCATCTATTTTGTACCTGCTGTGCTTTTCCTACACTTAATTATTTCTACATGGTAACTGAATTTGCTGAGAGTCATCTTTACATGCTATTTGCCACCTTTATTTCTCTCCAGTTCTCAAAAATCATTTTAGGGCCTCTTTTTCCTCTTGCCTCTAACCTTTCCATAAAGCTAAAGAACCAATAAAGACACCAGAACTAAATGGTGTTTGTTGGTATTAATCTCAGCAGTGCTGAATTCCAGAGAGAATCCAGTTCCATCCAAAGCAGAATTCCCCACTTTCAATTTTACAACAAAAATGTGCAGCTCTGCAAAGATGACTTTATTATAGTCGAGTGCAGCCAGGCCTCCAAATTCAACCAAATGGAGACAGTATGTGACCAGAGCAAAAGAGAGGATGGGGAAGAGAGAACAAGCCTGGGATGAGCACTTTCCATGTTTGCCATTGATTTTATTTTCCCCTGGAGCTATTAGGAGAACACAGAGTGTGTTTAGTTGCCTTTTGGTGAAATATCAACAGCTGGAAACACAGGGAGTGAAATCCCATCTACAGCCAGTTGGCACCTGACAGTTCCAGTGGTCCACGGAGGGAAATTTTGGAACCTCTATTCTATAACCCTCTGCTGTTTTCTATTAACTCTACCAGCCATTTGAGGCCTTTTGTGCAGAGAAGAGGGTACTGATGCAATTCAGCATTAACTACGGCAAGGTGAATGAACAAAATTTGTAAATGCTGCTGCCTTATCCAAAGAGATCAGAGGTTTCAAGTCCTGTCGAATTTGCAGTTGCCAGGGTAACCGGTTTGCAATTCTGATGGTCCCTGAGAGCCCAGGAGGTTGTACAATACACAACCATCTCCCACTACCTCCCTAATCCATGTAGTTCTGGATACACACAACTGGTTTCGTTCAATATGGCAAGAATTTTCATGTCTAATGTCCCTGAGTAAAGTTAACAACAAATGTTCAGTAAAACTGTGCATTTAATCCTTCTCTTTTGATACCAGCCCTGCACAATTTGCCTTTCTGTTTATTGGGGAAATGCCAGAGGTTGTAGCAGGAATCCCACACACGTGTGGGGCTCAAACATTACAAGCTTTCTCTGCACATTATGGGAATTGGCTCCATCTCATCTCCATGAAATACAGCACAAACATCCAAGGGTAGGTGGAATTAGCAATTTGAAATTTGCTTTTATAAAAAAGAGAGAAGCCAACAACATAAAAGAGAAAGACTTCTGTGAAACTGCCATGAGTGAAACGGAGGTGAGACTACAAAATCATGAAAATATATTCACCCACTTCTTTGAGGGCAGTTCCCTTCCTATTTCTCCTCAATTACATCAACTTGCTATGAATGAGGTTGAAAAAATCATGAGCAGGAATAAACTTCTCCCTTTTCACAGATCAACTTCCTTCTCTCTCTCTCTCTCTCTCTCTCTCTCTCTCTTTTTCAATTGTTTTTTCTCAACAAGAATTTCAGAGAATCTAAAGCACCTCCAGAAAGTGGAATTCTGGAAAGGGAATGTGTTGCCTTGCAGGTGCAGTGCCACCCAGCCCAGCCTGAGCATTAATGTCCATCTGAGGTGCCACCACAGCTCCAGGTGACCACGGCATCATTGATGGTCAAATGGTACCACCGAAAGATAAATAAAGGACTTACCATAACAACTTGAGTGTTACAAGCTACTCCTACGTGTAACTGAATTTCTGAGAACACAACACATTTCTGAGGCCTTCAGCAAATATTCTCCAGACATTTTCTCTCTTTGAGCCTCTTACACTTCCCGTAAACAGGTAATTGAGTGTTACAAAGATCACCATAAACAAAGGGTCATATTTTGAAAAACAATCACCTCTTGCCCATTTATGTTTTGTTTCTGTCATCTCTAAAAAGAACAAATAAGGGAATGGCTATCAGAGCAATGGCACTTCAGATTGTTGGTTTAAATTAAATTTCATCTTCAAGCCAAAAAAGTAAAGGGTACAAAACATGAAAAGCTATGAATCACCTTTAGCCATTTCAGGCAAAAAAGTAACAACAGGTGATTGAGCACCCAGTCAAAATAGCCTGGAACTGTAACAGCTCACTCACAAATGACCTGCAAATCAAAACTCACCAGCAAAGAACAGCAGCTAATACTTTGAGTGGTTAAAATACCTAACCAGACTAAAGTCTGTCTCCACATCTGCCACCTGTAACTTATGTATTCAACAGCATTCTAGTTTCATTATTAAATAGTTCCTTCTTTAAAAAAAAAAAGTCTCAAACAATTCATGTACAGAAGGAAGGAGAGGGGAAGTAAAGTTATTTAATCCATTATTCATTAGAAATTACTCCAACACTTCATATTCAGCCTGGCGGTATCATTGCTTCAGGCAGAGATAACCTTCCCCGAGTGTGTCCAAATGAGGTGTCATAGAACAGCCTGCCTGATATTGTCCCTACAGCCCATGCTAATGGGATGGTGCTGAGCTCCACGAGGCACTCTATAGAAATCCAACAGAAGGGAACAAGGCTGGAGCACTTATCTTGCAGGAACAGAGACTAATCTTTGGGGGAATTAGCTCAGGCCATTGCTGTCGGGCTGCTCTGCTGCTGAGTTACATCCGTAGCCATAATTCATTTTTTAATGGTTGGAGACCTACACTGTAATTCCCCACTAAAGTCTATCCTCAAATTTATTAAGGAAGTTTCAGGGTGTTGGAGCTATATATCTGGCTGGGATCTAATCCTCATTAACTCTCAGGAGGTACAGCCACAGGAGAACAAACTCTCTGAGCACTGAGAACTCACCACACTGGGCACTTACCTTGGCTGGGGGTCCTGATCCTGCCACGGGGGTTGGTGTGTGAGTTGAGGAGAGACCTCATATCCTCGGTGGGCACACGCAGGCCTTTCAGGGATAAGCTCTATCCCATTCCTGTCAGAAGAGAGCTCATGGTTACAAATGAATATTTGGGCAAAACCATAAAATACATACATACATATATATATATACACGTATGTTCTCTCTACTGAGGTCTTCAGAAAAGCCTCATAAACCCCACCTCCTTCTGGATGAGCCTGTGCAAGTAAATTCAAAAGAGATGGCACATGTTTGTGATCAGGCTCCAGGTTCAGGGTTAACTGATTAATGAGGTAAAAGCCATCTAATTTGGAAATGCAGAGAACAGGAGTGGCTAACATTCTAACCAGACAGGACACGAGCACCACTGTCTTGTGTTAATGTTGGCAACCAAATGCTGTACTCTTAATGAGCTAACTGGAATGTCAACTACCTAGCTGGGAATCACACATGAACCAGGCTGGCCAATAACACACTTGCCATCACACCTCTTCACTGCTCTGTTTGTCTTCTTCACTTAAAACAAACAAGCCCCACTAAAGTTTAGTGCCCCGTAATCGAGACAAGCCCAATGTCTTGTGTTTGGGAAGATTATCAGACAGATATTGCTTTTCCAAAGGCTTGGATTTTTCAATATAGCACTCTGGGGCAAACAGAGTGCTACCTCAGCTTCTGCCAGGCTGATCCGAGAGGTCATCACAGCTCTGAATAACTTTGTTGGGTGCTGCACTAACAGCAATTTGGAGATCCACACCAGTAGCTCACGGGTGGAAAATTCTGCCCCTCTCAGGTTTCTTTTTATTGCATCACTGTGCACAATTCTGGTAGGAAAGCACCTTCTTTCCATTATTAAGGATTTATGCACATTTACAAACGCTTGTTTTTTAAAAGATAACAGATACTATCTGTCTACTTTCTGGAAAGCTTCAAGACAAAATTCTCTGTTCCCACTGAAACTACAGCTGCCCAACAAGGCCCAGCTGGTTGAAAGCCTTGCTTGGTGTGTCAGTACCAAGGACAGCTGCCAGAGTGTTCCCATCTCTTCGGGACTTCCATAGCTTTGCTGTCAGAGCATTCCAAAGCTGGAGAACTGATATCTTCATTTTGTTCATCTGCTGTTGTGACACAGATATTGCTTTTGCTCCGCTTAACGTAATACGATGCAACTGTTAATTACATTTTAAAACCTAGCCGTGTTTCTTTGAATCCTCTTGCAGAGGCAATATTTTCTGTATATTTATTCCAATTTCTTTATGGGATAGTTGTTATGCATGACTGATTAACAGGCCCCAAGCTGTACTCAACCTGCTACCCACAGTAAATTGTTCTTTCTGTTGTCTCTGTCATTTTCTTTAAAATATCAAGCTGTTTTATAGTTAAAGAGTCCCTTGAAGGTCTTGTTTCAATAAACAATCGTTCCTTCCACTGTGTGAAGTTCTCATGCTAATAAACAATTTAACAGCATATATTATTTTTCTTTTCTCCAGAACCAACCTTTTATGGAAGACCCAGTGAGGCAAAACCCGAAATGTGATGCCAACTCCACGTACAGACTCCAAACTTCAGCATGTGTTGTGTAGCTCAGCACTGGAGCTGCCCTTAATCTGCATATTGTGTGAGTTATAGAAGATTAATTGCTCACAGTAGTGTTTAGGCGCTTTCATATGTCACCCCGAAGATGGCTGAAGAGTTACTTATCTCCAGCAGCTTTATCCTTAATTACCTTTCTGGCTGATAATTCCAAATTTGGGATTCAAAGCACAGGGAAAATCTCCTGTATTAATTAGAGATTGTAACTTTGTTATACAATGTGTTTTCTATGATAAACGGCTTTTGCTTGAATCCTGACTATTTTGTGGAAGTTTTCCAATGCTGCCAGAAACTTTTCCCACATTTTTACCATTGCAGAATGTAGCACAGTGACACTGGGGCTTATGCATGAGTACACATACATTTTTGCAGTCACTCATACCCTTTACTATAATTTCATTGTTCTGAGGGGGAAAAAAAAGGGTAATTAATGTGGCTTTTTAAATTTTTAATGTGATTTAATGAAAGTGTTTCCATAAAGTGATAAAACATTACAAAAATTTGTACTAAATCAGGAAATCAGATCAATTTGAGGTCCTACAAAAGCATCTATGAGTTAGGTTTTTAATCACTGTTTTAATGAGCTGCACTTTGGCAGCAAGCTACAATTTCTAAATATTTGATCATAACCGCTCTTTGATTTGGGTGTGTTTGAATACCAGGATGTCTTATTTTTCTATTCAGATTCTACTTTCAGCAGAAGTTTAGACACATTTTCTGGCTTATATAGGATGTCATTGCTCTTCTGAAACACTGGAGGTACAGCAGTTTGTGTTAGATATGAATTTGCCCCAAAGGCATCAGGTTTTTTTCACATTTAAGAGCATTCTCTAAGAAAAATAGATTAGATACTACAATCCCACATTGGTATTTTTTCAAATTACTTTTTTGGATACTTACCTGCCTTCACCTATAAATGCCCCACAGTCCCTGTTTCCTATTGGTAAGTGTACTCTGTTGATGTAATTCTCTGTTATAAAATTCTGCCCTTGCTCCTTTTTCACTCTTCTATTGCATTAAGTAACCTACAAACCTTGGCCCACTTCACTATAAATCTACATGTGACAAAGTGTTGAGTTCCACGGGTACAACTTCTGGATGCATCAAAGGAAAAACACAGTACTGGGCTTATACCACTCAGTGTTAAAAATATCCTTCAAAGACTACACCTGGGCCTGCAAAATTATTTTGCTCATTTCATCCTCTGCTTTCAGAGCTCTGATATTTTTCACTGACTGCTGGCTTTTCATTTGTCCAGCATCCTTCAGATTGGTGTGGTTAGACAGGCACGTGCTGGTTTTAAACTGTTGATTCCACCTCAGAGTTGCCTTGCAGCAATCCCAGTGGAGCATCCTCGTTCCTCACATTGAGATTCTCCACTTCAGAGAATCCTGCCAGCCCTGGTTCAAGCCCTAACAAAGTAAAAATGTTCTCACAAACAGCCTGGAGGCTTTTTGCAATGTCTTTGAGATGAGAATTAAGAGGGTGATGAGAATTACTTGCCGGAAGCCCCAGGATAACGTTGCCTGGTGACACAGATCCTGCACAGAGCGGTAGCTGTGTGAAAGGACACACCATCTCCTCTCCCTGACAAATCCTCCCCTCATTTCAACCTCATTACACAGCTATGCCAATAAATTTGCACCTGATTTCCTTAAAAGCTTTATCCACTCACTTTTCTGGCCCTTTTTGTTGTAGCTTCCTTTATGCTGATAACAGAGCAGCTTTTTCATAAATTCCCCAGTCCATAGCCAGCATCTGACAGTATATGCAGTACTTTCATATGCCCATCTCTGATCAGCTGGCAGATATTTTATCAGCTGTTGAACACATCCAATAGGATAATGGGGTTTTGTTTCTCCCCTCCCAGGAGTTACACAATGATATTTCTCCTCTCAGTGCTTTCAATGGCACCCAGTTTTCACTGCATTTCTGTGTAATAGGAAAGTTTTATCTTTTTATTTTATTTTATTTTTGAACCAGATCATTAGAATTTTTCTCCATTTTCTGTCTCCACCCAGGAGACACCATAGCACTTCCCCCAAGGGCGAGAGTTGCTCCAGCTACATGAAATTCTTTAACACAACCCCATTATCCAATATCAGACCTCATTCCTTCAGGTATTTTTGTCTTTATAATCATAATCTTATCATTCATATCTATGCCCACAGTGTGAGACTGTAATTAATCCTTTATCTTCCCATTTTTGGTTTTCCCTGCCTTGTTTGTCACCAGAGGGATTTGGCAGCAACAGGCACATCCAAAGCAGGGCACCCAGGACAGGGCAGGGGGTCAGTAAGGCAGGGCTCTGCAGGCAGTGATAAAGGGTGTGTGACAGAAGCACACACAGACAGCTCAGGAAGTTTGAATGGAAAACTGCTCTTTCTGGGACCCAGAAGCAGAAGGAACCCAAAGCAAACCTTGGCAGAGAATTCCCTCTACCAGAAAAGGGACACTCCTGCACGGACTAGACATTCTCTGACTCCAGCCTCCCTTGGTCTGGCCAGGTGACACCTTCCACCTGTGCCTTTCCTGCAGTCCTCAGAGAGGAGCAGCCCTGGGCACAACCTCCAGCACAAACCCCCCAAGGGGAGACTGCTGACTGAGGCTCCCTTTCTCTGATGTGTGACCTGCACTCAGCTCAGCCTGGTGCCTTCCTCCAGCCACCACAGAAATTCCTCAACACGTGGACTTTGGGCATGACATCTTTCCTCCCCTTGTTCATCTCAGATTAGCCAACTCTCCTGAAAACCCACCATAAGTGCTCCTGATCTTTCACTGGGGTTCATATCCCTGCCAGCCACAAAAGGGCACGTCATCAGCATGACAAAAACGTCTCTGCAAATAAGCCAGAAGGATCCTGCAAGCCCAGGAGCAGAGGTCAGGCAAGGCAGGTCTCCAAAGCTGTTTGGGCATCTCTTGTTAGAAGATATTCGAGGCCTGTTCCAAAGGAAAATCTGGGAGGATGCCCTTAGTTGGTCCTTTATGGTGCTTACAGTATAGTCATGTGCGATGTCATTAAGTAGAAAAATAAACACTTGGCATAACTAAATGAACCCCTTGGCATGCAAACAAAAATCAATAAAAGTTCACAGATGAGAGAATAAGTGGATATTTTTAAACATACTCTCTTCTTTCAAAATCCTTCTGAAGATATCCCTTTTTATTTTAATAGGGATTTTTGAAGAGGTACAGCATATTCCATGTAAACCATGTCCTTCAACTGGTAAGTGCAGTACACTTTAAGGGGGGGAAAAAAAAAAGGAGGGTAACAAAAGTCTTAGAATTCTCACAACTATTAAAGATAAAAAAGGCTACTGTGTTTTAGAAGAACGGGCCCATCTAGTGCACCTACATGAAACATCAACTGTTTATTTCACCTTGTTTACAAAATGGGTCACTCAACTGAAAAACAAAAATCAAAACAAACAAAGTGCAAAAACAAAGCAGAAATTCACTAGGATATATTTGGGTTACGAATGGAACAGTTACAGAGCTATTGTCTCCCTTTGAAGCACAGAGAGCCAATGACTCTCACAGAGGGTTGGATCACAGCAGAGATGAGGATTTAATCCGCCCCAGCTTTGGTCTCGGGGCTGCTGCTGATGGCGGAGATCTCCCAGCCAGAGCATTCCCCAGGGGGTTTGTAAGAACATTCTGCCAAAAAAGGGCTGGACAAGCTGGCCAGTGTTAAGCCCTGAGGAATTTTTGTTTCAAGGACCAAAGCACAACTCAGGACCCCTGGGATCTCGTGTGCAGTCCCTGCCATGAGCTACAGGCGGGATCTCACGCAAAAGCTGTTCCTACCTAGCTTGGGGCCTTAGGACTATCATAAACAGCTATCAATTTTGCTGAGTGAGTATGCATATATACATATTTATTTGTTTATAAAATTTGTACATATAAAGGCATATGCCCCATACCTTGATGGTCTGGCAGAAGGAAATCCCAGTAGTAGTATTTTCTAGTGACTGTGTGCAGTACAATTTCCTTTTTCTGTTTAAGACCTGAAAAAAAGGGAAGAAACAGCAAGACTTTCAGTTAAAATGACCTAAAAACATATCAGTGATTTAAACCATGACATCCATTTACTACTCTTTGATGCTCTAGGTCTTTTTTTTGTTTTGTTTTGTTTTTATTTCTTTCCTTCTCACCCTTTCCTTTTATTTTTCACCTTTGTTCTCAGTTTCTTTGTTCTCTTTAATTATAATCCTGCTAAGCCTAGACATCTCTCTCTATTCTGCTCCAGTTATTCCTTGAATAATAACTAGGAAAAGAGAGCAAGCAGTTTCTTCTCTGTGCTCTCAAATATTAATATCAGAGAAGTGCTGAATCAAACCCCAGTCATGCCACAGCAGTTCCTCTGAGCCAAAATGGCATGATGAACTCAGTTCTCACAAGCAGGCTTGCTTTCAAAGCAGAGAGGAGGCCCCAGGAGAATAAGAAGGGCAAATATCACACCTAACCTACAAAGAGGTGAAAAGGAAGACACAGACAACTGGGGATGAGCTCATTTAACTTCAGTGCCCAGAAAAATGAGAGAACAAAATATGAGAGAATTAATTTGTCAGTGCCCGGGGAATAAATAGCTGACAGGAAATGGCGATATTTTTCAAGAATCTATCATGTCAAAACAGTCCGGTTTCCATCTCTGGCTTACTGGCTAGAGCAGGAGATGTCACACACTTTAAATTCAGTAAGACTTCTGATTAATAGTTCCTATTCAGCAGCACAGATCCTCAAAGACGCTGTCGAAGGGTTTGTGGTGCAGATGCTGCTTGATGTGCACGTGGACACACCCCTGTCTGCCGTCCAAGTGCCACCTTCATCAGGCCGATCTGCACCTGGTGCCCACAAACAGAGCTCCTCAGGGAATCACAGAATGGTTTGGGTTGGAAGGGACCTTAAAGCTCATCTCATTCCACCCTCTGCCATGGGCAGGGACACCTTCCACCAGCCCAGGTTGCTCCAAGCCCTGTCCAACCTGGCCTTGGACACTCCCAGGGATGGGGCAGCCACAGATTCCATGGGCAGCCTTTGCCAGGGCCTGCCCACCCTCCCAGGGAAGGATTTCTTCCTAATACCCAATCTAAATCTAACTTGTTAAAATTTAAAGCCATTACCTCTTGTCCTATCACTACATGCCCTTGCAAATTCTAATTCCAAACACTGATTATCTACCTTGTTATTCTTTTCTAAGCTCTGCACAATCCTTCTGTTCTTCCCGTCACCTCCTGCATTCCCAAGCAACAAATGCATATTGTGCTGTAATTTCCACTTCTCAGGTCAAAGCTCTGAAGGATGTGGACCCATGCTCTTTCCCTGTATACTCCAAGTCCTCCAGCCCAGGATCACAGGTTCTACTTATGGATCATTGCAATTGATGGCTACTAAGATGTGATCACGGATGAACAGAAGTCTGGAGAATATGGGGCTTTGGACTTCCTTTTGTGCAGGAGCAATACTGGGAATTTGGCACCGTAGCCCTCAGTTGCTCCTATTTAATGAAACAGTTTCCTGTAATCTCAGGGAAAAGGGTTTTCCCTTCTGTAATAACTGAAATATCTATTATAGAGACTTTGGGGAAATTGATTCAAAATTAATAAATATTCATTCATTTGCTTAGTTAGGTACACCACGTTGAATATTCTGCCATAAATACCAGCCCAGCACTCTATCAAAAGATTTCTACTGTTCTTTTATAGTAGATTATAAATTACTTGAGGCAGGACCCAACTCCTGATCCTTCACTGCTGTCTCTCTCCCTGTGGAACGCTGTCCCTGAGTAGCACATGACGTTGCTACTCCAATACAAATAACTATAACAATTTGTCTCCCAAAATGCTCTCAGCCATTCGAGAGAAGGGCTGATCCAACACAACCCTGATGAAACTAAACGAGGCATTTTTGTAATCACCTTGCTCCCATAACTCTTCCAGATTAAGCTCAGTACCGCCGTGTTTAATTCCCAACGCCGAAGGAAAAGCTGAAATCCCAAATATTGCTGTGGTTGTAACAAAACAAGTCACTCAATCAATCTTGTTAAAGTTCCTCAAACTACTCCCAAAGTTAAACTGAGTCTGGCTCTTGTGCAGAGAGAGAAATTTGACCCACGGCAGGCTGTGGTGCCAGCGTATTGATATATTCATTTCCAGAGAGGAGCAGGTTTTGTGGTTTGTAAGCTTTTTATTCCCCATAAAGATGCAGCTTAATGTGCCTCTGTAATGCTTTTCACTTACACTGAGATAGCTCTGAGTGTATCTGAAATGTTACATAATCATTTCCAAGTTCTGACTTTCTTCCCCCCTCCTGGCATTTAGCAAATGGTATTTTTGCTCATGTAAGTCACGTTTTCCCCAACTACAGAGCCTTTTCACAAAAATCAAATTAATCTCATACAAAAATCAGATTCTTAGTATGAATGTCCGATTCCATTGAATTTTTTTATCGCTTTGTGCTCATAGGGCAAGCCAGTGAAATATAACTGAAATGTCAAATGAAATGTATGGCAAAGCGATTAGGAAGAAACTTTCAGCGTTTGTTACAGATTAATATGTTAATTATGGCACACATTGTGGGAAAAGATTAAGTATCACCAAAGCAAATTTATTTTTAACCAGCTTTATTCCTCACACTTCATAAATTAACCAGCAGAATACGTCATGGAGAAGAATCCAGACACTGAGATTGCTAGAAATTATGCAAAACTCAGAAGCAGACAAGGCTGCAATACAGATAATGTCTGTGCTTTAAAACAAGCACTTCATCAACGAGAATTATGCCTCCTCTGAAACAGCTCCTTTCACAAAGTGCTTGCAGGTATCTCTAACTTTGCCTTTGCCACAATGACAGTGCCAAAAGTGATCGATATTTTAGACTCTACTTTTGTCATGTAACGTATTAAGAAAGACTAAATGCCGATTCAAAGCACAACAATGGGAATGCCCTTCTGACGTTAAAAAATTGCTGGGAGGAGCAGCTGCATGTGGAAAACTAACCAAAGCCCACAAAGTTAGGCAAGGCTGAATCTTTAAATGCAGCAGCACGTGCCAGGAGATGTTGGTGCTGCATCAGCTTCTCGTTCACTCCTGAATTTGTATCTGTGTGCAAGCTGGAAAAACCTTCAGACCCACAGTCTCAAACAAAAGCCACAATGAAGGCACTGGGAGTTTTGCCTTGGACTTCAGAAAAAGTTGGGGCTTGAGCTATTTTCAGAAAGTTTTACGGATTCAAAGGCCACGAAGTCAGAGAAAGTTTTTCCTTTAATTTCAGCAGGTTTGGAAATGGGCTCATACAGAACATGGGATGGGAATAATTTGCAGGCCAAACCCTGATCCTCTCCAAAAGCACAGCTTTTCTCTATCTCTGCATAACTTCCTTCTCTAGGGCATCATCAAACCACAGGCCTCGTGCTGACATGCTCCTTGGGATACACCAGAAGACAAATGGGAAATACAGCCCATATTGTGTCATTTATAGAGCAGCCAATGTAATTTGCACTAAAACTAAAGTTGAATGGTGTTGGGTTAACTCCTCTTCTGGGCAACTTTCCGAATATTTTGACACACTGAGCATGACAAATAATTTCCTCCTGGTATAAAGTACTATTTTTATAACAGGAAAAAAAAGGAAGTGATATGCTAAGTTAGAGGTCCATCTGTCAAGAATAATCCTATGTTGACTGATATGTGTAAGCATTCCAGGTTTATAAAATAACAACAAATTTCAAACTCATTAATCCTGTGCTCAGCAATTACTCTAGAAAAGAATGATGTCCCCATCTTTTTGAGAGTTTAGAAGACTATTTTTAACCTTTTGTGGAAAGTCCCTCATTAGATTCCCTGTAAAATATTAATTCAGCTTTATATTGAGGACAAACCTATAATCAAAACTTACAGGTTTGTTATCTGGCAGCAAACCAGTGTGATGAGACCAGACAGGAACATCATTTTACTACTATTTGGGTCTCTGCCTTCTAGAAAAAACACCAGAGCAATCAAAATCAGCAGTGTGAGTTCTAAGAAGCTACTCAGCCATCCCCCTCCCTCAGTAAGGCCTCCAGTATGTCAGGGGGTACACTGTGGCTAATGTTGTTAATTCTGTTTATTATTAGATCTCTGGACTGAATTAACAGCCCTTTGCCCTCTGTGCTCTTTCAGTACATGTAAGAATGCATCAGATTGTAACAAAACTGACATGTTTTTCCCCATTTTAAAAAAATAAGAACCCAAAGAAAGCCTGAGAAAAAACGTGCCTCCCCTTGGCTGTTCCTGTGGATGATGCAGAAAGACATTAAGGATAAGGTTGTTTATTGTAATTGCAGTTCAAGAGGTGCAATTACAATTCATTAAGGCACTGTTAAGACCATAATGAAAGAAATTGGTTTAGCAGCCATTACATTAGGACAGAATAGGCTCAAAAACTTCAAAAACCTTGGGTTGAGGCTCACAGAAGTCCTGCCAGTGGCACTCCCTTTGGTACATCCCCTCCCTGTTGCTTTGCTTCCCTCCAAATAACCCATTTGTCACGTGCTCCTCTCACAAATGATCTATATCCTCCCTGGGACACTGCAATGCTGACAATCAAATCTGTTCTTGGCCGCTTCAGCTGCAGCCTCTGGAGTTTCAAATTGCTGAATGACTCTAAACATATCTGGAAAGCCATTAAAGATCAATTCCCTCAGCTTATTGCAAGCAGAGAAGGGGTTATTCATTCTTAAAGTCCATAAACCTAATGGTTTCCTCAGACACTCAGCCAGGCTCTACTGTGCCTGTAGGAATTGAGACGTATGTTGGTCATTCTCCACAGTTGGCCTTTCCATAAAGTCTTATGAGAAAATCCAAGTTGCTCTGTGTGGAGTGTAGGTGAGGCCAGGCAGGTTGTTAGAAAGTGGCACTGCCAAATGCAGTTGGAAGAGAAACTGTTATGTCTTCATTAAAACACATTTTCAGCTTTCATTCCCAACTCAGTCTGTGTGTTTAAGGAGCCTCTGACTGATTCTCCCTTCCATGGAAAAGCAGGCAAAACTAGCAAACAACTTCCATAAGTTCCTTATACCCTCCTAGATTTTTAATTGAAATGCAACTCCCACAGCACCTCATTAGTTCATTGAATGTTGTATTAGTTTAATTTAGTGAAGGGGTTTTTTTGCACCTCCCTCACACATTTACCCCATTAAGCCTGTTCAGTTTATCAGAGAACTGCTCAATTAAACCCAACGATTGTTCAAATCGAATATTTCATTATAGCAACAAGGTAAAAAGCTACCTGGCAGGTATTAGCAAACATGGCTTGCTTCACTGAAACATGTTCTCAGATTAAACTGTGGCACTTGGACACTTCAGCCTGTAATGGTCCATGGAAAGAACTCCAAGAAACTCCAATGGCCTTTGGATAAACTTTTAAATCAGGTGATATTTCTTTAAGATTACTTCTCTAAGGGAAGGTAATTAAAGAACAGCTTCAAATTAATTTGGGTTTTTTTGCCTGATTTCCTTACCCAAAGCTCTATAGATGCACCCAAAATCCAAAGCAGAACTCATGAAAACTGAAGAGATTTGCTCTGTTTCATTCCTTGGGTTTTGTTTGAAACTCAGCCCCACTTTAATGAAAATTCTGGTTCAAAGGCAGGCTCAGGCTGACTCACACATTACACGCTTCAGCTGCAATATCTCAGAGCTCACTATCCCTGGCAACAAGGGACGCTCATTTTCCTGCAGAAAAGCGGGAAAGTTGTAGGTAGTGCAATTTAAATTGCAGTAGGTTTTTGTAATTCTCAGGCGGCTCAGTCCTGTCATCCTCATTCACGCTGAGCAGTGGCTTCATTTGAATGCGGCCAAGTGATTCAACGGGGAGGCATTTGCAAGCGAAACATTGTCCTGTACAATTACTGTCTTGGAGCAAGGTCAGGAAGCCTCGCCGTAAACAGCATTTTAAAAAGAAGACAAGAGCCGAACAAAGAGATCAGGGGGACGAACGTGGCCACTGCATAGAGCACAACCTCACCCTGCTCCTCCTCCCGTGCCAAAGCAGGCTCAGCCAGCCCCACCACAGCTCAATCAGACACCGGGGAGGTGCCGAACAGCCGAGTCAGCGCAGAGCACACAGCGCTGTTTGCTGTGATGCGAAGGTGTCTTGGCACAGCTGGTGCCAACTTTCTGTAGAGTCTGTGAGCAAATCTGTCCTGGGGAGTGTTATTTCCTCAGAGCTGCCTCACTGCTGTTTGGCCTACAGGGCTGGATTGTTTTTAATCACCGTCTGATAGTACATCCTAAACCTTGGACCCTCATTATGCTCTCTCACTTCAGCTGACACGGTTTAATCAGGTGTCTTGTCGGAAAAGGCACTTCACTAAATCAGGGCAAAACTCCTGTGCAGCCTGTTACAGTTTCATGGAGCGCCAAACAGCAATTATGGAACAGGAACGTCCTCACTGATCATCCCACACAGCTCAGCCCTTGCAGGGCATGGCAGGGACAAGGGAATACAGCAACCTGCCTCGCTGGAGCTGGCATTTGTACCTCAGCAAAGCAAACCTGCAGCCCAGCCTTTGGCTTTCCAGGCACTCCTATTGGACCCAGCACAAGCCATAATGGTGTGGAAGCAAAGACACGGAATCACAGAATGGTTTGGGTTGGCAAGGACCCTAAAGACCATCTCGTTCCATCCCACTGCCACGGGCAGGGACACCTTCCACTAGACCAAGTTACTCAGAGCCTTGGCTATTATAATGTCTAATGAGTCTACTCTAAAATAAAAATTAAAAAAAGAAAAGAAAAATCTCTGTTTTGCTAAAGAAAACGAACAAACAAATATATACATCAATCCAATATTTTGCCAAATCTGAAAAGATATACAGAGATACATATAGTTATATAAATCTTTCAAGCAACATCACGTGCCAAATCTGTCTGGTTCTCAGGGAAAACAAGCAGAGAATTCACCAGTGTGTAGCCAGGCCCCTCATTATCTGCCACCACCACTGGTGCAGTGTTTGCTCTCCCTCTGTTTTCTGCTGTTGCCAGGTGACTGGCATCACCAGCCAGCTTGCAGCAAGAGATTTAAGACCCTCTTGATTCAACAGCTTTGCTGGATTGCTGGAAATTAATTACTAGAATTACTGGGGAAATTAAATATATCAAACCAGAAGTTTGCCAATAAATTGAAAGAGAAACTGCAAAGCACTGTACACCACTGTGGTTAACTAAATGGAATAAGGACTGCACAGCTGTGGCTATCTTTGTATCGGTGAAACAAAACAACTTCCAGATTATTATCAACCAAAACTGTCCCATTACAGATAAGGAGGCGATCAGCATGCACCAAATTAGCAGGATTTGTCTCCCAAGTGACAGGCTGATTAAAGAGCTTTCCCTGGAGGGACAGCAGGGTGGAATTTTATCTCCCTGTGCACACAACTAGTTATGGATGGATTTGAACACTGTGCTGGGCTAGTTATGAAAAAGCACCTCTTCTGCACTAACGGAACCAAACCTGACTGGAGTCCTCTCTTGACTAAACCCTTAGTCGGGCCCACATTGCTCTGCCCAGAGACCTGCAACAGCTGCGGTGCCTGCGAGGAGGTGACACACGCGGGGGCAGCTGCCTCGCTGAGCCTCTGTGCCCCAGTGCCTTGCTGTAATGTGCTGCCAGTCCAAAATTATTACACAATCGCTGCCCATTTCCTCAGCCTCTGATGATCCATGAGCATACCTGACGGCAGGTAATTAAGAATCTAAATTAGAATTTTTATTTCTGGCAGTTAATCTCGGTCCGAGCTGACAGAGGGATATGTTGCAGAGCTAAAAATAAAAATTCAAAGAAACAGGCCTTGTGAGCGAGCCAGCAGAAAATCCCTAACTGGATTGTTTTGGTCTAACTTTTACAGAAATCCCTGTTAAAACTGGTAAAAAAGTAATAATAAGGAAAAAAAATTAGCACTAACAGTGCTAAAAATTCAATTATTAAGTATGTGTCTGTTCATTCTTCACCTTAGCCTTTGTCTTTATTAATCTAATTTTCTCATCGCTTTTACACCGGAAGGTCTCCAAATCACTTGTTTGACCAGAACATGAGAGTGAAGACCAGATCTGTGTTATCTTCCAGTAAGACAGTGCAGACAATAGAAATAATAAGGAATATAATTCCCTCAGGAGGGACTGCAGTAGACAATTAGAGATATAGCAACAGATCCTTTTGCTCAAAAGTTCCTTACAGTAACACAGATAATGTGGAAACCACTGATGAATGTTATTGCTGGAGATATTTTTTTCTATATAAAGAGAATAACCCCCAGGTTTTCCCTTGTCGTTCAAATAAAGATCATGCTTTAACCCTGATAATATTAAGAATTAATTCAGCCACAGCTCTGAAGCAAGAATATAACTTTTTTTTATAAAAAAGGCTTATTTTTAGAAATGCAATATATTGTTGCAGATCACCAAAGAGAATACTATATTTAAAGTCATATACCCAAAATACATTAAAATAACAACAGAAAAGCATTAACATGGAATCCTTCTACTTGAGTCATTCTTTTTAACCTAGAAATGTCATTTGGTCTTTGAATCCTGACTATTCCCACTGACTTAGTAAGTGGATCTTGTGGAAAACAAAGGATGAAACTGGCCAAAGACAATCAAGGCCAGAGAAACTCTGAGATGCAAATCCATCCCAGCCTCATACCTGCGTGTCATTCACCTCTCTCAGGTCTGGGCTTCTTTGAAGTTTCACCTCTGTAATATGGTCTGTTAACTGCTAGTTAATGTAACTTTGTTTTAAAGCAAAATGTTTGACCAGAGTCAAGGGAATTGACAGAGAGCAATTAAATGAACACCACACATTGGTGTTACTGCATTTTGTAAGACCGCTACACAGAGTCTGTGCTTTGCTCCACCTAAAATTCCAGGCATGGCAGGAGGAGATCACACTCTGTTCTGGTCTGCAGGAGATGTACAGCTGGCCCAAAAATTAAAAGTCTTGCAGCGAGAAGCAAGAGTGGAAATTTTAGTGTTGCTACTGAGATCTAAAAGGCAACGGCTGTTCCTCCTTTCCACATACTTTTCTATCATCTCTTCCCAGCTGGAATCAGAAAATGAAGGGCCACATTCCTTGGAGCGCGAACACTTCTGTCCATTTTAGTTCTTTCTAGTATGCTGCTCATCTTCACTACTGAGGCCTTTCCAGAGGTGCATCTGGCTCCAAGCAGGTAGGAGCAAAAATCTCCTATGAAAGCTTCTGACAAGTTTTCCAGCCCAGTCTGGCAGATGCAAGAGTTTCTGATAATCATCAAAACAGTTGGATGCTTTCTGAAGCTTATCTGAGCCAAACAGAACCTCAGGCCCTTCTGAGGTTTGTCCTGCTCTGGTTTGAATAGGCTTCAGACAGCCATTGTATTGCATTTTGAAAGAGCTTTGCTTTGTTGTGCTCAGAGCAGCGGCCAGGGAGTGAGGAGCCTGCACTCCTGTGCCATATCGCCCAGGCTCACATGTTGGCTTTTCCAGCCTCTGCTGTTTGATCCCCTGCAATGGGTGCTGTACAGATCCCCAAATTAGCAGTGACACCAGGGAACACACACAAACGAAACCGGGGCTACTACAAAAGTTATTAAAAAGAGTACCAGGGATGGGATTTCTCTGCTAAAGGCTAAATAATGTTAATTTCCTAGAATCTGCTCCAACCTTTCTACTCGGTGGCTCAGCGCTGCAGGCAGCACATCTGTTTGCTGCAGGAAGGTCCTGGCTTTGGGAAGGACTTGGCATCCTTCCTCCTGTGGTCAGCAGGGTGTCTGGAAACTGATGCTTCGCTTGATGCAGCAAACTGCAGGGTTCCAAGAGTAATGAGGTCTGAAACATTATCCAGAGAATAAACAGATAGTTTTTTCCCTTCTTCCCCCTAGTGATGAAGCTCAACTTGTGAAATTTAGGGAGGATCTTTTATAACTTATAGGTTTTTGCCCGGTATCTTATTGGAGAATAAGATGTATGAATGAATGTACAACTTGCCTTTCTTTCGCTAAACAGCTTTTAAGCCTGGCTATCAGATTCCCATCAAATTTGATGGGGGAAATGTTTAAAAGATACAAAATAGCTGCAAGCTTTATAAAGAGAACGAGGCTATGTAGGTTATCCACTGGGAAAAAGGCTGCACTGTGAGGCAGATTCTCCTTGGACACGAAGTCATCTACTTTTAAGATTTCTGTCACCTCCAGTGGACCATCTAAAGCATCCCAAGAATTTGCTCCAAGTGGGCTCTGATGTCTGATGATGGCTGTGGCCACAGTGCAACATTTAAAATAAAAAAAGAGAAAGTCTTCTAGATCAATGGACCATAGACCCAAGCACATGCAAATTCAGGCTGCATTAAATTCTCTGCCCACACAGGTATCTATCAGAGATTTTTTTTTTTTTTTGACCAAACTTTTGCAAACAGCAATTTGAGCAATGCATTGTGGAATGCTGGCGCTCAGCCTCTGCCAGCACATCACTTCCCAGAGTTTCTTTCTCTCTTCCTGTCTATTTACTGAAAGCAGCACTGAAGTGACTCATTTAAGAAGATGGCACAAAATCCAGCCCTCCTTCCCAACAAGGTCTGTTCTCCAGCTGGAAGGTGGATTGTCCGTGCAAAAGGGAGGGTCTGTGCATCTTGAAAGAAAGCAAATTTCTCTTATTGCAAGAGCCTGGAAAAGCCAACAAGCACAAGGCCAGATGAAACTCAGATATACCACCGACCAAGCCCCACCCCAGAGTTACATTGGATTACAGGACAGAATTGGAGACTGAAAGCTTGAGATGGGATGTGATGGGAGAGGGACTGAGTAGCAATTTCCTTGAGAAGTCTGACAGTGTAAGTATGTGTCACATATTGGATGTATACTGACACACTGGCATCTTCTGTGGGTGAGTGGTGATCACTGCTGGAAAAGGCACAGGACCTGTCAGCTCTCAGTGTAGCAAGTGCTGCTATTCCTCCTCACACCAGGTACTCAGCAGGCAGCTGTTGGACTGTGGTTGCTATTTACCTGAGAAATGTATGAGATGGAGGCTGGGATGTAACAGGTTTTTCAGTTCACTCTCCATTCCCAAAGCCCAGCCAATGAAAAGCAATTTCATTCTTATACTACTCTAACATCCAGTTCCCCAGCATGGGACACACGTTACTCTGGCAAGAAGCTGATAAGAAATTTGTACACCAGCGCATGAAATGAAAATGAGACAAGGCTGAAATTCATCCAGCAAAACAGGAGTAAACTCAAGGGCTCGTTGGATACGTGTGAAGATGCATTTGGACACGGCAAAAACACAGATCACATGGAATTAAAATCTGCACAAGGAAGTTTCTGCCTGTCACCCCAAAGGATCACCATCACTACGTTCTGCACCTCTTTGAAGGGAATAAAAGGTTCCCTTTGACTGTGGCAGCAGCAGCTGTTGTGTTGGATGCCTGTGTAGCACTGGCTGCTACAAAGCACATCGGTGCTTTTAAAGGTATTGAATAATTTTGTATGACAATAAAAACTCAACCATAACAGGTCTCTTTGGTGATAACTGCCATTGTCACTGACAACACTGGGGCTGGACACCACGAGTAGATGGAAAGGAAAGCGTAAAGCCTTGCAGAAGCTTTTGAAACCCTGCAGGGATGTGCTGGGTAACTGCTGCTGCTGCCCAGGGGACAAAAACTGCTCTTCAGAACTGAAACGGGCCCTTCAGCAGGGGGGCACTGGGGGAGAGCCCAAGCAGTACCAGCAACAATTAAATCAGCTGCTACGCACAAATGGAGCTTGCAGAACAATTTGCTGGGATTAAAAAGTTCATTTTAGACTGATAATCAATGATTTATCTGTTGCACTTTCTTAATTCCATCATTTTGATTTTTATAATGTGTTAGTTGTGTTCTGACGTCACAATCTTCTTGTGGTCATCTGAAAAGTCACGGTCATCAAAAGCTGGTTTAGAAAGGATCATGTTCAGCAATAAAATAATAAAAGTTTTGGAGAACGATAGGTTTTTACCACCTCTGTGCCACCACCCCACAGCAATTTATCCATCTTCCTGTCTTATCCTATCTCCTGAAATACATGAAGCACAGCCTAGAATTGCATTTTAGCAGCAGGTTGGAGTAATAGATGCTACAAGGAACAGTGACATTCCTGATGCGTGGAGTTCTGTGCACCACAGGGAGCTGAAATCTCACTTTGTATGCCTTATGGCAAGCCATAAATTCTTGGGTTTATGTGCTGGTGTAAAAACCCGTTTAACAAATCCATTGGAGCAGACTGCCTGGATCAATGTTATGACAGGCAACAGATTCCCCATAGCATTCCTGTGAGAAAACATCCACACATCTTGATTCACAGGTACATATTAATTTAATATGTTCATGAGAGCACATGTTGGAATGAAGGAATTCCTGATTCCATCTGCAGTGACTGAGGGCTGTTGTACCCAAACAGCAGCTGAGTAAAAGGGCAAATGCTGTTTCCAGCAGAGCTGCCCTGAGCACAGTTTGTGGGCAGCTGGTGACACATCACAGCACTCTCCTCACACTCACAATGTTCTGTACACTCAGTGCTGTTCTTTTTGTTGCCAGAGTACTGCCTGTTTTTAAGAGTGGAATTTATCACTGCTCTTGGACACTCAGAGAGACAAGGGGTAAATACAGATGAAATACTCTGATAGCTTCCAGAGACAACTAAGCAGGAATCATCCTGAATCATAACCAAGTAGAAAACTAGAATTTTATGATCAAATGTACAAAAATGCTGGGAAAAATCATCTCACTGTGGTGAGTTTAAATGTTTGCATGACTGCATGCACCAAAGAGAGCCTCTGATGTAAAGGCCCTTAGCCAGAAAAGGAAAATACGAGGAATGGCCATGCACTGACAGCTACACATACGGAATATGTAGATTATTGTATCCCTTGGTGGAGGATATTATTAAAACATAGTTAGCTACAGCCAGGGTATTCAGGCCTCATTCCATAAATTTTACAATTGCTTTGTGTGCAAAAACTTTGACAGTTAAAAAATCATGAGGTTTGAGATATTCAGAGGAAAAGTACACAAGTGTTAATTATTAATCACTCACCAACCAGCCCACAGAAACCCGGAGCTGACATGAGAAGAACACAAACTACTCAAACGAGCTCCATACAACAGCAGTTGTAGAAAAGCGATGGGACTTGCAGGACAGTCCCAAGTGTGTGCAGAGTGCCTGTGAGTTAAATATATACACCTTTTGCAGATGCTACAATGAAAACAGTAACATCTTTATCTGAGTACTCAACATTTCTCTGCTTAGAGAGAGTCCTGAAAGCCCTGGTTAAAGGTGGATTTAGCGCTCAGGAAAAAGGCCTGGAGGGAACTTTCATCTCTCTTGCAAATCCCACAAAGATGTGACCTTGCCATTTACAAAGCCACGGAGCAGGTGAGAAGGACCATTGCTGTGGAAGAGGCTGTGAGGGTGTAATGGAACAGGCCTTGCAAAGGTCAGAGTGTGAGAGGTAAAAGCGTTTCCTCAGAGCAAACCATCTTGAACCAAAGCAATGCAAAAGTTCAAAGCCAGGACTTTTCTCCACCAAGTGAAATTCAGGTGGGTTTTTCTGCACATTATTCAAACAACATTCAGATACGTTGCAGTCACTGCCAGGAGATTATCCATCTAAGCAAGCAGCTCCTTGTTTCAGATATCATTTGGTTCAGCACATAAAACATTAAGTGAGGCCAAGACTCAACACGGAAATTAATGCACAATCCAGGGATAATTGTGTGCTGATGGCTTGCAATGAAATCTGGTCCTAATAAAGACCACTGGTACTGTCCATGGAATGAAATGCCTTCCCCACCACCATTCAACCACTGTCCCCAGTGCCAGCCAGGCTTGTCCTTTGCCTGACACAAATTGAAGTCTTAAATTAATTGTTGTAATGTTAATCCAACTCTTTGCCCAATTACGCTGTTGCTTGAATCATTAGGGTTCTGATGAACTGGATAACTGCACTGGGGAAGCCCAAAATTTCCCAGCTGCAGGTTCTCAAAGTGTCCAACAGGAGCGGAAAAAGAGACATAAAACAATTACATAGTGCAGTAACAGAGTGCATTGCAGTCAGGAAGCTTTCAGCCAGCAGACCCTCTCCAGAGCCAAGGACAGATTGCTGCCATACACCAATTTCTCTCCTGCTTTCCTGTCTTCAGGTACAGGAGGTGAAGCCACGCATACAACCTGCTCAACCATACCTACCAATCTAGTAAATTGAACAGCCAACTTCCAGGGCTTTTATTTTGTGCTAATGCATTCCCATTTCCCGTGCAAAGCAATTTATTCAGCATGAACAATTTGTAATAACATACGGTACGTGTTCTGAGCTACATAAGCCTTTTCATATGTAATTAATATTTTATTAAATTTTTAACATTAAATTATTTTTCTTACCAAAGAAAAGATTATATTTTCCAGTTCACGGATGCAAATCTACTGATAAATAATGTAAGAAATGTTAAAATATCAACAGATATCAGTTTACTACAAAATAAATTACTTACTTCCCTGGAGAATGTTTAATCTCAATTATTGCTCACAGAAAGCACACACCACTAACAAGCAAGCCAAGAACAATCTCCTTTCTGAACAGCCAATCTACTGCAAACATGTTTGATAACTAAACTGCAATATATTCCTAATAACTTCCCTCCAAACCTGCTCCTCAGAATAGGGAATTCACAAAGCTGTTCAGCTCCTCCATTTCAGCTCTTTCTATTTGCCCAAGAGGGGAGCAGGCACCGTGGTGAGCACCCAGGGCAATGCTGCAAGGCCTGCCTTTATGGTCTCTGTCAGAGCCTGCACACATCGCAGTGTGTTTGGCACCTGACTTCTTTAGCTCCACTCAAAGCGTTCAAGGCCACTTTGGAGCAAGCTAGCCTGGTGGGACGTGTCCCTGCCCATGGCAAGGGGGATGGAATGGGGCCATCTTTAAGGTCCCTTCCCACCTAAAACCATTCTGTGCTTTCATAGGTTTCTGTAACATGATTGGAGGTGCTTCAAAACTCAGCTCTGGGCAGGATAAGGTCATGCTGAGCTCACAGCTCTTGCATTCACCCTCCACATAATGTGGCAAAAGCAGCAGATAAGTTTTTGGACAACTACGTTACAGATAAATCACTCATCAACTCTCAAAAGAGGCCACAGGGTTTTGAGCCTTTCTTACCCAAAAAGGACTGACTCCACCAGACCCACAGCCCAGGAGAGCTCTGCAAGCATTTCACTAGTAAGTTGTTTACAGCTATTTTTTTGATATGTCAGGAACAAAGGAAGGGGTGCAAAATCTGATGGGTGGAGCATCTCACACCCAAAGCTCTGACACTGTAGTGTGACGTCCAGCTGGCCAAGCAACTTTGAGGCTAACAGCAGCCAAAGCACAGCCCAGGTCTCCTGATTCCAGGTGCTGTCATCAGCTTTGTCAGTACTCTAGAGCTGACCACAGAAGGGATAAGACAACCTAATACTGCCAGGTTTCAGTGGAACAAGCGCAGCCTGACAGTCTCAGTTTCTTTATTCTCCATGTTCAATGGGACAGAAAATGAGAGCATTGATGTCACCAAAAGAGAAAATTAGTACCAACACAGAGCAAGTGCCAGGTCTATAATGACTGTACACAGATGTTACCAGAGTAAACTTGAGGAAAATATGATAAAGGCTGAACAATCAGCCATCCCCCATTGGGTGAAAATATTCGGAGTAGCTGGTTGAGTGGGAACATGTGCAAAATGAGTGAATTGTGCATGGACCCCCAGATGCACAAGAACATCTGTGATGATGGTGCTGGCATTGAGAACTACTTGCATATTCATGCTATCATTATCACTCCTGCTTCTGTGCAGCTCCTTATTGCACAGAAGAGCTACAGCTCTCAGATCTACAGTCAACAGCTCCCAGATCATTGGGACATCCAGTCAACAGCAACATCCTCGGGTCTGGTCAGAGCAAAACAAGTTACAGCACAAGTAGCCAACCTACTTTGCCTTTGCAGGACTGCAACTACACAAAACCTCTTGCTGGCCATCTTGGCCACCGTTTGCAATTGCCTTTCACTCACACCACAAGCAGAAAACATCAGCCTTTAGAAGCTTCACAAGCTACATTCTCTAAGGGTAGGAGTTTGCATATCAGTGTAGTGTGCTGTACAAGGTCATTTACACTCCTGGTCAAAGCTCCCCTCTGCTTCCAGAGCAGCGTTAAAGGGGTTTGTGCTTAAACAAATCAAACTCTTTGTCTTTGCAGGTGCAGCAAGTGAATGGAATTGGTTTGAGGGTAAGTATATACACAAGACTGAACATGGTCAGCCCCTCGACTCTGAGCTGCAGGGCATGGGCATCCTGTCCTAATGGCCACTTAAGTCTGCACCACAAAGAAGTGCCATCAATCAGAGAAAGAACAGCAAGCCACTGTGTGATATGGAGAGATCATGAAAACAGTTGTAGAACTTGCCTGGAAATAAACTCATCGTCTCTCATATCTTTATTACAGATGTAACTGTTGCTTCCCCAGTGTTTCCTGCCTTCTGCTGTTTATTAATCCTTGTGCAGGCGGGGTAGACCTGTGTTATTTGTATGAGATGAATAACAGAATGAATTCCATTCCCACTGTTTGTGTCTCTGCTATCATTTACATTTCCTAATATAAGCTGACATATGGTAATGAAGGTGGAGAGGCTTTCCATCTCCACCAGGTCAACACCAAACCATATCACCAGCTTTTGTATGCTACACATACCCAGCCACTGCTGTCCTGTGCTGTCTGTGACCAATTAACGACTTGCACACACTGCTATGCTCTGAAAATTATATTAGCAGCTTTTGACTTGTAAGCTCAGTGCTGCAACAGCTACTGCACCTCCTAAATTCACGTTTATTTGCTCTGGCCATAACCTTTTGCCAGAGGTAGCACACAGAGGCAGCCAAGGGGGTATGCTAATATACTGGAAAGGAAATTAAAGACTAAACATAACCTTTTAGTAAGTAAATAATCTTTATAAAAGCAGAGGTATGACCCTTCCTGTCTGACGTAGAAGACTGAGCTGCTAAACCAAGTCTGTGATAGAAGACAGAAAGCAAGCTGATATGTTTAATAAATAACTTCTTTCCCCCCAAATTCAATAAATGACAATACATGTCGTACAATTGTTTCTTTTTCCTTAAAGCTAATCTGTGAGAACGTATAGTCAGTGCATATATGAAAATGACCATATGAATTTGGATTTGTTACACTGGGATATAAATTGGAGTACAAGCAGCAGCACAGTGGGTAGTTAATACAGGCATTAGTGCAACTTTAAACTGATTTACACAGTTCAGGCTTTCCTGTACTGTGATGTTTGTTTACTTCTGGATTTCTGCGTGAAGTTCTTTGACTTCCTACACAAAGGTTTGTCTTTTGGTATTTACCACCAGGGGTTTAGTTAATGGAAATGTTATATATCTAAACCAGAAGACATCCAAGCTCAAAACGGTCAAAGGGCAGTGCACAGGGAGCACCGAGGGACCCCATCCCACCCCACTGCCAGCTTCATCAGCACCCGTGTTGTACGGCTGAGTTTTGCCAGGCACTACATCAAAACTCACAGAATCTATCCCTATCCAGAACAATATTCACACTATGCCAGCTGCAGGCAAACTTGATCAATTAGAGGCTCCAAAACCTTTTTTTGCCCCACTTTTTTATGCCCTTGCTTCTCCTGCTTGATGCAGAGAGAGCTCCAACTGCCCTTGCTGAGCAAACGATACTGTCCGGGGGCCATGGCACTACTGGGCTGATCCTCAGGGCAGGCACTGTCCTCTAAGGCACTTTTTATGTCAGTGAGTTATATGTGGGGGGAAAACTAGTTTAGTAAACACTCCCATATGTGTTGGGATTCAAGATAAACAGACCCTGTGAGTAACAGTCACCTCTCTGCAGGCGGCTTTGGGCAAGTCACGTGGCTTCTTAGGGTTTCCTCTTGAGTAATGAGGGTGGGGGCAGACCTACTTAAAGGAGATGGAAAAATGCTGGGAATTCATTGTTTTAGCACTGAATTCTGATGCCTGTATTCTTCTGGACTCATCTCACCTAAGCATGGACTGCACAGAAGGGATAAAGATAAAACAGAAAGGTGACAACAGTCAATGCCTGATCTAACTAAGCTGCACCTAATTTGTTTCCATACATCTCTAAAGGTATAGCTTGTCAGAGTCACCTGAATAATCCTGGTATAATTCCAATCCATATTTCTACCTAAGAAATTGAAAATCTTTAGCATGCAATTAATACAGCTGGCAATGACACAGCACATCCATCTGCCCTCCTGCACCAGGAGAAGTTTAATAACCAATATGCCCAATGGGCTCAAATGATTTAGAGCCCATATTTATCCTCAGGAGTGGCTCTTGCTGGCTAAAGGTTTCACCACTTCCTCATAAATTTAAGGAGTGAATGTGTAGGGAGGGGACGGGGTGCTCAGGGGAAGAGATTTGTGGGAGAAATTCTGTGTACGTGATCGACACTTTATAATGACACCTCCACATAAGGAGAAGTTGCTTTTGTGCAGCCATTTTGAAGTATTAATTTTTGATAACTCTTTAATCACTGCAGTTTAATGAGATAGAGGCAGCAGGTGAAGGGGGAATCCATCATGTCAGTTCAAGTATCTGGCTCTCTTCCTGCTGTGCACATTTAGCATGACACAGTGGGCTGGAGCTCCCCTTGTGCAGCTGCAGTTCAGAGAAGGGATTCTGGAGTCTCCTAAGAATCTTTGATTCCCCTGAAGAAACCTCTCTATGTGATCAATAATCAGACTTCACTTCCCCAGGTAAAAAAAAAAAAAAAAAAAATGGTGTTGTTCAAAGAGTGCAAAGTGCTTGAATTCAAATGTAAGCTGTTTTAATTTTAATATTGATCAAGATAGATTTTATCCTGTCACAGTGCTTGTTGCAGGTGTCACTGAAGACCTTTACTTGATGCAGCCTTTAGTTCTTCATTCACATTTCATAAACATTAGCCAATAAAATCAAAGTCCCCAGCAAATCTTGTGGCCTCTCAGCTATTATTTATTACTTTTGTTATGAAGTGCTTACATTTTATCCCGCAGAATCTCTGAACATATAAAGAAGCAAACCGCTTCCTGCAGATGGAAGAGAGGTGGCTGAGCAGCAGCACTCCCAGATTCCCCGATCCAGCCCCACTGATCCCAGGATCCCCACAGTCACTGGTGTGGGTCCAGCACTCTGCTCCAAAGTTTGAGCTGTTGAGGCCCCCAGTGGAGAAGGGAACAGCAAAACACCTTATTTTGCAACAGCTAAAAGGAACTATTGGGCTCTTTCATCAGATATACTTGGATAAGCCAGAAGCACATTCCTGGAGTAACCACAGTGGAAGCTGCTGCTTTCCCTTACAGAAGGATATTGCCTGGTTATTTCTGTTCACATCGAATCTTATTCCATGTGGAAAGCTTCCTGTCAAGGCAATATTGGAACAGCTCTACCTTACACCTTTCTTCAATATCAGTTTGATTCTTGAAGGAAGTGTGGATTTGGGCAATCTTTGGCATTGGGAGAGTGTGTTCTTTGAGATGACATCCACACAGCCAAAAATATCCAACCAGTTCTCACCACCCACCCCTTCTGTCGGCACCTAAATTCTTTATTAATTTGATGTTAAAATGTCCCAAGATACAGAAAAAGTATAATAAAATTTTTAAACGTGATCAACTGCCTCCCTCTTTGTCCTGTCAGATAGGACATTAGCAGTCTGTCATATATAATCTTCCCACCACTTAAGGAAATAAAGCTAAATTTAAGGTTTCACAGTTTTCCCCATCTAATAATTCTTAACCTATTCTGTTACTAAAACCCTTTGAAAAAAATGGTACATATTTATAAGAAGAGAGAGGCAAATATTATGACAACTGAACTACAATTTTAGGACCACTTCTACTGAGCACAGTTTGGCAATTCTTACCCTAAGTGACATCTGTATAAGCATTCCTCCTTCAACACACACTCGTTACTTGCCATCTACTACATCTTCTGCACTAGGTCACTGTTGCTTCCTTCCTCCTTCCTAAACCTTAGTGCAAAATTTAAAGGTGTTCAAAACATAAATCCCTTTCAGAATAAGGTTCTGCAAAACAAAAACTGAACATATCTTGAAAATACCAGAATCTCACTGCGGGTTTTTCCCTTCCTCCTTCCCCAGCAGTCTCTTTCTCCTGCCCCAGTATCCTGTGTGGCTGCCACGGGCTCAGTGGATACACTTTGGCTTAAGAAGGTATTAGAAATTTAACCCTCTGACCATCAGCCTTCCCTCTCTTGGAACATTTTTATTTCTCAAAAGCAAACCCTTTTACTTGTTCTATTTCAACCATTCCTTCATTAAAAGTCAAATTTCCAAAGACATTCTAAGTGCAAAAATGATTACCATTTCCCTGTCTTTTACCTGTACGTTTCTCATTTTTTTCTTTTTTGACACAAGCAGAAAAGAATTCAGCTTCATTCCCTTTATATGCAAAACTTCACAAACAGTATGTCTAAAACCAATTAGAAGGCAGGCTTGTCATTTGCAATCCACCAACAGAAAAAGAAAGAAAGCAACACCACAGGGTAATGATGCCTATTTTAACACTGATGACTTTTTCTGAAGAGAGGTTGAAGTGCCATTTAGGATACATACACTCACTTGCCATTATTTTGCACAGAATTGGTTTTAAAATGAAGAAAGCCTCTTGGGTTCTCAGAAAAGAATGATTCTTTTTCTTTCCCCCTTCTCACAATCAGCAGTTGGTTCTATATTGTTTTTCTGTGAAGTAAGTTCTGCTTAACAGCAACAACCCTTCCTGTCTGACCTGCTCTTGAGGCCACCCCTCTCCTCTTTTTATCTGTTTCTCCAAATTATGGGTCCCTCACACAATCTTTCACCTTTATACCCTTTCAAAAATTGATTCCAGGCTTTCTGAAACACTGTCCAGCTCCCACTTCAAAGTTTCAGATCCACAGAAAGGTACTGAGACAGGACACGCTTTATTCAACTTTCCACTATTGTGAATCACAGCAGAAACAGAAGCACCTCAAATTCCCTTCTACTCTACAAAAAGTCCAGTCTTCTTGCCTGAAAATCTGTATTTTGATCATTCCCCTCCATTTGACCCCAAAGAATTTCAGGAAAAGCTGTGAGGCACCACTATTTTCAAATCAGGGGCCATCCCTAGGATCTGTCAGTCTCCCACGGTTGACCAACAACCAAAACCAACTCCCATTGAGAAACAAAACCACAACCACGGCTCAGATACTTCACTCCCTAATGGCTTTATGGAAGATGACTCTTCCAGATAACATTAAGCACCAAACTTCTCCAAAGGCTCTCCATGTCAGTGCATGGACACCCGCACAGCCCTTCCCATGTGCCTGGCCTGTGGAGATGGAGGGTCTGACATTGTTTGAAGCACCTGCCTGAACAATGTGATGACATTTCCTTCCAACTTCTACTTTCCCTCATTTTGTTTGCTTGCAGATAGCAGGATTTAAAGTTCTTGGCTTCTGGTCCTTATCGGAAGTATACATTTGCTGCTGATAGCTTTCAGTGAAAGTTATTATTAGGCAACTTTTCACTTTTATCTCTTATCACTTTCTGCTCCAGAAAACCTTATCACTCCTTTCACTAAGTGTATGATAATTGGAGCTTTGCAATTACAGGCACAACACACACAGATTTAATGGATCAATTTGACAAGCTAAAAGAATTCTAGTTCCCTTATCTATTTAGCATTTAAATAGTTCTTTTCCCTAATTAGTCTGTAGTTATAGTTACCAAAGTAATTGTCAATGACTATAACCACAAATAAAGCAGATCTGTCAGAGCCAGGCTGATCTTACAGAGGATCGGGACCTTTTCCAGGAATGAGTAAACATACTACAGGGTTTCAGTCAGAGCCAAATGTCTCCTAAGATTTTAGAAGAATGGGATTAATGAACAAACCTCAAGAGACCCCAGTGAGTAAAATGAGACACCCATTTTCAGGGCCTTCCGAGCAGCAGTGGGAGCAGAAAAGCAGCCAGTTTTCCTCTGCACCCTTTGGAATGTCCATCGGTGCCTGAAGCCCTGGGTTAAACCTCTGCACATGAGCTCTCAGGAGAGCCCAGGAAACGGCATGGGGTTTTGGGACACAGGGAACTGTCTCCACAAAAGGCTTCCCAAAGATTGGAAAAGCAACGTAAGAAGCAACAGGCAAAGAAACGTCAGGTTTCATCATCCCTTTTGATGTTTGGCCTAATGATTAAAAAAAATAAAAGTATTTTCTTCTTGGTATGTAAGAAAACATTTGTGCTGTCGTCCCTAAAGATCTAAATCTAAAATCAATTTTAAAAGAAAAAAAACCAAACACAGAAAATGGTTTTTTTCCCTTCACATGATACTTTTCTTCTCAGAAGGGATAAAGCAGCAGAGTTAAGCTGTAAATTATTAATAAAAACTGAAAACTCAGGACAGGTAAACAAACAAGCAGTTCTCTCTCTCTCTTTCTCTCTAGTTGGTGTACTAATTTTTTTAAATTTCCTTTTTCTTTTTATGCCTGTGAAAATATCTATTTCCAGAAAGGAAAAACAATGCAATGAACAGAATTTAACAATCAAGAGGGGGGAAAGAACATAGCAAATCACACATTTTACACAATAGGTGCATGTGCACATCTCCTAACCGAACTGGAAGCTCAATTTACTAAACCAGGGACTGGCAGGCAATGTTTCTGCTTCCCTAGGGGAGAGAACAATTAGCTCTAAATGGTTCAAGGCCCAGGAAAAACCACCAGTGGGTCCACTCAGTGACCAAAGTGTTTTCTTGTAGCAGACAATGTGCCAGACAAGGCAAGTGAGGGGGCACCTCATAAACTTGTGGGAACTAAAGTGTTTTCACAAGCCCCCAGTGCTGGCACCAAAGCAGAATTCTCATGTTTCTATCAATGCAAAACCCTGAAATACACATTTATTTGACCCATGCTTGTTACTCAAGGGCAGCCAGATGTGACTTTGCCTGACCAGAAGCTTTTCAGCCCTTGCCCCACCCTTAGGTCCATTTCCCTAAAACAAATGCTCTAAGAAGGTGATGCATCTCACACATAAACCTTTATCCTTCTTCCTGTTCTTCATCCTTCCCAAATTACCCAGTTCTAATCACGACTTTACCAAATACATTCAATTAGACACAATTACTCCAATATTATTTATATGAATAATTTCCCAAGTATTTCCATTGCAAATGCTGCAGGATGTGCAATTCATTCCCTAGCAAAGGCAGGGAACTTTATCCAGGCCACCACAAATGCTAATATAATTCATAACCACTCCTGCTCTACCGGAAAATGGAATATCCGAACTGGAAACCAGAAACAGAAACCTCTCATTCCAACCCAACCCTTCCTCTCAGGTCCTGATTGCACACCCTGCCATCCTACAGCCATTCTCCAGGAGTGAAGATTGCAAATCCAGTCTAAAAATGTCATCTCCCTCATACAAACATTCCAATTTGTATACAGATTATCCAGAATATCCCCCTTTGTCACTAGAGGGAGTGCAGACAGTGAATTTTTATCATTTTTTCCTCAGCATTCTGACATAATAAACCAATCTTTATACTTGGGGGGGGAAGGGGAGGAGGGGAAACGAACTATGCTATAATACAGGGAATTGTATACTATCCTTAAAACCTATTTCCCAAGTGCTTTTCCCCAGCTTTATATAAGGATGCAAAGGAAAGCTTGTCCAGCTTTGTGCAGATATTCATGGCAGGGAACTCGTGCTCGTGGCTGACAATCCCTTTGAGGATGGATATTTAGCATTTTTAGGGTTCCTTTATGAAGACCAGCAAGAAACTGTCCAACAACACACCCACTGCTCCAGCTCTGCAATCTGATTACCTGCCTATGAATATTGTCCACTGTTTTCCTGCCTTCCTGCCTTCTTCCATAGAGGAATTTTCTGGAAAAACAGGAAGTCATATACTCCTTTTCTGAAGGCACAAAGTCTAATGTTGAGCAGCAACAGCCAGGGGTTGTGTTGTTTTTTTTTTCACCCCCTGCTCTACAAAGCAGTTTTGTCCTGATTTACCACAGAGAAGTTGGGAAGATCTGAGTGTTTGAAATACAGAACTTAAAAAATAAAAGTTAAGTATTGGGTATCCATCCAAACCACACCAAACTAAACAAGAAAATCAACACATTCCAACTGCCTAAATTTGTAATTCTCAAGCAATAAAAATCTCTCTTCAGCTTTAATGAAAATTCGTTTGCATAAGGCTTGTGGGATCACGCATGGAAGAGTGTAATTAAGGCCTACTGAGAATCCATACAGTGATTGAATTCCCAACTAAATATTCAATCATCCATTGGTCCTGCTGCAGAAACTCATCTCCTCTGTGGAATCCTATTCCATCTAAGATTGCAGAACTTGGAAAAGTCCTTGATTTTGCATATGGAAATCAATTTTTTGTTGTTGTTGTTCTTCCCGTGAAAGATTTGCACTTCAGTGAAGACACAGAAATTCTTTGTGAAGCTGCATATCATTTCAAGGGTGTTTATGTCTTCAGAGAAGAAAACAGAGAGTGAAATCTTACACAAGCTCAGAGGATGAAGGGAGAGCAGAACACACAACTTCCCGTGAGGCTCAGAGATCTCAAAAATACACCCTCATCTTTCTCCTTAGAGGACAAAGACAGCTGTGAGGACTGAAAAACAAAAAAACCCAGAAGGGCAAAGTATAGGGGAGAGAAGAGTTCTGTTTAGGACAAAGTGGGGGGTTTAAACTGAAACAAGGCAAAGTCCCAATAAGTAAGAAGAAATACCATCTCAGACTGAGCAAATACGGAAGGAGGGGCTCTGGAAGCTGCAGAGTCTGAAGGATTTTGAAAGTATTGCTGACCCTGATGGGGAAAGAGCACGGCCAGGACGACATTCTGAGACCTAGTCTAGGTCTAGAGTTGCACGAGGGCATCTTATTTTGCCTTTCCTTTGCAGGAGCCCGAGATCTGACAGACACAGGGGGTGTGTGTCAGATTTGTATCATTCCCACAAGGAAGAGCAGAGGGAAGGTTCTCCTTGCACCTCCTCAGGCAGGCCAAAGAACTTCTCTAATACTTAAATCAGCCTCCAAACTCACAGCATTTAGTTCCAAACACACATCACGCAGTTTGAAATATGACTTGATTTTGTTTTCCAGTTGTTGTATGTGCATTTAAAAAAAAGAAAAGAAAATCTATCGCAGGAGCTGTCATTTAAAAAAATAAAAATTTTAAGGAGTGTCAAAATATGCCTTTCCTCAATTTCTCAGAATTGATCTCAGCCTTCTTCCTGTCAAGACTAAGACATTTTTACAGACTCAGTATTAATTTATTACTTGTTTTGGATGACCTACTTATGCAAACAAAATAAAAAAAATTAAAACCTCTACAGCACAATTTCTCCCACAAAAAGGATACATTCCCTCTGTGCAAACATTCTCAGCTCCCACAAGGGTTGCTGTTAGTCTGTGAAAATAGATCCTAAAGTGAGATTAACCCAAACCTGCTTGTGTATTTTTGGGTTTGGTGCCAAAGCTTAGACTGTACTGAACACGTTCTTTGCCTGGGACCACCAGCCTGAATGGAAGGAAGGAATAGTGTTTCTCACCCCTGTGTCTAACAGCTTCTCTGCCTCTGTACACCCTGAAAACAAAGTGACAGCAAGAAAAAGCTGCTCAAATTTAATTTACCAGCACAGTGTGGACGAATTTCTTGACACTAGTGTTTTCAAATGGAGCTAAACACAATTAAGTACTTGAAACAGTGAAATTCAGCTTCTCTCTATAAAAACTTGAGAAATTTCATGCTGCAAACAGCATCCTTGCCTTCTAATGCCACAGATGTTTAGGGAACACAAGCTTAAGGATGGCATGAAGAGGATAAATCTTTCCATTTGTAATATGTGCATATATTATTGGCATTTCTGCATAGCTGAGAGCCAGTTAGAGCCTATACAGACACACAAGAAAAGGGTGGCCCATGCCAAGAACTAACAGAGGAGCAAACAGATGAATTTAGATAAAAAAAAGGAACAGAAATAATCAGCAAACCAGTACTAAACCCACATCACATGGGCTGTCTCAGCAGCAGATAAACACACAGGAGTTTTGAAGGCATTGTAGCAAAATAGAGTTTTAGAAGAGATATTTATTTAAAAAGAGGAATTTCAAAGAGAACCAAGATGTGGCTTTGAGGTGAGCATGGGAATCTTTTCCCCAGTGATGAGGGAAAAGCAGAAAGTTGTTTGCTCATCATATTAACAGCTGGGAGATAGGGGCTGGCATCTGATATGGGAGCCGACTTTGGACACCAGCCTTGAGATAAGGGTTGAGGCAAAGAGTGTCTGCAAATAGGTTTAAAAATCAACCTGAGAGATTTGATTTGATGTGATAAAGAAAAAGGCAAAGATGGAATGTAAAAAGAGAGCAGAGACATGGTCCAAGGAGCAGATAAGGGAAGAAGATCTTTGCAAAAGAATGGATTCAAGCACGAGAACCAAGGGGAAATAAAGGGATGTTGCTTCATCTAATATACAAACTTCCTTGAGTGTGTTACCTGCCAGGATGGTTAGGAATGGTTTTATGTTCCAGAGACATAGGGAAAGAATCTGAGATCCAAGCTAAGTATGACTAGAAGTATTTAGAAAAAAATATGGAGGGGAAAAAAAAAGGCTATAAAATATTCATTTTTGCAACAAGCACTGTAAGTTTCTCTTACAACATACAGCCTCGTTCTATCCTTTTTCCATTAAGTCACAGTTAAATCTGAATCTGCAACAGTTGCCTTGGGATGGAGTGTTGTGTTCACATGAAGAAAACATCTTAAAGCGGATTTTTCATTTCAGTTTGAAGTATAATTATGCACACAGCACAAGTGAGGCACAACAAGCTCTAGGGAAAGGAGAACACGAGTGAATAAAGACAGCTCTGGCTGCCTGCTGAATATTTCTTTACTGCATCATCAAGGAGGAAAGGAGATGGTAGCTCTGTTTTCATTCATCTCCAAAGGAAATTCCTATTGGAAAATGAGAAATTCCTTATGTGAGATGTTAAAGGGGCAGTAAGCCATGCTCCCACACACAAAATGCATGCGCACCAGAGACAAAGGAGAGGAAATTACTAACAATTCAGACAAACCCAGCCAAGCGGCAGCAAGGCCAGCCCTGTGTGTTGCCTGGGATTTTGCTTCCCAAGCACCCCACGCTCCCTCTCGCAGCTGCAGCGCTGGCACCAAGGCATGTCCGGGGCTGTTGCGGCACCGAAGCGCTGCATCAACCCTTTGGCAGGATAAAGGGAGGCTAAAACAGCAGCGGACATTGCTGGGCGCAGCACCCGCGGCACCGCCGTGTCCCTGCAGGCACCAATCCCTCCCCCGGGGATGCTGCCAAAGGGTTTGGGGAAGTGTTGGGGTCAGTAACGGGGTTTATCCACGCGGAGCCACGTGCAGCGGGCACGCGTGCTGGGAATAAAGAGAGACTTCCTTCCCTGGCCGCCTCTCCAGGGACACCGTTCCCATCCCTGAACCCAAATCAGCCTTGTCGCGCAAGAGGGTTGTAAAACAAGCACAACAAAACACAGACAAAGCACCCCCCAGGGCCTCTGCTGCAGTTGGCATCTCGATGAAGCCAAACTAGAGCGAAAACCAATGCAGGATAAATAAATAAAGAAATGAATAAAAAGCTAGAATTCTACCAAAAAAAAAAAAAAAAAAAAAAAAAAAAACCACCCAATAGAAATAATTTTGTATTTCAAGTCCCCAGGAAAACAAACAAATCCACAAAAATAGCCAACCCCTCCCCACCAAAAAAAACACAAAAAAAAACAACAATCCAAAGTGAAAACCCAAAACCCAACATATTTTCCATATGATCTGCTAAAATGTTGATTAATCAAATTCACACTTCAAGGAACACTAATTTTTCCACAGTTGTTTTCAGACATGGTGGAGTTGAAAAGGAGTTTTAAATGCCTGATAATGACTCACAAATTAATTTTTCCTCCATACTAGATTTTCCATTTGAAAATGGATTTGTACTTTTTCCCCCCCTCACCATCTAAAATTCAACAATTTTAAGTTCTATCTTTGAAGTTTAACCAATTTTTAGTGTATTGAAAAGTTAAATTTAAATAGAGCAATACATTGGGACAGAAAAATTATTTCAGGAGTAAAAAGACTGCATTATGGGAGTGCTGCTAAAGAACACTTACAGATGATTGAGATTCTTAATTTATATTTCTAAATAAGATGTTTAAAGTTATATCCTTACAGAAATCTCTAATGTAAAAAACAGCTATTGACTTCATTAGGCTAACATTAATAGAGTTGAATCTACATCAAGTTCAGACCTGGACTTCAACACTGCCAGCACTGTTACCAAGACAAGATTTTCTAAAAAGTTAAGCTATGATTTATGCATCTATGAAAAAGAATAAAATTTTAGGAGCCCCAGATGTTTTCACAGAACTCTGTTGAAAGTGTCCTTGCTGTGTTGATATATTCTGAAAACTGGGAAACTTTGGTTCTCAAGCAGCAGATGAGATCTTTTGACAGCACAGCCTGAAGGAGATTTCTGCTGTAACATCTCTGAGGTGAAAAGACACATGAAGGAGGAATTTGACCCTGCTGTGTCTAAGAAATATTGCCATCAGCTTTATCACAAACAGACAAAACCATCACAGAGAGGCTGTTCAGAGCATTTCCATAAGGAAACAACTCATGTCTTCAGTTTGAAAGCCATGGCCAGTGGAAATGCTGGAGTTAACAGGGGTTCTTCAGAAAGACATGCATTAGTTTTACGCATTAAAAAAAATAAATAAATAAATAAAAATCACTCAGAATGACATCCAGCATAATAATGAACCATGTTTAAAAATAAAATGTTAAAGGTGTCAAACAGTAGCTCTTCAGGCCAAAGCCTCAGTCTTGCTTGCTCTGTTTCAGTAGGGAAAGTAGAACTAAACCCATCTGAAAGGCAAAACATCGCAGAAGGAAGATGCAGATGTTGGGATCTACAGCTGGTCGTGACACTTTTGAATCAATTAATCTCCAGGGCAGAAGAAACAGTGTGACCAGAAGCAGACCTGAAAGGGGAGAGCAGCTACTTGTGAACACCAGCAATTCTGCTGCCTAAGACAAGACTGATGTCCCTGAGGTAGAGCCTGTGGCAGCTCATGGGCACCAGAAGAACACAGGGGAAAGCAAGGTCAGCACAAAGGCCTATTTCTGATTTCTTCCTCTTCAGTTCTACAAGAAGGAAACCAAAGGATGCAGCTTGCAGGATTCTGGGAGGGTTGAGAGCCCTCGTGCACACCACTCTCTTCAGCCACACCATTCTACTTGCTCAAATCTTCCCCTAACTCAAGTGAAATTTGAAGATTTAAGTAAACTTGCAACATGCCTGACAGGACCTTAAAAAGGCTGGCAAAACACTATGGCTGTCTCTGGAAGGGACTCATTTTTCCCTTGTACTCATCCTTTATTGTTTTCAGAAAGCCAAAGACTCACAGGAAGCCTATACACATTTTCAGCACTATCAAAATTAAAAGAGGAAGAAGAAAAACCCCACCAACCTAAATGCTCGTTACCTTAAAACAAAGCAGGAAATGTAATTAAAGACTTCAATTACAATTGGCATTTCTGATTCTGTTGCTGCAGGAGGCCACCTTGCCAAAACTGGCAAAGCAAGACTCCCCAGAGAGGGGCTCTGAACTACATTTCAGGCCTCTTTATTAATCATTTCAGCAGCAGCATCAAAACAGTTCTAGTTAAACTCAGTATCTGGTGATTAAATGTTACACGTTATGGGTTGAATACTCAAAGAGATGCAGTTCAGGCGGTTTGTGTGTGTGTGCAACTTCCTACACACTCATGTTGCACCGAGGGCATGGACTGATTGGTTTGTATCCACATTTGGATATTAAGGTTGAGGTGAATCACTGCAGAAGATTCCAGTCCTATTTCTGCTCATCAGTGCTTTGTTTGCAAGAACTACACCTGGAATAACGTACAGTGCAATCTGACATTTCTGTGCACAAAAATCATCACACACCCCCACAGATGCAGATTTTCAGGCTTCGTTGCAGGTTCTTACTGGCCAAATTTTATGTTATTCCTGAAAAGACCGAAATTTGATTTACATTTTCTTCCTCCGGCGGTATGACACTGCCAGGGAATAAGTGACTTCTTTTACAGAGAGTACTAGAGTCAGAATGGATGAAAGCCTGAGGAAACTACTGTGCTACACAACCAGGCTTTGTAATGAGTGACGTTTAGATGTTCCTGTTACCAAGAATAAGTACGTATGTCATGAGGTCTTGTGCCAACGTGTATCTCTCTCGCTCCCGGGTACTTAGGCACCATCACAGCAGAAGCTGTGAAAGTACTTCACAACCTTTCCTGTAGTTAACTTCACATCTCTGTCAACTCTCCATTATCCAGGCCAGGGAGGGAGGGAAGGGTGAGGACAACGGGTTAGACAAAAGGAAAACACCGGCAATGGGGGAATTTGAGTAGCAAGACACCCAGGGATGACAAGGGAGACGATAAATGTCGGGAGCACTGCCCAGCCTGGCGGAGAGCGATTCCCGCATCACCACTGACTCCAAGCTCCTAAATCTGCTCGGCAAATAACACGCTCAACAAAGTGCTCTGTCACTTCCCAGGGAAAAACTGGCTCCTCAAGGGACAGCACTGGCATTTCTGCATCCAACCTCTGCAGTTAATCCACAGCCTGACACCCAAGACACGATGCCGTGCTCTGCTTGCAGAGAAAAGCCTGGAGTGAGGCACGACAGAAGATCTGTCCAACATCACCAGGTCTGCAGCAAAACTGGAACTGAATGTGGAAGCCTGGGGCGTCTCCACTGCAGAACCAGAGCTATTGCTCCGTAAAACACCTAAAGATTTACTCCAAACTTTCTTCACTCATCCTAAGACTACAGGAGGAACTTTCAGCCCTGAGACACGGCTCAAGAACCTTCAGACAACTTCATCACGTACTTCACTTCTGCTGGAGCTTTAACACATGCGTTAGAACGTCACCCATTCTGAAATATGTCTGATTTTATGTCCTTCATTTCTACCCTTAAGAAACACACTTCGTTGTTCTTTAGAACATCACTCTGCTTTCCTGTGCAACCAATATTTCATTAACCCTGGCATATGGAATTTGAACACAAAGAGCCCAAACATGGTCAGCTGAACACAAATTTCCAGGAACTTTGAGCACATAGTGAGTTCATGTTCATGAAGCTCCTGGACTGGAATTCATTATGGACAGAGCCTATCTGACATCCGCAGGTAAAAGTTTTGTGGTGGGTTCTGGGGTGCACATCAAGAACACAAGTTCTAAATTCATCTTTCCACCAAATTAGCACCAAAAAAAAAAAAAAGCTCAAGCAAATCCTCAAAGCTTGTGTGAAACAACCTTACACATACACAAAAGCAGACAATTAAATGATAATTAAGACATGTGCTGTCCTCTGTTTCACCTATAGGATATTCTAATCCTCAGTGAAAAAATAAGTCTGAGAAGTCCATTAGCAGTTGTTTGGAACTGATACAGACCAAATTCTCTCACTGGTACCCTTGGGTTCAGCAGTCCATGAAAACAGCAGCTCCTTAGATCTTAATGACATCTGGTGGCAAACTGAACATTTTCTGATTGATAAGGCTTTGCAAATTTGAGAAGGTTCAAAAATGAAACCCAGGATTTATTATGAGCTTTTCATGGGTTTGGGTTTTGGGAGGGGGGGTTGCATATTGGAAGAGGAAGTATGTGCTTTTCATGCATTTTCTGGTAAGTCCACATCTAGACCTGCTCATCGGGCACAATTCCAGCTATGAAAACCTACTAAGAGTGCCAAGTGCACATCAGCTATCATATATCAAAATATAGAGAGGAACAATTTAATTTATAATAGTAAAATTTCTAATGCAACTAACCAAGTGAACTTTCTCAATCCATTTATTCCCCCAAATCAGTAATTCATATGTTTTATGTGACAGCAAATGATAGCTACACATCCATAGCTGAAAGATGGGCCACTTTTTGGTTTTTTTTTTTTTTTTGTTGATTGCAACAGTATTAAAGGCATGCAAATAATTTCAAGTGACTTTTTCAAGGCTAGCACAGTGCTTAAACATGCTTCAGTGTGTCAGCCACCTGCCAAAACTTTAGCTGAATCAAGCAGTTCCAGATCATTGGAACTCTAATTATTATAAGCACAAGTGGCTTTTGGAACAGCAGTGAGCTCTACATGACAGTGTTGGCAAGCACTCTCCAGGCAAATGAATTAAACTCCACTTGCTGCTTCTGATTGCAAGATCATTCACCATTTTCTGATCATTTGGTTTCACAGCAAATTAGTGCTAGTGCAGAACGTTTCCAGCAGGAGAGGAGGTGTATTTAAAAAAAGAAAACCAAAACCCAATATATTCAAAGCAGGTAAAGGCATGAGGCTTTTCTCTATTTATGCTCAAGAAACTCATCTGATGCCTGGAAGAAGCTGCATTTAGTCATCATGCAATAAGCAATTTTTATTGCATATTCCTTGCCTATTACAAATGCAAAGTAGGACACATTAGCTGCAAACACCTTTGGTAGTTGTGGTCCCCTCTCTATTAGCACCATCCACACTCTGTGACAGGAAAGCAACTGGAACATAAACAGCTCATCTTTTGCCTCCCCGCTGTGATTAAATCTGTATTCTGCCATCGGGTGTTTTCAGGCCACGATTGTTCGTTGGGTCATGACTTACCTTGCCTGCTAAACAAGGGGTAATTCCCAACACAGCAGCAAGATGGAAGACAATTTTCAAAGGACGTCAGGATGAGGATGATTTAGAGTTATTATCCCTGAGATATTTTCAACGATATTTGCAATTTCATCTGAGATGGCATGAGAAACAATATCTATGTATTGCACAACAGAACCAGAGATTTTTCAACTTGAGATGTTATTATAGCAAGAGATTTGTGTTCTTTCAACAAGGATCACTACAAAATGATAAAAGTCTGTGTATATTGAAAAAGTAAATAGCAGATCAAGTCCAGGATAAAGTCCACAAAACAGACTGTTGTCTTCCATTGCAATTAGCCAGTCAACACCACAGTCAGAGCTGGTAGAGACCCGGTAAGGATCATTGAGTCCAACTCCCTGCTCCTTGCAGGGCCAATTGATGTGGAAATTCAACTCCTGTGCTGTTTCCAGCAGGTAAGGAACACTACACTTACACTGTGCCCCGAGCGCTCTGCACTGACAGTGGTCACACGGCCACAGTGGGAATTGTAAATCTTACTGGAGTTTTATTTCGCCCCTAAATCAAAATGCTACACCAAGTATTGTGTTGTTCTGGGTTTATTCTTCAGAGAACTAGTAAACGATATTTCCTCTCCCCTGGAATTCTGTGGCTGTCACAAACCTCTCAGTTCTCAGACTGTTTAACATAGTGAAGGGTATTAAATAGTTGAAATCAAGCCTATTCTTAAAATAGTTCTGTAGTGCAAATTGTCAAAAATAACACCTTTTGTTGCTCAAGCAGCATTCCAGCATAGTAGGAAAACTGCAGAGCAAGGTTCTAGCTAGGTCTTGATTTTGCTCACCCAATTTGAAAGCATGGAGATGTTATGGGGAGAGCAGTAAAATTACCAGATATTTTCCTTTATATCACAGTATGATTAGATAATCAGGCTAAGGGCTCAGCATTCTGCAGGAGATTTAAATCCTCTGTGCTGTGTACCAACAAGTGACACAATTCTACACTCCAGCTCTCAGAAGAAGCAATGCAGTATTTTGTAAGCCAGGCCCAAACACAAAGGAAATGAGCAAAGCAGAATGAGGAAGCCATTAGTTGTCCTTCCTGCTGAGGCAAGGAACTGGCAGTCACACCACCAAGCACAGCATATTTGGAGGTTACAGAGGATATGTCAGCTCCTGAATTTCTCTTTGCCGAACTTTCATCTGTTTTCCTTTCTCTCTTGTATGTTTTCTTTGCTTCTTAGTACATTGTCTAACACAATTCCAACTCCACGTCAATGATCCAGCTATAGGCAAACTACAATTCCTAAAAATGCACAAACACCGCCTAATTTAAAGCATCAGATGATGACCAAGGGCTTGCCTACTTGTAGGAAAGCTCCAGTTTTTTGGTATGCATTTGAATGTAACTATTTTTATGGGTAAACCACAAGGATCAGCACACATTAAAGGTACCACTGGGAAGCAGGATGGTCAGTGGAAAACCACCAAGCCATGTCTAAATAGAAGTAAGGCACACTTAGAATACTGCTCTGAGTCCAGGTGAGGAAAGGCCCTTTTCCCCCAATGTCTCAGGCACACTGGATTGTAGCTCACTGTATCAACAAAGGATGGCAGCAGGAACTCGCCAGAGAAGCAACAAACATTTCCCAAGCTCTCTTTAATGTTGCTCGCTCGGTGGAAAGCAAAGCACAGGCACAACCACCCAAGGCTGCTGCTTTTCTGGGCTCCCCCTGCCCCAGCCCACACTGCTGTGGAACGCTGCAGCTCCTGCTGCCCAGGGACGGGCGACAGGCTGCGGTGCCTCCTGCACAGCCACTCCTGCCACTGCAATACCCACACCACTCGAGTCGTTCCCGAGTGTTCCTCAAACCCTTCTGAAGCAGGACAGCAGCGAGAGGGAGAGAGAGAGAGAGAGAAATCTCCCTCCAGCTCTGAGGCGGAGAGGATGGCACAAACCACATTTCATCTGCACAAACAGGCTCTGTTCGTGCATCCTTCGCTCTGTGTCTTCTGACACCCATCTGGTGAGAGATAGCCGAGTACAGTTGCACTCCACTGTAATAAAGTTCCACCGGGCTAATCCCCCAGGAATGCAGCAATTATCTCCTACCAGACAGGTGTTGAACGCTGCCTTCCAAGAGATTATCCCATCCTCTCTCATCCCCTTCTGCCCTAGCTGTTCAAGGGACAACAGCAAATAGAATTTACCACTATCTCAATAGGTAAAGAGGAATCATTAGCTCCTGATACCATGACAGGGATTCTCAGTAAAGCAAGGATGAGCCAACTTCACACCAGCTCAGTCCCTTGCTTACAGCAAGATCAAAAAAATATTTTTCCATGGAAACATTTAAAAGTGTTTCAATATTTTCAAGATTTGTTTTATTTTCCCTGCCCTTTGCTTCTCCTCCCATGTATCAAAATGGCAAAGTGGAGAAGAAGAGAGCTTGAAATCATACACACACACACAAAAAAAAAAAAAAAAAAAAAAAGGGAAAAGTTGCAGAGAAATAATTTGTTTCAAATTTACAATACTAACAGGACAGAAACATTCAGATTAAAAGACCACGATCTATTAATTTGCTGTTCAACAAAATACCTGTGTCTTCTTTTACCACTTGGCTTCTTAAAGCAGATATGGAAGAATTGTTTATTCCACTGTCATTACAAATTTTCAAACCAAAAACCTTCTCCTTAATTAAAGACTCTTTGGTCTCCTCTTTGCACAGCAGCAGTGATCTCAGTCCAATTCAGATGCTTTCACTCCCCTCCCCTGTTCTTTCTCCCAGAACCCAAATTTTCCATAAAGGAAGAACTTTAAAAAACTTCAAGAACTCATCTTGAAATGCCTTTTCTCCATTGCATTCAAAAATGTTGTAAAAGTAACAAGTGAAGGTGAAAAATCAAAATCTCAATTAAGAGACAGCCTCTGTGTTTGCCACCCTTCCAATAAACTGTGAGATATTTTCAGCCTCCAGAGAGCAGCAGCAATCCCCACCACTATGGCTTTGTTAATCCCAGCCCCTTGTGGCCACATCCCTTAACAGAGCTGCTGTTAGTCAATCCCTCGCACTCAAGGATGATGAAGGAAAGGATTAAGGTAGTAATCTACAATCTGAGCCTGTGTCAGAAAAAGAAATCTTGATATTAAAAAAGGCTTCCTGAGAAATGAGACATCAAACTGAATATCTGAGGGCTGCTGTGCAGCCACCTGCCATTAGAGCAAGAAGAAAGCCCATGTCAGGGTAACGGTATGTCCCAACAAATGTGCATTTGTAATGCTTTTACGACATTAGTGTTGTCTTCCCTACTCTATGCAGCAGCCTAAACCAGGGATTAAGAATGTTGATGTTGCCAATTTGCTGCTCTCTAGCTCAGGCACACTACCATCTCACTATCAAACTGCTGCTTTAAATGCTCAGGAAGCCTGCAGCAATCCAGCAGGAAAAATAAACAAGTAGAGAGAGGAGAAACAGTACAAACAGATCTGAGCAGTTCCTGAAATCATTAACACTCCTTTGGCGTGCTGGAAAACCCACCTTCCCAACAATGAGTGGCCACATCCAAGAAGACCCTCCGAGTAAAGAAGCCCTGCCCTCCAGAAAACCTGCAAGAGCTAACAGTGCTTTCTGCTGTGCAGCCCAAAACAGTTCATCTGTCACAGCTACAGAGGTCCCAAGGTCCTCTTTGGTCTCCACTTTCACTGTCCAGAAAGGCTCTGACATAAACTAATTCAGACAGTCCCTTACCAACTCCAGCCACTCCATCCCTTGACTGAAATCGGGGGATAAACAGAACATTTATCTGCCCGTGTCCTTCGCTGTCACCACATGCAGCAGCCCCCCAAGTGCCCACTGCTGGGCGGTGGAACCGGCTGTGACCCTGACGGAGCAGGAGAAGCAGCAGGGGCAGCCGCTGCAGAGGTGGCTCCAGAGCAGCTTTCCTGCCAGCCCCAGAGGGCTCTTACAGTGGACTTTAGAGCTCCTCTGCCCCCATCAAGATGAAGTTGTCTTACCCACCATCTGGACCTGTCAAAACCAGCACAGGTTAGGCAGTAACATTGAAAATTAGCACCCAAGGGAAGTTAGAGTGTAGAAGACAGACAGGAGGGCTTCTGGATCTGCACTCTCCTCACCTGTGCATGCTGAACAGAAGTCACTGGGATTTATAGGGGAGCAAGAGTGAGTTTGGGTTCAACCTCACCAAAACTTCAAGAAAGAGAGCAAAGGAAAATAGTTTGGATTTATGACTTTATGACACTGTTCTTTCCCTCAAAGGAAGCCTTTGTTTATGGGCCAGGTGCATAATGACAGGCTGCAGTTCTTGCTCCCTCTGCACAGCCCTTACCTGCAGACTGTAAAAGGACTTTTTTGTGTAAGCAAGATGCAACATGAGACTGTCAAACACACAGCAGTTATCCCACTGTGTGTCATTTCCCCATATGATGACTTTGAAATATGTAAAATGAGAGCATCAGCATCATATTTGTACCCAGTTATATTTAGTAATGTCTTCTTTCCCACTAGCTCAGCATTACAACTTTCTTACATCCCATGCATCCTGTTCTGGTGTTTATCTGCAATCCATATGCTTTCCCAACCACATCATCCCTGGGGATGTACATTGAATCATAAGTATGTGTTTGCTCCTTTTTGACCAGAACCTACTTTTGAATTAGTTGTGGCTGTTTTTCTTGGTATTATTTACTACTGCTGGAAGGATTCCCCAGGGAAATGTTCTACTCATTCCTGCTTTGCCTCCCGGCGATAGGGAGAGTGATTTTATGTCCCTTACCTAGCCAAACTTTTTCCTTCTTGTTATGAGTTCAGTTCTTGTAAAATTAAAATGTCGTTCCTACCATGAAAAGAAAGGACTGAATTATCACTGGTTTCACTTCCCTGCCCCTACTGCCTTGACCCTCTGCCACCACGAGCACAGCTTTAAGGAGGACACTGGAATATTCCTTTTTTATCTGTAGCTTTCATCTTTTAGTCATCTGAAATAAAAAAAACCCCAGTAATTTTCATTCAAAAATTATGACCTTGCTGTCAGACTGGGGGAAAGGACTGAAGCAAGGGCACACAGTGGGGTTAGAACTAGGTGATCTTTAAGGTCCAACTCAAACCATTCCATAGTTGACCTTTAAGATGAAACTTGTGGCCATGCAAGGCATCAACACGGAGGCATAATCACATTAAATTCTCAGATGTTCACCCAAAGAAACTCTGTGATATGTAAGACCCCATGAACACCTGAACTTTTTCATCAGGTGAATGAGAATGGACAATGCCATGAAACTTGGAAAGCCTCTTCCTTTGAAGAAACAGGAGACTAAAGAAAGTGCAAGCATAGACCAAAATGAGGTCACTAAAAAATATAAAGTTCTGCAATTCCTCATATTTTCTTAAAAATCAGAGCTTCCAGGTAACTACAAAGGTGACATGGTATGTGGGTTTATGTAAAGACTAAAAAAAGTTAAGATTGTGGAAAAGTTAACTATTACCTGATATTTTAACCCAAACACATTAAGCCTTTCACACCCATTAGACTTTCAGAAACAACTCAGCTTGGGTTGTAATGTTTTCCAAAAATTTATTTACAACCATAACAACAAACTAAATCTCCAATAACTCCCAAGACACATCAACATGCTTTTTTGAGCTGCAACTGAATCACTGCCAAGTACCGGTTTAGGCCAAATTCCTCTTTAAACAAAAGTTCTCTCCGCTTCCCCCACTCACAATTCTCAGGGCTCCTTTTAGGACATACCATAAAGCCACAGCTTTGGGTTTCCCCCATCACCGAACTGGTGCAACACTTGCCAAGTCCATCCTTGCCACCACTATGACTAAGCTTTTGAGAGGAAAGCTTGACATTTATTTTCAGCTAGTGCAGGGCATGTAATTAAATACACAGATTGTGGGTTTTACTTCCTTGCCAAATGCTGGAGGGCACTGATCGTATAAGCAAGTAAGACATTTCTGCAGGTAGCTGGACAATCAATACAAACTGCCAGAGGGTGGTCAGAGGAAAAAAGCTGCTATGCAGAATTACAAAGCCAGTGGACATCCTGCCATGGCCAGCTGTAACCTTTTTCTTTAGATCCTCTCCTTCCTCCCCCCTGCACAGCTTCATGTGCATCAACTCTTCTGTCACCTCCCCAAATTACCCAGAGCCTCCCATTTGCCCAGGAACAAATGTAATTTATTCTTTTTATTTCAATACAATGACCAAAAATAGTTCAGAGGCTTCATTTTTATGCGAGTAACACAATAACACCTTTCGGACTGCTTATTACAGTATGGATTTTCTCTCCAAGCCAGCAACTGGCCCTGCAGCAAGGCACTATGCTCTTTTCCTTGCCAGAGGCTCCTGTGACCTGAGCCAGCCCTCTGTACATGTTTTATTAATGCTCACACTGCCATTCACTACACAGCCCACCAGCATCCAGGTTTTGCTGTTCCCATTCCCAGTAAGAAAGCCCAGTGATGAGGAACAAACAACTTGGGTTGTGGGGAAACATGCCCTGACTGTGACACAATGACAGGAATGAACAACATGGACAGGGAAGTGACCACCAGTGATCCAGGAAAAGGTTCCACTGCTGCTCGGCCAGATGAGCTCAGGCACAGAGCACCCTGGAGCCTCCAAAGGCTCTTTACTTTTCCTTCACCACACCAAGCAGGGGCAGGAGAACATTTCACTGACAGCGTTACAAACCACCATGCACGTTAATTGGCATCAGCACGTTTGTTTTTGTTACATCTGCATTCAATGGACCATTTCTCTCCAGCTTCCCATTACAGTTTAGACAGGAACACTGGACAGGGTTAACCCCAGCTCTTCCCAAGAGGTACATCCTTGTGGATGCGTAGGAGCACAGGAAACATTATTCACAACTGAGGCTTCAGCAACAGAACTGAATTTTTAAGCAGCACCATTAAAATAACATCCTACAAAACAAAAGCAACTTCTCCTTTTGACAGGAGCACATGTAATTTTATTATCCGAAGTAGCCTACAGTCTGCTAAGGAGAAAAAAGGCTCTCAGGCCTTTGATCATAGCTTTGCTCAGGTTTTCCATAATTTCAGCATGTTTATGTTAGGAATGGCTGGTATTAAACCTTAAGAATGCTGTCTTGTGGCATATCCCTGACTACTATGTCAACCTGTCTTTTCTCTCTTAGGAGGGCTGAGTCCTATCAAAGACAACTTCTTCATTCAACACAAGCAGAAAAGGCACTCACTAGAGGTTGAAAGTATAAAGACTTAGTTGCAACTTATTGTCAAATATCCTATCAGCAATTCAATAACAATGTCTTTAGATTATCAGCTTCTGTCCACAAATATTGGGTTACTTGTCTATAATTGATTTTTAGAAAGTATCATTCCCTCTGTCCTGCTCATGACAAAGACACTTCACATCTACTCTGAATACTTTTCAAATCGTTACTGGAAACAAAAGGCTAAGTGGATACAGCTTGTGTTCTGACTTGTATGGTATTTAATGACTAACTAATAAAGCACTGAACCTAATGAGCTAACCCAGTTCGGGGCAACCTTGGTGAAGCACGTGCTGTAGCACCAAAGCCCTCAAGACAAAGCAGGACAAAGCAGCCACTTCAGACTAAGCAGGAGTATTTAACTATACTAATTTTCATGAGAGATTTGTTTTTAGCTTTCTCTTGTTTTTAGCTAGATTGGTCTTCATTGTATTTCCATTGCAGACCACACAAGGGAGTTGCAGTGATCTTGTGCAAAAACTGTACTGGTTAATCCAGATTGCTTGTCAAGCAATGGAAGTTTGGAGAAAATTCTTCCAGATAATCCAGTAGACCCAGGCCACAAATCTGAGTGTCACACACTAGTCCTAAAACTAAGGTGAGGGGCTTTACACTTTCTAAGTGAAAAAACACACTTTCCTGCTGGCAAGGATTTACCTCCTAAAGCCTTGGTCCAAAGCAGAAGTCACTAACATCAATTCTTTCAGAATTTGACATGTATTCTTTATGCACAGGATCAAGGATCAAGTGCAGAAATAAGGCATTAAGTTTAAGCAATGACTTATTCAGGGGTTGGTGGAAGAAACCCAATGTTCTGTGTGTGCCCTATGCAAAGAATATTAAGAGGGATTTTCAGCATTGGTATTCCTGCTAAAGACTTCAAACATCTGTGAGGAGCACTTTTCAAAAATCCCATACTGTGGGTGAAATCCTGGCCTCAGCAGAAGGAAAGCTCTGCCTTTGTCCTCAGCTGATCAAGGATTGCATGCTGTCTGCTTAGAATGGAGAAATCCCTCTTTATAAGTCTCTTGGAATTTGTTTGGCAGACCTTTTGAGCTTTCAACAACCTGTATTAGAATGCCTTTGAAGTGCAGTTGAAGAATTAATTTGGCTGCAACTGACTTTACTGGATCAGTTGAAACAAGATCATCCCTTTCTGTTTTGTGACCTTTTGGAGCAGCATCGAGTATCCACCATTTCCTTCCATGGGATTTGGGAACAAAGAGCTATTCGGGATGGCCATGGATCAACTCCAGCCACTCTGTATTTGACAGATCTAAGTGAAAACATACACTGAGGTCCTTTATTTGACCTACTGAGAAATTACTGTGTCGCTCAATAGACCGCAATGTATTTTAAACACAGGTACTAAGAACTCCCAAGAATATATGTGTGTACATACACATATGTATGGAGGTGCTGTCCTCACCCTGGTAATTCTTTAATATTAATACCTATAACAGGAAATGCTGGTAGTAAAGAAGTCTGATGCAGGATAGGAAAAAAATCTCCCTATGCTCCCAGATGTCATTTTAACAACAACTGATATATTACAATTGTATGCACTTTTTAACTGCAAGTAAAATAGCCATTACACTTGTAACATTTTATGTGCAGTGTTATTGGAGAGAAAATGGCTTTGACAATATATATTTGAAAAATTGTTGCTCTTATTCACAATTCATGAATGTAGCCTTCGTGCAATATATCACATCTATAGCCAGGCTTCCATCACATTACCCTCTAGGCAACAGCTGAGCTGTTAGTCTGTGGTTTATAGAAAACCCAAATATACCCAGCAGGGGTGGGGGCAGACTATTTGGGTAGTGGTAAAACCAGGGATTTAATTCAAGTTTTCCATTTGTTTTTCCAGGGATCTCATGACTGGCCTGAACACAGACATTGTCACAAGTAAAGCACAAGATCCAGAGAATGTGAATGCATTAACTGCAAAGGATGGACTTTGGATCTGCCTGATTGCCACTTTGTTAACATTACTCCTTGTCCAAAACAAACAAACAAAATTAAAATCCACAGGTATTTAGCAGAGATCAATAACCAGGGAATACAAACCCAGCACAAAGGGAATCTGGTATGCAACTAATTTAAAATACATGAAACCCTTCTGCAAAAGGATTCATTAGATTATTATTAACTGCATAATTATTTTTTTAAAGGCAAAATTAAGTTTGAGAAGTGAAAAACAGAGGTAGCGTTAAGAAATTTTAAGTCCTCCAAAGCATTACCATGTGAGAGCAAAAGGGACTAGTAATGGACTGATTTATGGGTTCATTTCTCTTACTGCTTGAGTCCAGCCCACATTGATTCTGTTTAGAGTTTGGTCAGCACTAAACAAGACCTGAGTTTGGTGGCTGGGATGCCTGATCCTGAGCAGACTCCTCTGATTTACTGGAAGACTTCAGTCAAGCCTTATCAATCCTGAGAAGCTCTTACAGCAAATAATTAGTTACCTGATATTAAAGTATATGGTATGTACATTAATTTTCATCTTATGCTAACAAACAACAGGGAAGGCAGCTGAGCAGACAGACAGAACACCAGGGTTTACTCTTGGCTTGTGGCAACTGCTAAAGAGGGACTCCAAAGCACCCACTATCCACAAAAGTGGAAGAGTTCTCATAAAAACAAACTGGGAGATGATTCCAGCTTGATCTCTACTCACAGACTTCTGCATTGGGACACTAGGGGAAGGTACAGCAGGGCAATGTGAGACAAAATTTAAAGTATCTCCCCCCTTAATCCCAAGTGTCATTCTGCTGTTCAGCTGTACAATTGATATCAGATGGTTTCTATATCAAAATTCACTGGTTTTCCCTTTTTGTTAAAAAATAAAAAGCAGCATTATTTCATCCCCTCAACCATTAGAGTCACTATATGATCTTTTTACCCCGATATTACATCTGCAACTCAGAATTCTGTGAACCTCAACACCTCCAGTGTCTACCCAAAGGATATCTCTGCACATATACATGTACACACGGAGACACATAAAATATACATGTAGAGAATTTGGAAGCAGCAATTCCCATTTTAATGATCACTTAAAGTACACTTGCTCAGTAAATACAATATCAAGCATAACCTGTAAGTGCCAGCACATCCCAGTAAGAGCCAGGGCATTTGAACGGAGCTGCCCTCAGCCCAGAGGAAGGGATATTCATTGCTGTGACCTTGCTTTAAATAATACCTCTACCATCGATTGCAGTTACCCACAGAAAACTCACTGGAATTTTCCAGATATATCCAAAGCATAATTCACCCCCATACTAAAGGTGTTATTCCATTCTGCTGGCCATGATAAGTGTTCATGACAATAACACTGCCAGGGGAAGCTGAAGGAGAAATTAAGTTAAATGTTATTCAAATTGACAGATTTCATGTACAGTTTCCTCTGGGTACACACAAGGAAAGGTGCACAGACACCATAGACTATCACTGGCAGCTGTTGTCCCACTTTCAAAAGAAAGCAAAATAAATTCTGGCTAGCCTAAATCAAAGTGTCAGTAACTCTTATAAAAACAACAGGGAAGAAAAGTTTCAAAATATGTGTTCCATAAATAAAATATACAAGTGGAAGCTGCGAGCACAGTATTGATCCCAGTTGTAAGTTGAGCTGTAGAGAACTGCAGAGCTGGCACTCACAGTCTTCTGAACTGACAATAAATCCCAGGTTTGCCAGTATCCAAATTACTATTCTGCACTTCTCCTGGTGGAGGGAAGTCATTAATTAGGTTGGCTTCCTTACTCAGGAGGTAAAGGTAGAATTATTCCACAATGCCCTATGGCCAACTCCTTATTTACAACTTGTGTGGGACCTTCTGCAAACTGTTGGGTAAAAATCATCTCCTCAGTAAATGCAATGTGGTGATGTAAAGGAGAGCCAAAGAAAGAGAAAAGTTAAATGGTCTAATAAATTTGTGCTGCAACTGATTACTGATCCTGACAAAATGAATGCTGCAAAGATGCATGGGGAGAGCTTTGGGAATGCACAATAAATCTGAGTTTGTTTGCCACTGTAGGCAAGAAGAGCCATTCAAATGTGGCACCAAGGGACCAGAGCTACAGGTATTTTCCTGTGTACTTTCTAATGATTTCTGTAAGGGGATTGGGAGGAAGCCTGTGTGCCTTATGAATTCAGCTGGGAGAGGAACAAATGTAACAATAGGTCCTCTGGATATTGTTGAAAACAGCAACTCAGCTGATGCTTGTGTGGTATAGTGAGAGAGTGTCAACTTTTTTATGGTCAGGAAAGCATCTTTCTTAATTTCTGTGTTAAACACATTTATTTCTCCCCTGCTACTTTATTGCAGTCCAAGAACCCCCTCAGGTATCTCTGTGGTGCATTTGCATTCTGCCATCTCTCTTTGAAAGCAGTACAGGAGGTGCTTGCTGCCTTGTAGGACCTATTTGCTTTTATATCATTCTAAAGGTAAAACCAACATTCAGAAGATGACTTTGTGACCTGACTCAGTATAAAACAGAGTTTTGCACCTTTTCATGGCAGATTTGGTTTGATGCAACTTAATTTTTGACACATTCCTGATGCACCAGCAAAACACCTACAGATAAGTGGGCAGATGAAGGAGCCAGACCTGGGGAAACATCAGACATGCAGAACATCACTTAGACCACCAGATTTGCACTGTAAATTCTGGCATGGCCAACACCTCCCACACTTATATTTATTTCCATTCTCTCAGCATTTCCATCGAGTGTCACTAAAATCTCACCTTTCTGGGTGGAGAAGCAGCTTTTAAAATTGCCACCAGCAAACCAAACTAGCTCTCTCTAATCAGGTGTTAGAGCCAACTACAGAATAAGCCAAGGTGATAGGAAATTACACGCCCCAGTATTTTCTGATGTGATATATTGCTGCAGGGAAGGAAACAGTCACTTTCTTGGAGGCAAATTAGCTACAGATTGGATCCAAACATTACCAGAACTATGATAGGCATTGGAAAACACATCAGCTTGCCTTGACCTAATTCTTATGTTCTGGTATAGAAAGCAAATTCAGACCTTCTTTAGCCCGTGCCCTTGTCAAAGAATGAATTATCCATCAGACAGATTCTTGATGTTTTATGAGATTAGAGAGATAGTTCTACAGCACAGAAATTTTCTAGGCATTGCAGTCAGTAGTAGTAGCTCACTCATGGATAACTTGTGCACACAAAGTCTACATTCAAGGCCAAAAGCTGTTCTGGGGTTGGGTTTTAGGAGTTGGGTTTTTTTTAATTATTTGTTATGGGTCTTTTTTCCATCCCTCTCTCTACCACTTCTTGTTCTGCTTACTAGAGCCAAAATCAAACTTTAAATGCATTTCTCCAAGGCTTCACACCATTTCTAGAGAGAGATGAGCAGAACAAAGTGACCACAGCAACTCATGGTCAAGTGCCAAGATGGGAAGCAGAAGGACCAGCACTCAATAAAATTGTACGGAACTTGCTTTACAGACGGTGGAAAGAGAGCTCACAAAATATTATATTACATCCTTAAATTTAATAGGGATTAAATGGGTTAGAACCCACAAACTGTTTTACAAACCTGATGGGAAAGAAAGATTTAAAGAATAAATTTTAAAAAATAAATAAGAAAGAATTTTTATCCAATTCTGTTCAACAGGTTGTCAAAAAATGTCAGTTGGTTAATGCAAAGCCATCTGAAACCCCCATAAATCTTTTGTCAAGCCCAACGACTGCATGTCAGGCATTATTTGATGAAGGTGCAGAATAAATAAGGTGTGTGCTTTGCCGAGGCAGCACAGGAACCCCACAGGTACAGACAGCATAGAAACACCACTGAGCAGCCTGGCCAGAGTAAATTACTATCTTGCTGGCTTATAGGAAGCGTGTAACACTATGAATAACACAGGGAGGGGAAAGAAGGTCAGTCTGAGTAATATTTTCAAGAAAAAAAAAGAGCTGAAATACTAGGAAGAAACAAAACAAGTTCTGTTTTGTACTGATTTCCTACAGCAGCACCATCGAATCCTAGCCAGTCATGAACCTACTTCTTATAAAAGCCTAAAATAAGTGATGTCAAAAACTCCCTGAGGAGGCCCTCACCTGAGTCAGTGTTGCTGCTGAAAGACCATGATTTAATTCACCTGCGGGACATACACCTCATCTTTACCAAATACATTACTTTTCGTTCCAAGACCTACTCCATAGGGTCCCGTACAAATCCTCAGACTTGGCAAATAAGAATGAAAGAAGTTTCAGCTGTTCAGCAGGGTAATGTAGAGCTCCACCTTCCCTTCACTTGGGCACAACCAGTGGGGAACCAATGCAAGTCTCTTTATCTGCTGCAACACTTGCAATAAAACACCCAGAAGACAGAAATATCCAGAGGCGCAGTCCCAACCATACAGGACTTTGTATTTCAAAAGCAGCAATTTCGGTTTAATCTGACAACTTGCAATCAGTAAAAATGGAGAAGGGGCTACTGACATGGACTGCTTTGGAGGAGCCAACACCTTCATCACCAGCTTCAGGTCCTGCCTCAAGCAGGGGCTTTTCTCCCGAACCAAAAGGTAGTACCTTCCTCCAAATACAGAAACAGCCAAGAGCAAAAAAAACCCCAAACCTTTCCTCTCCACTTGCTTAAGAGAAGTCTCAATCATTGAGCAGGTTTCAATTAGCATTACACAAAGAGATTTATTGGCATGGAGAGGAAAAACCAACTACAGCAGCAAATAGTGATAAAAGCATGAAAGCAACAGGAACCACATGCAGGGGAAGCATATATCAAATGTCATTTCATTATTATTTTCAAGGCTTGGAAAAGCCACCAGCTCCTTATTTGCTAAAGTGACAGATTTCCTCAGATTTCCCTGTGTGACAATCTTTAGGCATCAATTAGTATTTCCAAGTTGAAATGGTCACACTTGATATATTCAACACCTCCAACTCCTTGTACCAGATACATTAGTGCAATTTTTTTTCTGAATGGGTGTTGTTTCACAGCTTAGAAAATATTTTCAACTGGACAACAGTGACTTCTAATCCACACACCTATTCCAGAAGCTTTTTGATCTTGCCAAATCTTGGAGTAAGTCAGCAAAGTACTTGCTCAGGGAATCATGGGAAAACATCACACTGTTGCTGAACTAGGACTGGCTCCAGGGCTTTCCTAAACAATAAATGCTAAAACAAACCCCCAAACCTGAAAAATGCTCCATTTTTAACTGCCTGAGTCAAACTTATTGACTTCATTCCACCTTTTCCTAATATTCTACAAACACGACCACAGGACACCAGGGCAGCCCTCACTCCCAGCAGCTTCTCAATCACTCAGTGATTGGAAATTCAAAAAATAAAGCAAATAAAAATTAGAACTTAGCATTCAATTATCCGCACTGAGAAAATATTTGTAAGAAGCTTCAGTTCTCTCACGTGTCCAAGGAAAGATGAAACTTAACTTCCTATTACTTGTTCAGGCATACCAAGATGCACAAACACTGATGGAAAATAAACACAGATAATCCTGCTGCAGACCATTAATAGAATAATGAGATGTCATTAATATGCAAAAAAATATTTAAGGAGCTAGCATAATTTGAGAATGACTGACATGTGGAAGAAAAATACTTACATATTATTTGCTCATTTCATTAAATTGTTTAGAAAAAAATGCTTAATATTTAAGCCAAATTTGCAGTCTCTGGTTCATGCATTACTCATAAGTAACTTCATCTTTTGTACTCCCAAGGAAAAAAAGGAACTTCAGAAAAAGCTGAGGAAAACAAGTAAAATACCCTGCAGACAGTTAGAGAGCTAATCAGTATTTTGCCCCTCACTCCCAACATCAGCTTTCTCATTTTGGTGAGCAAATCCAGACCTGGCATTACAGAAAGGTTATGAGTTCACATCTTACTCACCTCTAAGGGAGAACTGGGCAAGAAATCCACACCCCAAACAGCTGCTTTTTCATCCCAGACCTCCAGCAGCAGCAAACAGGAGTGTTAAATCCAAGAACAGCAGAGACACTTATCAGAAAAAGTATGGTTTTACCAGAAAGACTCCTAACAGAGCATTTCTCTTCGGGTTTGTAGCACTTCCATCCTGCTCCAACACCCACAGCCCCCTATTGTCTGAACAGCCTATTGACTACATCCACCTATTAATGGGATTCAGGTGCCTGATCCAGGTGTTTTTCATTAGGAGAAAGCACTTCTTAGGAGGCCTTGACAAGATCTACAAAGCCCTTTCAGGTGTGCTGAAAAACCCCCTATCAAAGTATTGAAGCAGTGAGTCAGCTGAGCTGTTGCATGTGGGTAGTAATCCATGTGGAAAAAGAATATTTTAGACAAAATAATGCTCTTATTTTCCTCAGGGAAAGCCTATATTTGCTTTCCGTACACTCACGAAATAGCTAAATGTAGCACATTTGTGAACAAAACCATCCTGATGGGCTTAGTTAACACTCATAACTGCCTTCTTAAGCTCATTCTTTTTCTAATATCAGTACCAAAAAACATGGATAAGACTAGTTATGTGAGACACAAGCACTCATTAAATTAGCATTGCCTTTTCCACAACAGCAGAACTCGGCAGTTTTGCACCATTAAGTTGTGCCTTCCTGAACACACCCACGAGATCTGATGTGTTGACTCAACACACCAGAGACCTGAGGATCTGGCTGTGCTTTAGGGACTGTGGCTGAGCTGCAGCTCAGAACAGCTCCCTGCACACCCCGCCAGAAATGATCCCAGCCTGAATTCCGAGGCTGTCTCCAGGAAAGTGGGATTTTCTTTTTCTATCCCAGCTACTGCTTAAATTAAAGAAACCATTTCTAGCCACCTCACTGGATTCTCAGCTGGTGCAAGTCAGCACAGCTGTTTTCATTTCAGTGTAACAACTACAGTTTACCTCCACCTGAGCTTGGGCTCTGCAGCTGATGGACCCATTTAATCTGGTTGGGGGATGATGTTATTTCAGGGAATAAAGGGCCTGAAAAGAATTTAAAAGTCTACATATCTGGAAAAACTCTTTCAGGAGACCTGTTCTATCTTTAAACCAATTGGGACCTGAAATGCATGAACTGAAAAGGGAAGCCAGCTTCAATAAATATTTAATCCCAGAAACCTCCTTTGCCTTTACTACACATTGTGCCCGTTAACATCAAAGAGCCCACAAAATTTGTTTACTGTTAGTTCAAAGCCCTTTGGTTTCTGTGTAACTCAGGGGCACCACTCAGAATTCACAGCCAAAGCAAGGGAGAGAAAATACCTCCTGTGGGGCAAATCTCCAGGAGCATTTGCACAGTAATCCCACGTGCCCCTGTGCAACCCCAGCACAGGAGTTCCCTCCCCTGCCCCTCTGTGTTCCTGCTCTCCCTCTTTTGCTGGCACTTACACCCAAAGCCACCACCACAACAGGTCAGGGCTGGCTTTCAACCAATACATAAGTAAATGCTCAAGATCTAATGGGCACAAAAGGCACCTGAGGAGCTCTTGAAAGAACCATGTGCTTTGGTGGCTGCTGAGTTTTAGTCTCACTTATGCCTAGATAGATAAAGACAGATAGGCAGGCAAACAGATTATTTATCTATCTATCTATCTATCTATCTATCTATCTATCTATCTATCTATCTATCTATCTATCTATCTATCTATC
>JAWWEU010000020.1:17230808-17244053 GCA_035583155.1 Acropternis orthonyx
TCTATCTATCTATCTATCTATCTATCTATCTATCTATCTATCTATCTATCTATCTATCTATCTATCTATCTATCCTAAAGTCTGTGCTACTGTACCCCCTTTTCCTTGGTTTCCCCAGTTTAGCATCCAAGTGTTTGCCCTCTCTCAGGAATAACCTCAGTGCTCCAGTGAAGCAGATTCTCAGGAGGAGCTCACTGTGTTTTCAAGACCGATGTCCTTTTGATTTTCATTCCTCTTCCATCTCTCTGAAAGGATGGGGTGGGAAGCATTTAAGGAAATAACTAAACCATGATAGGGGGTGGAACAAGTGACATTTGTGGCTTCTCTTCACAGTCACCTGTCAAGACTTGGGTTGCAGAGAATTAGAAAGCTCAAAGTAATAGTGGTACAGTGTTCCTGTAAGACAGAACTTCTCACTGTGACTGGCTCACTGTCAGTTTATAACCTGGAGCATGAAGTCTTTAAAATCCTCTGTAATTTTTGAACTGCAAGGGATTTGGGGATCTTATCAGTGAGGAAATAATATTGTTAAGGTTTCTTTCTTGCAAGTGTTTCAGGCTTCATATTAAATCCGTGAGCTCCTTGTGTTAGTTGGATTTGTTCCATATTTTACCATTTCCAAAGTTGCAGACTAGAAGTTGTGCAGTTTGTGAGTTTGCCAGCACAGGGCCCCTCCGAGTCACCCGGGCTGCAGCTGGATGGACAGCTGGGCACAAAAACTCTGTGACATTAATCAGCTTTTAAAGGATAACAACAGTGCTCAGCCAGAATAGCTAATAAAGGAAAGTGTCTGCTGTGCAAGAGTGTAGTCCAAGGGATGGCCTTGCTGCCCCGTGGTGCTGATAAGGGCCTGTCACATCTGATAGCCCAGCTCCAAAACTGGACTCTGCTTCATGGCTCAGAAGTGGGAAGTGTCCCTACCCTGTGCTGAGACAACACTTGCTCACCTCTGGAATCCACTGGCCTTGGGGATTCCCTTCTTTGTCTGTCCACATGATATGTTAGCACTTCTACTCTGGAGACATTCTCATATAACAACCTAAGCTTCTGTTCAATCCACCCGTGGCAGGTGATTTCCTGTGCCAGAGTTCCCTCCACCAGCTCCACGCTGTCTGCAAGTACCCCCAGCCCACGAGCTCTCCTCTCTTGGCTGCCTCAGTAGAAAGCCATATTAAACCCAGCATTTCAGCCAGAGAGCAAGCCCAGAGAAGCTGTGCTGCTGATACAAGGCCTGCAAGTGAGATGAGTTTGCTGTGAAATGCTACATAGTATTTTTTCCAGGGAGTCTTTAATGTCTCCAAGCTATACCTGCATTGACAAAAAGGATTACTGCACTTTAACTTATGGTCATGTTTACCACATCACCACCTGAGCACATGAATAATAACCTGTGTTGCTGCTCTAACCATCCTGGCACTGCTGCAGATTCATTTTCCTACAGCTCATCAAGTAAAATAAACCTCCATATCCGTGAGGCTTGAGAAGTGCAACATTCAAAACCTGACCTCAGGAATCAAACCAGCAGCCCACAAACAGATGAGAATAAAATGCAAAGCACATCATCTCAGCCAGGAAAAAGGCTATTATTAAATATTTTCATATATATTTATATATATTTAATCTAGGAATGGGTTCAAAGTATTAATCAAAGCTATATTCTGGCTCATCTCCCAGCATTGCTCACTGCGGTAATTTTATTCTGTGTCCATGTGCAGAGAAAACACAAAAAGTCTTGGCATTTGAAAGACTGATAAAATTTAATTTGTAAGTTTGCCTGATAAACACTTCAAACATATCAAAATGAAGGAAAAAATATTAATCTTGACAAACAATATGGTTAAGGCACAGTAAATGAAGCTCTGCCATGCAAATCCAGCCTGTCTGCTACCCAGAGATGGCATATTCCAGAGAATTCAGGTCTGACCCAGAGCACACAATGGCATTGGGAAGACTGCAATTCCTTTTAATCAGCTGGGGAGCCAGTTTTCAGACTAAGAAGCTGTTCAAATTATCCTCCTGTAGTATAATCCTTGGGTTTTTTTATGGTTACTGCGTTATTCAAAGGAGGAGGTGGGGAAGAGACAGAACTGTCTTTTAAAAAGCACTTTCGAACAAGTGAGTTGAGGATGTTGCTGCTGTGCTGGTGTTAAATGCTGTAATAAATTGGGGGTGATTTGATTTGCCTTTCATGATATCTAAGGGAAATGAAAATAAAGTCTGCAGGAAATGTGTCAATTCCTCACACAAATCAAAATAGAGTGATTGTTTCTGTAACAATAATGCAGTTTGCCATAAACATTTCTGTTGGGAAAGCATTATTGTACTATGATCACTGCAGCCAACGGCATTAGAAAATATTCATATAGCAGTAGAAAATTATTTTATGAACTATGCAGTTAAGGATATAGAAATGGTGCCTGGAGGAGGGGTGGGATTTGTCTGTCTGTGAACACAGTATGTGTATTTGTGTACAGACTTATATTTCAAGTTAAAACATAGAAAGCAAACCAACGAAAGAAAACCCCCCAAAATGATATCAGAAGAAAGCAAAGAACAGACTTCTCTGTGGAAAGAGAAGGGAAACAAAGAAAAAGTGAGAAAAATAAGACATTAATAAGATTCAGTCTTTAAGGTCTTCCTTCTTCATCTGTCTTTTTACAGAATAGAGCTAACACTTCCCTTCAATGATGATTTAGGCTTCCAGCCATTTTCCCTGGTTTGTTCTGGGTGTCTGTATAACGTGAAACCTAATGAAATATATTAAAAAGAAACAAAACAAACAAAATTGTTCAGACTCTGTAGTTATGGCATAATTCTGTCAGCCTTCAGATTTTCCAGGAGCAAAAGCTGGCAAACGTTTTTCTATTGCACATTACACACTGATTAGTAAAGCCTTCTGGTCTGCAAAGTCATTTTTGCTTGGTTTATAAATATGCAGGTATTTTATGCAGAAAGCCAATTATTTCCTGCTGAAATATGAGTAGAAAAAGGGACCCTGAACAGACTAAACAGCAGTTTCCTGAATGGAAAAATGGATCAGGTGGATGTCACCTGGTGCTTGCAACGCCCAGAAACCTGGAGTCATTCCTATGGTCTGGAATACCCATGAAGGAGAGGATGGATCCTGCATGAATGACTCAAACCTGCTCCCAAAACAGACTATCAAGGTTTTCTGCATGACTCGGGTCTAGTATAATAATCCTCTTCAAAAATAAGCATTTTCAAGAGAAGAAAAAAGAAATTCAGTCCCACTCAGCTGCCACTCCCATCACTGTGCTGGTTTTGTCATCAGCCCCACAGTACAGGGGGTGGCTCATGTGGAACAGAACCAGCAGCTCTGCAGAACTGGGACATTTGGGTGTGACATGATGGGAGACGTTCATCTGCTGCATCTCTAGGCAAGACAAAAATCCCACTCCCTTCCAGTGAGCAAAACTTCAAAGCCTCGGGGACACGGTTTAGTGGTGGCCTTGGGAGTGCTGGGGGAATGGTTGGACTGGATATGAAGGGACTTTTCCAGCCTGAATGATTCAGTGATTGCTGACCCTCTCAGGGAGGTGCTGCTGAGAGCTCCCCAGCCCATACCCTGCCTGCTCTGCCCCTGCAGCTGCCCCGTGCCCACAAACCCAGGGCTGGTACAACCAGCTGAGCTTCACACGGGCCCCAGGACAGCTCTGGCCACCTGAGAGGCTGCACTTTGTGCTTTGCTGTGCCTGGCTGGCACCTCTCACAGCTACAGGATTCACTGCAGCCTTTCAAAAGCTGCAATTAAAGAAGGCAAAAAGACCCACTAAGTCTGAATCACCACTGAGCAGCAGCTGTGGCTGTAACCCCCCCCCCCAGGCTCCAGCCCTACGGAGCAGATCCAGGGTTTAGAGATGTCTGTAACCTCCCAGGTACAATCAAAGTACAGAACCAGCCCGGAGTTGTACACCTGAGCCTGCTCACCAAGCCTGGATGAGGAAACTCTGCATTTCCTCTCTAAAGGGAAAGCAAAGATGCTAAAACACTGAGTTAAGGCACATCTAAGCTTCCTGGGTTTCAGAGCCTTGCCAAGTTCCTGGTTATGCACCAGTGTTAAAACACAGATCTCTCCTTTTCCCAGATTTCCTTTTTAATAATATCACATCACAATTCCATTCATCTCTCCCCCAAAGAAAATACATGTACAAATACCATTTTTTAAGCAATCTATTACAGCATTTCAAGCTGAAAAACTCGCTTTTTCATTTCTACAGTAAAAAAAATAATAAAAAGGGCCTTTATTATGGTGAGACAGAAAATTCATCCAAAAAAAGAAACAAACAAAAGCATGCTTATTGCCTCATTTTAACTTCAAAACAATCAATTCCATTGTATCAATATTTCTTCAGAATAAAAAGCTTTCCAAAGTTATGACCTTCTGCTGCCTCACACTCTGCTATTTCATGGCTGACTTATAGCCTTGAGAAAAAATAGAAAGCAGGTCATTACAGAAAAATTGGTAGAGCCTCAGTTGCACAGCACAATCAGTTGCTCCAGCTCTTATTGTGACTAATAATCACATTATTGTGACTGAAAGGAGGCAAAAGATGGGTGGTGAGGAACGCAAAGAGAACTGTGGACATAAATATCCATTACTATCAGTGGGTGCCAAAAATAAAATTAAAAAGGGATCTAATGGGAGGCAGATTTCTATTTAAAAGGCCATTACTAAGTCCTTTTTAGTTCAGATGGACAAATATTGATCAATACTTATGGTTACCACAGTTACAGAAGTAACTTCAACAGCAGCTGCTCTCACAAAACTCAGGAGGGATGAAACCGTTAGTGCCATCTTGGGTTGGTCATTTGAGAATTCCCTCTCCTTTTCCTTTGGAATGCAACAGAAAATAGTGCACGGCTGGGGAGGATTCTCAGTGACAAATGCTGCGTTTAGAGCTGCCATGGTTTCCAGTATCACTCTCCAGCGTGTGTGAGATCTCCCTTTGTATGCATTGGAAGTTGACCTGGGATGGAAATACCCTACATTAAATATTTCCCCACTTCCACACCGCAAGATCTACAGCCAGACTGGGTCAAAAGAGCTGAGGCCATAAAGAAAAGTCCTGATCTTTTTATCATCTCTGAGTGCCTAGAAAATGAATGTATCCACAAAGAGTTTAAAAGCTGCCTGGTAAGTTGCTATGAAACTTCAATTTTGTCTGCTGGATGCCATGCAAGTGCCGTCACCGCTTTGAAACAACCCCTACATTCACAATACACAAGTACTCAAAGGAGTAGTTGGGTACAAACTGGCAGAAAGTCATCCCGCAACTGTTAGTTTTTGCTGATTTTTCTTGGATAATCCTCAACCATTCCTCTCTGAACTCTAAAAAATATACAGGTTTAGTAGCTACATTTTTCAGAAAATATGGTTGATTTTTCAATTCTGAATGGTTTTCCAATTAAAAGTGTTGATTACCTAATCTCTTTATAATTACTTAAAGGGAACTTAATTCATAGCAGATAAACTACAATGACTTTAAATGATACATTTTCAGTTTGCCAAGGAAATCTCAAATTTCCTTTGACAACAGGGCCCTGTAGGAAGCAACCAAATTCCCTTTTTTTTTTTCTACTTTTACATCAAACTTTACATTTAGAAATCCATTATTTGCATGTTTGAATTTTCTTCAGTTCTTTCAAAAAACCCCAAAACAAAACAAAAAAAAAACCAACCCAGCAGAAACCCCGGGAATAAGTATAGGCCTCTTCAGACCAAAAGAATTCAGGAATATAGGAACTACATTTGAAAAAAGAAAGACATCTGAGTTTTAAACATATTGGAGCTCAGAACTGATCCAAAACCTGTTTCAGTAAATGGCCAATTCTGATGGATAAAAAGGACTATGAGATTTAGTCTTTATTACAACTTTGCTCTCCCATTGCCTGTGTCTCACACTGGTAAAAATAGACTTTCTGTGGCTTCTTATTTCCTTGCAAATTCTGGCAATTCCACAGCACTGACCCGGGATTATCAGTGCATGAGCTCTGGTACTGCATAATTAGGTAAAAACAATACTTAAATTATATGGGTAAGTTTATATCCTGTCCCTCTTCCCTTGCCCTCGCTGTCCTCTCTGGGGGGTTATTGCTGTGATTTCACTGGAGTGTCGCAAACTGAAAAGTCCACACGAAACAAAGGGGAGAGCACAAACCCTGCGGACACCTGTGGTTTTTATTTGTGAGCTGCAGCCGTCCTGGGGGAGCTGAGGAAGCATTTCCCTGCCACACAGTCCCAGACAAAGCAGTTTTCCCCAGTTCCCAGGTACCACAGGATAGCGTCACCCCAGACTCTCTATTTCTTCCACACTTTTGCTTTTCTCTTACAGGTCTCTGCCTTGCTATAATTTAATAGCCTCAGGTTCATAAACATGACTCAGAAGGAGACCAACCCTGGCTTTAGCTCAGCCTTCTCTGAGTGAAACAAAACAGTGACTCTGTGTTTCCAACCTGCTCTTAACAGTGGCGGAGGCAAAACCCGAGCAGAGCTCCAGGGGGTGCTCCTTTGGCACCCTGCACACTCCAGTGGAGCCACAGCCAGGTCTGTGCGCGTCTGTGTTCTCACCACGGAGATTTTCCAGCACAAAACCCAGTTCAGTTGATAGCAGAAAAACCCCTGCTCTTTATTTTTTTTTTACCTACTGAAACACCGCTCTTCCCAAACAATCGTGTCAGTCACTGCACACAGCCGGGATGAACAGCATAGCCTGGAATCAATAATCACAGGATCCATGGCGAGTCACAAATTAAAAGCCTCTTACCTCAGAAAAATCAAGGAGCTACTCTCTCGTGCCCCTTCTTTCAGCTCAGCCAAAGGGAATAATCCAAGGCCCAGGTGTGCAATGCTGGGGAAGGGAAAGGAAATGGCTTGTTATGTGAAGCAGGTGTTGAATATCGTCACAACTGAGGCCAAGTTAATAACATTCTAATGAGCAGTAATAAAGAGGCAAAAGCAATAAAAAAGGAGAAAATAATCTCCAGAGTAATCAAGTTGTACTTAATACACCCAGAGAGCAAAGGACTTTATTGTATGAGGGAGGAGGAGGGGTGCAGAGAATATTGGCTCTCTATTTCTGCTGGAAAACAGGGAAAACTGTGACTCCCAAGAGGGCTGTAAACTCAGAATTTTGATAAAGTAGTGCATTTCCTAATAGCAGCACACAGCATACTTGTGGCCCCAAAGCCCCTGGTGTTTGCTGGCGTAAACAAAAATAATTCAATATCCCCTGTTTGTCTTCTTTGGTGCTTTTTTCACAACCAAACAACTTTCAGAACCCAAACAGGTGTAAATGTACATCTTCACAGCCCTATGTCTGAAATACGTCCTGCAAATAAACACTGAGGATGAACAAGGTGTGTGTGCAGAGACTCTGTGTTGGTACTATCTGTATACAAACTAAAGTAGGGATTATTTGGATAAAACATCTTTTATGTTAATTAATTTTATTGACCATAAAAGCAAGTCACCTTTGTCTGTATGCAGGTATTAAGAGGGAAAATAAATCAGAATTATCTGCTCTGGTGGAGTAGCCAGTCATTTTGAAATGCAGCCTCATCCAAGTGCTATGGAAATCACTGGTGGTATTTCACGGATTTGAGCTGAGTTTGGATCGTGGCCTACAGGAAAACATGTCTATCTAAAAGTGGAAGGAAGGGAGGAGCAGAGAAGCTCTTGCCTGCCTTTGCTCATTTTGTAACTCTCATATTTGTACTGCTGTGAACAAATATTCTGGTGTCTCAAGCTGGCAGTGAAAAAGAACCATTTCCTCCTGTAAATATAAATTGGTCCTTCTTCCTTTCTGCAGGAAATTAATTTGATTTGTATGTTTTCTGCACAGCTTGAAGTGTTAAAAGAACTACAGCAGACTGTTTCATGGAACCTGGCATCCCTACACCACCCCTTATAAAAGTTACACACTTTTGCAGTAATTAATGGACTTAATATAGAGCATGTATATGTTTCAAAGCTTCCTTTCAGCTCCGATTTCTCCTCAATGTCTTGCTGGCAATAACAACAAAGAAACTACTGCACTGATTTAATTCTCGGACTCCTGGCTACCAGATAATATAAAATGACACCTTTCCTTCTGTGCTATTTCGGTTTTTCATATCAACTGTCTGCAAAAAACCCCAAGATTTCTCCAATCATAGTTTTGATGTCTTGAATATACATATTTCCCAGAAACTTCAGGGAGAAATCAAAGTGCCCAAAATTTCTGGAAACCAAGATATTGTATTTATCTTTGACTTTTCAGTCTAATTCATTAGGTAAGCACTGGAACCAGTGCACACAGCCACATCCCTATCCCTGCAGAGCCAGCAGGGCAATCTGAGCCTGTTCTTACACTCCTTGACCTGTCTGTGCTCCAGCTCAATCCCTGGTTGCACATTTAATGTTGATTTCCCCACGGAAATGCCCAAATCCCATAAGTGATGTAAGTTAGAGGGACAGTTTCTAGTGCTTGTTCCAAATCCTATTCCCTTATTACTTGATTTTAGCTGGAAGGATCTGAAAAGAAACCTAAAGGAGTATTCAGAGTTCAGACAGCAACTGTTTGGACAGAGAAGGAATGAAATAACACGGGCATTTTTCTGAGCACTTGCATCTTTGCCTCTGCTCAGCAAACTTTGCTCTTTTGATCCAAAGTGTCATTATATTGCCATTATCACTAGAGCAAAATACTTCTTCATAATCCAAGTGTGATTTAGGAACTAAGTAGCTTGACATGGTGGCATATTTTACCCTAACAACTTCTAAACATGCAAATGTACTCCTTTCCTTGGGAAACTACACAAAAAAAGTGACAATAAAAATATTTAAAGAGAAATTAACCCACTGGAACAAAGCATTAAAATACACTAAAGGTAAAGGTAATTGTTTTTAAACCCAATGTTTTTGTAAGATAAATTCAGCATTGGACAGGCTCTTTAAAAATCAATTTGCACTTGCTTCCTCTATAAAGATTTATCCCAGAGGAAAAAAAAATCCATTAGTATTAAAGTGCTTAAAAACTTGGCAGACTATCTCCAAAGGCATCAATTTCTAGTGCTAATTAACACTAATTATTCACTCAGCAGTTGTAAGTTGCATTCGGTCCCCGGGGGTAGACGAGAGATTTGTCTCTCTCTGTATTAGCGTGTTTCGTGTGTGTGTGTTCCGAGACATTTTTACATTCAGACATCAAAATACCACGGACTGGGAGATCTGCAGGACTTTTCCTGAGGGCTTCCAAGACTTGGATCAAGATTTCCTTGTGTACTATAGACCTGCACATTGTCCCTCAACGTCCTGCACGTGGCATGAGGGGGTTTGTCTCTCCCCCTCATCTGCCACACGGCACAGACGGGACCCCCCACGTTCTTCCAGTGCCCACGTGGGTTTTATTTAGGACTTGTCTGATTGCTCAGGGCTGAAGATCTGATGTCCCACCTGGCTGTTAAACAACCTCGGAGCTTGTTGCTCATGACCACAGTTACCAGAGAGGCCTTCACATCCCAGACCTTCCACACTTGGCTTTGGACTCACAGCAGATCCCCCCACGCCCCTAGAAACTCACCCCTTCAGGCGCTCTGAGCAACTCGTAGGCTTGGGCATCATCTTGGCATGGTTCAACTCTTTCTCCCCAAGGTGAGTCAAGATGAACTGCAAAAGAAAAACGTTTCAGGGAATTACATGTATCTAGAAATGTTTATTTAGAAGCAACAAATCATTTCATTCTCAAAATGTTAACCCAGACCAATTAAGTTAGTGTTCCCTAACTTAAAAGTTTGTCGTTCTGTTGCAAAATTAAAGTGAAATGAATATCTTATTCTCTCCCTTCCTCAAAAAACAAAAACAAAAACAAAAACAAAAACAAAAACAAAAAACAGTGATAGAAAAGGAACCCTTGCATTCTGGGGGGGGGGGGGGAAATGGGGATTTTAAATAAATGAATTTCCCAGGTTGCCTTTTTAAATACCTCTCAGATCCCCATATTTTGTTTCATGGCCAAGCAAGATATTAAAAAAAAAAAAAAAATAATTCAAGTTTCTTGATGCAAGAAGGAAAGAAAATCAGACTGGCTAGAAAAGCTGCTGAAAAGAATATTAATGCAGCACGACACCCCCTCTGCTCAAGAACAAAAGACAGATGCATGTGAGAGAGAGAAGCAATAAAGGGTCAGTAATAAAAGAAATATATCACTTGTAGAATTGACTAGGCTTTACTTGAGATTTATAATCCATTCTAACTGTAGTAATTTGTGACTCCTGGAGACAGACTGCCTATTAGACATGATATTTTTGTAGGGCACCACCCAGGAATAAGATACATGAAATGCCTGAACTTCTTGCTCTTCCCTTGTGTTCTTTTAACTAATATTCCTCGTACCAGAATTTTTTATTTAACGCCATTAACTACCAGTCAATGGATGACAAAAGCAGACAGGAGGGGTTAAGTGACTTGCCCCAAAATTACACAGCGAGTCAGGAAGTGAATTTGCCTGATTCCTTGAGTCCTCAGCACATCACAGCTTCTCTTGGATCTGTGGATCTATCCTGTCCTGCCTTGGATGTCACAGAACACCCTGCTCAGGAGAGTGAGGGGCTTTTCAAACTCTTGGCATTAAGTTCCATTAACTGATGGAGCCCAGCCCCTCGGAGTGAGTGGAGGAAGATCACAGCTCACGGTGACCCCAGGAACTCTGCAGAGGGCGAATGGTAGCATGGCACAAGTTTCATTGTCCGTGGGATGGAATGATCCTGGAGGGTTTATTAGCTGGGACTCAGTGTTGTGTTAATACAGTCACAGCCTCTGGGAAGCTCAGACTGAGGTAGGACAAGCCTATGTCTTCCTGGAACTTCCACATGTCAAACTGGAAGGCAAAGTTGTGATAAATGTCCTCTTAAGTTTGTCAGGACATCATTTTAAAGCTCCCATACCCTGCTTATTTGTAAGTTTAAGGACTTGTAAGGTCTGACTCTCATAAGGAAATGAACAAATAAAATGGAGATGAAAGAGCAGGGAAATTTCACAATTTCCAGTAAATGTTACAATCTAATTCCTCAGTATAACTCATATGATCCTGCAGAAATACAAATGGTTGCATGAAGCCGTTGCCTTCACGCGGGTTTTACAGAGGAAGAATTTAAAGGATCTGGCACCTCGGTTTAATGGAGCTTGGCCTTGGGGCTTGGCTGAGGTTTTTCACTTGTTTCTTATTTTCCTCTCTTTACCTCTCAGTTGTTTGACCAAATTTTGTAGAATAATCCTTGTTTTGCTCTTCCCCCTGGCTCAGAGTGAAGTGTGTCTTGCCTTTTTAAAGAGTAATTATGATGTTCTATTAATCGCTTCATTAATAGGAAAGGACCATAAGTGACTCTTGAGGGTTTTGAAAGTCCTTATTGAAAGAAGGAAAATTGGAATAATAATCCCCTGTGGACATAACTTTTTTTGTGCATTCTGAGGGACTATTATTTAATTAAAAGAACCCTGTACTTCTGTTTCTGGTCAGTGTGAATAAATTAAGGTGATTAAATTCAAATTCAAACTGTTAATTCAAACAGTTACACTCTTGCAAACTGAAAGTAGAAATCTTCTAAAATCAGAAATCAGTCATAGGAAGTTGTTCTGTTTTGTTTGCATCTTCCCTTTGAAACATTTTATTTTTCTATGGGACCTTAGTATGTTTTCTTTGAAAGGTAGACCTCTTCATGCTTTGCCTGCCAAACAAATACAGCTTAATAATTCTAAAATGACAATTAAAAAAAAGGTAAAAAACCCCCTGTTTCTTAAACAATTTTACCTCGTGCTCTGTTGAGCAATCTAAAGGATTTAGTAAAGGACCAAACTTATAAAAGTAGTGAAATTGCATGCAGCCTCTAAGGACAAAGACACAATTTAACTTGGTGTTCAGGGATAAGGAGTATTTCCCCCAAAAGACCAGAACTGTAGAACATCATTTGAAAGCACCACAACAAACGCAATTTAGCTGATACCGGCACGACTTGCAATTAAAAAACACCTTCTTGAGGAGCCAATTAAAATCCACCTGTGTTCCTTAAGGGAATTGTGGGAGAGCCTGTATTTGGCTATGTCTGCAGAAGAGGATGGATAACGGGCTCCTGCAAACCTTCCGAGGGAGCTGTGAGGTGCAGGGATGGGGGTTTGGGGCGGTGTGGGAGCAGCTGGGACAGCGGGAGCAGCGTGCTGGTCCTTGCGCTGCATCCCACAACGGGGGGGGTCACGTGAGGCTGGGCAGGAAAATGGGCCCTAAACTGGCCTCTTTGAAACAAATAATGGTCATAAACGCGCACAGATGGGTGCAATGATGATTTTCATGGCAGCTGAGAAAACAACCTTGTGTATTCCATACGTGTGTTAATTTTTCCCAAGAAAACTACCATTGTAAGTGCCTCAATTTCCCCCCAAAATAAGCACTTTTGGGGGTTCTCACAAAACTTTCTCTAAGTGGTGAAATACTTAGTGAAGCATGAAAGGGTCCTTAAAAAAAAATAAATGAGAAATTCAAGGCAATGAATCCAGAATGTTTACAGAGAGGATTTCATTAATCTCGACCTGTGTGAAGAAAGATCAGTTCACCCAAATGGACACAGGTCCATTCTCAGGCTATGGGAATAGTTTGAAAGACACCAATTGACTTTGACATTTGTCCTTAAATCCAAAATGATTCACAGGTGGCAAAATAAGAATGGAGCCCCCCCAAACCTGTTTCGTGCTCCACTGTGCTTATCAGCAGATAACATTGCTTCATATCAGCCCAGGGGACTTCTGCTGGAATTTGCACAAAGAGATAGTTCCAGCTTTTCAGTGAGCACAGTGCAGACTCAATGCACAGAAAGAGTCATCAGAGTCACCCAAAAGGTCTTCTCAAGGTGTAACTAGAAGGAGCAACACACGTCTTAAAACACGGGGCAGATCTGCTTGTGGTGCTTGCAGTCCTTTTCTCTTGGAAACTCATAATGACCAGTGATGGTGGATTAAAGGGGTTTAATTTCCACAGCATTTGTGGAAGAAAAGGAAACTGCAGTTCCTACACAAACACCTGTGTTTACACTGAATCTCCAAAGAGCTGTCAAAACAGCCACCAGCATGTCATTATATGGAATTAAACTCCTCTGTGAGACTCTCAGAATTTTAGCAGGGGCCTGAATTTGGGAAAAAAAAAAAAAAAGAAAGAAAGAAAGAAAGAAAGAAAGAAAATCAGAACAGGACTCATCAGC
>JAWWEU010000020.1:17244153-17277746 GCA_035583155.1 Acropternis orthonyx
AAGAAAGAAAGAAAGAAAGAAAGAAAGAAAGAAAGAAAGAAAGAAAGAAAGAAAGAAAGAAAGAAAGAAAGAAAATCAGAACAGGACTCATCAGCAGGGAAATACTAAACCATGAAAGAGGTAGGTATTTCAGGAGACAGCCCAAATTTCCATTACGATCAGCATTTCATCTGGGATCAATGATGAACTCTAATATATGAGAAAAGGTGTTAATAAGGGCCAGCAAAAGGCAAAACCAGATTTTTAGAGTATCTTCTAGCAAAGCTGATTCCAAACCATTCTCCTCCCATTTCCTTCTTCATTTTTATTAATTTTTGTAATTATAGCCTATAATAATGCAATTTATATTTTTTATTTAATGAACAAATAGCTCCATATGACCTATTTTAGCTCTGTGGCAACTGAAAGAAAATTAACCGTTTTTATTCTTTTGGCTGCAAAATATTTCAGGGGCTTGTGCAGGGACAGGAAATCCCCAGGGAGAGAAGCATTTTCCTAAAGATGCCAGCAAAGCAGATACCAAACATGAACCCCAGGCAGACACGTCTCTATCCATTCCAGGGCCTGGCTGGTGCCATCAGCCTCAAAGGGCACACCACGTGCCATCGCCAGCCACTGCTCCTCAGGGGGAAGCAGCTGCTGGTGCTGGCAGCAAACACAGGAGATTTGGCTTGTCTGAGCTCATCCATATTAATACCTTGTTTCCACAGAGCAAAATTTAGGTGCTTCTTGAAGATGCCCTTGGTGTCGTCACCTCCTAAACCTTGCCAGGTAGTTCTCTCCAAACATTTATTACTTTCAGACAGAAAAGATGCTCCCCTGTGTCTTTATTTCAATTTAAATTCCATTTGTGCTCTTTTGTCAAATTTTCCACATTGAGTTATGAATAATGCTGACATTAGCTCTACCATTACAAGGTTTGAGCTCTTTAATTAGATTCCCTTATTCAACTTTTTTTTTTCTGAGGTTAAGGTTTTCAACTAGTCCTGATTCTTTTAAAGCTGAAGGCAGCAATGTCAATGCTTTACTCTCATGTTCTTTTTTTTTAAATATTCCTTCCAATGCACTGTCTGGAATTGCCTGTTTTGGGCTGCCCACCGACTGTGCAAAGCCAGTCATGGACACAACAGAATTCCCACCAGAGGAATTTCAGATTCCCTCTTTTATTTGTCTCATTTTGGATACTCACTCTACAACACAGCCTCATTTCTCCTGCCTAAAAGCCAGCTCTGATTTCAGAGCATCCTTTTCTCTTGCTGTCCCAGTCACAATGATGTTACATCATGCAGAATTTGAACTCTTGGGTTTGCTTTGTTCCTTTTGCTTTCCCCATCAATTCTGTCTCTCCTATTCATAAACAGGCAGCTCTTGCCAAGAAAGAAAACTGCCAGGAAATATCACAGTGTTTCTGGTGTTGTAAATAAGTAAGAACCAGCTGCAGTTTGAGAAGTACCAATAAAGATGCTTCTTATATGAGTATCACCAAGTACTCTTTAGGAGTCTTGTGAAGGATCAGTTACGAATTCCCCTTTAAAATATGCAAGTCCTGGCAGAGAAACTGAGCCTTGGCACTGAAGTACTCAGGGCTGAGGAAGAGAGAGTAACATCTGAAAAGGGCAACTCTCCATCTCTGACTTCTTTACCTGCTTGCAAACAGTGCAGCTCTGACAATACAAGTCCCATTAGCTGTGCCTGCTGTCTCAACGCTGGGTGTGTATTCCTTGGTGCCGTTGCTTCTGTCTTTTTGTCGTGGAAGTGAATTTCTGAAGCTCTTAGAACAACAAATCGTTCTTGTCAAAGGGAAATTTCTCAAGGACACCTTAAGATGTAGGCAGTAAGACAGTCATGTCTCAGTGTGTTGGGAGTAATGCATGAAAATCTCATTTTATGAAGAATATAACCGAGTCATTTACCCAGTCTGTCCATAAGCTCTGGCAAGACATTCCTATACGCTATTAACCCCCCAGTGGTTTGTATCTTGGGAAGTGATGCTAAGACAAGATAATGTCCAGCCTTTAAAAGATTTGATGATAATGAGTCTAGATGGTGGGTATGAAGAACAAACTCCTTAGGCTATTTTCTAGGTTTCAAAAATATTTGGGAGGGGGAGAAGGGGGGGATGGATTAACTGTACTATCCATTGTTTTTTATAACAGCAAAATTACTGTAGAGTTATGGATTCAGTGTGTAGGAAAGATGTTATACCAAAAATCAAATTGCACTATATTGTCTATCTGGAAGCAACTTCTGAAGCGGAAATTAATTTCCCTCTTCTATTAAGAGGATCCCTGACAGACTGAGAGAAGGGATAAAAAAAGACCCTGGTGTAAAATGATATGCTAAATCCCCTCAAAGAGGCATGAACAGTAATGATAAAGGACAAGCCACAGCTCTCCAGTAGAACCACGGCAGCTGGAAGTGTGGAGTCATCCCTGCAGGGGGTGTTGCCTCCAGGATGGTTGTTCCAAGTGGTGACACAAACCAGAGCCGGCGTGTGCAGCCCCTTTGGCAGCTGGAAGGGCCAGGTGGGAAAGCAGAGCCTGTCGGTGTCCAGCAGCCTCAGCGCGTAAATCCATTTGTATTCATTACAGCCTAACCCTGCTTCTTACCTGCCAGGACAGGAGATAAATCCAGCAGGGGGGAACAAAAGCCGGGGTGTGATTTCTCTCTGAGGAAAGAGATGATGGGCCAAACCCTGATTTTGTTACAGAGAGTGGAATTGCAGCAACATCTCCAGAATTGCACCCTCTTGGAAAACAGCTGAATTTGGCCCTTCAGAAACAATGAGGTGTTCCCTGTTTTCAAAGCAAACCATGGGAGATACGTATGTGGAGGAACATTCTGAGGAACAATTGTGAGAGGGATGAACGGGGCCAGCCTGAGCTGTGACAGTGGTGCTGACCAGGTAAATTACTGTGGAGGAGCTGGTGTTCAGCCCCCCTCAGCATCCAAAAACTCTGTCCCAACTCCGGTGCTGATGAGTTTGGGCAGCAGCACAAGTGTCTGCTCCTTGCAGTGCACCCTCGGCTACACAGAAAACAAGGGGAAGACACTTCTAATGTGAGAGTGTGCTCCAGTTATATAGCCAGGATTTATACAACTTTTTAACAACGAAATATGAAGTATGACTGACACTGAAATTGCACCCACGAGAAAATAAATGTATGCAGTGATGACATGATGGAGGAAAGGAAAGCAGGGAAGGGGAGAGGCCTCAGAATGGGTAGAAGTTTGGACAGAAACCATCCCCACACAGACATTTTTTCCAGCTGCTCCTAATCAAGGCAGCTTCTTAAGCTGGACTTTACTGTGCCACCTTTTCTGAAGCTTTATTAAAAAAGCAGCTTGTTCTTTCTCTCTTTTCTTCCTCTTCCCTTCTTACTTCTCTTTCTGCTAAGCTGCATCTCAACATATTGACCACTCAACCAAATTTCAGTTCCTGTGCTGGAGGCCTCCAAAGCCCATCCATTCCTTCAGGTTGTGCAATGTGTGCAGTGTGGATGTGACCCTGAACAGTTCTGGCAGTAGGTGTGTAATGATTTCATGCTCCTCTCACAGCAACTGCTTAGACTGTGTGCAATTCTCTTGTAAAGTCTTTCTGGTTGGACACAGAAAAGAAGGCTTTGGTTTTCACTTCGCGATGGCTGCTGCACCCAGCATGGGGAGACCATGGGATCTTCTCTGAGAGGAAATCAGGGAAATAACCTCCAGCAGGGCAGGAAAAGGGATTTGGGAAGCAGGGACCTGCAATTTCTGCAGAAGGAGATGTCTGAAAAAAAGGAGAGAGCAGGCTCAAACCAGGTTTCAGATGCACTGGAAAGATTAATAAAGATCTCAGGGTATGAAAGGAAAGTGTATTGTGATTGTGGCAGCCTAGGAAGCTACTTGAGATTGCTGGGCTGGGAACGAACCTTGAAAGAAGGGCAGCTGCTGCAAAGCCACAATGTGTGTCTGTAAGGGTATGAGTTTTCACACAGCTGCTCTGGCTCACTTAGACATTTTCTTTGGTTTTAAAGCTCACAGTTCTGGGCTCTCTCCTAATCAGACCCAGCTCTAGAATTTGTAAAGCCCTTCTGGAGTTCTTGGTACATTCACAGGAAGGACAAGAGGCAAAGAGATCCAAGGCAGAGCCCATTCCCTCATGACAAGTCATGCAATAAAACTTAAAAAAAAGTCTCAGTATGTACAACTGGTTTACTACCAGCAAGAACTTCCTTCCTGTCACAAGCTCCTTAGGAGAAGCTGATACAAATAAACTCAAATCAGTCAGGACTGACTTGCCCTGAAGGCACAGAGCTCTTCCCTCAGCCCAGGGCACCGTGCCATGGGAACCTGAGCCTGGAGGTGCATCCTGAGCCTCCTGCCTGTCTCAAATTAGCACAGCACAGGCAGCTCATCCACACTGCTCCAATCAATCAGTTATGCACACAGTCCTCACGGATCCAGGAACATCCTATTTGAAAGTATAATTGCCACAGCAAGACAACACAAACTAGAAACATTAACAAATCTTATTTCTTCACATCCCCCCCTCTAATCGAGACCCTGAATAATTTACTATGGGTTGGCAGCTCTTGATTACATTTTTGCACCTTTTAAAATTGTCTGAATGAAATCTGAAGTCATTTAAGCAGCAAGTAAAGATGGCACGTCTTTGTGTTCTGCTTGTGCAGGAAATAACACTGGAAGTGTCAGTTTTTAGCAGCCACAAGGCAGATTCTCCAGCATTTTCCTGCCAGGACAGTGAAATTCCTGACTGCTCCTGGGTAGAAGGAGGAAGGCTGCTGAGGGGAGTGATGATTGCAGGGCTCAGGCATCACAAGAAGAGAGTAATAATAATTTTTACATCATGACAAGTTGGCTGTGTGTCAGTAACTTGGTTGCTGGATATAACCAGGAGGCATTTTATTGAAAAGCAGGACCCAGTTTGCAGGACCATCTACATATTTTGGGTTATTCAGGCACGAGTCTATCCAGGGGATTGAGGAACGTGTCATTCCCATGACTGGCATCGGAAAAGTCCATGAAAAATATCATGCAATGGGAGAAACTGCTGCTCCCTCTCACCAAAAAGCTGCATCCAGCCTTGCCAGCTGCTTGTTTGGGCAGGAAGTTCATTAGGAAGGGGCCTTGTCCTCTGCCTCTGCTAAATGATATGGGAGTACATGGTATTATAGAAATGCAACCTTTATAATTAATGTTTATAAAAGTTTTCACTGGAAATCTCTCAAAAAAAGTAAAAGACTTAGAGATTGTAGCTTTCTACCTTACCACCAAGCAGCAGATTTCCTCGGGGGGTTTCTAACACACATTACTGAAAAGTTAATCTGACACTTCTTTTTTCCCCCTCCTCTAAAGGAGACCCATTAAACAGGATGAAAGAAGTGCTGCTTTCAGTGTACAGTTGAATTTCGCTTTTCAGCTTCAAACCCAGGGAATACAGAAAAGGTTGCAAGTGCCAAGCAGCTCCCAAAAATAGGTCCATTGCCCCTCACAGAAGGAGGAAAGAGAGGATTGTAAGGGAGTGAATGATTGCAAGATCTTTGAGCAGTTTTAAACCTGTCCGTCCAGATTCATCTCACATTCCAGGAAAAGTCTGGTTCATATTTTATCTTCTGCAGCAGGTCACACATCCATAACACACAGTCCTGGGGATTTCTGTAATCTAAATTGTCCTTCTTCTTAAAAGGGAAATGCATAATGTGATCGATCTTTTTTACCCTGTTAGAAATGGAACTGTGCAAGTCCAAATAAATCATCTGGATGTGATGGGCCCAGAGCAAATGAGAAAAATATTCTCTTCTACCCATTATGTCTAAAATTTACAGGGTTTTAATGAATTAATGAAAATGGAGGGCAAAATCACTTAAGACTACTAAAGGAACTTGAGGAATACCTGGCATGCTTTGTCCTTGCTATTACCTATTGATTAACAATGGGAGAATTTTGAGTACAGGCTGAAAGAACTCAAACTTGTCCTATGTAAATCACAGGGAATCAATGCCTCCTACAGCTGCACCATGAAAATAAACCAGGGACAGAATAAATCTGAGTAATTTCTAATAGCAAAAAATGATACTGGCAATACACTGCAAGACATGCATAGCATGCTATTGGAAAATAAATTCTAGAATCTGGTCATAACTTAAGAAGTACAAAGAAACTTATAAGGACTGGCTTTCATCTCATTTTCTGAGGCCCCCAACTCTTCACAGAGTGTGTTAATACCTGCTGTCAGTATGGCCTTGCAAATTGCAGCTTTATAATTTGCCCTCTTAGAGCACCTTTCATTGAATGGCTTCAAGGCCCATTATTGAGATGAGACTGCACGGCCAAGGCGATGCTGTGAGGTAGTTTGGAATTTCTCTTTTAAAAAAATGACTTTTTATTGTTTCTCATTATTCTAACTATGTTTGGGGCTCCTTTAAAAAAAAAAAAGGGGGGGGGATGTGTTTTATTAACAAGAAACTGAAAGTTCTCAGCAAAAAATAGTAAGTATCTTTTGCTAACATTTTTTTTTAAAGACAAAGTAATTGCCAAAGAAATCCCAACAGCAACCAAAGCAAACAATCATAAAAAATTCCATGAGAGAACCTTTTCAAACTGCCCAAAGGGATATTCCCATTTAGCTCTATGTAAGGTCCTTCAAACTGTAAATTACACACAGGAGGCTCACCCTGGAAATCTGACTTAGTTATTACCTTTTCCTTAGACAGAACAAACAAAAAGAAACACAGAGAAACACAGAAGAAATGAATCCATCAGAAACTGAAGCATGTCAGCACGAAGGAACAACATTTCAACTCAATTTGGCAACTAAAAGGAATGTTTAGAGAAGGGAAGAATTGAGGAGTGAGAGCCGAAGGAAAAGAGGCGTTGTTGGCACAGCCTCCCGTGCAGTGCCAGAGCTGCTTCAGTGCCCAGCTGAGTGTTAATGGGGTGAAACTGAGCTGAGCTGTGACAGCCACGAGTGGAACTTTGTAAATAGTGCCACAGGAATATCATCAGCCTCCGGAAAATCTCACTCGTCTGCCTACACAGCAATAGCTGGGGAGCCTGGGCAAAGCCAGGAGGGTCTAGGGAGCCACTTGAACTGCATAATTCCTGGAGCACACCCTGTTAGACCCCAACAGAATTCGGTGGGCAAAGGTGTTCGCTGACTCTGACTTTCAAAAATTTTTGTTTTCTTTTTTTGTTTCCCCAAAGCACAATCATTGCAGCCTAATGAACTGTTTCCAGAATTCCCAGACCAAGGAAAGTGGAAGATTTGCTGCATGTGCCTTGGCACCATGAGGGACCCACACACTGAGACCTTGCCTTGCTCCCATTGCTGTTGGGCACAGGGTGCTGTGTCCACCACAGGCTTTGGCACCAAACCTTGCAGCTTGACTCACAAAGCAGTGACATGTCAGAAAATGGAACAGAGATCACACCAGGCTGAATTTGCAATTGCAGTGGTTGTGTCCCTCTCCTCCCAAAGCCACAAAGTGCAGAGTTGCTGGACACAAAACACGATCACAAACTAGAGAGGAACTTTGAGCCGCATGGATGGAAAAAGAGCAGTGGCTGGTAGAAGTGATGGTGCTGTGTGTGTTGTGTGTCTGGCTTTGGCAGCCACCTGCCTTTTGCCTGCGTTCCATCTCCTGAGCTGTACAGCAGGATGGGATCCTTACGAACCCAGGTATTATTGCTGCAGAATTTCGGGTGATTCATTCCCACAAAACACTAAGCGTCATTAAACTAACTTTCAAAGCATCCCAAAACTCCTCACAGAGACCAGCACATCATACAGACCTCACTGCAAGCGCTCCCCCAGGCAGCACTCAGGAGTCTCCCCAGTGACAGGGATTGCTGCAAACAGCAGCTGCTTTGCCTCGCTCTGTATTATCGCAGAGCGAGCACAAGCGAAGGCAATGAATCAGGCTGCCACCACGAATCCAGGCATAATGAAACAAGGAATAATTAAGGTTCCTGAAGTACCATTTGGCACATATAAATTATAAGTAATTTTTTGAACATTGTTTTTCCCAGCTCCATAAAACTTCTATTCTTCCCCAGTGAAATGGGGCCGGTATTGGAGCACAGAAAGTGTGGAACAAGTTTCTCAAAACAATTATATTCGGTTTGGACTTGGGAACAGAAAGGTTTCTGATGGAAGAATGAAGTTGCTTATACGTGTTTACAGGCAGCTGCCTGTCTGAGTGACAGGCTCGTGCTGGAGCAGTGGGAAGTGCTGTCACTTTGCTTTATGGAGCAGTTGCTTTGGAAGGATTTCATTTAAATAAGATCAAACTTCAAGTAAGAAGGGCAATTAGGAAGTAACCACTGTATTCCTTACAATTTTAGGCCACTATTAAAGCTTGGGAAAAGGGCCATGTGGTCTGAGGTGGACAGAAGACCTTAATAACAACATCATGTACATTTTTAGGAATAAAGGCACCCTGTTTTCAGGGGAACTGTGAGGATTTCCTTATCCATTTGCTCAAATGAGATTATTATTGCACCTGGCAAAGTCCCTCTTCTACCACATCTTGTCACCTGAAGGGTGACCATCCAATATGGGACATTTTTTGACCCAGTGGTGCAAGTCCTACAGGTGATGGAGGTAACATGAGGTATGAAATGAGTCTATGGCCAGTACCATGAAAAAATAATGTGCCAGGAAATACAGAAAATACATAAAGAGGGGGCTCTGATCCCTTGGCTTTTTGTCACGGAAAAGTGATTGACAACTGTCCTCAAATCCAGTAAAAGATCTGCAACGTTTAATGTTTTGCAGAGGGAATATACAGGAACAAAAGCAATTAGGTGTCACTGCAAGAGTTGTCTTCCCCTCATTAAATGTACCCAGGGAAAACCAGAAAAAGAACTCTCTGCTTTGCAAAGGAGGGGTTTTTTTTCCCTCCTTCACAAACTGTTTTGTTCCTGTGGCTTTTCTTTCAAATTCCCAGTGCCCAACTGACTTCAGCTCAAACAGCACATATATACTGAATTTACTGAAATTAGAATACCCAAGATGTCTTTCTGAACAAGTACTGTGGAATTTCAAAAGCAGGAGGAAAGCCTGAGAGACAGAAGGGTTCTTTCAGCAAAACAAACCCTTATATTTGTGTTTTAATTGGTGAGGAAAAAGAAAGAAAACAAAACCCACAAGTGCAAGGAGGGTTCAACAGCAAGTGACTGGCTTTCTTTTGAAATCCTATTTTTATAAGTTTTTTTTAATTCTGTAGTGAAAGAACCATGGAAGTGCTTTCTAGTCATAGGGATTAAATACTTTCCAAGAGCATGTTCAATAGAGTCTATCAGAAAATCAAAGATCAGAAAGAAGGGATATCTCCCAAGAGCTGGATGAGAACAGGCTTAGGAGATACCTACATCAAAAAAATCACGGAAAACATTTGGGAATGCGTAAGAGCAGAGTTGTTGAGCCAGTCTTGAGGAATATTGAAATGGTGAAATGACTCAGCTAAGATTTATTAGCTCATCATCAAAGACCTGAAAAGGAACTCATCTGATAAAGAATTAAGAGGGACTGTGAGCCACCGTGGTTCTGGGGAAGAAAGTTCTGCCAGACTAACCTGATTTCATGCCCTGGTGAAATTACAAGTGCAGTTTGTGGAGGGAAAACTTCAATTCCACTAAATGAAATGTTAGAGTGGTGTAATCAGCAGCATTCTGTTTCAAGTTAGGATTGTACCATTTTAAGATAAACATTAAGTGCATCAACAACCAGCCATATGGCAGATTTTACAAACCTTTTTTTAAGGAAAGTTGTCGAGGAAAAATGGAATTTTAGTGCTTCGCTGCCTGCTAGAATTCAATCTTTTCATCAGTGATCCAGAATTAAATATAAAATCACTATTGAGAAAATTGGTGGCTGCTGTAGAAAGAAAAATGGGTAAGGAACCTGAACAAAACTGCTTGGTAAATTGGGGGAACTCAAGCAGAGGACACTTATGCACAGTCAAATGCAACTGGATGTAGTGAAAGGAAAGAAACAAGGAATGAAACACAAGGAATGCTGGCCATGCCTATCACACAAAGGATTTATAGCCTGGAAAGAAATTACTCCAAAAAGATTTGCTGCTCAGAGTGGATATGGAGCTGAATGGATGAGTTTCCAGGATGATGCTGCAACAAAAAGAACTAATGAAATCTTTGTATAAACAGAGGCAATGTGAGCAGGAACAGAAATGTGATTTTTATCTCCTCCCAAACACTCAAGAGTCTGATAGAGAAATTCTTGCATTCAAATAGGTGCTTCACAATAAGGTGCTTAAAAAGCTCACTCCATTTAGCTTATCATAGAAAAGAAAAAAGGTGTCTTGAGGAAGAAGAAGAAAAAGATAAAAATGCCATGTCCTGTAGGTTTTTTAATCTGGTGGAATAAAAGACAGGAAGATAAGAGAATGGAATAGAGGCCTGGAAAATTCAAACACTTTTTTTCAGGTTCAGTCTGGACGTGTCTTTTGCAGAAGGTGTTTTAGTAGAACACCCCTCAGCAAAAGCAGCATGGGAGAAATCCATGAGCTTTCATTTCCATGGAAAATTTCGCTCAGGCCAGGCCAGGTGCAGTCGTAGGCCAGCTCTCCACTTCGAGGTGCTTCCATCCAACTTAACACCCTTTTCCCAAAGGTTGTGGACAAAGGTTGCGGACAAAGGTTGCTTTAGGTGGTGGACACTGCTCCAGCAGGAAAACCTCTTGGGTTACACCTGAGCTTTAAGAGGCCCCTTCTAGATCAGTTAAGTAGAGGAACAAAGGTGGTTTGACACTGGGATGGGCAACTGTGTCCGTGGTACTACACTGCCTCTTCAAGAACTCTGCAAATAAGACGGTTTAGTGCCACCATGTCATATAGTTCCAAGAAGAAACTTTTCAGCCAAAGAAAACACCTATTTTGACATAAACATCAAATATAGTATAATTTTCTTTTGCCTTTAGACCCTACACAAGGTCTTTTGCAATCTTCTCCTCTCATAAATGTCATGTTTTTCTAATTAAAGGTTGTCTTCTCTTCCACTCCTGCTCTGTTAAAGTTACCTGCTCTCAGGTGCTCTCTTTTTGGCTGAGTTAAGGGTTAAAGTCTGGGGAGATAAGAATCCTTTTCCCTGCAAAAATATTCAAATATTGCTCTTGGACACTCATGTCCAAGAGGGGACTGTCACAGGTCCCCTTCATTGCAAGAAGGAAATGCATTTTCTGTCTACAGCATTTTAACACATCTTAGAAATGCTTTTTTTCCTATCTGCATAACCATTATGTGAGCTTATTCCCAAACCCTGTTTGGATTAGACCCACAGTGCCATGCCACAGAGGAGGGGGGACAGGAGCTGAGTGCTCACAGCCTTGTGTGGCTGCTGCCAACCAAGAAGGAATGGAAGTTGTGTTTGAAATTCCCTGACCGTTGGCTGGTTTGGGGTCTGCCAGCACCACGCTGGCTGCACATCACCCAGAGCCATCTGGGCAACGGGCCTGAAGGAGAGCTTGGACCAGACCCTGCTCCTCCCAAACCACGCTCCTGCTTCTCTGAGTCACAGCTGGTGTGGAAAATGAAATGGCAAACAGTCCCTGAGGTATCTCCCTGGAGGAATCACTGATCTGGATTTCTTCTCCCATCATAAATTCACACAGCTCCGGAGGGAACGGGTGAAAATGAACTCTTTTACACCAGACACACAACCCAAATTAGTTGCAACGCTGAGGAACCTGATCTAAGGAGTCAGTTTGATTTCTTATTAGTGACATCTCAGCACATTATCACACATATTCAGCACGGTGGCACTAAGAAAGCCTCTCCAGCAAGGATTCATCCTTTTGCTACTGATGGAGAGAGACTCAGAGAGAGAAAATAAGGGAACCAGGGTGAATGTCTTGGTAAAGAAAATTCAAGCTACAGCTGTACATTATTTCTCCTCTTTCTTTCTGCTGAATTGTACATGAACAGCTCATAAGTTTCTGTCATGACTTCATTTCCAATAAATTTATTTGAATAGTTATTGGCTGGGTGCTCATTTACAAATATTCGGGATGAAGAATATAAATTGTCTGCTGCATGCATAGAATTTATTGTATATTTGTGTTTCCCCAAATTTAACATCTAGACCAAGGCTTCTGGAATGAACACTGACAGCTACAAATGTGCTTTCTGTTAAAATTACTCTTAGGTTGGCCATTTTGATTAAAATTGCTCAGTGGAAGATTCAGAAGAAATGAAGTCTGGAGAAGGACTGAACTCAATTTTGATGAAAGTTCTTTTCAGAACTTAGACAAGTATTTGAGAGGGGTGGTGGGAGTGGGGAATGAAAAGTATTCTGCCCACCTGCAGTCCAGCCACAGGATAGTCAGGAGGCATCAAAATCAGGCTATTTTTCCTCAATCCAAACCCCCCAAACACACACTGAGAGGATAAATATTTCACAGTGTAGCTGCACCTCACTAAGGAATTCTAACTGACATCCCTAAACGCATTTACCAGGAAGAGACAGTCATTCTGCACTTGTCACATTTTGTAGCTGGCTACAACTACTGGTATGAGGGTATTGCTCTGGCAGGAAACCCTGACCTGGAATCCATGGACAGTCCCACTTTCATTTTTTCCCTAAACATTCCAAAAGCCAAAATTCTCACTTGTGCTTACAGGGAGAGCTGCCACAGGCTGCTCATCACAGCTCTGAGCTCTTTCTGCTACTCATCTTTTTTGCAGCAAGTCCTTCTAGTGTTTCAGAGTCCTCTAGAACAGTATGTTCAGAAACAGGGTACTTAATTACCCAGTCATCCAACAGATGATTCACTTTAGCATCCTTAATTCCTCATCATCCTTACTCCAGTGGCTGTTATTAGAAAGCCAGTGATGCCATGGTTACTACAAAGCCATGCCTAGTGCTAAGTCTGAGGTCTGACTTACAACCTGTGGGGACTCGTATTAGAATAACACAGGCCACTTGTGTGAACTGTGAGAACTGTGTTAATATTTCATTCCTGTGCTGAATCAAAGCTTAAAAACGCCACAGTTCTTCCCCCTGCATTAAATAGTAAATCATTGTGGTTTATAATCCATCATAAATGCAAGGTACCAACCCAAATCACTCCTCATTCCAATCAGTCTCTCTCCCACAAGCTAACACTAAATCTGTGTCTCCACTGATGCAGTAATCAATCCATTCTGTTTGATTTCTCTTCCTAAGTAGAAGAACTATGAAAATATCTTTTCCAATTTTAATCTCCATTCTAGTCCAATAAATACAAGTCAGTAGCATATCAGAAGAGCAGGAATACCTCAAGCAGCACTGCAAGCCATTTAATATATATTTTTGGTATCTCGGGCCATACATGAGAGCTGATGAAGAAAAAGGAGAATTAATAGAACATGCATAATTTATTTGTATGTGGGTAATGTATGCATGATCTCACATTACGACTCTCATCTAACAAGCCATAATGTAAAGTCCATATAAAATATATATAAAAATGAACATATATCTTTGATGAAAGTACAGTGAAATATTGTATGGATTATAAATGAACTAGAACTTGAAAATAAGCTCCTGCTGAGGTTGAATGCTCAAGTCATTCGATTATGCAGGGAACTTGTCATCCCTTCAAAGGATCAAAGTGAAATATTTCTGGCTTCTAATAACGTGCTCATTATGGCCCCACAGGTGAACTTTCCTCTGCTGAAGGGGCTGAGGGCTCCCTGAGAACCATAACAAAGGGAATCTGGGGGGTACACCTCAAAAGCAGGTAATACATTTTTGGTTTACCTTTTGGGGCACAACAGTTAGTCCCAGTGGAACCCTCTATACCCAGGAACTTCCAATGAAAATTGATGGTGGATGTTCCCACAACGCATCTGACATTGACGGGGTTGCAAATTTATATGAGCTGGAATTCAGATGACTTTGGATTGCATCCATGACAAGGACTGAGTGGCAGGAGAGGGAGATCCAAGATTCAGGCTGATAAGAAAATAAGCCTGCAAATTTCCTGCTTTCATTAATTTTTTGCCCTTCAGTGAATAAAAATAATAGGAAAAGACCTGGAGACACAGCTGGGTTCCAAGCAACAGTGTTCCTTAGCAATTCACAAAGAGGGAAAATGCTGGTTGCTCTGATTATTTTATGGTTCCTATTGATAACAGTAATTTGGTACAGGGTGCACACCACAAAATGCATACAGATAAACTGTGTGAAAAGACATTACAATATCTCTGGAATACTCTTGAGATGCTTATAAAAGTCAGAGAAGTAAAGGAAGAAAAGAGATGATTCAATGAAGCCAAACTCTTACAAACAAGTCTAAAAGTCCTTGAGGGGACACCTCAGAGATCCAAACATCTCAGGCCCAGAGGAAAGGGAGGCCACAATCCTGTGCACGATAAAAGACCCTGAATATTGTGCACAGGGCTGGCTCTCTCATCGCAAAAGGAACATATTAAAAGTGGAAAAAATTCAGGAAGTAGAAACTTGGCTGTGTAATAACTCTCCATAAAAGCAATAATACAGTAAATTGGGACTATTCAACCTAGGAAAAGAATGATTTGGTGGGATATGACAGAAGTGTAGAAAATTCTGAAAGGGTGGAAAGGCAGTAACTTTTCACTAAGTGGTCACTATCTCGTTCATGCAAGAGCAGGGACATGAAATAGAGGGGCAGGGAGCACGTTCCAAACTACTGGAAGGATGTAATTGCTCCACTACACAGAGCAAGTCTGAGAAACAATTGCAAAAGGAAGCTACAGATGCCAGAAAACTATATGGACTCAAGGAGGAACTGAACATGTACTTGGAAGAGAAACTAATTGCATATGAAGGATTAACAACCAAATTCAGCTCCCATTATGCACGACCGTACTGTCAACACTGAGACTTAAGTAGATAATGGATTTATTTCTTTACTCTGCACAATGCAGCATCGTGTACAGCTCCAGGCAGTGGAGACAGAGCAAGTTCTGACACCAGGAAACCGCTGGCAAAGTATTTCACTGGAGCAGGGGGAACAGGCAGGATTAGGTATTAGCAGAGGGATTGCACCACCAGGATGTGTCAGCAGTGCTTTTGCAGTCCTTGATCTGCCGTATCGACTTTGTGCAATGCACTGCTGAGCAAATGTGCCACTCAGGGCACCTCTCCTTGTGCTGTACCAGCAGTATTTAACAGGATAATTGCTAATTCTCCTTTTATTCCAGAGCTCATAACGAAATGCCCATGATTGTGACTCATGGGCAAGTGTTGGACTTCACCGACATAAGCTTCCAAAATCACGTGTGGGGGGTTAGTTTTGTCGGTCAATTTACAGCCACAGGGATGATCTCAATGCCCCGTAACCATGCCAAGGGTCTTGGGCAGCTGAACCTGCTCACACTTCTGCAGGATAAACTTGTAACGGCAGTGCAAGGTTTGTTACTAAATTAGGCAAAAGCACATGAAATTAGAGTACCTTAAACACTGTTTACTTCCTGCAAATGGGATGTCATTTGGGGCCACAAGCTGTTCTGGGAGTTCCAAAGATCCTAATGCTTGAAATGGTGACCTGCTATAACCATTTGGTTGATGAACTTAATTAGAAGTCTACTAATTAGCCAGCTTCTTTGCAAAGTAAACATGAATGGATTATCATCTGATGTTTGGAGACAAATTGATATCAAGTTTATTTTCTAAATGTAATGTCAAAACCAGAACAATGGAGATGGCAACTTGACGTGTACAAGGTGTGTCAATATTTGTTCTGCACAATTGTTCTCTGAAGACTAGGAGGGCTGACTCTATGGATGGGGGAGGTAATTTGAGCTGAATTACACTTTAGAACATATTTTTTTGTTAGGAGGAGCTGCAGTAATAGATTCTGATTAGCCACTGAATTAGTAGCCAGTACATGAATTGCAATTACTGATCCAGTATTCAGGGAGAACATTTTCATTGAAAACTTTTAGAACAAGAGTGAGCAAATCCTTCCAACAGTTTCAGATTTCCTGAATCACTTCAATTAATTTGTGGGTCTGTAAAACTGGTGTAAGTCTGCAAAGCAGATTTCCACCCACATCCCTCAATTTAGTCCCTTTTCTTTCTCCAGAGGCAACTCTATTTCCCCCCTCCTTTTTCACCGTCATTCATTTCTCACAGGAAGATATTCTAGCAAAGTGGAGATTCTGCTATTGAATTTCCCTTTAGCCTAGAAAAATATTTAGCTGTTACCCGAGGTGCTTTATGTAAATGCAGTAATATTTGCACATGTTCATAAATACTTATTTTCATACTAAATATTTTCTCTACACGTAATGTTCCTCTGCTATCCCTCAAGTCTCTCTTTGGTTGCTTATTTCATCCTATTTTTGTTTCACCTGATGCAAACAACATTAAAACTCCTTTTCAAGGGGTGAGTTTATGGCCTGTTGGAGCCCTCACAAGGCAGAAGCACGTCCCAAACTGCTTTCTGGATTGGGGCCAGGCAAGGGAAGTGACTTTCTCACATGTCTCCATAAGCCAGTTGAGTTTGTTCTTTTATCACTGTAGGTTAAGGCTGGGTTTAGAACAGCTCAAGGCATCCTCAGTGGGAGGCTCTGCTTAGTGAGCCGCTGTCTTGAAGGCAGTGAGCAGTCACTCTAAAAACCCTTCTCTGAGTCATTTCCTTGATGACTATCCAACTCCCTCTGCTCCCAGGGTCTGATAGTTAGAAGATCTGCAGCTAAGACTTAAGAGCCCTGTTTTTTGGTATTAATTGCTGTGTAATACTTTAACTGGAGCTTCGTGAGTTGGCTGAACAAGGAAAAGGTATTTCCACAAGGACCATCTGTGGCTACAAATCCTTACCTGCCACATTTTGTACCAATATAGTGAGAGGCTGTACCAGAACAGCCGAGGATGTGCCTGTGTTGCAAGAGAAGATGTAAACAGGCTGACAGGAGAAGAGCTGTGGCAAGACAGTGCTCATAGCAGGTTAGTTCATTCCATTCCTCACATGCACAAACCAACAAGTTCTGTGATGCACACAGGTATCTCATTAAAAGGGAGTTCAAGATAAAAATAAAGGTGGTGATATTTGTGCAGTAAATTGAAGTGGTAGTACATCTAATCACAGTAAAACCACTATTAATGGTTAAGTCTGCTCAAGTTAGTGCTGCAACCCACAGAAATTTTGGATAATATAAAACCAACCCACTTAACTAACGTATTTTGGGTGGCAGGAAAAGGAAGAGAGGAGAAAAACAAACAACCAAAAAAAAGTATTTGGGGAACATTGTTGCAATAACATACTGAGATTAATTCAACGTACAGTCCAGGTAGCCACGGACTATGAAAAAATACTCTTGTACTCCTCATTAAGTAATTACTATATTTTACCACTTAGAAAACTCCAGCAAAATATAGGGAAGAGTCTTTTTATGACCAAACTGCATCCAAATTGCTTCATGCAAAAAAGCCCAGTAAAAGCAGATTCATTCAGTGCACACAAATCCAAACTGCTAGATCCAGAACCAGGCTCATCTGGTGTAAAATTAGGTCATTCTCTCCAGTAGATGAAGGAATCTACAATGGCCAACACTTTTCAGAACAAATGACATCCCTTTCAAATTGGCCTCATTAGCCTTTCCTGCAGACTCGTAAAATGTAATTTAGTTTCTTAAAGGGCCTTTTCTCAACTGTAAAACTCCCAGGGCTTGGCTCATGGAATAATATTTTTTTTCTGAGTTCTGATTAAAAAATATAAACTTAATAATCCGTAAGGCCATGAACAACCTTTGTTTTCAGTACAGAAAGCTTTCCAGTTAGCTGGAACAAGCATTTGGGTTTAGACACTTCCAGGCCATTACACTAATTGAGTAAGCGAGAATTCATTCTTCCAGAATAACCAGTTGCTCCAGGAAGTGATACTGGCAATTAAGTAAGTGACACTCTCTTCTGAAGCATAAACAGCAAGAGCCCCAGCGAGGAGCTCTGTTGAACTACACATCCCTTCCCAGAACAAATCACTAGATGGAGGCTCAGGCAACTTCACAGAAGTCCTGAGTTTGCCCCAGTTCTTTGAGCACTTCCCAAATTCCAGGGCCCCAGGAACTTCTCCCTGAGCAAAGTCTGCATATTTAGCATTGCTGGGCAGGGATGACAGATGGGCTGCCACCCATCTCCCCACAGAGCAGTGGCTGCTGCTGTGTATCTGGGAGCATTTCTCATTTCAAGAGAGGCAGCTGAGGATATTTAAAATAGGGATATGAGAAAGCTAAAGTGATTTAGCTGGATGAGCTTGAATTTAACAGGATTACTTCGTATTTTTATTAGGGAGCTATAATGTGATTCTGCTGTCTTTTTTTTTTCCCCCGAAAGGTCATCATGGTAACAGCAGAATTATCTGCATTCTATAGAATTCCTGCAGCAATATTATTGCACAGACTCACCGTGGTGTGGCATTTCACTGGTTTCACCGTCCATCACATGTAACTGTCTGATGCACGCTCAAGCCTCTGGAAGACTTAAAAAAATTCAGCCACAATTTTAAGCTCCTTGCAAATTAAGAGCCCCCAGAGTTCAAGAAAATCCTGAAACCAGCTACCACACACAAAAGAAGTTTAGACGAAGAAGAAAAATCTGATATGAGTGATTAAAAATATAATAGAAATAAAACTGCTGCAATTTTCCCTTTTCCCCCCACAGAGAAGGAGACAGAGTTTCAAAGCACAGCATTACAATTATCATTAGCAGAGCTGAATTGCTGTAGCATTGCTTCCTAATGAGAGGGTACCAGACAGGGCTGACTACCTGCAGAAAAAATCAACCTGGTGACACAAATCCAGGATGACAGACAAATTGGAAGCCACAAACTGGGATATAATCAAGGACCCCCAGTTGACACTGGAGATGGAGACCATGCAGTATGTGGGGAACTGGCTCAACCTGAGAGAGGGATCAATGACTTTCACATAAAAATAGCCACTACCTTTCTGAGCAATCCAAGGAAAGAGTGGGACAGTTTTATGCAGGAGACAGAAAACTGAGAAGATGCTTTGCTTTAAACAGAAATATTCATTTCTGAATATCAGAGCAATTTCTACACGGCATGGGAGAGATGGAGGGGTTGGTTTGCTCTTACCCTCTGGGTAGGAGGCACCAGTTTGATTTTGCCTGCACTGACAAGTGAAGGCTGTGCACCAGCAGACTTGGAAACACACCCAGGTTAATGCCATTCCGCCTCTTTAAGTGGCCCTTTTGCACCCTTCCCTTTGCATCAGGTTTCCTGAACACTTCTCAACAAGACCCTGGTTATACAACCAGACAGAAGAGAGAGAAAAAGCCTGGCCTTCTGGCTGTTGACTTAGTTTTAGGGGAGTCACCTTGGAATACTTTAGGAACCTGTAGGATGGGCGATGCTGAAGAGACATCACAGCTTCTTAGACCAGAATCCTTCAGACACCACAATAAATGCAACTCAAAGCCAGAGCACCTCTCCGGTTCTGAGCAACCAAACAAGACGGTTGGGCATGACATTTGAAAGACTTGAGTCTCCTCAGAGAAAGTTCAGACCCTTGTCAGCCCTTTCAAGCCCCATGAAAAGCAGCTACGCTCGGTCTTTTACAGCCTGATTGGTGCAGCAGTAACTTAATTTGTCTGATTGTATAATTAAGAAGATACTTAGACTTGTCAGCATCAACACAGGCAGTTTGTTCTGAGGTTAAGCTCCATGACAAGGAGGATAGCAATCTTCAGGCTTCTGAGCATGATACATTAATGTAATTATTAATGTCCTGGTGTCTTTTTTCTCAATTTTCTTTCCCCCTCATTCTTTCTCCTCTTTCATTATTTTTTCACCATCAAGGCAAAACTGCATTAGGAACAGCTCTTATCATTTTAATAGTCTTTAAATGAGGCTGGCAAAGCCTTAAATAAAGAGATATTTTGTGGGAGAAAGAAAGAAAATAGAGAAATTGTTTGTAAAACATAACTCTCGTGCCCAAAGGGACATATCATTTTCATATTTTAAATCTGAATGCATTTTAGTTATTTCGTGTTTTTGCAGCAATCAGTTCACATTATGAGAATAGGGTAGTATAATTATGGAAATTAAGTACAGATTTCAGTTGAATGAACTCATCAGATGGAATTACAGCCTTTCTAGATTGGTCGTCTGGCTTTATGTCAGATGATTTGCATAAAACATTTAGCTTAATGAGAAGTAAACAACAAGACTGTGGAATGTATTAACCCAAGGGGGTCTGAGCTGACATGTAAGAAATATTAAGGTTGCACTTCTTTTTTTTATTTTTTTTTTATTTGGAAGACAAAAAGGAAGCCTTGAGAGCAGACTAGGGACATAAAGGTAATTCTGGCTTGGATCATAATTCTTCATGAGTGGTATTTTTCACCACCTACAGTCATACACTGTAAAGTAATTTTTCAGGTTTATTTACTTTCACTTGCCTTTAAGCAAAATCTGACATAATCTAGTTACCCTGTCAGTGTTCATGGCTGCAAACATGTCTTTGTGTTCAGGAGCTGAATTTTCTTCTGGTCACTGGTCTGGAACTTGCTCAAATTGTGTCCTGGGATATGTAGTCATTTATCCATAATCTCTGCAGGCTCTAATTTTCATTGGGAAGTACAGAATCAAGCCGTACCCTTGCACCTTTAATCACTAAAGTCAGAAACAGTACCACCCTAAAAGCATATTGATAGCAAGTCTACTCAATGCACAGAATATTGAAGGGCTCCTTCTTGCTGTTCCCATGGCAGCGTCTACTCCTGGGAGGGTATTCTCCAGGAGGCCTAAGGAAAGCATAGGAGAGGTGATCTGAAATCCCCGTTCCTCCTGTTAGGATTCCCAGGCTCTGCCTGAGGGCTGCCTCCCAGCCTGGTACAGCTGTGCATTTCCACAATACCATTAATTCAGTGCTTCATCCCCTTGTAGATCCCCTCTAAGAGTGTCTCCTTCTTATGCCAGAATCTTAACGTGGCCATTCAGCATAATCCAAAGTCACACTTGCACCAGGGCACCTTGTTCTCTGTGGGTTCTGAAGGAGAAAGACTGTGGAAGGAACCAGAATTCCTTCCCTAATCTTTAAGGAACTTAGTACTTAATAAAGCTTTCAACGCTGTACCTCCAGCAAGAGCAAGAACATGGACAGATGATCACAAGAGACCAAGCTGGAGCATCTCAAAACATAACCACTCATTAGCTGCAAATCCCCACCCTGAGCAGATGGACAGCGCTGCTGCTGAATGCGATTGCTTCTGGTCACCTGGCCATGCCTGTAGAGCCTCTTCAAACTCCAGTCCTTCTGATTGCAAAAAAGGCACTTGATTACTTGAAAGAAATGTCCCCAATTAAAGATGTAGCACTCACCATCCTCACACAGGGAAGAACTAAGGTCTGCAGAGACAAATTAAGCCCTGGGGCTCTATCTTTTGTTTAAGACACACATGTGAACATTTACAGCTTCCTCAGGAGGGGCAGTGGAGGGGTAGCACAGATCTCTGCTCTGTGGGGACCAGGGACAGGACCCCAGGGAATGGCCTGGAGTGTCAGGGGAGGTTTAGACTGGATCTCAGGGAAAGGTTCTTCCGCCAGAGGGTGGTGGGCACTGAGCAGGCTCCCCAGGGCAGTGGGCACGGCCCCGAGGCTGCCAGAGCTCCAGGAGGGTTTGGATGATGCTCTGGGGCGCCGGGTGTGACCCTTGGGAATGGTCCTGTGCAGGGCCAAGAGTTGAACTCAATTCCATGGCAAGTGTTTTGATTAACACAGCTCTGGTTTAAGGGCATGAAATAAACTGCAGTGCTTAGACAGAATCCTAATGGTGCAAATTTTAAACTTTTCTTGTATTCTCAAAAAAAAAAAAATATCACCATATGAGACTGCGAGCGAGTAGAAGGGTATGAATAATCTTTCATCTAGAAGGCAAGGCTTCTATTACCCTTACCTGGGAAGGAACAGTACTGGGAGAGATTGCTTTTCCCCAGTCCATGATTGCTAGTGACAACATACAGAGAAGTGAGTTACCAATTCAGTGGGTTGAAGAACAGCATGCCTCATGTTGTGCTTAGATTTCAAAATAAAAAATCATATGGCAGTAGGAAATGGGAAAAACCACTCTGCTTTTGCTGCCTCATGTGTTCTTTCTACTGCTGAGCTCTTCTTAATGAAAAATTGGCCCAGGCTCGAAAAGGCAGAGCAGGAGATGAGAAAGAAATGGTGGTGTGGAAAACTACTGACCCTTGTGTCTGGTTGAATACAGAAGCAGCGTAGGCAGGGGGTTCCTTAAAAGAGTATCTGAATCTATGAGCTTATGGCTGGCTGCATTTAGGGAAACAAAGGGAAATGAGAAACCCTCAGTGTGCTGGATGAATGTGCAGGTCTGAAGGGGAAGGATGAGCTACAGCAAATTAAAGGCTGGTGGTTCAGTGGCCACACAGGCAGCACAGGAGGAGCAGGAGCACTGCTCACTTCAGAAACACGCCGTAGAAGAAGCATTTGGGACCTGTCCTGGAACAATTCAAATCAGTGGGAATTTTCCACGCTGTAAAGCTGATTCGGTGGTCCATTTTGGAGTCACACCATGTGCCATCACCATGAACACCTCGGAGACTCCCACCCTGCTGGCTGCTCTGGTGAACCTCACCCAGAAATAAATCAGTATCACACCTGCAATGGTATCTTTAGAGAAGACTGAAGAACTCTTTAACTGTTAATTTTGGAAAGTGGGCCCACTTTTGCCCTCAGGTAACTCTGAGTCTCTGGCCCTCCACCTGCCTCAGACACAGGAACAGTGCTGCTCACAATGAGCAATTGCCACCATGTGTCCCATGGGAAATGATTCCCCTGCAAAGTCTCAATACAGAAAACACCTTGGGATGGTTGGGGGTGAAGGAGGCTACAGGAGACTCTCAAGCTGGTTGGTTTTAAAGATGGGAAGGAAACAAGTGTCTCTGATACCAGAGAAAATGAAAATTATGTGCATTTCATACAGCTCCAGCGACTCAGCTGCAAAGCCGTGCCTCTTTCTGTTTGTAATTGAACTGAATGATTGTTTCTTTCTCTTTGCCTTGGTTTATGCCCTGCTATAAACGTGTACGAGGCCCTCAGCTCAATCATCAACGAAACAAAGTGATACTTCGTGCTTAATAAACACGTTCCACCCATTGATCACAAAACCCTTTCCAAAGGTAAATGAGCATTCAAAACATGGAGGAAAACTACATCCAATTATAGAAGATTATAAAATGAGGTTGAATGAGAACACAGGTACCTAAGTACAAAGTACACTCACTTGATTGGTACCAGTTCATCCCTGTGAGACACCTTGTGTCCCATCTTACCATAAGTTTCTAACACCATCCTTACCTCTAGTTTGGGAAAAATAAAATTTCCAGCCCCTGTCCTAGGAACAGCTCCCACTTGCAACTGGGCACGATCAGATGTAGAAATTAGATGTCCTTCAACACTCCTGCTGATCACAGTGGTGTGGTCTCAGCGAGCCATTTCTCTCAGAAATGTAGTCCAATGAGTTTCCCAGAACAGCTATATCCTAGGGACTGGGAAGGAGTCTGAAAAAGTAGATTTCAGAGCAGGCAAGACTGTCACAAAATGAATACTACCCTCCAACTGTCCTCTTACAGGTGGCCCCTGTGCAGAGAGGAACTCAAGATTCATTAAGCCAGGAATGAGAGCAGGAGAAAGCATAGCTTGGTGACTGCAGGATTCAGCTGGAATGGGTTGGGGATGTAATTTAAAGATTGTGAACAATGCTCAAGTGGTTTACTGCACGTGGCCCCAAGTCACTTGTCCCATAAATCAGTGTTAGAGCTCCTGATGCCTCTACCAGTGCCTCATCCATCTGTGTTCCATAAACTCCTCTTCTATTAGCTACAATTTTTTATCAATTTTGCAGCAAATGAAGTATAGGGTAGGAAAATGCCCTGCTCTTTTTGGAACCAAGAAAGTGATAACGAAGCTGCAAACTTTCAGAACTACGGGGAGGAAAACTGTATCAAAATGGGAATGCCTCCAGGCCATTCCCTCACTGTCTGCTCAGGACCACCAGGGCTTCTTACATCTTTCACCTTCTCCTCATAATGAGGGAGCTGAGACTTCTCCCTGTCCGTGGAAGTTTTGCTCACAGTGCTGACAGACGGTGCTACGATATCCTGTTCTTAAGGCAGGGAAACAGAAAGCCATTACAGGATACACAAGTGCTTTATATCTGGAATATTAAGTGATAACTCTGTTGATATTGTGAGGGGCATTTTCATACCATGTCCTCTGTTTGAAGTCTGTACAGTCAATTAATGTCATGCTTTGAGCTCGTTCACTGAAATATCTGCTGTTCATTCCAGAGCATCCCCCACATTTTAGATTATATCTCTTGTGACATAAACTGCTACAGCACTCAGAAAAGCAAACAACATGTCTTGTAATCACAGTTTCGTGTTTGATGCTGCCTGAGAGCGCAGAAGGAAAACTGTGGCTGGAATCACAAGTGTTGGTTGTGTTTCAACAGCTGCCAAAACGTATGAAAATAATCCTGAGGTTTGCACAGACGTTGCTGCTCCCACACATCAGGGAAATGAGGCATTTCCGAGTGACATCCTTAAACCCAAGAGGAAGAAGAGGGAAATTTCCTTTTCCAGGTCTCTTCTTTCTCCCCCTGGGTGTTCTGACTGCAGAGCAGCTCAGCCACAGGGACTGCTCTGACTTGTTACCACAGAGCAAGTCCATCCTCCCTAAACACTGTGCGGCAGTTCCCACATCCCATTGGGAAGCGCCGCGCATGGAAAACCCGGGCCCAGCCTGTTCCAAAAGATGCCATTTGTGCCACTGGCCTATAACTGAAATCATGCTGAATTTTTGTTTTTCTCCTCATATAAGTCCTTTCTGCCCACACATTTCTGGTTTTCCTGTTTCTTTGGGGCTGTGAGGGGTGCAAAGAGCACACACATCTGAGCAGGGCTGGTGGTGTAGGTGTGCTTCTGTTTCAGGTTTCTTAACAGGTCAAAGAGGTTTGTAAAAATGTTGGAAAAGACCTGTTGATTGTACCTGGGTGTAATTACTGGTTGTGGAATGTGCATATGCACTATGCATTTATTGAATTATGTGTGAATAGGATACTGCTGTTTCTTAACCTGCTCTGATACGTGTCTGACAATGGGGCTTTTCATCTCATCCCACTTCTGCAGGAAAAAAATAAATACCTTTTCTTTTTTTTTTTTTCTGTTTAACAACATGACATTTTGTCAGCTAGAGCACTTCTTTTAGGAAATACTACTTCAATACCAGTGTTACTCTGTAAATTTTAAGGGGGCTGGGGAAAGAACCAGCAATAGAAGAGACAAAAGTACTGAAATGCAGATATTATGAATAATTTTAGGACTTCATGAAGTGCCCATGGAGGTCACTGAGACTTAATGAGAACTTAAAAGAATTTTGCATCAGATTCTTAGGTTTGTTTTTCTTTTTCCTAAACAATGTCAACATTTGTGGCAATGTTAAGAGAAGAAACTTCAACGGAATCTCTGGAAATGCACCAGCTTATGCCAGAAGCTTATGTTGTCTGTAGGATTTCTACAGAGAAATCAAACTCAAAAAAATGTGTCCATGTAAAGGTTCCTCACATGTCTCATAAAAGAAATTTTATAGTGATCGTGCTCGTTTATCCATCTCTGCACACAAACAGTGCTCACAAGTCTTAAAGTGGCAAAATTATTCTTCCCCTCATGGCATACCCTCAGTTCCTTTCCATAATAAATATCCTAAATATAGGTAGAGATGTATTTATTATACCTGCAGCCATTCACACTAATTTGAAAGGAGCTTCAGCAAAGGGCACCTTAGGACATGCTTTAGAGATATTGACAAATCTCCTGATTTAATGCATTACCACATCCCACATGTGACTGGAGCACTTTTATATCTTTGACAATAAAGGAGACCCGCAGCTTAATTGAGTTCAATTTAGCAGGGCTGTAGAACAAGCCAGATACAGTGGAAATTCTGTATTTTATAGTAGTACTGTAGCAATTTTTAACAGTAGCTGAAACTCATTTCCACACTTGTGACTTAACAAAAGAAAACATAGCCAGGGCTCCAAAGTATAATTAAATTGGTATTCATCATTCAGCCATAAAGAGCACCATAGCACTGGGAAACAAAATCTCTGGCAGGGGGTCTTAGCCTTTCTGTTTCAATTTCCTGAAGGCCAAGACAGCTGAAAGAAGATAAGCAAAGATCCCTCCAGAAAGGGGAAATCAGAATGCACTTCTGTGAAAGACTGGACAAGCAGCAGCATAGCAATGGAAATGCTGAAGTGTTTACAAATACATCCAGGGGTTACTGTACATTTTGGGAGATGGGGACTCTGCATACAGATGGTTAAACTCCTTTTCTTTTAAGAAGCTAATCCAAATCCTGCTGAAATATGTACATGGGCTGTAATTTGATAATGTCCCTGTAGTTTGTGTCACCCAAACTATAGGACCACGATAATCATTGCAACATTTCCATATCATGTATGGGAAGGTTTAAGTGACAGACATCACTGTGGGCCAGGAGCACAACATCATTTCCCTCTCACATTTAAATCACTGAAATAACCACAGAATTGTTCTTCCTAAAGGACTGTTGTAAGTAACTGAACTCTGGCAGTCTTAGAGCCCAGAAACTGATACAAATGACCAGGGGGTTGACTTGTCGTTACTGTGGCTGCCAGAAAAACAACAAAACCAACCATAAACTAGTGTTACTTTGAGTAGGACTCCCTCACTGAGTCAAGAGTTCTTACTTGATGGCCCTGTATTGCTGCAGCTTCTTGAGCCTTGTCTTTGAACTTTGGTAATGTTGGAGGCAGTGCTAATCAATGCCTTGTGTGCAGCATTGTTATCTGCACTGCACCAAGTCCACATGCATCAGCAAAGCAGAAGTTTTAATCATTTATGTAAATGTATGATGTAGTGCTTTATGGCATATTAGTGAAATATTGATTGCTGCTTGAGACTTGTGTTTATGCATTCTGTGCTAATGAAATTTGTACCAAAACCAAATTGGACAGTGATGTCAATATACATACATATAAACAAGGCTTATTTTGCAATGGTTCAGTCTCCACAATTATATTAAGTAGTTTTATGGGAATAAAAGCAGTAAGTTAGTTGAACTACACTCTAATGACCAATGAAGACAATCCAGACATTCTGTTTTAAATGCTCTCTTCACAGCATAAGCATTTCCCAAATCTTTTGCATTGTTGAAGTCTTTTGGCTCAAAATGCATGCAGGAAGGGTGGCTCCTGAGACACAGGCACATCATCTGTTATGCAGCATGTTGCATCCCAAAGCCACCTGTGTGCTGGGAGATAATGCAAAGCACTCACGTGACAGAATGGATCCTTTGTGGGATCTTCTGAAGTTATATCTAAATAAATTTCTTCTGCCAAGTGCCTTTGGTGGGGTTTCCAACCAAATAATAACATGATTTTTCTGAGTCTCTCTTAACTCAACAGCCTCAGTGTGTGTTTTTCACCTGCATCTCTGCTTTGATTTGCATTGCTGTTATTTTTTTCCCTCTTGCCTCAGCCAGGCTTCCTTATTGTGCTGATTCCCCTGCTGGTGCACAGCCTGTGCTCTCCAGTTCTCTCACCCTCACCTCTGAACTGGACCACAATTCAGGTGAAGGGGACTCTCAGCTGATGCTGCTTTCAGTCTGTGTTGGCTCTTCAGCCCTGCTCAGAAGCCAATTAATAAACAAAAAGACCCAATACTTTGATATGGCAGCTGAAATTATGGTCACCTTTCTCCAGGTTTCATAACAGTATTACAAGAGTTATGAGAATAAGACTTCTCAAATCTTGCTTCCAGAGCCCAATTCAATAACTACCCTTAGATTTTAAAAAAAAAGTAACGACAGGAGCAAAAAAGTCCAAGAGTGGGGTACAAGGCAGGAATCATAAGCTAATTTGAAAATGTTTAGATTCATGGAGACAACAAAAGGGAGGCAAGGCAGCTTCTTTTGGTCCATGAATACACTTATCAATTAAGCACATATCAATAAACCTGTGTGTCCTGTCAACATGGAAACCTCCTGCCCTCAGAGTCAGAGGAATCCTGACTGATGGACAGAGCAGGCAAAGGAGGGCCTTGATCACTGGCTTGTTTTCTCTCAGGAACAGGCAAACACTCTAATGAAATTCTACCTTAGATTTGAAACATCCTTTCTGTCAAAACCAGAAAACATATTCCCATGAAAGGTTTTTATTTCAACAGAACCATACATTTTTCCACAGTAAAATCCGAGCATGCTGTGCTGACTAGATATAAGGAAGGAATTTTATATGATGAGAGTGGTGAGACCCTGGCACAGGCGGCCCAGAGGTGGTGATGCCCCATCCCTGGAAACATTCAAGGTCAGGCTGGATGTGGCTCTGAGCCTCCTGATCCAGTGCAAGATTTCCTGGCTGATTGCAGAGGGCCTGGACTAGGTGACCTTTAAAGGTCCCTTCCAACCCAAACCATTCTATGATTCTGAGAAAATGCAGGTAACAATGCTCTCAGAGACAGGAAGATGGGTGAGAAGTCTGGTGTACCTTGCAATTGTAGCTCTGTGTCCTTTCTAAAAAGGACTACAAGACCTTGTTTCAAGATCTTTGCATTCAATAAACAGATCACAGTGATTTAATGAACTTTGAATCATTTCCACTGCTGAACTGCAAACATTAAAGACTGAAATCCTGTTTCCTTGTTAACGAGGCACATCCTGGTGACCAAGCCCACCCCCACTGCCAGCACAGCCCAGTGCAGTGCAAAGGGCAATTTCCAGCCAGAGCCAGTTGGGTTCTGGGCTGACACTATTAACAATGATGCCAATGGCAATAACACTTTTTATACAGTGGACACCTGTATGCTTGGAATAGGATAGAGAACATCAGCTCATTTTGTTTTGGCTTGCGAGGAGCTGCAGGTGGCAAAACCGTTTGCTTGCTTACAGCACAGAAAGCACAGAATGGACTTTGAGTACAAAGAAAAAGCCTCTATTATTCCACAGTCCCCTCCTGTCCCTTCCATATATACTCATTTAGGATTTAGCAAGACCCAGATGTAAAATGGAATATGTTCCTCAGAGAGAGGAAAAAAAAGTATGAAGTGACTTGAAACAATTCTGTAAATATTCTGTAAATACAATCAGAGCCCTGCATTGTGTGGCACTACAACTTGTCACAGCAGTTATCAAAGGCACTGCACTAAATTTAACAGAGCCCCCTTTACAGTTGCAGATTTCCCTCCCTTGGGAAATTAAATGCTAAAAGCACAGACAAGATCTGAGTTCTGGTTCAGGCTTGTGTGTGAGTCCACAAAGATCATTTAAACCCCTTCCTGAGACGGCTGTGTTTGGTTATCAGGTTGTGCTGGATTTCCTTTAAAAACAGCTCGGGTGTAGTATGGGAGTGGGAGGGAATGGACACAGCTGGATTCTGCTGGGAGCTGAGAATGCTTTGGGGGTTTAAAGGATGGTAGGCAGGAGATTTGCAGCACAGCAGAGAGTCTGTGGCTCATAAGAATGTGAAGAACAGATAATCGGGCCACAGACAGAAAGGAAAAACATTTCTGGATCTATAGGGAATTAGGTTTGCTACAACTCAGAGACTCATTGAATGGACCAAAACCAAGCTGGGGGGCAGGAACCCATCTACTTGGGCACAGTGGACAAAGGAGGCATCCTATTTTCCCTCCATTTTTAAAAAGGAGACAAGCTACATGTAAATACACATGAGTTTGAGAAAGCAGTAATTTGTGAAACACATTTAGATTTTCAGAGGACGGAGGAAGAAAAACTCACAAATGAAATTAAATGGTGGAAATGAAAAAATGACACAACACCCCCATACAGTTGTTTTCTACAAATGGTCCCAGAGAATATACAAAACATAGTCAGAGAAAATCAAAATGCTTTTCTCAGCCCTGGTCATTTCCCTGTGCTACATCTCAACCAACATTTTTACAGCCACAAGCAGATCTGCCTTTTAGATTATGATGCACAGAGCAGAACGAGACAAGAAGACTAAGTGTAACAGAAACACATTTTTATCAATAAAGGAAACAACTATAAATTGCAAGACTTCCACCAGCACAGACACAGCTCCACCTGCCAACAGCTACCTCACCTTGCCTCTGGAGCCTCACAGAACATTTAGTCCCCACTGTACTGTGCAAGGCAGCCACAAAAAGAAGAGAAAGGTTTTGGCGAGGTCTCTGAAGTAAAGTCTGGGAAAGGGAAAGAAAAAAGGAAGAGACAGAGAACACTCAGGATGTTCCATCATTGCTCTGATGGGCACAGCGGCAGCTCTGAAGAAAGGCTCAGGGATGCCAGGTGACAGTGGTAGGTGCAGAAATCCATCACTTGCAGAGGATTCCTCACAGTGCTGCCACTCAGCACACACGGGTGTGTGTCTCTGGGAGAGCAGCAGCAGGGCTGTGGGACCAGAGAGTATCCTGAGTTGGAAGGAACCAAAAGAATGATCCAGCCCAACCCCTGGCCCTGCCCAGTCCATCCCAATGATCCCATTCTGTCCCTGAGAGCATTGCCCAAACGCTCCCTGAGCTCTGGCAGCCTTGGGGCCGTGCCCGCTGCCCCGGGGAGCCTGTTCGGTGCCCACCACCCTCTGGGGGAAGAGCCTTTCCCTGAGATCCCACCTGACCCTTCTCTTACACACTTTCAGCCGTTCCCTGGGGTCCTGTCCCTGGTCACAGGCAGCAGAGATGGGAGCTGCCCCTGCTCTTCCCCTCCGAGGACGCAGAGACCTTGCCAGCCCTAACCCATCACCTCCACACCGTGCCCTTGCAAAGCCCGTGCCTCCCGCCCCCTCTGCCGTGGGGCGCTGGGTGCAGGTGCTGCTCTGCACTCAGGTAATGCACCTGCACTGAGCTGCTGCCAATTTCTCAGAATAACAGTTCCTCCTCCTTGATTTGCAAATGTCAAAAATTATGGTTTTTTTTTTTACTGTAAAACTGCGTGTCTTTGAAGAATCCTAATTTTTAAATTGGAGGCGTGATTTTTCTTTTTCGTTTCTGTCATATAATGAAACTAAATTTTCCTAGAAATTTGCCCTTATTCAGTAATAAAATAAATCATTTTCTATAAAAGCTGTTATGAAATACAAAAAAATCATCCCTATTACTATGTAATCTTAATTAATTACATTTTTAAAATTACTTTTCTCCTGCCTTCCTTATAAAATGTAGAATTCTACTGTTTATCTTGTTATATCTAAATTAGCAGCCTCCCCAAGCAGGTGTTACATTTGGAAGACAACATGTTGTAAGCAATTAGAGAATTGTATGTAAATACCTAATTTGTCTGAGGAAAAGAAACCTCTTTGGTGTGATTAAGTATCATTTCAAAATTTTGTGTTAAAAAAAAGCAAACAACTTCCCAAGTGGATGATGCAGGGTCGGAAAATGTGCTTCCCTGGAGGATCAGCCCAAGGAGCACAGTGTGTCTCTGCGATCAGGCGGTGAAAGGTCTGAGTGTGCTGCCTCGTTTTGCAATCTTTGTTCCCAGGAGACTTTGCTCCTGGAGGAACTGATGGATTAGAGTGTGATTACTTCTCCACTAGCTGCTCCTTAATAAAAGTATGTATTTGTGGCACACGTGCACTCTTGGGTATCGCTGGCTCAGGATGAGCAGACAGGGAATGAACAAACAAAGGTGGACAGGAGTGCTTTGATTTTTGGCTGACAGTCTACAGAAGTTAAAACTGAGCCCATGCAGAGATACTCTTTCCAGTAGATTTTACCTGGAGTTTCTCCTCAGCTTCATAAGACCCCGAAGATGAGGAGGGTCATGGCCTTTCAGAGAGCTGCAAACACATAACACCCACCCATGGATTCGTATCTTGGCTTATAGACCCATGGAAAGCTCTGCAGGAAATCTGTGAAGGACTTTGGAAAACTCCACAGAACATCTGAGAGTGTAGGTGGAATTATTTTACTACTGGATAAATCATTATGAAAGACAAAAAATGAGTTAGTGTTCTCTCTGCCTAATTTTAAATGTCCACTGCTTTCCAAATGAAGGGAAATGCCCACCCAGATGTATCTCTCCTATCAAATGAACACATTTTAGCATGAAGACAATGAAAACTGAGTGATTTCTATTCCTATTTCTGACTAAGTATTGTAACTTCACTGCCTTTGTGGAGTTTTGCCACTTTAATTAGACCCTTGAGGCCCTGAGTGGTTGAAATCACTTCTCAATAATCCTACACCAATAAGAAGTAAAACCAGAGTTCTTCTTTTTCCACCCCAGTGTTTATTGGCATTGACTATTAAGCACACGGGGGTACTTGTAAAATCTTAATGGCAGAACAAGAGACTTCTGTCAGGGCTGAAGTTTCCCTCTCTCTCAAGTCAGAAATCTGCAATCCCAGACATTGCTAGAGCCACCACAACCCTAACAAAGTGTGACTACAGCATGACCACAACCACAGCAGCAGAATGTAGCTGTGCATTAAAATGCCACCTACCCAGCCAACACAGCCCGCTCAGCCTGGGAGAAAGTTCCCCAAATCAATTATATTTACTTTCAGGGCATATGAAATACATCACCTTTCCCTCCTGTTTACCTGTCTGACATACAGATTGCTTCCCTCGCAGGACAAAGAAGAGCTGAAGTCCAAGAAGTTGAAAAGCATGATATATAATCTTAGACCCATTTCAACTATGACCTTTCAGGGTTCAATATTAAATACTTGGGTTTTTCCATACAGCCCATGAGACAGAGTAAATTAGTGAGGCTTGTCGTATATGACTGAAGCTGAAGCACCTTTAGTATCTGGCCCCACTCATTTGAATTTAGCTGGGGTGTCTCTAATACACCCTACTTTGCAATGCAAATATATCCTGATTTGATCACAGAGAAGTTGTTCTGCAAAGATATTCCCTGACCCACTAGCAATGGGAACGGCACTTCTCTGCTACGGGCAAAAATAAACCCACCTCACAAGGAAGCAAAAGTAATGTTGCAGCAATTTAGGAGGAAATTGCTAAACTTGTGAAAGTCTCAGACATTCACACCTTCTCCTACCAACCAGCACATCCAGCTGGTTCCTGCAACTCAGCTACAGCCGTGTCTGGAAGAGGATGCAGTGATGTCACCTCAGGATTTCACTGGCCGTGCACAGGCACTGCAAGGTGTGTCATGAGTGTCTGCCCAGAAGTGGGGGAGATGCAAGCCTAAAGAACTTGCAACTCTGCACCTTGGCTGAAAAAAACTCCTCTTTCCTTTTATTTCAAGCCTTGATTTTGCCTTGCCTTCACAGATTACAGTGGTGCACATGATAAATAGCATATAGCAAATTAATATTTAAGAATTCATCACCGAGAGGTAATTACTCATCTGCTGCAGGCTCACGTTATTGATGCTTGGCTCCTTAAGAAGTTTTTTTTTTGAGTGCCTATAAACTAAATTAAGACATTTAAAACATTGTAGTATTACACACAATTAGTTTTCCTGATCTGCATATTTTAGCAATTGTTTATGTTACGTAGCATGAGGTATTTCTTGCACGTTATTTCCGAGAAAAGCTTGGACTCGATTATATGTCTGTAATGTCTGATAAGACAAAAAA
>JAWWEU010000020.1:17277805-17319487 GCA_035583155.1 Acropternis orthonyx
TTGCCTTGCCTTCACAGATTACAGTGGTGCACATGATAAATAGCATATAGCAAATTAATATTTAAGAATTCATCACCAAGAGGTAATTACTCATCTGCTGCAGGCTCATGTTATTGATGCTTGGCTCCTTAAGAAGGTTTTTTTTTGGAGTGCCTATAAACTAAATTAAGACATTTAAAACATTGTAGTATTACACACAATTAGTTTTCCCGATCTGCATATTTTAGCAATTGTTTATGTTACGTAGCACGAGGTATTTCTTGCACGTTATTTCCGAGAAAAGCTTGGACTCGATTATATGTCTGTAATGTCTGATAAGACAAAAAATGTGCCCCAAGGGTCCTTGGGTTGAGTTAAAAAGTGTCTCCTTCATGTCCTCTAAAGGTGTACGCTGAAGAATAAGTCTTCAAGGCTCTGGCTGTCCTGTGACCACAGTGCCCAACTGCACCTCTCTCCGTTTCTTTAGGAGACGTCAAAGGAACTGTGTGGGCCTGTTACAGCCAAGCACAGGACAGGTTCCTCAGTTAGTCTTAGCTTTAGTCAAAGACTGACTTGTCAAAATGCATTATCTGAGGAGTCCAGAGTTAGCCTTGCTAGGACAGGAATGGAAGGAACCCATTCCCATATTTCAGTTGACATGGAAAGCTGAACCCCTTCAGCTGCCTGTCTGTAATCAGGAGTTCAAAATTAGAATGACATGAGAGCTCCAAATATCTCAGGGGCCAAAGTGGAGGAACAGTGTCACAATAAGACACTCAGGAATATAGAACTAGAAAGTGTATCCAGTACATGGGAGAAATCCACGAAGAACTTGTATGGCACAGGAGATTTCACTGATTTTTGGAGAAGACCACTGACACTAGAAAAATGTTTGGATTTCCCTGCATGTACCGTTGTACGTTGGACCGAAACCACACAGACACTGGCCATGGTCAGCTGAATGAGAGAATTAGGATCCTGAGGGCCTGATGTGGAGTGGTCTTGGGTTAGAGCCAGATAGAGCTGGAACCACATTTGGATCGATGCCACAGGGCAGGAGGACCATACAAAAATAATTATACCAACAATATTTTGCACTGTTAAGCAACAAAGGCATGATTTTGAGGGTATAATGTCTATTCACTTGCAATTGATCCAAATGGGACCTCATTCCTCATGAAAAGGGCTTGGAAAAGGGCCTGACAAATTGTCAGCTTTGTGCTGTACCTACATATGTTCCACAGCATAGAGGAGTATGATCTTAAATTAATGCATTTTATATCTGGAGCAAAACTCATCTAGTTCTGTGGTGTAGAACTGAATGGCTGCACTTGGCAGGCATTTTTAGGCATTTAAGACCTCTCTTTATAGGCAAAATAACAGGACTCATCAATCCCATATTGTGCTCTGCAAAAAAAAAGAATGAAACAACAACAATTCTGAAACTGAGAATACCATTTGTGAAGTATCCTTGTGTTAAACTAAAGGCTTTAATTGGCTTTGTTAAATTTTATCTGAATAGATGTGCAACCAATAATTCAGTAGAACTGACTCAGCTATTAGCCCTCTCTCAGCCCATCAGCTCAGCCAGTGCTGGTTTATTCTGTGTCTCGGGGTTTAATTGTCCAAATCTGTGTTGTAGCAGTTTCCTGGTCGCAAGTTACGATGAGAGGGGAAATAATAACAATTACAAAAGGACACCTGTGCGAGGCATCGGTGCCCAAACGAGCAGGCAAAGGTGGGTGCGTCTGTTCTGCGCTGGACGGAGGCAGAAGGAGGGTGCAGTGGGGATGGGAGCGGGAGCGGCAGGACCATCTGATGTACCACGGAGCCATCTACCGGGAAACACCGCTCCGTGCTCCTCTCCTCCCTCTCCACCTCCTCACCTGCTCCCGCCTCCCAGAAATTAACCCCGCCGCAGACACGGCCACCTCCAGTCGCTGTCTCTCCTTGTGCTGCAGGGTACGGGCGGATGCTAAATATCTGTTGTTACTCACCACCTTTTAGTAGGGGGAAAGGGAGAAATCCCTGTGTTCGAGCCGGATTCCCTGAGGAATGAGGCTCCCGGTGTTTTCTGCTCTTGACTCAGGGGTATATCACACTGGCCACACTCCAGTGAAGTTTAAGAAAAAGAGGGCAAAGCTGGAGAAATTTGTTGTGCTGCAAGACTGTAGCTTGTTTCTACAGCGAAATGGAAAAGTCTTGCTTTTACAATGCACTAAAACTTCTTGTAGGACGGTTTGATTGAATGGTGTTGAGAATAATTCTTCCTGCTTTGTTCAAAGAATTATTGAGCAATCTCAGCTCCTACTGAGATGGTGGGGTTTTTTATTATTCTTCCTTTTTTTCTTCTTGTTCTTTCTTTTTTTTTTTTTTTTTTCCCCCTGGATTTGTCCTCTTTTTCTTTCAGAAAGCTGTTTGTCTACCTAGGCAAGTACTTTGTCCAGGCAGCACATGCTGCTTTTCCCCCAGAAACTATTACATTTCCTGTAGTAATTTTAAATGAGGTCTTAGCTTAAAAGAATTCTGATCAGCCACCATTTTAAACTTGCATTTGCATCTATCTTAATCAAGATGCTCACTAAGTGAAACAGCACTCCTAAAACAAAGCTGATTGCTTTTCATGTCCTACAAAATGACTTGGATAGACAGTAACTGAACAAATACTCTCTAATCTGCTTTGGTAATAATTTTACATCTCTATTTGAGCTCACCACTGCATGGGTGTTTCCGTGCAATAAGCCTTCATCCTGGGGAGAGGAGTAGTTGAAGAGTTCAAGTGATGCTGCAGGGAATCCTTGTAAACACGCAATTCCTAATGATGCAGAAGGACTCTGCTCTCCAGATAACTGAGGAAGGAGCAAAACTGTAGTTTAAACATAGCCAGTTCCACATAGCTCATCAAATTTTAATCTTATTAAACATAATGTATAATTTACATATGTGTAAATAATAAATCTATTAACCTTTATACTTAGCATTACATGTTATTATTAAGAATTTTATGGAACCCAGTGGGACATAATCCTCTGTGCTTGACCTAAACTCTTGTAGACTGTAAGGGCAGCTGTGTCAGAAAAAAGGCAAAGAACTCCAGGGTCTGTATCAACACAAACACAAAAAAATGTGGAAGTTTCTATAGATGCAAAGTGAATTTTCACTGGGAAGTTGTTGTTTGGATCCCACACCAATCACAGGAACTTTGTGGGCGTGCACAAATCCAAAAGCCAAACTGGCATGAACCTGGAGACTGAACTGACAGTCCTGCTCTATAATATAAATGGCAGGTACATCAAAACAAAGGAACACGCGCTACCAGTGGAAAATTATTTGTGTTAAGTATAAAGAAGTTCATTGTTCCTATTTTTGAAGGTGCATCTTCAGAAATGTACCAATAGTGCATTAGAATTGCACACAGAAATCAGCCAGCTGATGCCCTGCTGCAGGCAGTCCTTCGCTGGCTCTGTTTAATTTGCTTATTCACTCTTGAATTTGACCCTTCAGAGCTGGCAGAGCAGCAGCATCTGCTTTACCAAACTGTAGGTGGGATCTTCTGCCTGAAGAGTGTAGGGAGGACAGCTCTGCTGCCAGACTTGGTCAGGAATCTGCCTCTGGGTGTCCAGGAGATCATCAGTCAAACGAGTTGAAACCAAGGACAAGGAGGATGAAATGTTAATTGCAGCAAGGTTTTCTTTCATGGGAGCTGATGATGTGAGAAGTGGGAGCTGGGCCCTCGCACTATTTGGAATGGGGAGTTTACACTGCTGGATAATGTTGACTACCAAATTTAAAGAAATAGTAACTATGGGTTGCTGTCTTTCCTCCCTGACACTGAAGAAATGTGTCCCCCCACCTATTTTCCATCCTAAACTTGTTCTTCCCATAGACGATGTAGTCAGAGGAAAGCTGTCAAACTATCCTTGTAAAAGAAAAATTGTTTATTTCCACCAAATCATTTCTCCTTTTAAAAAACCATCCTTGCCTTCACTTCATGGAAGACTTTTCTTAGACCTATTTTACAACCATCCAAAAAGGTATTTTATCTCTTTTTCTTTCTTTAAATCATGAAATCATGATGAGCTTGTAATTAACCACAGTTTGTAGGGGACTTGGGAAACTATTATGCTGTGCTATAAGGACACACACTTTATCAAGGCTTGAGCATGGTCTAATTAATAGAGATCACATGCAGCCCATTAATTAACTCAACATGGTAATCAAACATGCAGAAATAGTGCTTGACTAACCTCTGGTGTACCCAAGGGCAATGCATTCACTGAAGGCGTGATGTGTGCTATTGCTGCAGGAATAGAGCAGTGTTACCTTCCAGGGTGGGGTGCTTGGGGGTTAATCTAACAGAAAATGCAGTAGCAAAGAATGTGTTTGTAGGTGAATTTATGTGCCTGTGGAAATAATAAATTAGCCTTAATGGAAAGGTAAAGATTTCCTGAGCAGCAACTCCTGGCTACTCATCTTCTTGCTCTAATTGTTGCCCACCCTTTCCCTATCCTCCCGACATATCCCTGCAGCAGGGATTAGGGCAGTTCCCCAGGGATTCATGTCACAGCTCCACAAACAGCTGAGTGGGCAGCACGGAATGAGAATCCATAGGCAGAGAGAGACAGGGCTGTTCACATCAGCTCTGAACAGTTCTGTTGGAGTCTTAAAGTCAGGCATCTCCTCAATGTAATTGTATGTAGTAATAGAGATATTTCTAGAAGTTATGTTAGCCCACCTCTCTCAGGAACATGTGACAGGAGGATCATCTTTGGAGATGCTTAATTCTTTCCTTTGGGCTCTATAGAGATCCTATATTTCTAAATCAGACCAGTTTTACCTTATACGTGGTAAAATTAAGTGATGTAAATTCCCACTTGAGTACTTAAACATGACTGAACCGTGGCCAGCTAGTAATCAACAGTAGCTATTATCATCTTGGTGGGAATTACAAAAAGAATCCATTCCATGTTCATATTTAGGTCATCAGTTTGTTCCCAAGTGCCCTAGATCTCTCTTGTCCCCTTGGCAGATTGCTGCTTCACCAGTGCTATATGTGGGTGAATCACAACTTAGAGAAAACTATTCCTGTTTAACAGGATTCCTTACTCTCGGATGAAGGTCACTATAAGGACAGAACAAAACAAAAATAACTGAGCTAATGAAAAAATTACTTATAGAGTGGTTCCCCGTGCTCTGATTCAATGTACTTATATTACTAAGTAAATCAAACTCTAATAAAGCATTGTCCTCTGACATGAAATCACCATGCTATAATTCTGCTTCTAATCATTTGTGGTGCTAGGAGACAGTGAACACCATCATTACAGGCTCTGATCTCATTCAGCCTCATGGAATTCTTATACCAAAAGGGAATACTCCTTTAATCTATGTGACTTCAACTTCAACCAGGTCAAAAGGCATCACTCGGTAACTCCTGCATCCTGAGCATATTTTGTGGAAGGAGCTGGGACAGATTTGAAGAAAGATAATAAAATTAAGTAATGAACCCCCTTCTGTAGCTCTCTGTAAATCATCCCAGTGGTTGGTTACTCTCTGTGTGAAATTTCAGCACCTGAAGTCTGCCCTGAATTTCTGCTGGCTCCAGTTGTCTGCCACTGGCTCTCATCCTGCCTTCAGCTGCTGAGTTACTGTGTTTGGGCTCAAAGTCAGCACAGGGCACTTATTTTTCCACTGACCTATAAGGACAGATCTTCAACTGGAATGAGTCATTATAGCTTAAGCAAAATTAACTGGATCTCATCCTGCCTTGGCTCGCTAATTAAGGAAATGTCTGCTGTGCCTCATGCAAGCTGTTCCCTCACGTGGGCTTTAATCAAAGTACATCAGAACCTCCATTTCAACCAGATAACACCATGATTACCTTGAGTTTTCCACATCAACATGTGTGTTATGAGGCTTTTCAGAAAACAGGTTGAGGAGAGTTGGCCTTGGGCTGCCCCCAGACACCCTTCAGCCGCTCCCTCAGCCCCCAACTTGGAACTGGGCAGGAAAAACCGGGTGGAAAAGCTTGTGGAGCAACAGAAAGACTGGGAGATCCCTCAGGAGCCACCATCATGGGCAGAACAGGTTTGACTTGGGGAAAATTAACTCTTTGCCAATTCTAATATATTTGGATGGTGAGAACAAGACAAAATTAAAACCTCACATTTGCTCCTTATCTCTCCCCTCACTCCCCTTCCCGCCCTTTTCCCCTCCGCCATTCCCAGCTCCACGGGCTCCTCTCCCAGAGCAGTGTGGGGACACGGGGAGCAGGGGACACAGTTTGTCCCCAAGGGCCCCTCTCTGCAGCTCCCTCCTCCTCCTCCTCCTCACACCTCCCCTGCTCCAGCCCCCGGTTCCCTCCATGGCTCCCTCAGGACAGACCCACCTGTTCCACACCTGGAGCCCTTCCTCTTGTCCTCCTCATCCTCCTCGTCCCTGAGGGCTCACGTTGTTCCCTCACACTTTCCCCCTCACCCCCGGGAATTGTTGTGCCCCTTTCCCAAACCCGCTGGCGCTGAGGGCAGCTCCGGTGGCGCTGAGGGCTCAGCTCTGCCCGGCGCTGGGGACAGCCCTGACCTCCCCTCACCCTGACACAGCTGTGAGGGATAAAAAATGGTTTCATTGCAAACAAGGGAAAGACGGACAGACAAGACACCTGGGAGCCGGTTTGTGTTGGGCTGCCTGCAGACCGTCTTGTGTGTGGGCTACCAAGGGGTCTTCTTGTATGTGGGGTATAAAACAGGGGAGACACAAAGCACGTAAAGCAAAGGGTCTTGTTTGCCCCCATTGCCAAGGGCCCTTGGCAGCCAGGAAGGGGATTGACACTGTTTGAAACTTTAAATTTCCAAGCTTACCTTGAAACACTTGATAAATTTGAACAAGGCAGAACTACCTTTCTCGCCTCAAGGCAGCCAATGGGAGTTGGGCATTCACAACCTTTCCTTTTAGGGAAGGAAAGTTCCAGCAAAGCCGTAACGGCTTTTCCTGCCTCAAAGTGACCACTGAGGGCTCAGCACCCAAATTTATTCCCTTTAAGGAGCGATGTGGGTGGGCTCTGGGAGGATTTGCCTCCAAAAAAGGGCACACTCCCCAGAGAGGAGGGGCCTGCCCTGGGCCTGTGGCAGCCAATGACATCCGATTATCCACGAATTGTCACCTTGTAAGGAAAGGGAGTGAAGCCCAACATGGGAGGGGTTGGATTCCAAGAGGGGGTGGCCATGCAAATGGAGAGACCAGAAAAGGTGTGATCCCCAACCCTGGGGGTGCTCAGACCCTCCCCCAGGCTGAGGCACCCAGCGTGTGCAGGTAATAAAGTTCTCTGCTCCAGTTTTTGGCCATCTCCGAAGTTTCACTTAAAAGTTATTTCTCACACAGTCATCAACAAGATATAGTAATAATTGCAATAAAAAGGAGAGGGGGAGAGAAATCCCTAAAAAGCCAAGTGATGGCAGTTTAACGAACTGCTCACCACCTGCTGACCAATACCTATACCCAGCCCATTCCCAAGCTGTGATCAGCTCCCAGCCCAATTCCCTCCAATTTATCCCTTGGGAATGGTGTTCTGTGGTTTGGAATATCCCTGAGGTGGATTGGCTCAGCTTCTGGCTCCTGGTGCAAAGCCCTCCTGGCTAGCAAAGCTTGGGAAACTGAAAAATCCTTGATTTAGGGTAAGAACTGCTTGGCAATAACCAAAACATGAGTGTTACTGACATTATCATACTGAACCCAAAGCACAGCACTGCACCAGACTCTGAGAAGAAAATTCCCTCCACCCCTGCTTGAGCTTGCTGGGAGTTTCTGTGCCAAATCCTCAGCGAGACCCCAGAGGATCTGGAAACTTCTCCCAGGTGCCGATCCCAGATTTAGGGCTTCCTTCTGCGAGCTGTCATGGAGACACTCTGGGAGCCGTTTAACATGTTCGATGCTGATTTTATATAGTGATAATTGTTTTTAATCAGAATGCTGTGCAGTACGAAGTCAAACACATTAAAGAAGTCTAAATATATTATGTCAACATGGCTACGGAGCAGACGCAGGCCCAGCTTGGGAGCTCCATGGAATACCGGGATTCATTAGGAAACAATGTTGATTTAGTAGTATCTGTCTTGTCCCAGAAGAACCGTTATCCTAATAATGTTTCCTGGAGTGGAAGTACTGGAAGGGAAAGAGAAGAGGTGTAGGGACTGTGGTCCCTCTGTTCGCTGTGTGGTGTGGGCTGCAGTCTTTGTGATACAACTGGGGATAGAGCAGCATGTTGTGTGAATGCTCAGCCCCGTCTTGGAACTGGGCAGGAAAAACCAGATGGAAAACACTGTGGAGCAAGAGAAGCACTGGGAGATCCCTCATGAGCCACCATCACAGGCAGAACAGGTTTGACTTGGGGAAAATTAACTCATTGCCGATTCAAATAGATTCGGATGGTGAGAACAAGGCAAAATTAAAACCTCACTGTCGCTCCTCATCTCTCCCCCCCCCACTCCCCTTCCTGCCCTCTTCCCCTTCCCTCCCTTCCCGCCCGACCATGCCATTGCTGTTGTCTGTTCTATAGCCAAGGTAATGGACATCACCCCAGCTTCCTGCAGGAATTACACATCAATGCACCTTTCTTGCATTTAAAAATATTATTGGAGGAGAGCAGCAGTCTTAAAAGCTGTCCGGGGGTTAATTATGTATATATACTGCTTTTTGGGTTTTTTTTAATAGCTCATAGAAACATTTTGTACAGGCAATAATGGATGGATTGTTTTTATTTCATTTCAAAAGAAACCATGCAGTTAAAAGGAAGGCCCACCAAGCTCCCATTCCCCTGCCACAGAGGGAAAACAGAGTTCACTGCTTATGTCCTCCTCTGGCACTTCTTTGAAATCAGTTTAAACCGGGTGTTACGAGTTGTAGGTACCGTTCAGCATGAAGAGAACACACAGGGGTGGTGGAAGGGGGATACTGTGAGCAACCAGGCTCCTGTCCCAGGCCATTCCCTCTCACAGTGCCTTCTGTGGTCTCCCCAGGTAAAGAGGGAGGAGAGGGAAAGAAAACCATTTGCTTCAGCTGGCAGGGGGAATCAGGAACAAATTATCCTTAAGCACCACTCTAAGTGAATTAAAGTAACAAACTAACCTTAATGATCCCTTTGGAAGAGACAGAATCTTCCAGGATTTTACTGCAGATTTAATTCCCCACTGAGGAACAGGCAGCACCTGCTTTTCCTCAGCTTCATCCTGTGCTCTCTTTAGACCACAACTCTCACAATTCTGTGTTTAGCCCCCACCTCCACTGGCATTCATAGCCCATCACAGTCTGTTCATATTAAAGGTACCAACGTTATCTCTGAGCATTTTAAGAGCTTTATATTTTTTCCCTTGACAAAACCACCCTACCCCAGGAAAATATGTAGTGTATTATTCAAAAAAAAAAAAAAAAAAAAAAAAAATAGAGCAAATATGGACATTTTCAGATGATTCCAAATACTGGAAAGGAGCAAAGGAAACATTTTTACAAAGAAAAAATTGTGTAGGTTGGCTCTAGAAGAGAATTTTCACCTGTCATTACCACTAATCCACCAGAGTCAGCATCCCAAGGAGCAGAGCTCTCCCTAGCCTTCCCCATCTGCCTAGAGAACCAACAATCCAAAAAGCCTAATGCAGGAGTAAATTCCACAGCATCCTCCACGTAATTCTCTGTTTTTCCCATGCCCACCTTGTCATTGCCCCTCACATGGCAGTGCTGGGCAGTGAAGGACAAGAGGGTAATGTAGCAGCACTTGCACTGAGAAACTCGCACATAAAACCCCCACGCTACAGAAATGAACCCTCTTTAGGCCCAAAAGCACCTCTCCTTGCACGGGAATTTGCAGGAAAACCATTCAAAAACGTCATGGCTGTGGTGCATTTTCACTGAACCATATTTTTTTCGGGAAAAAAACCATATTTTCCTCCATGCTGGGCCTTCCAGATCAGGAAGGAAAAGAAGAGGCTGGATTTACCTGTTGTGTGACAACTGTTCAACACACCAAGTGCAGGTTTCAGCTGGAGCCGTCAAAGGCAACTCACGACCACGTTCTCCCCATCCTCTGATCTTTTACAGTCTCCTTCTCTCCCAGGCTCATGTTTTTGGACACAACCCAAGGTGCACCATGTGTGTAGCACCAGGCTTCTGCTATTTTGAACAGTGAAGTAGAACCACCCACCACCCTGGCTAAAATTCAGATTAATTAGGACCCCTCCAGTCTCTGTTTTCTGATGATTAAAGGCTTGGGAGAGCCTGTAGAGATGACACCTGTCAGCAAGAGTTATTAAGATACATTAACCACACATTTAGTGGGGGCTGGCTTGGTTTTTAACCAAAGGAAACATTCTGTTTAATTCTAGCACTTTTAAGTACCACCAGCGTAGTTTTGCAGCATAAGAAGTTATTACAAAGCTACAGTCTCTTTTGAAAAGGGAAGCAAAGCCAAATTAAACTGACAGATTTCAAAATTTAAATTCAGTGGCAGTTCACGTTATACACTACACTTAGGTAAAAAAAAAAAACCAAACAACAAACAAAACAACAAAAACAAAACCAAAACAAGCCCCACTTAATTCTATTTTAAGGGCTCATTTTCTACAAATGGCTGAGCTGTTTAAGTTAAAGTGAATAAATAGCTAATGAGCCATGAAAGTCTATAAGACTGTATGGCCTCCAGGCACTGGTACCTGGATTCAGCCAATTATAGTTCCATAAGATAAGATGAAGACATCAGGCTGTTATTGGAATATATAAAGGTTGAAGACACCGCTAATAAGTCATTACAGGATGTGATAAAAATGTTTAAACTGTTTAAAAACTCTCAATTTGCTTTGCTAGACACACTTTTACTGCTGGTTTTCCCCCTTGTAATGTCTAATCCTTCCTTTGCACAGCCTTGAGAACTACACTCTGCAAAATTGCATTAATACCAAAAAGTGATTTGTTTCTACATTTCCATGTTTTTAGCACATACCAGGGAGGTTATGAAATATTAATGGTGGCAATTCTTCAACCGTGACATAGAGAGAATAGGAAGGAAAGAAAGGAATTAGGAAAAACTGGCTTTTTTTTAAAAAAAAAAAAAAACCAAACCAAAGGAACCTTCCAAGAGAAGAGTCATAAACAGTGAAAGCTATATTTGGAAATTATTTTCATGTAGCTCCTATATATCTATCCTTAACATTTTTCCAAGCTGAAGAACTCAAACTATTCATAATTGGAATTTTCTTGTGCTGAATCTGTTTATTAATCTTTAATTATTTTCCCCAACACAAGCATTTAAGAGTTGACTATACGATCCAAATACATAAGGAGGAACATATGAAAAATCACCCTGAACGCCTGGGCACCAGTCCTGCAAGGATTTGTGGATGTGCATCATTTTCGTCCCACTGGTTTAAGTTTTCCAGGGGAACTTCTGTTTGTCCTCTCCCTGCTTCACCCCTAAGGGCACGTACCCTTCTTATTTCCCTTCTTTTGAACCCTTCAGTAAACTCAAGTTTGCCAAAAGTCTTTTGACTTTCAGGCTGATCACAACATTTTGGCACTTTACTCTCTCTGAGCCTGCTCCTCTGTATCCATCTGTTTTCTCTTGGCTTTACCTGGAAGATTTTTGGGGCAGTGTCTGTTTTATTGTGTCTGTGCAGCACTTAGTGCAGCAGCATCCTGAGCTCTCTCCAGGGTTCCTTGCTGTTTCTTGGCTTAACTATCTGATATTAAAGCAGGGCATCAGGGGGGCTTTTAATGGGACAATTCACAGAGCTCAAGGTTAAGCATATGAATAAATATGTACAGAATAAGAGGCTGCCTGATGGAGGCTGAAACATTTCATTTGTTAAAGTCACAAAGCCTTTTAACATGAGAAAATTACCTCAGGGCAATATTCTTTATGACTTGCTCTCCTATGACTTCAGTATCAGTTATTTAAAAAATTGTGATCCTGTCCTAAGAACTGCCACATAAACCCACAGTCCACAGTATATTTTTACAAGCATATTGTAAACCTCCCTCACTGATCAAGGTTTCAGACAGGCACATTTACACGTTTTCATTCCCCCTGCTTTCTCACATAAATGTACTGAAGGTTAAAAGCACACAACACAGCTTTATTTCCCAGCAGCATAACTTGTATAACGACTTATGTGACGCCCTGAACTAGGGAGCACCTTCCCTAACCCGCTCTTGTGCCCTCAGCAGAGCTTCAGGCCAGCGCTCCTGCATTATCATCACCTATGACTAATTCAGTTTCCCACTGTCACAGTTCTGTTCTGCTTTGGCTCTAAGTCACCAAAGGGGAATTATCTTTCCTGTAACTTCTAGGATCAGATCCTCAGCTTGAGTAAGCCATCGTAATTCAAGTGACATCAACAGCAATAAGGCACATTATGTCAGTTTTGGGGGCCAGCCTGTGGCTCCGCAGGACAAATTAGCACAGTTACTGCACCAAATCCTGTATCTCTGCCTCAGTGTTACAGCATGAAATCTTATTCTTTATTTCCCATGCATGCACCCCTGATCACTTCTGCAAAGGGTGCCTAACTCCACATTTATTCCAGCTTGTAAAACCTGGAATATCGTGGTACAATAGAAATTCCAGGTTCCCGCGGGAATGTTTGACTGTTCAGAGCTGCATCTTGCCAATGAATCTGTGCCTGTTGATGCCACAGGTGGGAATTCAGTGAAACTCTTCAGTATGCAGCTCTTCATGGCTGTGCAAACGAAAGGCTAATATTGTACAATATTCATCCAAAAGAGGCTTCTTTGATCGAATCTCCTGGTTTTATACCCAACCCCCTCATTAATGCCTTGTGACAGTCCCTGACTTCCCAGTGCTTTCTTTATGACACTGCAGTCTTTCCCTTAATGGCAAATCACCAGCTCTGGATTTGTTACAGACCTCAAAAAAGAAGGAGTAGGAAAAAAAGACATAATTAAAGTTACACAGCAAAGCAAATAAGGAATTTGACAGCGCGAAAAATACATTCCAAAGTACTGCAATCCTATCTCAGGCAATAAAGAGAGGCTGAAAGTTGGGGCATTTGACTACTTCCAAATTACTTCAGTGTGAGCCCTGCCTTTTTGTGTGTTAAAGATTGCTCAGAGCTGCAAATCAAATATTTTGGGAATTAGAGATAATGGAGACCCAACACCCTAATGGCACTTGGAGCCATGCCTGTGTAATGCAATCTCCTTTTTATTAAGGGAGATTATTTTCTAATTTCTTCATTGTATTCCCAGGTTATTTCTTTATCTTTTATTTACTGTTACTATTGTGCATGATAAGCATACTGTTAGCTACAGGCCAAGAACATCTTTTAGAGTCTGGTTTGAACAGCTGTGGGCTTGCTGGCCTAAGACATACTGCTTTATACGTCCCAAAGTGTATTAAATACATATAGGTGACAGGAAAAATAATACAGCTTGGGTTTGGGAGACAATACTGGTGGGAAGTGCAAATTTGTTAAAGATTATTGCAAATATTTTTTTGTGATGCAAAGAATAGATTACCCATAGGTTGTATTCAAGGGTAAATTAGTTTTTATTATTATTTTTAAAAGGCTCCATTCTTTGCTTACTACAAGTGGAGTAACTTACTGCAAGTGGAGTTATAAGTGGAGTAACATAAGTGGCATTTAATAACAACCCAGTAAAATGCACTTTTAATTTTCCCCAAGAAAAGGAAGACAACCTTTTTTTGGTTTGCATCTCTGATAAGATATCCAGAAATTAAAAGGCTGCAAAGTATAATAGCAAACGGGAGCTCCTGTGCTGGATGAAACGCCCAGGCTGTGAGTCTGTATTTGCAGTGATTCTGTCAAACAGCCTTCCAGAACACCATGGGGAGAAAGGCGTTCAATTATTTGCAGCATAACCAGGACTGCCTGCCCTCAAATCCCTTACTGCTGGGCAGCAAGCATCTGTGTATTTTCAAAAACCCAAAGGAGTAGAAAAGAAAATGATAAGAGGTATATTCTCTTCAGATCTAAAGAGATACTGAAAAGACTTTTTAAAACAACATTTTAATGCTATTTACTTTTTTTTTCCCTTTTAAGAGCTATGAGAGAGCTCTCAAAGGATAATTTATATCCCTGTGAACTCTGAATTTTTTTAACACGCATCAAAAATCTCCTCTGTGTTTTGATGTTTACCAGTGTGAGCAAGAGGCAAGCAGCGTGATGGATTGGTTTGGCTCTGTAGCTGGAGATAAAGGCCACTGAGGTGTTTCCTGGGCCACTGACACGGAGCACAAGGATCAATCTCCCGCCCGAGTGCCCTTCTAGCCTTGGATGAGGATGGATGGGGTTGTGTGACAGGGGTGAGGATGGATGGGGTTGTGTGGCCTCTGTCCCTCCAACCCCCTGTCCAGGTGGACACAGATTATCTGCACAGACCAGGGCCCAGCGTGTCTGATCCCAGCAGCGCAAATTTAAGATCCTCTAATCTCCATTCCCTCGTCCTTAATTAATGAGACTCTTCACTTGTCGAAATAAATTGGACCTACAAACCGAATTGTGAACACGGGGTTTTTCTTACTGTGCACAAATGTCCCTTCTTCTAACCAAGGGAGAAAACAGGGTCACAGAGGTATAACTGAGGAAATTCTTTTGTCCTCGGATTTGCTAAATTTGCTCAGATATGACAAAAGAATCTGCCCATCCAGACATTTCTTCCAAATCTGTTTGAAGCAGAACCATCTCCCAGGGGCAGAAAACACCGTCATTCAACTTAGCACCCATCAAATGCAATCCACTTCAAACACACTGAGCATTCCCTCTCTGCAATCACATATTACAACCATCCTGCAGAAAGGTAAATTGAGACAAAAAAAGGGATTAAGACCAAGAAAACACTGATTTCTCTGTGGCTTAGCTGTTCTGCTTTTTGGGGACACCAAGAAAACTCCTCTCTTCTCCTGCCAGTTGAAGTTGTAGCCTCTGACTCGTTTTGTCAGGTGGGAGACCTGAATCTTAGTTTCCACAAAACCTGATCTGGCTCCTAAACTAATATTACAAAAAGGCTTGGAAGGCCCTTTGAACTTAAAATAAAATGGATAAGCCAAGGAGAAAAATTAATACACTTAAATTAAATATGGCAACAACAAATAAACCAGACAATTTGTTACACAGTATGGATTCCGAAGGAAAACATCGCATCCGTTATTTCTTATCATTGCTCCAGGAAAGAAATTCACAGTGGAGGCAAAAAATGAAGTTAGCAATGATTTTTCACTCGTGAACCTTTCTCCAGGGATGAGTTATAAAGGAAAAATATGTTGCCTGGAAGAAGAGAGAAAGCAAGGATTATCTATGTTTATATATTTAGCAAGACACTTGCACCCACACTTACACTGCTATAGGAAAACCATTAAACTGCACTTCCACACTTTTTCTAAATTTATCCTAATACATAAAAGAAATATTCAGTCAAGAAGTAGCAAAACATGATGTAAGCTGATTGTGTGTTGGCTATATCTTATCTAGGGAAGGCTGAACATGAAGGCTCTCTAAATATCTGCTGGTTCACAGGGGAGCAATAGCACTAACACAGATTATTTGTATAAAAATATATGTGGGACAGGCTGAGACCTCAAAGAAAAGGGAGCAGATGGGAAGACAGAGAGCAGCTATGAGGTGTGCCATAATGAGAATATGAGAAGTTTTCAAACACAGAGGGGTAGGGGAGGGAGTGCAATTAGGAGGGATTAGAAGTGTTGATTTTAAAAGCAGTTCAGAAATATCAAAGAGGGGGAAGGTAGGAGTGACGACAGCATTCGGGGGCGATGGCAGGCGTGAGATCAAAGGTAATATTACATGAAGCACAGCATCAAACATCACACAAAACAGAAGGTACCGAAGCGTAAATAACAAGTAAACAGGGGAAAGGCTGGTGGAAACAGGGAAAATGTGGAGTGGGCACGCCATGCAGGGAGCAGAACAGCCCAAAACCCCCGAGCAGCCGGTGCAAAAGGACCTGGCCATTTAAGAGGTTTGCACCACAGCTGTTCTGCGGAGGATGGAGGGATCATGGTTGTTGTTTTGTAAGTTCAAGTGCCAAAGCAAACCTTAGAATCTTTGGGTATGTTTGCCTACTACAAACAAGGATAATAGTAAACCTTTTGCAGAGGCACTGAAATGAAGCACAAATGTCTTTTGTCCCTGGAGAGGATTTAACCAGGCTTGGGTCAGAATCCTCAGTACCAACCAGTCCAGAACCCTCCCAGTTTACCAGCAGCTAATGCTGTGCTGGGGGATCAGCGTCAGTGTGTCCAGGTTCATACAACCTGCAATCCTAATTCATCCAGGTACATCACTAATTAGGTCAAAGAAATGGGACCACCCATAGGTTTAAAACTCAGCACACACTTAAGTACCTCGTGGCACTGGAGCTGGCAGAATGAAGGCTCTGAAAGAACCCTTGACAGTGTGCTGAGTCTCACCTGGATCTCATCCAGGGGTTTGTTTGGGAAATATCCCATGGTGAATTACTGATCACATAAATAGAGATGGAGAGGACTGACACGCTTCCGAAGTGAAAACAAAGAATGAAAAGGCAAGAAAATGGGAAAGAACAGAAAAGCTGAGGTATGGAAGCACAGACATTTATGCATTTTAAAGGATATTCCTGTTATGGTATTACAGAACATCAGCATTAGGCCTTCTGGCTCATGTTGGTACTTTGGTTAAATCCCTTAAGTAGATTAGAAAGAATTACAGACACTACATGACAAACCCCCCATACAAACAGGTAGTGTGTGTGTACAGGATACACAGCTACCACCAAAGTGCTGTCAGGGGACACAAAGCAGTGGAGAAGTGACTTACTTGGATCCAGCATGGGGAAGTAAGGAAGAAAAATGGAGGTTTGGAATTTTAAAACTTGCTCCCTTCTGATGATTTCCATGCTCAGCTGCTCCTCACCCCTTTGGATAAAGCTCAAGATAAACTCCTTCACTCTTATAAACAGTGACCCCCAGTCACCTACAGAAGATTGCAGAAACAATCTTCATGCTGCTTTATTTCATACCTTCATATGTTGTAATGTGTTTTTTACACTTATTGAGTTATATCCCATATCCAGGTTAAGCTGGAAAAGTTCCACTGAATGAAAAAGGTAGTGCTAATTCCTCTAAAGGTTACTCTCATTTTTACTCCATAGCTGGGATTTTTACAAACTAAACATATTACATTCTTCTGCACTTCTCTGTTCATAAGAAAGGCTTCAAAATATAACTCAGATCATCCCTATAATAAGCTGCAATAAACATATAAACCCCCCCGAGCATGTATTCATGTCCTCTCCAGAATCTTGGATATATGGATGGGTTTACCATAAAGCAATAAATGTTTTTTTGTTAGCATTCAAAAGAATGGTTGGTTGGTGCCTCCAGACGTTTTTCACTTCCCCCTTCAAGCAGTGTTCAGAATTTATCAGACCTCCTCATGCTTCTCTAATTGGATTTTTGCCCATTTGAAATGCACAGCAACATTCTCCTCAGAACAATACACCCAGACAGAGCACACCTTGTTTAAAAATACATAAGTACATTTCTTGTTTGAGCACAGCAAAAAACAACATTTCCAATTCCTCAAGAAAAACTTCAAGGACATCAGAAGACCCAGGGCAGGCTGATACTGACCCGGCAGAAGGGAGACCTGTGATAGTCTCGCTTTAATCCAATCACCTCTTGTTTATTCCTTGTCGATAACTTTGTTTGTATTTTGAAATGTTCCCGAGGCCTCTTTGCCAAACCCTGAAGTTTCTGCGCTCTCCAAGAAGCAGCAAAACACTTGAAGTCCAAGGCCCCAAACACCACTGAAAACACACAAAGCACAGTCTTGTTTTGCAGGGGGGTCCATACATCCCACAACACTGATAAAATAGAGCCAATATTTTTCCAGACAGTGACACTGCATTATTATCACACAGAAAAATATACTGCCTGGAGTATTGCATGGAACAATGACTAAAGCAAGAGTAGCAGTGCAGTATTTCATAGTGCACAGCAAAAATCTACACGTCTGAGGCAATTTTAAGGGCTGCCACAGCGACTGCAAACTCCACAATGATCTATAGACATCTCAGGGTTCCAGCCTCTGTGAGACTTGGGGTAGGACCACAGAGAGCTGCCAGGGAAAGGTGGATATTGGTGTGAATGGGGAACAACTGGGAATGTCTGGATGTGGAAGCACCACAAGGAGCACACAGCAGGTCTCAGAACATCCTGTGTTCGTGGCACTCAGACTCACAGCCCCTCAGGGCTCCAAAAGGGTTAAAAATGCATGTTCAAAACCTGCACATGGTCACGAGACTAAAACAAGCCCAGGAAACATGAGGGGGCTAGACAGCAGATACCTCCATACAGCTTTAAAAAAAATAGTAGCTAAAAATAAAAATAAAATTAGCTTAAAACGTTGTTGTTGCTGCTGTTGTTGTTATTCTCTTTAGTTATTCTCCTACTCTTCTATTCTGCCATGGGTATTTGCTCCACGGTTGATACTCTGCTGCAGCAGCATTGCCTACAGATATTCTGAAAGAAGATCTGCATCAGGACTTTAATCCTATTACTGGTTATGATTATTTTCTGATTTACCTGGATTAGTTATTCTGCAGCTTTTCCCCTCAAAATGTCTCAACGCCTCATACTGCTGGAGCACGTGTGCCCACTCTAGGATGGGCTGTCACGCACAGAACATGCCTGCAGAATTTGCTGCCCGTGTACACACATACCCTTTGTAGAGAGAAGGGAAAGATCATTTTTCCTTTCTTTTTTTTGCCTTAAAAAGGGCAGTTCTCTGGAAGTCTGCAGTAATATGCCATAGTTTCATGTGAAGAGCTCAGTTGAGACTGTAATTTGTGTCAGTCACTTGATTGGCAGCATGTGAGGAAGCGTGATTTTTATTTCCTCACCCCAATGAAATTCTGATGACAAATATATCTGAAAAATAAACAGGACTTTTCTGTTGTGTTGTTGTTGTTTGTAGGGTTTGGGGGTTTTTGGATGGACAGAGACTTCAGAAATCCAGGTCACCCATCAGGTGGAGGGAGCAGCGAGGACTTGGAGCCAAACAGCTCCACTGGAAAGAGTTAATCAATCAGGCAAGGCAAGCTGGAATTTGACTCCACATACATGATGTTCAACTTCATTCCAAAAGTGTCCTGGTAGACACAGACCATCCCCTTTGCTCTAAGCAGAGTCAGGATTTGATCCACAGGGTCAGGATTTCCAGAGGGCAATAATAAGGGCCTTTTCCCATTCCAGTTGTTACCTGAACCCCCCATCTGCCTGCTGGTACCCCCGTGCTGGAGCTTGGTACCCCTTCTGACCTTCCAGCTGAGATATCTTTCTCACAATGAACTGCTTTGGCTCAAACAGTTTAATTGCCAGTGAGGTCTTCAGAGCCCTGAAATTTGTGTGTGGATATTGCTGACAGCCACTGAGCCACAGGGACTTAGGGGGAAGTTAGTGCCTGAAGTGATGAGGAGGACTGTGGGTGGATAGCACCTTGAGGAAAGAGAGCAGGCAGCAGGGAAGTTGTCAGGGAATGTGGCATCCAGCTCCCATGGAACCTCATTAAGGTTTAAGGCAACAGTTTTAGCCCCAGTTGAAAATGTCATTCTAACATGCCACTCCAGAGTTTCCATTTCAGTTTTTCTGCTCACCTCTATGATCCTGAGAGTACGTGAGAAGCAACATACAAATTGGAATAATAGAAATTAATCACTCGGTTAAAATAAGTGCCTGAAATCCAGGCTCTTCAAAATTAATATCCAAGCACTTTCACCAAGGGCAGGACTTCACTTACTGGATGTACTCTGGCACAGAGCCAGTGGCAGTAGATCAGTGTCAGGGGAGCTACAAGTGACTGCTCTGGCAGTGATGGAGCACAGGCACTTCCTATTTTTTCATTTCCTTACTCCCATTAACACATGCAAATGATGTGCCTTTCTGTGTCTCTTTTGCTTTACCAACCTCTAGTTAATTCCCTGTTACCACAGGCTTTTTTCGGGCATCCTCAGTAGACATTTATACAACTTCTTTTTTTTTTTTTTTTAAATTTTGAGGGAGCAGACAGAGAAACAAGTAGTAATGGAGGGAGATGAAGAATGGCAGAGTAATGAAGCACAGGAATGAATACTGAAGGGCCTTATCCTTATATTAAGAACTGCTCAGTAATAATGGCCTAAAATGCTCGGTACAGAAACATTCCAGGGGCAGAGGTGTCTGTAAACTCCCAAATACACTTGTTAGGTAATTCCCTACTTGCATGGGTAAGATGTATCCTTATAACTGTTCCAGAACAATGGCCTTTGCATATGCCACGACTATGCTTTGAGCATCTTTTCCAGACATCTGCCATTCAGTGGTGGTTGTTAAATGCTCCATCCCTAAACCATTATGCTCTTCTATATTGAGGCTTCACTGCAACAGGCAGCTGTTTGACAGAGAATAACCTCCTGGGGACAGCAGCAAATCACATTAAATATATCTCCACAGAGCTATCAGAGGGGGTTGCATGGCTTGATAGGCTGCATCAGGAGCTATAAACACACAGAGGAAGAGCAAAGCTGAGATAAATCAAGAGAGACCAAATGAGCAAACAGACAGACAAATCATCAGTGCCTCCGTGGAAGTCCTTAGGAGTTTCCAACACAACCAGTATTTCAGCTGTCTGTCTGTGAGCAGGAAGGTTTTAATCCTATAAAAGTCACAGATGATCTAATTAGTGTTGTTTTCTCCCTCACTTTATAAACTTGGTTATGGGGAATTATACTCACTGATGTGCCAATAAATAAGTTCACCAAGGGGAAAAAAAAAGAAGTGGAACATGAGAATAGTCCAGACTTCATTCACTTTCTCTTCTAATATTTATTGTCCTTATATAAGCCTGTAACCTGGAGTTTCGTAGGGGTTAAAGATAGAAAAGGGCTTGATTACCTCAAGGAACGAACTCAAACACATATTCATCTCAAACACCAGATTATTCTCACCACAAACTTTTTTACAAACAAGACAACATGAATGTTTTCTTTTCCTCCTACTTCTCTCTTCTGTTTGCATCAAAGCCTGTAAAGTACAGACTTATAGAGACACTCTACACCAGGGAGGGAGGAGAAACAGCAAGAGAGGTGCCAACAGAGTGAATAAATTCCTCTTAATTAATAAATTTCATTACATTAACAATGGTGTAGAAGTGAGCACTTCAGGGAAGAGCAAAGTGCTCACATATCTTACTTCAGTATATTTTATATCAAAAAGCTGCTCTTTCAATACTCCCTTTCTCAGCCACTTGTGCCGGCCTGAATGGACTCAAATCCACAGAATTATTTCCTTCTGGAAATGATTAATCCACGTAGCAGTGAGAAGAGCCTTGTTCTGTTTTAAAAGCTTTCACTCCCACATCATTCATCCTGTTAAGGCTCTGTCTCACCTGACCCTGCACAGGCTCCTGATCCATCTGTGTCACTGGAGTCTAAAACACCACTTTTTTTTTTTTTTTTTTGGTTTTATGTTTTTTTTCTGAGTGATCTTACCTAAATCAGATGCATATTGACAGAGAAATGCACCTATGCTGCTCTGACTCAGAATGATTCCTTATCATCAAATATAACCTACATTATTCCACCATGGATCTGTCAAGCTTGGAAAAGGGAGGGGATAGAAGCAGTGGACAGATGTCCCTCATTAGGTTAGTCTGGTATTATTTTAAAATTACTGTACATTGCTGAATTAGTTCATTCAGCTTGAAAGTTCCCATGCAACTCTGACACCACCAGAACTTTGTTGGCAAAACTTTTTTCCTGCAGGAAGAAAAACCCTCGATATTTCTTTCAGAACAAAGTCAGGAAGAGCAGGTATCACTGTGCTCAGCTGTGTATTATCTCTAGTTCACAAAGATGCTTTAGCACCTTCTCCCCCTCAGTGCTCTGGTGGTGAAAGTGGGAGACAACCACATTCCTGTGAAACAGGGACAAGGCTGTCCTGATTTTAAGCCTCTGGAATTCTTTGCTTGCACAGGCTCAGGGGAAATGGAATCAGACAGTCAAATCTTTGATGCATTTCGCTGTACCCCACGTGCTCCACTGCTCGGGGTTGCAGGGTCTGAGGAAGGATCTCCTCTCCAGCTGTGTCCCTGACTCCCAGGGAAGGATGCAGCACTGGCAACTTTACCTGGATACCAGGAAACCGTCTCCTGCAACATCAGTCCTGCTGCTGAGCAGCAGAAGGAAAAAGGGGCTGATGAGGGGGTGGGGAGGCACCTGAACCAAAGGAAAGCAGGAAGGACAGAGGTGGTGTGAGATTGTTAGTGGGAGCTGAAAATCACAGTCCTGATGTTCACCCACAGCGCTGAATTTCACTGGGGTGTAAAGATTGGGATAAGAGTGGCTGGAGAGCAGCCCTACAGAAAGGGATGTGGGGGTGCTGGTCTGCAGGAGGCTCAGTGAGCCAGCCGTGTCCTCACAGCTTCGAAAGGGCAAATCCTATCCTGGGGTGCATCAAACGCAGCAAAACCAGTGGTCAGAAAGGTGATTATTTGTCACCCAGAGAAGCTGTGGCTGCCCCATCCCTGGGAGTGTCCAAGGCCAAGGTGGACAGGGCTCGGAGCAACCTGGGCGAGTGGGAGGTGTCCCTGCCCATGGCAGGGGGTTGGAACAAGGTGATCTTTAAGGTCCCTTCAATCCAAACCATTCTGTGATGCCATATTTTCTCCCCAATCCAGGCTTTCAGAGGAACAGCTGGTTTTTATTTCCATTGTTTGTGAGTGTCAAGCAGGAGACAGCTGAGCCCAAGGGCTGCTCTGGACACCCAGAACCTCCACTTTGCACAAATAATGTGCTACAAAAGCCCTGGCTGGGACTTGCTGCAGCCACATCACGGTGGGCTCTGGGGATGAGCAGGGTGCTCCTGCCAGGCTCAGCTCCGAGGACCACCCCGCTCCTGACAAACCCCACCACTCCCGAGTTCCAGGGAGGCTGGAGTGTTGTGCCGTAAATAAACCAGGGAACTGCAGGTTTTGAGAATGAGATCAAAGATCTGTAGTGTAAAATGTATTTTCAAACGCAGAACTATCTGAAATTTGGGTAGAACTCAGAAGATGATTATTCAAAAATCCAATTAAAACTTTATCCTTTGCCTAAAGCCATTCTCTTAACTCTAACATAACTCGTTAGGAGAACTTTACTTGCAGTGGGAATATGAAATTTCAAGCCCATCTTGTCAGGAGAATATTCTTTGAACAAAAACCCACAACAACATTTATTTAAAAAATTTAAGCAAACATACCTTAAATATTTAAATTGTATTTTAAATACCATTCTGGGAACATAAAGTCTATCTAAGTGTATTCTTAGATACAGACTGTAATAACAACGATTTTTTCACTATTTAAAATTCTTGCATAATTCCCCCTTTTTTTTGTAACTAAGCAGAAACAACCTGGGTCATTTTAATTCAGTGTCTTTCCCTTTCTCCACCATTCCCCCCTACACTCCCAGATTCTGACTCTGGTTAAGATTCCAGCCTAATCCCCAGTAATTGGGTTAATGAGTTCTCTGTTTTAAAAGTCACATTTAGGTGAGAACTTTACATATCTCTTTTGGCACGAGTTACCTTAATTTTGCTTTGTACTTTCCATTCTTTCAAAAAAACCCCAGCCTACTAGTTTAAACAATTTAATAAAAATTGCTTTTCTGATTGGAATTTCTTAAAAATGGAACAGAGTTCTGAACAGTTCTGGATGTTCTCAATAGGAAACAAAAGCTAAGCCTGACCAAAACCCCAACCCACTTCTGCTGTTCTTAATTCCCTAACTATAAGCATTGAGCTTGGAAAAGTGACACAAGACAATTCAGCTTTCTCTGTAACCAGCATGTCACATACTTGATGCCTTAATGGAAGATTTATGGCAGCTGCATTTGGAAAAATACCAGCCACAAGACAGTAAGTTGAGGAAGTGCAGAAACACATGTGGAGAGGCTCAGGACACAGTGCTTCCCTTTAGGTCCATCTGTGGTCCTTTTTAGAAGACAGGACCTCAACAGTGAGGAACATTTATACAACATGCCAGGGAGATGAGAAATGAAAATATTGCTTCAGAAATGGTTGGCTTCAAATTTCTTGCAAAATTCAAATGTTTTTGGAAGCAATAAACCCCCCCAAACAATAAATGTGATGGGTTATCCCTTATTTCCTAAAGGAAACAATTCTAAAAATGTGTTAACTGCTCCTGGCCTGCTGCCCATAACCCTGATCTCTGCCTTTCTGGGAAAGCTTCCTTATCAAGAGGCTGAAGACTCAGATTACCCTCACCTTACTGTGTCTGGTTTAACAGACCTTTCCCCAAGGAAGAATTCCCACAGGAGGCATGTTTTGCAGGTTATGACAGTCAGTAACTAAACTAAACCACAATGATATCCAGGGACAGTTTGTCTGCTTCAAGAAGCACTTACTCCTGTCTTTTAAGAGGGCTTTGTGCTGGCTCAGCATGTGCAAATAAATGAGTATCCCCAGAGAAGCAATATTTACTCACTGCTCATGGAGGGCACAGGGACAGCACAGATCCTGCACAAGGAGGGGCCCCACTCCTGTGACAAGAGAAGTGGTGTAAATTGATCATAAACAAGCGTAAGTGACAAAGTAACATAATTTCTATCGATTTGCTTTCAAAAGCAGGATGCAGCTGTGAAACTGCACCTCCCAGCCCAGCAGCTCCCACTGCTTACTGAGGAGCGAGCCTGAAACCAGCTCCCCTTTTTCTTTCTTGACACGTGGTAGCAGGTGGTGTTCTGTGACATCACGTACCTGCTCCTCAGAAATGGCACTGCAAATGGTACACAGAGGGAGAAAAAGGAACTGGACTTCTCTCTTCTTTCTGGGTAGTGCAGACTCCCTTTGGCAGAGTATCAGCCCTTCAGTGATAGTTACTGTCCTACCAAGCAGTACAGATGGCGAATGTATTTCTCATCAGCATCTTTCATGCTAAAATCACTCTTTAGCAGCAAGTTGGAAAATCCAAGCACTGCTATACAGTTAAAAACCAATGGCCAATGAAAGAAAAATAATAGCACTAAACAGCTGATGGCTTTTATGAGCAGCCTGTCCCACCTTCATCTTCAAACGATCCCTTTGCACTTAAATCCGTGCCGTGACTGACACAGAACTCTCTGCAGGAATTTTGGGCCTCGCATTGGTAATTCATCACTAGAACAGATGAAATGAGCTCAGAAAGTAAAACACAACCAATAACCCAAACCATAACAACTGCTGAAAAGGAACAGCTCTGCAGGTGCTGGAGTTCTGATGGACACCAGATGTGACTTAACAAATGCACCCGTCCCAAACAGCTCCAGGAAGATGCTTTGTCTGTAATGTCCTTCTCAGCCCTACATCACAAACTCTTGGAACAGCTCCTGGGAATATCAGCAGATTAAACTGACTGCAGTGCAGGAGTGACCGGGTAATTCCAGGTCTAGAGGAATGTGGCACGTGCATGAGGTGGGGCAGCAGGGACAGACCCACCCATGACATGCCAACCAAACCCAGGTCGGCAGCTGAGCTTCTGCTGTGGTGAAACTGTTACCAAGGAGGGCCATGAAGCAAAGGGAGATGTTGAAGTACACAACCTGATTTATTGAGAAAGTTTATTTTATTGTTTACAGGTCACACCTACCTTTTTATTAAAAAAGCTTTTTATCAACTGAAAACATTACCAGAGCCAAAGTATAATATACATATTTTAGAAACTTCTCAACTGATCCCCAAGTATCAGCCTCTCTTTTTCTCTTCCCCTGTTTGAACACTTCCTTATTGCTCAGTATATTTTAGTAGCCAGAAAATGGAAATATAACACAATGTACCTGTTGCACTGAGAGGTCCTGGGTTTTGAACATTAATGCAAGGCTTTTCCACGCTCCAGCAAAGCAAGGATTCAGTGAGAGTTTGAGTGGGTTTGAAAAAGGAAACAACCAAGGGGTTTTACATGAGACTTTTTTAAGGTAAGGATATTACAGAAATAAAATTGTAGATTAAGGGTTTTATTCAGTCCTTTCCAGGTACTTCAGTACTGAACAATCTATAGCAGCATTATGACAAAGTGCAGTTCATTTCAGAGACACAGTTTATACAGGTTTATTACTAACAGAATAATGGTGGGATCAAGTATTTTCCATTCAAGTTTCCACTGAGTTTTTTACCCACCCTTTACTACACACCTCCAACCCACCTGCACATTACAGATGTCTGGAACTTGCAGAACCAGTCAGGTTTTGAATATATGGCCATGAAAACAAGACAACTGATAACCCAGACAACTGTAGTGTGCTGAGTAAATCTGTTTTACAAGTTACATTCTCAGTTACGTACAGGCACTGCAGATTATTACAGCTCTTTACAGGTGAGGAACACTCATTCTTAGCTTTCATAATATTTTTCATTAAAGTTTGCTGTTTTGCTGGAATTGAGACACCAAGGCAAGCACCTGCTCCGAGGCTTTGATGTGTTTGGTGCCCAGGTAGGCTGCACTGTTACTGGCTGTCTCCTCCAGGAAATACCTGTAGTTGACCATCATGCCACAGGAGGCACCGATGCCCCGAGGGCTCGTGTCCCCCATCCAGTTGATCCGCCACAGCACAGAGCCGTTCTGGAGATGGAAGTTTGCTACTGGGTTAAGGGCATAACCACGGTGTTTCTCTCCATACAGGTACCAGGCACAGAGTCTCATCAGTGGGGAATGCAGCACCTCCACTAGTTTTTCTGATCTCACCCACTCGTTGTTGTTGAAGAGTTTCTTCAGTGTTTCAGTGGAAGGGTCTCCTATGATGGCAGAGATTTCCTGCCATTCGGATTCGGTAAAGAGTTCGTTTCTTCCCTGATCTTTTGTTTGGGGGGAGAGGAGACCAACAAGCCACTTGGTGAAGCCTGGGATGGGTGAAAGAGTGGAAAAAACTTTTATCTGGGGAAGTTCTTTCTGCAGACAAAAGGAGAGAAAAAAAAAAATTCACGAGTTTTATCATGATTGACACAGAGAGAAGAGCTGAGAGCCTTTGCCTGATGTCAAGGGAAGAGCAGGGATTCTGAGGTGGAACTGATACACACAGACACAAAACAAGGTGAAAAATCACCCTGCCACTAGCAGGTTAGTGACTAGAAAGCACCTGGAGCATGAAAAAAACTTTAACACGGACTGAATTACAGTCCTCACACACAATCTATATAAAGGTACTTATACAGTACTTACCAACCCTCAGCTCTGGTATCATTTTATAGGCACAAATAAACACATGCCACAAAGAAGTTATTCTGAGGAATTCCTTTTTTTTTAATAAACATACAAGTTTTCAAAACCTTTTAAATGCCATTTATTTTTTATATGTAACTATCTTTTTCTAAATCAAGGGCAGTTTACTATTTCAGTCTACTGTAAAATCAGAAGTACTGTTTTCAGATTTTTATGGAAAGAAGCATTTCCTTTAGTTTGGAATGAAGTTCTTTACTCAGGACAGCTAGTTTTGATCATAGTCCCTAAACCAGCAAGATAAGAGATACATACTTGGAACAAAAAAAACATTCACATAATTCTTGTTTTAACAAAGTCAAACTTCTTCTCTACCCCTCCTAATTTATGATTTAAATCTGTTAACTACGTAATCACCTAAAACAAAACATAAGGAAAGCTGTGTGTTAGTTTTGAGGTGCATCAACGTGAAGAATAAACTCACTGTCACTTGGAATGAGTAAAAATTACACCAGCCAAGGAGCTTCCACCTCTCACTTTGGTCACCGACAACTGGATTAAGAGGATAAAGTGGATAACCAGCTCCCCTGAGCTGAAGGTCTCTAACTACTATATAGGTTTGTAAGCTGAAGAATGCTTCTTTTGGAACCAGACAGATCAAGTTATAAAGAAGCATCCCATTTTACCTCCTTAAAGAACTAAATAAAGAAAAAGAAGCAAGTTATTTCCTAAAAACACTCATTTCTGTATCTTATTGAACAAAACAACCATTTCTGTAACCAAGGCACCCAGGAGATCCTGACTGAGTCAGTCACAACTGCTACAGCTCCCACAGTCAGAGTGTACAATACTAGGAAAGTAGTAGAAACTAGGAAAGAAGAAATTTTTTTCAGGTTTTCACTAAAGGACACGATGGTATTTTATTTTTAAGAGTAATTCGGAAGCTGATGTCTTCAACATGACCTGTGAAATACAACTATCAGGTTTCCTTGCATGTGTATTTCATAAAACAAAAGTTTGTTTATAGACATCTCTTCAACATCTCCCTACTGTTTTAGGGAGTACAGCATTTACAAAACCAAAGAGTTTATTGGGGTTGTGCTCTTAGTGCAGATCGTGGCACAAAAGGCACAGATACAGAAAGCATGTTTTAATTAAAAGAATGTTTCTTGGAGCAGACAGTTTAGACTCTTTAGAAAAGTTTTCCATTTGCTTTTGAAAGAAAGCAATGACACAGTAAATTGAAAAAAAATATCTGGAGGCAAAAAAAAGGGAAAAATAAGGACAGAATAAAGCAACTCCACAGACTTCAAACATCTTTTCCTTCCTAGCCCCGTGGATATAAACGCTATTTATCCACACATCAATTCAAAATAACTTTACAAAATTTGAATACAGAATCAAATGCACTCACTACATCTTCTTCTGGTCACCTTTCATTCTCAGTCAAAAAGCACGTGTAATCCACATTTGGAATCCAATTTTCTTTAAAGGAGCAGGATCTTAATTAGTGCTGCAGACAGACCTCTGCTCAGGAATCCCCTTGTCAGCTACACCTTCCCTGACTCAACACTGCTACCACAGAACCACGGAACTCCTGGAGAAGGAGGAGCGAGAAAGATGGCACAAAAGTGGACTTTTAAAGGCCACTAGAAAAATACTTGAAGGTATTTGTCCCTGGAGAAAAAGCTGAGGGCTTTCAGTTTTGCCAAGTCAGTAAGGAGCAGCATCACCTTCACTCCATCAGCGCCCTGGCAGCTGCAGTGGTGACTCTGCTGGGGCTGCACACAGCTTTGCTGCTGAGACGCTTTGCTGTCACATTATGTGACCTTCTGCATGTCAGCTGGATGAAATTCTGACCAGAAGGGAGGCCACAACTGCCTTCTGAAGATTCAATGACCCAAGACCCTCCTGCCTGTCCACACAATAATGATGCATGTGGTGCCTCAGACGTGATGGACCCGCAAATGAACCTCAGGGCCCAGAAACACAAACCCACCATCTCTAATGAGAAGTGTCCTTTTCATGTCCCATCCTGCAGCAGCCAGCTCCCCTCAAAGAGACTGGCCTTCAAAATGAGGGTTCACTCTTCAGTGTCTTCATTTCTGTTGAGCCTTAAGGTTCCTCTTCAGTTTGTAATACAGAGAGCACAAGACAGAGGAATAAATGGGTAAAAGTTTTCAAATTAATGACCTATCATGAGAAATCCTCAACGTGCTGCTGGAGGGACTATAGATGTTACTGTTGTGCAGTGGGGATGAAAAAGGGGAAAAAAGACCAGAGAAAAAGACGTTTTAGAGGCTATTTCCTCTAAGTAAGGATTCAAGGAATAGAGGATGTGTTTCTTTCTGACCCAAAGATGAGATTACACTCCTTAAAGGTTTGTCTTTCTTCCCTAACTATATCACTTATCCTATAAAAGTTAGTGCCTTTGATAACACACTGCTTAGGTCTCTTTCATGATTTCTTCACAGATATTTAGGGTTAAAACCTGAGAAGGGAAGAAGGAAGGTAATGTTGAAATTTGAGAAGCAGAAATTCTTCTTTCAAGTAAAAAGGAAGAACTGACTGGACCAAGAGAAAAGGCTCCTTATCACAAAGTCAAGTCTGGATCTCTTCTGCACCATCTCTGCTAAGAAAGCAGTGTTTGAAAACACTATTTTGCCTGTGAGCAGAGCTCACAAACTGAGTTTCCACACAGGAGCTGAGCCCTGTCCATCACTTCCATAGCTAACAATCCCAATTTCATCTCCCAGCTTGCAAAGCCCAGAGGGCACATGTGCATCACTCACAGTGCCCAAAGTGAGAATGAATTATTTCTTCTCCTATCTGTCTGTTAATTAGAACCACTGCAAAGTTCCTAATACAATAACTGACACTGAACCCTGGTGGGGTTGACTCCTCTTTGCTCATCATCACTTTAAGGAGTCACCTGTTCACCAAGACAACCCAAAATATTTCAGAGGAAGATAGGAGCTCCTCCTTTATTAATAAATACAAATTGGGAAATTGGGCATGTTTTTTTACTTTTCAGGACAGGCAAGACATGAGAAAGCAACCCCATTTTGAAGCCATGGTACAAACCACCACATATCTGATAAATCCTGGAGTTTAGGAGCTTATCTGAGGCGGACATTTCTTGTGAAAAAATAACTAAATGCAGCAGAGCGTGCACATTTATGTTGTTGCTAAATTGATGTGCTAATTTCTAAGGCTATTCGTGGAAATCCATTAATGTTTACTTTCCTGTCAGAAACCCACACACCATTAGGTAACAGCTGCGAATTTTGGTTTGGGGTAGATTTCTCTGTTTGATTGTCTTTTTTTTTCACTGCAGAAGAGCACAGATTTCTCCTATTATCCATATCTCATCTGAAACTGTCTCGCACTCTGAAAGCTGTAGTCCAAGGTCACATTTTTCATCAATGAAAGCAAAGCCTGTTTTGGAAATTATGATCTCCCCAGGTCACCTCGATCAAATTAAGGTAGCAATTATCAACAGCCCAAGCAGAAAGCTAAAATCTGCCACCAATTGTTAAGCATTCTATCGAGTCACACAGCAGCCATCAGTTTTCTCCCCCAAATGCCACAGGCTATAAAATCTTAAGCAGTTTTCTCAAAGGCTTCCCCACAGTTATCTGTGCCTGTCATCTGCAGACTGAATTGCCATGATGTACCTTCTGCAGAGCCACAGAGCATTCAGAGTGGCTATAAACACATTCTGAATTAAATGTCTGCCTAACAAGAAATCTCTGTCTCCACCTTCACCAGCACCTCTCAGCCTGCTAGAAATGTTCTGCCTGCTCCTCTTCCAACAACCAGTTTGGGGTTTGTTTTCTTGTAGTTGTCTGACACAGTTTCAAAATCCAATTCGTTCCTGGGGACAATACAAGCTTGAATTTTAGAAACACCAGAGATTATTTTTGTTGTCTGCTCCCTGCTTTATATACATTAATATAACCAAGAGACTGCACAGAATGCCTACACAGCCTATTCTCAGATTTGTTACAGGGAGAACTGGGACCAAAGAGGTATCAGTGGACTAATGAATTCATCCCAAAGTAATCCAAACAGGATGTGCTCAGGCAACAAGAGACGCCTGTGCACAAAACCTTTCTATATTATCTGTGTGGCAAACTTTAGTCAGCCACAAAAAGAGCAGTACACTTTCTCCCAGGATGCCCTTTGTATGAGCCACGAGCTACATCCCTCAGGTCCCACTGTTTTCCAGTACATCCCTCCCCTTTACACAAATATATGTAACAATAACTGTGGCAAATTCCAAATCATAATATCTAGGTGGAGATTAAGGCTTCAAACTGCAAACTGTGCACATTTAAAGAGAGGAAACTGAGGGCTCATCTCCATCCATCCTCCATCTGCTTAAATTAATGAGAAACCCAAAAGCAAGGCCATTAACTTGTAGAGTGCTCCACACTGAGCATGAAATCCCCACCAGAGCCTCTGCTGCTGCAGTTTTCCCAACAATAATAACCCACTTTCAAGGAATACTTTCAGAGGGAATCAGGAGGGGACATTCTTTGAAGGTGAGAAGTGCTGCCCCAGGCCTGTTCAAGTTCAGCAGAGTATCTGACCACTTCAGGCACATTAGCAAGAAGATTTCTAAACATTTAAGCTCTGTTTTAATTGTCTGTTAATCAGATTTTAAGCAATATGGTGCTAACTGCATTTATAGCTATAATTCTGTAGCTTGGATACCTGTTAGATCAATGTTTCAGCAGGTTTTTTTAATTGTCAAATGAAGGCTTCAGTGGTGGAAGTAGAGTGGTTATTAACATACTTCTAACTTGTGCATATCTTTTTCTGACCTAATGATACACATCCATGACAAGTCCAATTTGGAATTTTCCTTATGAAGAATGACAGCTGGGATTTCAGTTTTGAGGTTACAAGGCACTTACACTTACAAGTAGAAGTGTCAGAGCAGGTTATGCTAAGGCAAAGGCAGATAAAGGACTTTTATTGGAGTATAAAAGAAATTTTCAGAGTTTTCAGAGACTTGTGAAAAAATGAATCAAATAGAATTCTGCAGATGAAACAAGTGTCCACAAAAGTCAACTCAAATGGCAAGTTATGAAAGTATATTAATCATCAACAATTCAAACACAATGGAAGACAAAGTCCTCAACCCCTTCAAACGGTCTCCTCTTCCCAAAGCATTTTATTACCAATTAAATTAAAGACAGTCTCAACTTCTGTAACTTGAAACACTTGGTGATTTAGCAGCACTTTAAAAAGAGATTTGTTTATTGCAAAGTCATGAGAAGGTTACATAAAAAACCCTCTTCCCATCAGAACCTCACCCATCCATTTTCACAAAGGCTGCTGAAAGCCTGCTTAATGAGACGTAATTTTTGACCCAGGACTCTTTTGCTGAGGCTGTATTGTTTCAGCTGCTGCCACCACGTCAACTCAGCACTCCTGCCACACCATTTGTCCCTTTTAAAGCGACTGTAAGGCTGCTCCAAAGAATTATGTCCAGCCTGAATTCAGACAACCTTGGAAAGTCCTTTGCTTACACCTGACCAGAGACAAAGAGAGCACATGTGTGCAATTAATCCACCGAAGCAGGACTTCCAGAACTTTGGGAGACAGGTAAAACAGGCTGCTAAAGAGTATTACTCATCATATACTCTACGTCTGGCTTTCACTTTGGAGAAATTTCACAGTGTAAGTATTTGGAAGCTGTAAATATCCAGGGCTTGTCTCCTCTAAGGGGGGAGTCCACTGAGATGGGGGGGCACAACATTTACAGGCAAAGCTCTGTAAGCAGGAGTTAGAGAAGTGCATCAATTCATTCTGGTAACAGGAGTACAATGATTCTGGGGCACTTCACATATATAAAATGTGTAAAGAGAGATGGCTCTTGCAGAATCCAAGACACCAAATTCCAGAGCAATACTTTGGAATGAAGAGGGAGAAAGTATAAAGGAGTGGGAAGAAGAGAAAAGAAAAGCATCATCTAAGAGTGGAAGAAAAACTATTACAGAAACACAGCCCATCATGGATAAACACTCTTGTATTATCCTTTGTATTTTCTTTAGCCCTACAGTGGTACCCCAAAAAGGAACGGTGGACAGGCAATACATGGAGCCTCTTGTGCCTTTAATATACAGATACAGATTAAATACAAACAAGCAGTTCAGGTTTGGCTATCACATCATAGCCAACTAACCCCAGGTTCTATTTGCCACATAAAGCCTTGATAACAGCACATTTTCCATAACACCTTAAAGCAGTGTATGGAATGTAAGTAGGGAGGAAGATTTCCACCTTTGGCACTGTATGAGCACTCAGTTTTCAATATGAAATAAGTTACATTACCTTGAGGCATTAATTTTAGGATTAGAATGTATTTAAAGGCATCTCAGTCAAAATGTTTCCTATTCAGTGCGTGTTTGATGAAGAGGGGCTGGATTTTACAACACTGAAATGCAGAACTTTTATCATAAGTATAAATAAGAAGCACATTCTTCTGTTGGACGTATCAAATTTTAGAACTTGCATTAGGTTATCTAAGTATGGTGTGTCTGTTTGCCTTTGTAACTCACAACTCTGCTAGTGTTGTAAGCAATTACTGATGGGCAGATATGATGTCAATAGGGTTATTTTATGAGAGCAACTCAATTATCCAGAAATTATTTTCCAGATTTGAAAGCAGATAACTGCATGGATTTATTCCAATTTCCCCTCAGTCAAGATCAGACAGATGGCACAGCCTAATTATACCTGGACTACTGCACTTTCAACAATTAATCTAAAAGCCATTCCAAATGCAAGAAGCAACAAAATTCAGCCAAAATAGTCATTAAAAATAAAATAAAATAGAAAACTTCAGGGCAGCCAGCTCTGATTCAGCAGTTAACCAATCAATCATTTTGTAGCAGTAGAAATTTGGGGCATCCAATTTTAAGTTATTTTTGTAAGCAGAAAGTTCTAAATCCGTTTTCCAGACATCATTACTAATCCAGATATAAACACAAGTAGTGATCATTACTTGTTACTAATTTGAGTAGGAAAAAAACTAAGAAATAAAATCATTTACTTAATGCAGAAACATGACTGTCTCTTTCACACCACTCTCTATATGAATTCTCATTCCTTTCTCCAGTTGCTTGAAAGCAGGTTCTACAGCAAGTACTAAAACTATTAAAAATATTCCAGTGGCATGCCATGGTATTATATAAATTCATAGGAACGACTTGCATAAAGTAACTGATTCTTGTGATTTTCAAGACATTTTCTTTACTATATTGTAAGAAATGCCAGGTCAAAGAAATCTACTTTTTTTTTTTTTTTAACAGACGTATTTAAGACACGCATGGAAACTGCATAAATAAGCAGTGGCAATTCAATATAACAAACAAAAAATGAACTGATAATGTACAGGAAGTATTTCCGTTACTGGAGCAGCTGTAAGATTTTGAAAAAGGCATTGTCAGGTACACTGAAGAGACAAAACGTTAATCAGGGGCCTGGAAGGAGCCTGTTTGCAGGGTCCCATCCTCTCCACTGAGAGGCAACAGTGAATCCTATCACAGACAACATTGCAAAATCCAGCTGTGTCAAAGCTGCTTTCAACAGAAATGTACTCATTTGACTTTAGGAAACCTACATGTGATCAGGCAAGGACAGGAATTCACACAGTGCATGCCAGCCACTGAACAGAACCTGCATCTGGCAGACATTAACCAAGAGCAGAAAATGTTCTCCCAACTCTGTCTCTGCACACCTTCAAAGGCTGACCTGGCTAAGCAGCTACAAGTGCAGGGGAAGACCCAGCAGCTCCTGGCCTTGAGCAGTGAGACAAACTGGCAACCCAGGAATGTCAGGGGAGCACGCTGGGCAAAGAGCACCCCAAGGACCCCCAGCCAGACCCACCTGCAGCTCCTTGACCACCCTCTTGATGAGGTACGCCCCGAGTTCCACCCCCTGCAGCCCCTGCTGGGTCAAACTGATGGAGTAGAAAATTGCTGTTGTGATTTTCTCTGTATCTTCTGTTTCTAAAGGAGGCACTTCTTTCACTATGGCCTGGGAAAATAAGAATTAAAAAAACCCCAAAGTTAGTAATAGTTATTATCATTATGGGGAGGAGGTCTTTCTTTTTAACTTTTAAATGTTATTAACACTTTCCCCCACTGTTTTATTCATTACCCTCTGTGAGAAACAGTAAGAATCTAATGAAAAAGTAGAAAGAAGAGCTGCTTATCCATTAGTAAGTGCAGGAAATAACTGTAACATGGTTTAACATTTTCAGAAGTAATTGCAACCACTTTGAAGTTTTAATCTCATTTGCTCCATTTTCTTATATATTTCTTATCTTTTCTTATTCTTCTTGCACTTGAGCAGCTCTCCTAAATTTCAACTTACATAATAGTTACATATATAGACTATCTCTGTAATTTTTACAATTCTCTCATCTCTTAAAAAAATGAAGCAAAATCAAGTATCAGCAAATTATAAGGAATTACAGATTTCAGAGGAAGCACACTGCAATTTGAGCATTTTGCTGAGTGCTGAATGTACCAATGAGTGTACCTGGATGTTGTTGGAGATGTCACTGGTTAGTGCCACGTGCAGGACTATCAATGGTTCTCCTGGGATTGCACAGTGGGAAAAAAAGTAGCACCTTCTGTAGGCCCCAACTCGACGCTTCATGTCAACCCAGTTTCTAACAGGATGCACAGCTTCAGAACTGAAAGACAAAAGTCAAATTATTTTATTTTTTTTTTTCATTTTGGCTGCCCACCCTACAACTCCTCACTTTTCCCACTGATGTCAAGGCCAGTACTCTCCAATCATAAAAGGAGAATCAGGCTGTAAGGGAATAATGTCAAATTGATCAGCAAACTGACAAAGTGGATGGTAAAGGCGTATTGCAAACCCACTGTTTAGTGTGTTTGCCAAATTACCCTGAAGATTAATTAAATATTACTAATGACCTTTAATGTGAAAATTTAGCTTGTCTATCCTTTTCTTTGCCTCACCAACATTTAAGTTATGTACTCTCAAACTCTTCAGAGATTCATTTTTCTTCGAGTTTTTTCTATACGACAGTGGCACACAACATGATCTGATTTCAGTCATTTTCAACTTCATCACTACTTTGAATATCTGACAAATTCAGAAATGAATGTTTGTAGAGCACACTGCATAAAGCCCAAGGTGCTCTCTCCCCACATAGTTTACAAGGGATCCTGTGCACCTCACCAGTTCCAGCCAGGAAGGGGAACCTCACCACATTAGAAGTAAAAAATGCTCAAGTGTTGGGCTGCATCAGCTTTGAACGTGCTGCTGGTGCAGGCTCAGGAGAGAAGTGGCCCTTGGAAGCAGCAGCAGCAGCTGTGGCAGGAAGGGCAGTGTTTGTAGGAAAAACAACAGCAGCACCTCTGGGAACGTGGAAAGAGCAACTGAGAAAGATGGAAAACAACACAGCAGTCTACTAAAGGATCAAACTATGGGACAAATGATCCCCTTTACTGTTATTTAATTCAGTTTTTAAACATGTGCTCTGCTCTACAGCGTGTTAAATGAAAACATTCCATAATTATACTTTGCCTATGGTTCAGTAGTGAAAAGCAGAGTCTTGAAAACAGTGGAGCTGTGCAGTCACAAGCCTTTCATCACCTCCTCATAAACTAGTCTTTCCAACCTTTAGCACTTACTCACTAATTTTCTGGAGTACTTCACAAGGGGATTGCCAAGTGACCCGTTCCAAGTTCAGGAATCCTGTGGAGAACCACTCTGACAGCATGTTCTTTAGAACTCCACTCATTTCCTGCAAACAGAGGAAAGCTGGAATTACCTGCTAAGTAAGCAAGGTGGAACACAGCAATGTGAGTAAAGATAAGCTTGAATGACTCCAACTACAACACTAGGAAGTTAAAGGAAACTAATGCATCTGTTTGAGATCAACCAGTACCAGTTCAGCTTTCCTCACACAGGACTGCACCAAGGAAAATGCTCAAACACACTGACGGCAGCACGCTGCAGGCAGGGACGCGGAGGATAAGGCAAAACAGTGCTAATGAAAAGCAGACAACAGGTAGAAATAATTCAGCAGCCTTGACCATAAGGCCACAGTTGCACAGGTGCTCAGATTTAAATACCACAAAAATATCTTTCAACAGGAGACAAACAGAACCCTACAGAAATTTTTACAGGCTTTACAGAATTCTTCTTCTCTAGAGAAATGAAAATTTGTGAGCAAGTCAGAAGCATAAGACCACAGAATTCAAAAATCAAATCAGCTTTGGAACAGTATGAAACAGATTAAACCCAACTGTAGTATCAAATATTTCAGAAATGTTCATAGTAATAGAGATTTTGATATTTCCTACTAATGTCCTGCTGACTGTATTATTAAAGACTTCCTGTCTGAAATGATTTGAATTTAAGAAGAATTTTTGACCTCAGTACAGCGTGAAAATCCCTTAAAGAGAGTCCAGAGCTAATTTTTCTGTCTCACACTTGCCTTGTTCACAGGACACAGTGTGATACCAGCACCATCTTAACTGCCAGCCTGACCAGAAATGTGGGCTAATGAAATGGTTACACAGGACTTTAGAGGCAAATACCAAACACTTCTTTCCATAGAAAAGCTTTTGACAATTATGGTATTTCTTTTTTTTTTTTTTGCCAGTAGACCAATACAAGACCAAGATTACAGATACACTCTAGCTACTGCTTAATTATTGAAGCAAGTGTATTTATAAATCAATTTGACAAAAATGCTCTCTTTTTCATTACCTTTTGCCGGCAGCTTGAACTTTCCACTGATATTTTTCTAAATCACATGGAAAGATGAAGAATATTTTAAAAGCAATCACTGAATGATTTGCTACCTGAAATAATAATGCTGTGAATTTTTCACCAGAGTCATTTTTCAGGAGCTGAAATATGAGTAAGCAAGCAAAATAGAAAACATCTCAAGGGGAAAATGCTGGCACAGAAGAAGTAAAGCATTGCAGGTGAGAGGGTTCTGAACAGTAAAAAAACTCCACTCAGGAAACAGATTTTCAGCAAATTTCACTCTGCATTGCAAGGGCTCATCAGAAATTCAACTCATTTATAAGGAGAGCGGAAAATGAGCGTGCCCTGTGGGGGAAGGAACAACAGGACACAGGAAAACAACACAAGAGAGGACAAAAATTCAAAGAGCATAATGGAAAATAATCAGGCCCAACTTTACTGCAATTTAACTTTTAAAACAATGCATTATATCCCACTGCTGGGTTTTTTTCAAATGGTCATCAGCACTATCCATGAGGCTTGTGATGGTAGTTATTGATTCATATATTTAACAGACAAGAAAATCCACCTCTCTGGGACAGATTATCAAGAAAAATTTCTCTTCCTCCTATATCCTGTAGGAATTTTTGGTGGACTCTATGGAAAAAAGGTTATCTAGCTTTAAAAATGCAGTTTACCACTAAACTTTTGCCATCTGGTTATGAAGAAACTTGTGTTGAGGTATTCATCATCTTTCCCAATCCACACAGGACGTTTACTACATTGTAAGAACCTGTTAATGCCTATCATTTTTCTGCCTTGCCCTGGGTGATGATTCTGCCCTCTAATAACCCACTTAAATATAAACTAAACCTTACATGCAGCATGTTCCTTCTCTTTGCGCAATCCATCATTTGAAGGACTTCCAACGCATTGTTCAGGGTTTATTTTAAGATCTAAGGAATTCTTCCAATAAGGCAGTCACCATTCTTCTCAATTTCTGGTAACTCAGCCTTTTCAACCCAATTTGCCTTACACTGAATCTTGACAGCGCTGATCTGGATACTGCTAAAATAGCTCAGTGACTTCAGTGCCCAGAATCTTTCACAAGTCCAATAATGAGACACATTTTGGAGAGCAGTGCAGCTGGACACGTGTCACAGCACATAAAATCAGAGTAAGTTACACATCCCTGTGCCTTCACCTACTTTAAACATCAATTCAACTTAAGAAGTGATTGATGAGAGACAACTGAGGCCACTATGAAGATGTGTCTTCTTAGGAGTAACTCAAGATGATACCGCACCAGTTTGCAGTGCATCATTTATTTTGTTAATGACTTAGGAACAGTGAAACCAATGGAGAAACAATCAGCAGGTAATTTGCATCTCCTTGGTTTAAAGTCATACTTTAAGAAATTCAGACAACAAGTGATCATATATAACAGTGAATCCTGACTTGTTAACATCTATCCCAACCTTCAGAGCTTTTCTATACCTTTTTTGTCTCTATCCTGCAGCTAGGAAAACCAGCAAAGAACCATTCTGAAACTGTCCACTGCAAGAACCCAAAATATATGTTGTACCTCCTGAGGGTTTGTTGCTCCCTTGGGTGCTCATAGTTATTCTGTCACTTACTTCCAACAGAAGCAAATAGATTTTAAAGGTTGAGCAAGACACTTATTTCAGAAGCAACAGGTAACACCTTTCCCAGACATATAAGCAAGAGCAGGGCAATAGCTCACAGTTGCAGGTCTTGAGCTGCTGTGGAAAACATGAGAATGACCTAAGTGAAACCCCAGACAAAAAAGAAACAGTAGCCAGAGTAAAGTCTTGCAGCCAGTATGGTCACAAACAGACCCAACACAAACCAGTTCTAGGTTAATCTTTCCTGACTAACATACCAACTCTTTATTTTTAAACTCAGTCACATTTGAAAAATAAAACTGATCAAGCCCAAAACTGACTACAAGAACTGAAACACAAAACTAAGCCCAGTCATATGATGAACCCAAACATTTTAAAAATTACATTGAGAAAACACAACAGAACCCCGATGACAGCCTTTTATTGATGCTTTATCTTTGCAGACAATATTTTCCTACTTTCAAATGTCTTTAGTATGTTTCTGTATTATCTGACACATGTACATTCAGCTGTTTTACGTATTTCCATCCTGCTGATTTTGCAAACTCAGTCTGGTTTTACTTAAGATGATCCAGCTGGATGTAGTATCTGACCAATGCTGTTGCTGCTGCCACGGTGAATTAACAGAACTGACATCAAAAACACCTTTTTCTTGTCAAACCTCATTTGGATCTGAATATTGGCAAACAAGTTATGGCCAGTCCATCACATCAACTTGTTTCTCTTCACTGACTTCCAAGAAGTCCTGTCAGCTCCTGCCACTGTCACCTCCTGCAGCATTCATGTCACCTCACTGCACCACGTGCCACTGGGGATGTTCCACTGCACCTTCTGTCTTCGCACTACTGAGCCAAGTCGTGGCAACTCCTTTCTCTTGTTGATATCCCTCATCAACAGCACAACATGGTGCTGTGTCACTTGCGGCCCTGGAACAGACTCAGGAGTGAGGCCACGACCGAGTGAGCTCCTGACACAGCCTGGCAGCCCCGGCACCAGCTGCGGTGTCAGTGTGGCACTGCCCAAGGCAGCCTCTTTCGAAAGCAAGCCCATTGCTTCACCCCACGGGCCACTCCCTTCCTGAGAATCAACACAGGCAGCTCTGCTTGGTGCCACGGCCCGTGGGAAACGGTTCACTCGTGTCCCACCACAGAATCACAGAGGTTGGAAAAGACGTTTGGGATCATCGAGTACACCCTGTGACCCATCCCCACCTTGTCATCCAGCCCAAAGCACTCAGTGCCACCTCCAGTATTTCCTTAAACACCTCCAGGCACGGTGACTCCACCACCTCCCTGGGCAGCCCCTTCCAAAGTTTAATCACTCTTAATGTGAAGAAATCCCGCCTGATGTCCAACCTAAACATCCCACGGCGCAGCTGGAGGCCTTTTCCTCTAGTCCTGGTCCTTGTTCGCTGGGAGCAGAGCCTGACCCTCCCCTGGCTCCCCCCTCCTCTCAGAGAGTTACAGAGAGCAATAAAGTCCCCCGTGAGCCTCTTTTTCTCCAGGCTGAGCCCCGCAAGCCCCTCCTCACAGGACTTGCCCTCCAGATCCTTCCCCAGCCCCCCTGTCCTTCCCCGGACCCACTCCAGCCTCTGAAGGTCCCTCCTGAATTGAGTGGCCCGCGGAGTCCCCAAACCACATCCCTCCGGGCCCCCTTTAGAGCCACCCCACCGCCGCCCTCACCTTGACGTGCGGCCCATCCACCGCCTTGCTCGCCAGCCCCTCCACCAGGTCTCCGCGGAGCTCCACGAGGAAGCGCAGCCCGCCCTCGAGGCGGCCCAGCTGCTGGAAGAGCCCCCGGTACTGCGGGCTCAGGTAGTACCGCAGCCGGTCCTCGGCCTGCAGCAGCGCCCCGGGCTCCCTGCGCTGCTCCCGGGCCTGCAGCACCTTCGCGGCCGCCTCGGCCACCCTGCCGTGCTCCACGCCGAAGTCGCGGGCCAGGCGGGTGAGGAGCTCGGCGCGGGCCGGCCCGGCCTGCAGCTCGCGGTAGAACCGCACGAACTCCGCGCCGCGCAGCTCCGGGGGCGGCGGCGCCTTCTCCCGGGTCTCGTAGGGCGGCAGGGG
>JAWWEU010000020.1:17328004-17346287 GCA_035583155.1 Acropternis orthonyx
TTGCAAATATTGTACTGGTGGCTGGTGAAATCTCTAGAGGAGAGAGGAAAAATAAGTCAAGGCCACAACCTCAATTTACGGCACAGCAAATTAGCAATTGAACACACTCTTCGGAACACACTGATTGTGTGTCTGGGTGTGTACCTGAGTCTGCCCTTGGAATTGAGTGTGGAACCAGGGATGTACAGTGTTCCTGCTCTTCCTTTTTCCAGTGGTTAGAGACTGGGGCTGGTGGCTCTGTGGGGTTTCACACTGCACATACAGGGCAGGATTTGAACTGCAGGTGTGCACAGTCCCATGCTTTAGCTACTCATAATGTATTGCTGCATGTGTATTTAATGAAGTCATGGTGTGTTCAGAGGACTCGGGTGTGTGCCAGGAATTTGCATTGATAACCCAGGGATCTCATTCCTGCACATGGAACATTTACAGCCACCTGGAACCACGGGCTTTGATGTGTGTGGATCAATGTGCTCACACGATCTGGTTATGAGGGACGAGTAGTATAAGGACTAGAGGCTGAACCACTGAAATAATCTTATTTTACATACTAATTGCTGTACTATTTGATGTTTTCTTCAAAGTAGAAGCTTTTATCACCAGTTTAAGTTGAGTTTGGATGGATTAACAAAGATTAGTATAGAAGTTTAAAAAAACATGAAGTGTAATACATAGTATAATACTCATTCAGGACGAAAAAATACTTAGAAGATTAAGTAGCAGAATAGCAATGAATTGTATGATATTTTTATAATTAATAGAATTTTACTGTCTACACTGTCGATGGGATGTTGGAGGAACAGCTCATTCTGTCACCTACATGATGTTCTGGCTGGGATCAGCACAGGGAAATTTAGGATCATTTTTGGGAAGCCACATGTCTCTGGAGTTGCTAAGGGTCTTTGGAAGTGGCATTCAAAGTGTGTAATTATTTGTGTGAAACAAAAGAAGAAGGCTCAGTGTTGTGATTCTTTCTTTCATGGATGTTTTCTTACTGTGTATTGGAAGTGTTTGTTATGTTCTTGTTTTCCTTTCCTTGACTGTGAATTCAGCACTTGCAGCTTGGAGTGCAACTCATTCCATGGTTCCCGTCTTTTCTCACGGATGCTGTAGGAGCAGACAGATTCACTTAATGTTGGCTGGATGGGTCGTCTGTGTCACTGAACACAGGCAATGGAGGCAGGAATGTCTCTTTTTCCAAATGCAGGACTTGCTCTGTATACAAACATCCTGCCTTGTCTACTGTTGTGCTTGCCTTAATGAAGTATTTATTTGAAACCCCTTTCCCCTTTGATTTTCTTATTGCGTCCTAACAAGATGTGACAGGGGGTAGCAGACTGCTAAAGCATGAAGCCCTGCAAATAAAGGAACTGTTCCATCTTACTGAATTTGGGAGGGGGAAAAAAAACCAAAGAGAACTGTTTCATATGCTATTTGATTATTTCCTGGCAGTCACAGGTATTTTGATGACAGTGGTTCAGATTTAGTGGCATTTTAATGTATTAAACATAATTCTCTTGCTGTAGCTCTGTCAGTCACTTTTTTTTAATGAACTGAAGGTTTCTCCTTTTTAATTATTCCGCAGATTAATATATTGAAAATGGGCTCGTTTTTATGCCTCAAATTAAGCCAGTTCTGTTTCAGCTTTTTCTCAATTACTCCTGTAATTAAGATCCATAAACCCATAGCAGAGAATAAAATAAGAAAGTAGAAACAAAAATTAAAAGAGAGGGAGAGCATCTATTTGGCTTGCCTAATCATATATTGCTTAAAACTCTTTCTGAAACAGCCACTACAAGGGAAATGATGAAGGAACTTGACAGCCTATATGTAGTTGTGAAAAGAACATAAAGTTTTCAGAGAGTATCCCATCAGGGATCCCAGTTGTAAACAGTCTGAATGTACCCACTTAATTATGTGAAAACCTGGCATGGTGCTCTGGGGAAGAATTAAAAACTGCTAAACCTGCCTCCCACGCTGAAGAGGAATATTTAATCAAGTCAAAGGCTTCAGTGCACCCTATAGCAAGCCAAGTTAAACCTAGGCTGTTAAATATTTTATTAGTGTTGCTGTTCAATCTGGCCATATATCAGCCCATGGTAACAACAACAGGAGGGTTTCCTTCCCTTTCAGAGTGTAGGACTCTGCTGGGTAATTTTCCTTGACACTTAGGATGGTTACTATGGAAAGTGGCCTCAAGGAGAGCTGTGCTTGAGATATGAAGTGGCCCTGGCTGAAATGTGTGAAGATGGTCTGGATGCTGTGCAGGAAAGAAATTTGTAAATGTGTACCATTTTTTACTCTTTTTACACTGCTAGGCACCATTAACTGCATTAATATAAAAAAATGAAGGCACTGTAGTAACTCACTGACACACAGACTATTTTTGCTCAAGCCCAGGGACACATCTAAAGGCAAAACAAAAAGAGAAAAACATATTCTTAGCTTCAAAGCAAGCTCATATAATTGAAAATATAGGTTTCCTTCCATGATACTTGTGAAACCAGTTGTATTAATTTATTATTTTTTTTTTAAACCACTTTAACACTCTTTCAGCAAAGTTGGACACAATGTAAGTTTGTGGTTGCAGTTCAGGTCAGCACCCGCCTTTATTGGCTGTAAATTATTTGTTAGATTTTCAGTGGTTTATGATGCCTGCACTGGAGGGCCACCATAAAAACGGTTATGCACACAGTATGTCAGAAATACATTTTTCATACTTTTGAGCTCCTTTAGGACATTGCTTAGGGTTTACTGCATGACTGTGTACCATAAAGTTAAATGATGGTTCTCTTCTTGAAATGTTTATCTCAAACTGCACTTAAGTTTGGGTTGAAATATTTCCAGACACTAATGATCATTACAGAGTGTCATTGTCTTCAGCAGCTCGCTACAGATAAGCTCTAAATTGAAAATTAATAGCTCTTTTGTAACCATAGAGCTTTGTTTAAGCAGCTTACAAGAGGCCACGTGTGCTGATGGGATAAATAGATTTGTAGTGACTTTCACAGCTTTCCTGCCATTGACCCCAAGTGAACAGCAGTGCCTTAGAAAAGCCAGTTCATTGAAGTACAGTTGAACTCCAGGTAACTGAAAGCAAAGCACACCCAAATCCCAGCCCAGCATTGCACTCACTGAGTCCTGTTCCCACGTGAGCCCCACACCAGGCTGGGCCAAGAAAGAGCACAGAGCATGTTCTTGTGTGCACAGCCACTGAATTTACCAAAGCAGGGCTCAGTTTGCTTTCTGAAGAAGTAAGTCAGTAATGCTTAACTTCCTCTCATTTGATGCCTTTCGAAATCCCCTTTTTCTTTCAAGGCTCTGCAATAATGGAGCCTGCAGTGTTGCTCCTTTATACGTTTGTAAACTTTTTGAACTTAAAATGGCCTCGTTTGTTATGTTGTGCAGAATAAGAGCAAACACAGAGGAGGGAAAAAAGACTAATTACCTCATCTTGAAAATTATGAATACCACACTAAATATGCTTCTGCCTTTTCTCCTTTGAGGGACGAATTGTTCCAGTTGTTGTTGTCCCTGAGGCATGTCCACATGAAAAGTGCAGCTGAGTTTCCTGACTGCAAAAAACATGGAATTTGCAGTCCAAGGGATAGCTAAACATGGAGCTGATATATCTCCCAGCCCCCAAAACTTTAAACATTAGCACCTCAGTTGTGTAATTATTGGCCCTCCTGTAACATTATATTTCTTAATAGCATAATTTTAAAATTCATTGTACTTCTCACCTTCTTTATGTTGTTATTAAAACAATAAATAGAAATAGAAAATAATTTTTATTTAAAGAGAAGGAAAAGCAGGATCACTTGACATGACTAGGACATAAAGCAATTACACAAGGACTCCTATGAGCAGATGTGAGAGGATAATAACACTTGAGAGGGAGGGAGGGAGGGCTTCTGAGGTCACTGAAGTTGTAACTCAGCTCAGCAGCAGCCAGGAGAGCAATCCCGATGCTCTGTTCCCTTGGGACACTGTTGCTTGAGACTTCAAAACACTTTCAAGCAGTATCTGAATCTGCACAAGATTTCAGTGCTATGTTCAATTTCTCCCAAGGACTTGTACAGAAAAGATCACATTAAAGAACTTTTAAGTAAAAGATATACTGATTTAGGGACTGAGATCTTGCTAACTCGTCTGGAAACGTCACTGTGTTAATTTTAAGACCTTTTGATGCTCTTGTCATGAAACCTGATTGTTGGAATTCTTCATGTTACAGATGTTTCCTTTCATGTCATTAAATAAATTATCACAGATGGACCCCTGAGTGTGTCTTTAGTGTCCTCCATGAATATATTGTCTGTGTGTTACAAGAATAGATATTAAAATGGGGTCATACAATGGGAAGGAAGTCTTGCTAAGAGAGTATTTTTAATGAAAGGACAGTTCCTTGATTACTGGAATTGGAATCTCCAGTATATGACCAGTCCTGCATGCTGGGCTGTGAGAAAAGATACTATTTCAAGCTCCATAGTCCATGTGCTTGGGGAATTTGGGGGTGGTTTTCAGGGACACATTGCAACTGTTTCCTTAGTTAGAAACAAACCATAACTAGGTCCAAAGATTATTACCTTAAAGTCATGAAAAGCTGTATTTTCCTGCAAACATCCTTGTGGGCACGGACATTATTCCCCTTGGATAAGTACCTGAGGGATAAGCCCTGTAAGCCTTTGAAGAGTTTTCCTGTGTCCATGCAAATGACTGATGTTTAGTAATTTCAGTGCTGTAGGTCATTGTGATTCTCGTGTGCTCATTTATGCAGAGGAAATAAGTTCCTGATAAGCAGGTTTTTTAAAAGTAAACACGGTGTTGGCTGAACTGGGAGTTTCCTGCAAAAGTGTCAATTTGATCTATGAATCTTCACTGTAATGAGAGCAGAGAATAAAGCCAAGACAAGAAAGAAACTAATGAAAACAAAATCCAGCTGTAATAAGAGACCAGTAGGAAGAACAGGCTTTAGATAATTCTGGCTTCAAAAAGCTGACAGTTTAATTAAAATTCTTATTGGGAACACTAGGTAATATAGCTTTGCATTTAATAGGAATATTTTACAAAACAAGTGTGTGACTGCATTTCTAAATATAAATTAATTGGTTGCTGGCTTGGAAAAATGACTGAGATGAGGAGGTGTTTGTGCCATCAGCCCGCACCATTTGGTGTCTTGCCATGCTACAGGTGCTGTGAGATGGTAGTCTCATTTTGCATGGCCAGTTTTGCAAAATTGAGCTATTTCAATGTTTTGTTACTTCTATTAAAGTCAAGAGCCTTATGTTGTGAAAGGAAGAAAAAAAATTAAGAAAAAGGAAGGTAATTAGTGGTTTTTTTACTCCTGTTGACACAAATCAAAGACGTGCATAATGTCCTAAATGCCTTTGATAAAACTAGGCTGAGTTTCAGGTAGGATTCATTTGGAATGTCAAATGAAAGCCTTTTTGAAAAAAAAATATTGATATTTTCCCTTCAAACCTCACAGACAGTAATTTCTAGTCTTATCTTTGCAAAGTTCATGCAAAGCCTGGTGTATGTCTTGCTTATCTCTTGCATGTTGTAGTGCTTCCGAATGCTGCCTGACAATCATTTCTTTTACACCACCATGAGTGGGGAAGAATTAATCCAGCTTTACAGCCAGGCTGAAAGAACAGAGGCTGAGCCATTTGCTCAAGGTCATTCAGAAGATTATTGGCAGAACTAGGATTAAAACTTACTTTTCAAATCCTAAAAGATGAGAATTTTCAACAGGGCCTGGGAGTGTGTCAGGGCGTCTCATGAAGTTTAGCAAATTGAAACTCTTTCTTGTAAGCTTGCTTTGTCCACAGTAAACCACGTGGGCATACAAGAAAAGGAACCTAATTTGTCTTCTCTCTTGGCTTTCCTCTTTAATTTGTGGTGCTTAAAATCAACTGTTAAGACCAAATTCTTCAAACCTTCCTTTCTTGTGCCTCTGGTAGGTAGATACCCTTGGAATTCTTGTTTGCACAAGTGGGGAGTGCAAAATTTGAGTCTGGCTCAAATGACATAGTTAATGTGTGCTGTATTTTTAACCTTCATATAAATTGCTGCTGTAAGAAGATTAAAGTCAATGTGGACACTTGAGGGGTTTAAGAAATGTCTGTTTTGTTAATTTTAGTTGGCTCTCCATCAAATAAATACAGTTTGATTCAGCTCATGAACAAAATCTGAGTCGTCCTAAAAAAATCCAAGCCCCTGCAAGGGATTCATATCACCAGTAAGATAATTGTTGTACTGCAGGGGTTAAATACCAGTGATGCTCTGGGTGGTTTCACAGTGTGTTGGTTTCTATTTATACTCTGAAGCATGTTAGAGGATCAGGAAGCTGAAGGAGGGGAGAGCCTTGATTGGCACTTGTTACTGCTGCTTTACCCGTGTTTGCTGTGCAGGAACAAAACAGGCTACTGGCTGGTTCAGAGTTCAGGCAAAACTCCTGATGAAAAAGAAAAAGAAAAGGTAAAAAGTGGAGAGATGGTTGTTATACAGTTGGTTGTGCCAAATGTCTATAGAACAGTTTTATCTGTGAAAGCACTGACAAAACAACACTACTTGGGCTGTTTTGTTTTAAAATGTGATTGCACTTATTTCATGTTGAAACCACATTTAAGGTTCCAACTTCAATGTCTTTTGTAATGAATACTCCTTGAACAAACCTTTAGAACAGATTTCTGTATAAATTCATTAAAAGCTTCAAACCAGACTCCTTTTCACCCTCCAGTGTTTATTCCAGTGAACTTCTTCATGATGCATTCTTGCCCGTTCTTGCAAGAAGAGCCCTGGAGCACAATTCCTTCATCATGACTCTTAGAGTTCCACCTTTGGTATGTTGTGTTACCAGGGGACTTTCCAGGTTATTTTCCTGCTGTGCCATGCCACAGAATTTCCCTTCTTAGGTAAACTAGAGGCAACATAAATAGTTGTATCACCCAGAAATCAAACTACCCGTTGCCAACTCTTATTGTTCAGGAACATCAGCACTGTCAACTCTTGGCCAACATGTGGCTGTTTCCAGCAGTGCCGTCCAACCTGGCCTTGGACACCTCCAGGGATGGGGAGTCCACAACCTCTCTAGGCTTATATATTTTCTTAAAAGCCTTCTTTTCCCCATCTTTCTAAGGGAAACACAGCCTCTCTGTCCTTGGAAGTCCAGGACATACATTTGCAGCTTTTGCAGAGTTCTTCCAAAATGTGGTGGAGAACTTTACAAAAGAGAAAAGAAGAAAAGGTGAAAAATAAAATCACTAAAAAGAAAAAAACATTCTTAAATCAGGGACCTGTCAATAGCATCAAGGAAACGGAATTTAACAGCTAATTTACTGGTGACAGAAATATAATCCATATAATTTATGCATCTAATATAATCTGTCATTTGTGTTTAAGGAGGAGAGCAAGGCAGCATCTAATAAAACGTAGAAGAAAAATGAATTTGTAAGGTGAGTGACAGAAATGTTCATTACCTCAGTTCTTTCCTGTGGTGTTCCTCTCTTTTTCAGGCAAGAATCTTAAGAGTTTGATCCTTATGAAGTACAGAATTATTACTTTAAAGAACATCTCCCACCCCCACCCCCCTTCTTGTCAAAGCTTAAAATTGTTCCGGTTCAAAACGAATCAAAGAAGAAACAGAAGATTCTGAATTCATCCCTGTCCAAAGAGAGCAAAAAGAAAAGAGGCCAAGGGCTGTTTCAGAGATGAAAGACCTGTGGAAGTTCATTTGGAATCAGCGTCTCTCTTTCCAGGTCATGTTCAGACAGGTGAGTAAAGGGGGTTTGGGTGTTCTGCAGTCTGCACTGGGTGAGAGGAAATCCAAATGCCATGAAAGAACTGTGACTGTGTGCTAATATAACAGTATCCCAAAATGAATTCATATTAGAGTTGTGTCTGGAAACGCAAAACAGGGGTGAAGAAACTGTGGGATATTGCAAGATACTTGAGGCAAAACCTAAGAGAGATTCTGGACTTAAGTTCCTAATGTATGTTACTGTTGCTCTTGGACATGGCATGTGGTGATTAGTGAGGCCAAAGTCCTAAAGAAGCTGTAGAAGCACAAAGTGTGGTAGACTTTTCACCCCAATCCCAGGTGCTAATGAAGACATTGGCTTTTCAGAGCATTGCCTGTGGCCAGGAAGTGAGAGGCCTGTGAAAACTCTGACTAACCCGATTTCTGTTGCACTGTAATTTGGGATTTCTGCTCTCTCAGCCTTACAAAGCTGGTTTCTGTAGTTACAGAAGAATTCTGACACTGTTAATGTCACGTCTGAGGGAAGACATGACTCCTCCAGTTAAGTGCATCTTAATAACAAGGTAAAATAAAAAGCTTCTCTGCACAGTTGCATGAAAGAAACTTTCTGAAAAATGTAAATGGAGTGTAAAATCCTTCTTGCTGTGACAGGCATTAGTTCCTGTAAAAACATTTACTATTTCTTCCATGTTGGCATTTGGGAGTTCAGAGATACTGTAGTACACTGCATACAAGGTGATATCTTGTGATGTGATAAACACATTTATCCACAGGCAGTTTTCGATTAGATTAAGGGAAACTGTTGATTTGAAAACAGAAAAATGTTGTGTTTGCAGAACAGACAATGGATCAAACAACCCCTGGCTTTTTGTTTATTTATGTTGTAATCGTATGATGTTATTATTATTCCTTTAAAGCAAAAGGCAGCTCCCTTGCTAATTGTATCCAAGGTATTTATCAATATATAATGAAGACAGCTACTCCTATAGAAGCAGCAAAACTCAGAACTTTCATAGCAGTTTTTCAAACTAATATTTCTGGTTAAGGACTTTTTAAAAATTTAAAATGCGTCAAACACTTTAAGCTCAAATAAGCAGATCCAACTTTAATCACTTGTATTTGAAATACAAGGATGAAGGAGACACTGAGTTTCAGCAAAATTATGGATGGATGTGTTCCTTCGTGCAGTTTTATTCCAGATGTTACTTTGGGGAAAGAACTTACTGCACTAGATTTGCACAATGCCTGGTTTTCTACCCCCTGTAATCTGGTTTTATGTAGAGGCTTTTAATACATATTTGGCTAAAGGTGTCACCTTTGGACTGGTTTCATACCCATCTCATTGGCTATATGTTATTATTAAATGGTCCTTTATTTATCAGCACGGGTTTTAGGGAGGTCATTCAGTTACAAAAGCAAGTAATTGCTGCTTTGGGGCTGGGAATCCAAATAGGATTGAGAGCTAAAAAAAGAGCTAAAAGGTGACATTACAGAGCAGTTGTCACTACTTTAAACCTTTCCAAGAACAGTTTCTTACAAGAAAAGAGTTCTTCCAAAAATGTAAACTTTCCACAAGTCCACACCAACTTCAGTGAAATGTAGTTGAGAAAGAGAAGTCAAAATGAGTCATTTCAAGAAATGTCAAAACATTTCTGAAGTAGAACTTCTAGGGGTGTTTTAAAGTGTTTTCATTTTCATTCTATGTATTTAAAAATGTGATACTGAAGTCAAATGTTTCTCTTGACTCAAAATGTCTAACATGATTTATAGAGAACTCTAAGTGGCAAATTTAGAGGAGAATTGGAATGAAAATTGGTTTCTCAATGGAAGTTTTTGTTGCCTTTGACCAGGGCTAAAAACCAGAACATCTTACACTCCCATACAGGCTCCTCAGGTGTTTGTGCTTTTTGGGGGTAAAATTCGTTTCTTGGATATATTAAAAAATATATATAAAAAAGGGGAAAGCATTAAAAAAAAAGTCAAGCAGAAACAATCAAGTGACATATTTCAAAACAGAAGGTTGAAAGGCTAAAGCAAGGCTTGCAGGACAACTGGAGTGAGGCTGGAGAGAAAAAATGCAAAGGGCGCCTGGAACAATGACAGGAGATAAAGAACACTCAGCAAAGCCTTCTGACACCAGTGTCACAAAGTCACTGCTTGTTCTGTCTTCAGTCTTTTATCTCCATTTTGGAGCCTTTCTCTCTTCTGAACCTCAAGTCTGAACGTTTTATTGTGGTGTTTAATATCATGTAGTTAAGTACTTCATCACTGAACCCAAAACTAATGCAGAACTATATATTTTGATTTTAAAAGTCTCTGCAAAATGTCTTGTTCTTGACCTCTTAAAAAGGATGAGCTCATATCTTGCCGAGTCATCAGGTTAAACCTTTAAACACGGATTGCCAGGTTTGTCACAATCATTGCCAGTGATCATTTAGTACATCTGGAGTGAATTAAGTGCATGCAACAATAAGATATTAAATGTTGTGAAGGAAAGCCAGGCAGGGTGAAGTCAGAATTCCCCTGTGCCTTTTCCAGGTGTGACTGCCAAAGCTTCTCTGCCTGTCCTTGTGATCCTGGGCATTAATGCTGAGCTCGAGGTAACTTGCACTCTCCGAGGAAGAGACAATTCCTGGAGTTCTCAGGGCAGGTAGGAATACTTTACCTGTTGGGAAAACACAACTGCATTGAGGTCAGTGGCTTATTTGGAATGGAAACCTCCTGTCAGCAGGAAAACCTTTCTTCCTAACAAAATAGAAAGAGGAGAGAAACAGTTTTGAACTTCTGCTCAGCTTGATAAGGAGTTTGTATTTCCTACTTAATCTGTCTAAAAGTCAGCTTATTCCTGACCTGCTTCTTGAGGAGATAGAGGAGCAGTTCCCAAGGGCAGACATCCTGCAGTTGCACTGCCTGAATACTCTGCTCCTCCAAATCTCCTTCCTCCCCGAAGCAGCAACTCCTTAAGATTAGTGGTAAAACTGCTCCTGATCTGTCAGGAGGCCTTTTACGGCTCTTGAGCAGCTCCAAGAGCCCCGGGGGTTGGAGTTGGGTGCAAGAACCGCAGTGCAATTGCAGCTCCTGGGTCTGCATCCCGAAATCCCGGGGTGTGAGTTGAGGAACTCGGATTTTCAGCACTGTCCGTGAGCTTTTTAACTTCAGCAACGGCAGAGGCCCAGGCTCTGTTGTTTGGGGAAGGTTTTTATATCTCAGTGCAGGGAGCAGGTGGGTCATTCCTAACTTTGATTTGTTTTACTTTGCAGCAAGTTAAGGCCCTTTCCCTCTTTTACACACCAAACACTTCATGTCTCAGAATTCAGTAATAAAGCAGTATCTTTAAATTTGTCTTAATGTATCAAGGCTGCAAAGAGAATGAAGCAGCAAAGATTCCACTTTTTTATAGATCTTGGGGTTTCTTCACTGTTACTTTGTAAAACAAAGCTACATTTATTGCCTTTTAGAGCAATACATTTTATGGGATTTATGTGATAAATGACTTTGGGCAGCACAATACATTTTCCTTTCCTGAGGTTTTCTTATGTGTGTTTGTATGTGTGTGCTTAAAGGGAGAGTGGAATTATCTAGCACAGTAAAAAAGGAAGCTGAGGGATGAGTAGGGAATAGTTCTGTCTCGAAATTAAAGTGAAAGAGCAACAAAAGAAATGGTAAGTACATATTAGAATTTACATTCTGGATGAACAGTAAAGCACCCAAATGAGGAAAATCTGCTCTCAGATTCCTCAGCTCTCTAGGTAAACATATGCAAACTGCCATTTGAAAGATTCACTTGTCTTTCGGTGACAGTATAATCTCTTCTTTAATTGCCAATCACAGTTACACTTAACAAACCTGCCTGAGTAGGCTTACCTCTGCAAATTTATCACTGTGATAAAAGCTATCAAAACAACAGAAACAGTTGTATTTAGTACTTCATATCTAGATATTTCTACAGATTTAATTGCTTTGTCTAACTGAAAGTAGCAGTTTTATGCTTTTTTTTTCTTCCCCCAAACAGTTCCAAATGTCCCCGTAACAGTAGAATTCTACCACTTTGCTTTGTAAGCAGAATCAAAACATGGTAACACAGAACCCTGAAAGTTTCATAACAAAGTGAGAAGCCTTGTTCTTCTGATGCTCCTCTCTCCACATATTTATAATTCTTGCAAGGAAACGTAAGGAGAATATTCCAATGCACTTTGCCTACATCATGTGCATTAATATTTTCTGTCTAGGAAAACATAATCAGAAGCATCAAAACCCCAGACCAGACTGACCTTAGAACTGAAGAATACCAGAATTATTAGAGAGATAGATTATAATGTTTGTATGGGTTTGTGGGTGTCACTTTTCAGATCTGCCTGTAACTGACAACAAGAACTAAAGGCTTTAATACACACTAGAGAATACTGAATTTTTATTTATTAAGGGAGGAAGGTTCAAAAGTAATCTTGACTCAAATTAAAGTTGATGTTCTTTATACGACGGGTGAATGGAACTGGTGCACTGAAATCCAAATTTTGTATTGATCCAAATGAATAATAAAAAGTAATTTATTACTTGTTTATAAAGGATGTATATGTGGCTGTCATTTTTATTTCTTCTCCCAGGTAACAAGTGACTGGACGAGAGGAAATGGTCTCAGGGAAGGCTTAGTTCAAACATTAGAGAAAAATTTGTCTCAGAAGGAGTTGCCAAGCTTTGGAACCCGGCAGTGGTGGAGCCACCACCCTGGAAGTGTGCAAAAAATGTGTGGATGTGACGCTTGGGGACATGGGTTAATGATGAACATGGTGCTGATGCTGGTTGATGGTTGGGCTTGATGATCTTAAAGGTCTTTAACAATTCTGTGATTTTATGATTGTTACTGGTTTTCACATTCTTGTAAATAGTCTCCTGTCAGTAGCAGATCCTGTTGGACAGCACTGAAGAATCCCGTATTTGTGCACCTTAAAAATATTCTGCTACCTTTGAACTAATTCTACAGTTTGGATTAGAGATTTCTTGATTCCACTGTCCTGATTAAGTTTCCAAATAAATGGTTCACTTCCTATATCGCCTCTCAATTGGTAAGTCAAGGCTGAAAAGGCAATAACAATCAGAAAATTGCAGGGTAGCTTTAATGGCTAATGTATAGGAACGAATTTTTTGTGACTCTCATAAAAATCAAAAGATTGAGCCAAATGAATTCTTTTACTTCTGAATTTGCAGTTGCAAGTTCAGTGCTTAGTGCAGAGAGGGAGATGATAGTCTTTTACATGTAATGGTGTTTCATTAGCTTCCCTATTTATTCAAATTATGCTTTTACTGTTATAGAACTCTTATGTTTATATTTACATTTTATGGTCTTATGTTTACTTAAGAGAATAACTTGAAAACATTCCACAGATGTAGCAGCACTGAAAACCTGCCACAATCCAGTGAGAAAGTGCTTAGTTAGGAAATGTCATTTAATCAAAACCATTCAGACTGTTAGGGGGGGTGGAAAGAAACCACTTTCATGGTAATTGCATCGAATAAAGGATATGCTGCTGTTTCTTGACTGGCATGTGGTTGGAGAGTCAGTGCTCATGCTTTTGGTGGTTCAGTGTCTGCAAAAGGCTCAGGCCACTGAATGAATATTTTAGGTAATTTAAAACCTGCTCCTGTGACAGCAGAAAATGGGCTTGGTGAAACATGCCACGCAGTGCCCAGAGAAGTCCTTTGTTGGTGTTGTCATCAGTAGGCTTCAGGATGGAGGAAAAAAGTAAATAATGTGCAATCCATCTGTAGAATAACAGCAAATACCAAACAGTGGAACATGTGACAGAGGAAATCCTGGTCTCCTAATATTAAACTACTCAGTCACTTACCAGCATTTGCACATAAAATATCTAAAGATGTATTTTTTGCCCTGGGAAGTCTGTTACTTCCCACTTGAGAAAGCGGAATGTGTTCCAGCACTAAGCATGACTGCTGCTGTGCCTTTTGCTGGGAACATTCTTGTCCAGCCTTCAAAGACTTGCATGTGCTTTTCCAGGCATTTAAAAAGAACTGTTGAATCATGGAATGCTTTGGGTTGGAAGGGAACTTTGAAGGTCATGTAGAGCGACCCCAAAGCTTCCTCTGCCTTCGTGTGCAGAGCTGGAACTGACTGCTGGGGCTGATGGAAGTGTTGAGGACGCTGAGGTCACCATGTCAGGGTTACTCAAGTTAAAACCTGCTGGGTTGAAGCCACACTGCAAAGCCTTAATGCATAAACACAAGGTTGATCATTGTTTTGCCATCCCAAGGAAGTCTGTGCATTGCTGGATTTCAGGCCAGTGACTGGGATACAAATCAGAAGCTTGAACGCCTGCACTTGGACTCTCTGTGCTTGAGTTACTGGGTCAAGCTCTGCAAATGTTTTCTTTCCAGGACACCCAGATCTCCATTTTTTTTCACTAGCAGAGCTTCTGGTGCTCTGAACCCGTCTGCATGAGGGGTTGGGCAGATTTTAATCCTGAGTTATGCAGAAGGGAAGTGAATCTTTGGAACCTTACTACCTGGCTTTAGAATTATGTTTCCAATTTGTGGGAGCAATGTGTCCATGGTCACTTTGGCTCAAACTGCTGTAATTCCATAAATTGACTCCTTGGCTCTGTTCCTGCTGCTCAAAGGTGCTTCTCTTCAATCAGGGAGAGGGTTAAAGCAATGTATTCTGTATAAAGACTTTAAGGGTTTTACCTGTTCTAGAGCAAGATGAGTAAAGATCATGATTCATAATAAAATAATTATGAATTTAATCATTTATCTTGCAAGTCTTCTATGTTCTCATCCTTAGGAAGGGGGAACTTCAGAAGCATTAATTGATATTTCTAATTAATTGACAATACTTGTAGATAAATTCTTGTAGTATGAATTTTGGCCAAACTACCAGTTTTCTTGTGTGATTTGTAACTGAGGTCAAAAGTTCTTCATTTTAAGTTTTGGGTTACTGAGTCTTTTTAAAGAAAACTGAAAGTTAAAAAGCTCGTTTTTAAAATGTGTTTAAATTAAATATCATTCTTGCAGCTTCAGGGTTCATAAGTGTTTCCAGACAAACCGGTATCTATTAGAAAATATTTAAACAGACACTACAACTGTAAGTATAGAAAGAATTAATTTGCAACATTTTATCATAAGGGCATTTGCAAATTGCTTCCTACATTACTCAGCTATTTGTAGTTATTTGTTCTCTTTCCACTGGAGCAGACTAAAATTCTTCTTTCCAGCTTCTTGCTGCTGTTATCTCTTGAAATGAATTGTGTTCCCCACACAGCACCCACGATCGATGCAAATATGCTTTGATTTTTTCACAAAGCAATTACCCCGAAATACCAGAGTTCATTGCCAGGTTAGTGCATCTTGTGCTGCTGATTTAAAACTGGAGGCCTCATTTGTAAACAATTTCTTTTTGCATTACCATTTAGGAGTTGAGTGATGTGATGCCTCACTATCAGTTTATTTCCAAACACAGGGAAATGGTTGACTCCATCACCTGAACATAAGAATCCCTTTTCCCAATTTTTCATGAATACAGCACATCTTCTTTTGATGTGACTTGGGTTGTGAGGTCTCTTAAAAAGAGTGGAAAGGTTTACCACTTATTGGTGAATTTAATTGACATTTAGAAATCCTGGGAAGGATATTATAAAAAATCAAATAGCACTGAGGTTTATTTTAGGTTAAACTCTATAAAGTCACTGCAAGAGGTGATTTTGGGAAGAGTTATAGATTCAACTGTAATATTGCTAATGTGTATTTGAGACGTAGAATCATAGAACCATTAAGGTTGGAAAAGACCTCCAAGATCATCCAGTCCAACCTCCTTTTGGAGGTACAGTTTTAAACAAATAAACAAAAAAACCAAAATAAGGAATTTGGCACAATGAAAACAACGTCTTGCTCCCCAGCCTACGTGGTCTTCCACCAAGGGTAAAAATATCTGTGTCCAAGTACAAGTGGCTGTTATTTTCTGCTTTTCCAAATAAACTTCTGAGATAGTTTAAAAACAAATTTACACCCAGTCAGTGTTTTGGGAGATAAACTGCAACTCACTGAACTCCAGGCACTTCAGGGGCACCATTCAATGCATAGGAAGGGGAATAAGAAAACTGTTTTCTCATCTCAGTGGAGGATCTTGGATTTTTTTGAAGTGAAAAGTTGCCCATTTCCCAAGTGAGGATTTATTGCTATCAGCCTCCAACTTTGCTGAGACACAAGAAGCTACTTTGAAGGCTGTTCTTCATCAGAGATTTCCTACTCACATATTTCCATTAGTTTCATAATGTTTCTTCTCCCTATCTGTGCCATTTGCAATTAATGTCTGGGCTGATCCTGAGATGAATTAACTACTTTAAAGTCTTACACTGTAGATAACATTCCACCCATACTTTTTTTGTGTTTATTTGGTTTTGATTTTTTCCCTGGAGCAAGTTAGTATTGAGTACGTATTCAATCCCAAGTTATTTTCACAGACAAGAACTAAAGTAGAGGCTTTCCTCTCTGATATCCTTTATTTATTGTTTCAGAGTTGTAAAGGGACTGGTTCTGCCACTTTTTTGGAATGAAATACAGGTTATTGCACTAAATCAATGCCAAACCTGATAGACAGGTGGTGGATGAGTGCCTGGAAACTCAATACACACAGGTTTTGACTTAGCAATTTTTTGACTTTTCACCTCAGAATTATGATGAAGACAAAGGAATGTTTATAATCCTGGATCAGTTGCATATCCACCACATTTTAAAGCTGTTTACCTACAGCAAGTTTCCTGCCTCTTATGACCACAGCTAAAAAGCACAGTTGTTAAACGCTTTGTTCCCGATTGTGTTTGGCCAGGTTGTATTTATCCGAAAAAACTTCGAAATGTGACATACTAGATCATTGCTACAGACTCGTTGGGGCTGGGAAGTGGCCATTTACTCACTTTTATTTACCCCTAAACTTGTCTGCTGGGTGTTGCAGGCCTGGCAGTGCACGCAGCTGAAGTTCTACTGCCCAGAGAAGGAGTAAACTTTAATATTTACCCTTGACTCTTCCACTGCAAGTGACTCCTCCACTTCTGAGGAAAGAGTTTCCCTCCTTGATTTAACTCGAGCTGCACTTGAGAGACCTTTTCTGAGGGATGTATCTCCCAGGATATTGATGTCACTTAGATTCTGATGAAAGCTTTTCCTGTGATTCACATTTCTACGGAAACTTGTAATTGAGGTTTGGTCCCAAAGGCTTTAGCATTCCTAATGCTTGACACTGAAAGCAGTTTAGCTTTCTCCTTCCTTTCAGAAATGCCATTTCCTTCATATATACAACATTTTCCCCCCTTCTCCCTTCCAAATCTGGGGACCTTGTTGAGAGGAGGTTTAGTTATAAGGATCCAAAGACCAGTGTGACTTCCTTCAATGATGGAAGAAACAGGAGACATAACTGACCTAGAAAATCTGAGCCTAATAATTTTGTGGTGGCATCCCCAGGGAAAAGGAAGCTCTAACAAGATCCTGGCCTAAGAGAGCTCCCAGTGAGCAATTCTAAACTAGATTTCTTTCTTAATCTGTGGGGTTTTTCCTGTCCATCTGTAAAACTTCAACTTTCAGATGGGAGCAGTTTCTTTCGTTCCACCTCCTCTCAAACACGATCACATTTTCCATCTGCCCAGAACTCAGCATCATGGCAGTGCCTTATTTCTGCTAACAATAATTTTTGAACGTCCTAAAGCACCACTTTACACTTATTGCCTCAAGGAATGGGAAAACCTTTCAAATTACTCAGTCTCCCTGGAATGTCGAGTTTTATTGTATCCATATTCCATGTCTGACACTGAGGAGCATCATGTGCCATACAGATGTTCAGAGCCTCACACTGCAACAACCATCAGATTTTTTGTTTGGCTGCATAGTACTAATCTGCCAATTTAAATCTGCTTTTTTTGGGCACATTTTGCATCTGTGTTCCTGCACACAGGGAAAAATGAGGACATTAAACCCCACTCTGTAGCTGTAAACCTTCTTCTTGAGTCTGCCTTTTCTTCTCCTTCAAAGGCCTCAAATCACATTTTAGTTTAACCGTTCTGTGCAAAGGGGATGCGTGTAAATAAATCTATGGTTATTTGGGTTTTTATCAAGTAAAAGAAAGCTGAAGGTTCTGAAGCTGGTCATATAAATGAACGTAACTTCCAAACTCAATTCCATAGTTTTTCCTAGTAGATTATCACTTGAAATGTCAGGTTATAGCTAGTATTCTACAGGGTTGGCACGTATGGCTGAATCTCGTAGCTGGTTACAAACCCACATCAGCAGTCCACATCCACAACAGCTCAGGCAGAAGGGCCAGTCCAGCTTAAGGATCCTGTAGGATGATCCTGAATGAGTCCAGGGTAAGAACACTGTCCCCCCAGCACTGCCATTGCCCCTCAGCACTGTCACTGCCCCCTCAGCACTGTCACTGCCCCCTCAGCACTGTCACTGCCCCCTCAGCACTGTCACTGCCGCTCAGCACTGCCATTGCCCCCCCAGCACTGTCACTGCCCC
>JAWWEU010000020.1:17346387-17375640 GCA_035583155.1 Acropternis orthonyx
CCCCCCAGCACTGTCACTGCCCCCCCAGCACTCCCACCGTCTCCCCCTGCTTTGGGAAGTCAGACCCACGGGTTGTTTCCAGGCAGCTCCGCTCCCAAGCCCGGGCACAGTCAGGCAGAGGGAACCGTGCCTGCACTGCTGAGCCAGGAGCAATCTTCCCTGAAGAAAACTCTCCCTGCTAATAGGATGGCCTGTGTCTGGAGTATTTTTCTTTCCTGTTTTTGTGATTATAAAGTTCAAAGGTGATTTCACAAACTTGCATCCGAATAACTCAACGTTGTTAAACGTTTGACCACCCGCTGTGATTTAATGCAATAATCGGTTCAAACATATCCTATATTGAAAAAAAAATAGCATTTCCTGTATGCAGCTTCCCAGGGTTTTCCAGGGCTTTTACGCTTAGGCAAGAAAAAAAACTTCAATAAAAAAACTTGACAGTTTTATTTTTTAAAAAAAAGAAACAACCTACAGATTTGTGCTATTGTCCTAATAATTGCTTTGTATTTTAAGTAGGCATTTTTCTTTAGCTAACCTTCTACTACGCACATTAAAATAAAGTTCAGAGGAAAACTTCTTTAGTAGTGCTGGCATCACAGTGCTCTGAGCATTAATTTACTGCAACACCTGAAGGAGCAATACTTATTTACAGGTCATGCTTCTTGTGGAACATTTTCCTGAGTGGTATTGAATCATTTGCCTGATAAAAGCAGCAGCTGCAAAAGAGTCAATGGCATCACACACAAGTTATTGATTACATACTGCTGATGTAACATTACATTAATTCCAGATTTTTTCATTTTTCATGCAAAGACATTGTTTGGTGATCTGAGCATAATCCTGGAGGTTGTGATTTTCTGCTGGAAAACATCACTGTCACCAGCATTTTGGAAAAATGATTCTCTGTGTTATTGTAGTGACTAATAAATATTCTCTCTCCTGCAAAATGAAGGTCCTTTCTCATTACTTACTGAGAACAAATACTTGGGCTTTTAGAGATGAAAAGTTTGCCAAGGAAGTTGTTTTCTGCTCTAGAATAATAATTGACAAAAGAACTATGAGTGAGATCAGTAGAAGGAAAACGCCTTGTTTGAAAGGTTCTTGAAACCTTTTCATTTGAGTAACCCCCATCTCTAATGATGTGGCAGATCATCCTCATCCAGGCTGGCAAATGAATGCCAGAGGTTTGACCCAAAGTGACAGAGCTTGGTCAAAAGCAGTTCTGAAACATCCTTTTGATATGTAAAATATCAATGCTTTGTTTTGGGGGTGTTATACAGAACAGTTCCCAGTTTGCTGATTTCCCCCACCTATAGTAAGCTCTGGGCACCTTGCAGAGCAGGGAGTGTAACTCTACTGAGTTTTGCAGGAACTTAGGAATTGAGTCAAAGTGAAACAAAGGTGATGCATGTGGAGAGAAGAAATTAAAATTGTATTAGGTTCAGCTGCATCCAATCCTCATATATTTTCCACTTTATCTTTCTTTCAACTGGAATTTAAAAATGCTGCTGTTCTTTACTAATTTTATTATTTTATAACTCGCTTCAAAAATTTATATAAACTTCAGATTCTCAGCATTTTTTGCAAATGATGACCCACGATTGGTCAATTTAAATTTCAACAAGGTCACCCATAATTCATATAACGAAATGCCTTGTAAAATCTGAAAAATAAGACACTGGGAAGTGCAGAGGGAACAGGACCTTTTTCAGCTGCTGAAAAAGCAATAAAGTGTTCCAGTATTTCTCTGTGGAAGAGCAATAACAAAACCTTTCCAGCCAATAATCTGAGTTGATTTTAAGGAACATTCAATTTGCTTTATAGTGAAGATATTTTCTGAATGTGTTATATAGAGAACACTGAACTTGGGGGCCAGCCTGGTGAATAACATGGTGCCTGATCTGATATCTGTGTACAATAATCCCTGCTCAGCTTGGATTTCCACAGCTCAGTGCCAATGACAGCGAAGAGGGATTGGGACAAAAAGCAAAAATGTGTTGTGGGTGAAAAAAGGCTCCCCAAAACTACTTTGTGGGGTTTCCAGAATAACAGTGGCATTTGTTTGATTAATGCCATTGCAGTTGAGTGGCTTTTCAGAGCATGTTGGAATTACCTTGAACTGTGGATTTTCTGGCTGCAATTAAAGCTGTGGTTTAAGAATTAATATGGAGGGCTTTTTTTGCAAAAACTGTTGTGGAATTTAATTAAATTATGAACTGGAGAGAGAATGTTGTGAGTTTTATCAATGCACTACCTGTAGCCAGATGACTAAATGCCATCTCCACTTACAGGCTGGATTCATTTGAGCTCTCCTGAATTGATGCTGGTTTGAGATCATTTGGGGCTTCCATTGCTCCCCAAGGATAATTGCAGGAGCTGGAAGGACATTTGTTGCTATGTGATGCCCTGCAGTTGCTACAGCATAATATAAACCCCCAGTAATCCACAAAATACTCTCTCATATGAATTATTTCATATATACATATATATTCTAGTGCTGTCTGTGTATTACTTATGTATGTGCTTGTCTGTAGATTGGAATTTATTTATTTTTTGTGTGTGTGTGAAACATAGGGAGGTCCCAATAACTTATTTAAATTTGCATAGATCTTGGTGTGACGAAGCACATAAGTCCCATATTGATCAGCAGGATTTAAGTGTGTGTTATCCGTTCTGCTGAGCTGCAGCCAGAATTTTGAGTGTTCACTGGCAGTGGGACAACCCTCTTTTGTAAGCTCTGAAATAGGAAATTTGGGTGAGGAAATTTCTTTCCCATTTCTCCAACACGCAGAATTATTTACATTTCAAAGTAAAATGGTTTGCTCCTGTGTAAGTTAAATGGGATTATTTTGCTTTGCTGTAAGATTGACCAGACTATCGTGTAGCTTTGGAGTCTTGGACAAAGCCTGAAATTCCAAGCAGGAAGAGTATAAATGACGCATTAGAATGGTGTGTCATAAAACCTATGACAGGTTTAAAAATGGATCCATGTTGAGAGAAAAAAAGATGAAAGGGCAATAGGCATAATGGCATTACTGTAATAGCAGTCACCGTGGAGCTGAGTAAGGGAACCAGAGGAATGATTCCATAGTTTCAGCAGAAAATGCCCTCTAATTTAACGTACTGATTAATATGTAATTTGTTTTTACAGCTTCAAAGTGTTAGAAGAATCAAATTACGTGTAGCTGTGCTCTGCCTGTGTAAACCCTGCCCAGAGCAGAGGCAGAAGGAACACAGATACCACTGGAGTCCCTGATCCTTGGGATCACCAGTCCAGAGTTGCAGGCAGTGCATTGGAACAGCTGGGAAGTTGCCCTTATCCTCTGCTCAGACCATCTGGAATGGCTTTGGTGTGGATCCAGTTGCCTGTGTCTGGTGCCCACGTTTGGGCCTGGCTGATGTGCTCTCACCCAGCAGGTTATGAGCAGGAATACCCATGGGAACTCTTCCCTGGCAGCTCCTTTTCTCCCTGGGCAGGAAAGGGCTTAATTCTCTCATAACAAAAGGAACGTTGGTTTTTGTGTAAAAAAAACCTGTTCTAATCTAACCAAAAGGAGGTGCTTTTTTCTTTTTTCCTGAGAAAGACAGAAATCTGAATACTCCCCATCTCCATAGTCTGGACACTTCACAGATATGTGGAAGATGGAGGGTCTGGGTTCAGTCTGGTCCTAGAGGGAGTTAAATTTCTCCTTACCTGTGGCATTATGTTTTTGGTCAGATACTCCACTGCTGTGTTGAAGTACTAAAGAAATTGGCATCAATTTTTGAAAAGAAAGGTTGATGATGTTCATGAATTTAAGTTCTCCTGAAAGAAAAGAATGGAAAGTTCTGGCAGTTTTGGTGTTAAACTTCTGTCTAATGTGGAGTGAGAAGGGACTGCCAACCCATGAGATGTGAGTTGCTTTCAATACTGTATTTTTTAGCACAAAGAAATGGTTTCTGCAGTTGCCAGAGCAACACCTTTCTATGCCTTGAGTTCAGCTGAATTAAGAAAATGATCATTTCATTCGTGGTGATGCACACACAATATCCCATTAAACCCTGGAGCTGGAACAAACCACGGAACATGTCAGTGGCCAACCCAAACGGCAGCAGGTTTCACAGCCTCTGTGGTCTCCCACTTCTGTCCTGGCTGGGCTGTTGTTAATCCAAGCAACATGTTTGCAGTTTCATACATTTAAAGGTTATGAACTGAAAAATACAGTGATGAGGCAACTGACTCCCTGTCAGATTTCCTCCTGCTGTCAGATGTCTCCATCCCCTGCTGCCTCCCATCCAGGCCTGTCTTCTGAGGCACAGGGAGCAGCAGTGAGTGCTGAGCAGGACTGGGCAGGAGCTGGGGGCTTCTTCAAAGCCATATTTAGCTTGGCAGCTCTGTTATTTCAGCCAATCTGTCTGTTCCACTTGGGCTGAAATGCCACCCTATTTCTTTCAGCCATCATCTCGTATGCCAACAACCAAACATTTGGTCCAAACCACAGGACAGAGAGAGGCGCCATCACTGGTTAGAGAAACTAAGATTTTTTTGCTGCTAGAGCCTTAAAACTTTAAAAGGGATGTCAAGATCCTGAAGACAAATTCAATTTTCCTTATTGCCTGTATTTAAAAAATAGCTCTAACCACCTGATTGTGAGGAAAGTCATGGCTTCCTGGGCTTTTTGTGTAGCTTTGAGTGCAAAGTAATTGTTTTTTGATAACCATCATTTTCATCAATAGGTCACTGAATTTGTTTGACCCACTTCTGATGCATTTTTAAAGGCATTATAATTCCTCAGGAAACATACACCTCAAGCTCCTGAAATCTACAATGTGGATACATTGCAATGAAGTCTGTATGCTGAGGTTAGAAGCCTGAGGGGATTTTTCTGGTGTATCAGTTCTCTACAGGATCCACATATGAAGAATAACTTTGTAGGAAAGACGCAAACCTTGGGGGTTCTTCTCAAACTTCCGTCTTTGCTAGTAACACTCACTGGTTGTGTTTCACACTTTTAATGTAACTTCTTGCCTGTGGTCTCCTGTTACTTGCCAGGAAGAAGGGCTCTGCCATTCAGTGCAAGCATTGCCTGAATAGTTTGATCTTTGGCTTATTATTTTACTTCTTTGTGCCTTGATGCATCTCTCTGAGAAATGAGTATTAGAAGAAATACTGTCTTGAGAGTAGCATTGTGTGGAACAATTACAGAGCTTTTTGATAGTGCTTAGGTGAAAGCAATCAAATGCTGTAATGCCTCCTGGCACTCCCTCCTCCTTGAAATGTAGGTCTTTTTGTTGGTTGTTTCCCTTTGAAGCTAAAAAGGTGTCAGTAAAAGTGAGGAAGTAGTGTGCTGTAATTCTTAAAAATACAGATAGTCTGTATACACCTTCTGTTCCCATCCAAAGGACATTATTCACAAGGATGAATATGGGGCTTTTCAGGGAGGCTTCTCAGCTGCTGATATCGCCTGTCCTGAGACACCCGTGGAGAGCATTGGATGCCTCATGGGACTTTCTAAACTAGCACTGCACCTGGCATGAGCACCACTGCTGGGCTTGGGGTGGGTCTCTGAAGGCCCCCAGGGGAGGGGGGGAGCAGCAGCATGAACAGGGAAGCTGCAGGACTGTCACATTCCCGTGTAACAACCTGCTCTGAGCTGCACAACCCTCAAACTCCAGCCACTGTGTGTCACTCATCCTCACTCCCTTCCACTCTGTTCTACATCTGCTTCCACTGTTGGAATTTCTCAGCAATGTCCCCTTCCTCTGTTGACAGGTAGGAAGCAGCTCAGCTGCTTGGTGGCCTTTCCCACTGGATTGCTGTGGCCCTTTGCTGCAGGGACAGGCTCAGATATGATGCTGTTCCAGCCTAAGTGCTGCTGCTCTCTGCCCACTGCTGGGTGGCATCAGCAGCCCCCAAACCCTGCATTTAGCTCTCCTCTGCTGCCTTTCCCCATCTGCTGTTACAAGCCAGTCCTCATGCCAGGCTGTAAGAACTGCCATCCCTTCTAGAAAGACCGTGGCATCACCCCCCAGAGCGACTGTGAGCTGCCGAGCTGTTCCTCATCCCTGCGGCCACTCTGCAGATGGCAGGAGCTCAAAGGCTGCCAGGCATTCAGAGCTCTCAGGCTGATCCTTGTGACAGCACAGCTCTGCTCAACCAGGAGTGCTTTTGCAGGTCCTGGGGCTGCTGCCTCCCAGCGCTGAGTGCAGCCACAGGTGACAATGTAATGGTACGTTTTGGTGATGTTTTACAAAAAGCCAAAGATGCAGCATTGCCCGGTGATAGCAGAGGTGTCTGTGCTGCTCGTGTCAGTGTCCTCTGTGAGATTGTGTGTGACAGGGATTCTGTTACCTGGAAACAGAGTTCTAGGAGAAAACTGGCCTTTTGAGAGCTTCAGCTGAAAGGTGACATCTGACACCCTGTTTGGTGTGTGCTGGTGTTACCAGCCTGAGTGAGGTGCACAGATTCCTTCCTGTGAGATGCACAGATTCCTACTGCCCCTTCCCAAACACCCCTGGTCCCTCAACTCCTTCCTTTTTTGTTATCCTTCGAGTTGCAGCATTTTCCAACATAGATTTTTCCATTAAATTCCACTGAAGTAATACAGTGAGGATGAGGAAAAGCCTGTATTTTTTGCCATTGATAGAGGAGTGTCTAGTTCTGTTAGTTTGTTAGGAATTGAATTACAGGATTTCTTCTGTTTTGCTTAAATACAAACTCTATTTAAGGAAGTTTTCAGCTCCTTCATGTACTGTGATAAGGTGCCCTGTGGAAAAAGACTGTTTTCTTTCAAGCTCTAGTTATATCAGTACAAATTAAATAACTGGAATTAGAGTGCAGATTTTTTTAGGCTGAAGTCTGTGTTCCTTGTAGGTGAGTGCATAGATCTTCCTTCTAGTTTTTTCCCACCCGAGAGCTGCACTTTCTTTTCAGGCCATTAAAGGGAACAAGAGAGAGCAAGAGTACTTACTCTGCCAAAGGTGTCAGGCAGACTGGCACCTACTTCTTGGTCGAACAGCACTTTCTGTTTGAAAGGAAAAGAAAAAACCAAACCAAGGGCATCAGCTGCTGTGTGAAATCAATCTTCCAATCTGTTGTAGGACAGAGCTTGCTTTGGAAAGAGGAAATAAAAAGCACTCTCATAAAAGATGCTTCATTTGTGGGTTTGCTCATCGGTGTCAGGGCCCTTTTGGGTGCTGTTCTCTCAACACTGCATCAGATACTTAATAGACTACAAAATATTACATGCCATTAGGACATGCAGCTATCAGGGTACTAATGATGGAGTCATTGCTAAGTTAGTCATTCCCATTTTGAGGAATGATTCCAGCTCAAAACTTGTCTAATTGTCTGCAGAGACTGTTTCTTGACTATTGTAGACTCATACTCATTTTGAGAGAATAATACTTGAGAGGTGGAAGGTGTGTTTCTGGCTTGCTGAAACACAAGAAATCCTCTACAGAGTGTCCATTTCCATTTATTCCCCTTATTAAGCTCTGGTGAACAACACAGTATCTCCATCAATAGCAGAAGGAATCTCAAGTAAGAAAGCTAAGCCAAGTTCAGCATGTCTGGGCTAGGTTCTTAATGTTGGTGAAGTCCTCCCAGGTTAGCTGGAGCTTCAGAAGCTGCCAGGATCCTGCAGTGAGGGCCTATTAATATAGCTGCTTAAAATAATAAAGCGTCTCTTTTTCTGTCAGTTATGCTGGGGAACTTTTCTCTAGGATGAGAGCCTCTTTCTTCTCTGTAATCCATGAGGTTTAAGTCATAGGAGACCTTAGCAGGGCAAAGTTGGGAGAATGGGGAAAGGCAGAGAGATTAGTACTGCCTAATTTTAGTCATGTATATTAGCAGCTTAGAGAAATTAATCTGCCAGCATGATAAACAGAGAGCAGGACTCTGATGTTAAACCCATGCCCTGAAATGTCTGATAGAGGAACCTACTTCTCTTCCAGGGGACTGGAATCCAGACTTGGGTACTTGGGGTGAATGTTTTGGGCCTCACCCTTTTGCCCCCTTTAGAAGAGTGACTGATTTGCTGAGATTTTGAAGGAAACAGCAACACCATTGAGCTGGCTGTTCAACACTGGAAAATGTCCTCTGTGTGGGCTTGTCATGGGATGGATGCTCAGCTATTCCCCCCGCCTCTGTAACATTCCCTGAGTGCTGAACCTGCCTTCAGCTGCTGATGCCACTCTCCCAGGGAGCATTCCTGCAGGGCTTGGGGTTGCTTGGCCTGTTTCAGGGAGACAGACTTAGCTGTCCACAAGCAATCAAACAACCCGAACCCATCCAGACTGCTCATGTTTCCATGGTCAGCAGGCACCTGAATAAATTCATGCCTGGTATAAGTTCCCCTGGTGCTTTTGGCATCTCTGGATGAAATTGTCTTTAGTTTGGATCTCAGCTTAGTTAGAGTGCTGCTCACACAGGTAGAAGGGAACACTGATGTCAGTGGTACAATTTCCCTTGTAGCTTTAGATATGTAGCAAAATAAAGTGTATCAAACCTTGCAGCATCTTGGAGAATTGTGTTTTCCATCTCAATATTTGTAAAAACCAGGCAGCCAGATCACTTGTGATCCCATGGGTGATGTTTGCTTGGAATTTTACTCAGCTTCCTTCCTGCCATTTTTTAATTGACCTATTCTTGTGCTTGATTTTTGGCTGATCATCTCTGGAATGAAAAAAATTCTGCAGGGCTTAGAATTGCATAGATAGTTCTAAAGGAGATGAGAATGAGTGCAAACATCTCGCCCCTCTCCCAGTTCTGCCCACCTAGCTTTAAATTTTCCCTTTAAATCTGTCTTGCACCACTCAGTTCACATTTTTCAAGCTGTTGTAAAAATTTCAGCCCTTCAATAATCTTTGTATTAATTTCCTAACACTGAAAATAAATAATTACTCACATTTTTCAAAATGTGATCCAAATTAAGCAACTAGACTGCGTCTTCTTTTGCTAATTATTTCAGGAGAGCTAATCTACAATGTGTGTGACCTTTTCCGAATTTGGACCCATCTGGCATTTTCAAATGGAATTGAGTATTGATCTGCACACTGTTAATTTATTGTTTAATTAAAAAATCATAGTGCTGTGATGTGGTTTGATTGCACATCTTTTTCCACATCAACCAATTAGTGTGGAGAGCCATCACAAAACTATCACTTTTTATTATTTTTTTTTTAATGGAGCTTCCCAGAAATGTAGATCTCCTCTCCTGCACTAATGGGCTGGAAGGGATTTTGGCACAAATGACCTGCAGGACCTGCTGTAGAAAGTAAATTCTCAGTTTATATCACTCTGGGCTGACCAAGGTGCTGCTCTTCCTGCACTTGATTGAATGTCTCTGGAATTTCCCAACGCATCTCAGGTATGAAATCGAGAGAAGAGGTTTTTAACCACCAGTCAGGGGTGGGTTTGCTGTGCTGCCCTGGCTTGTTAGGAAGAAGAAACTGTATTTCTTGAATGAGGCAATCCCATCAAACTTTGCACTGTCAAGTTCCCTTCCTGTGGGTGATTAAATATTTAAAGCAATCTTGTGTTGTTGCCAAACTACCTACATTTTGTGTGTCTAAAATATAGGTACCTAAGCAAGGTATCTAAGCAAGCCAAAGGTACCTAAGCTAAGTATCCAAGGTGCCTGAGCAAGGTATTTAACCCAGCCTAGGGTACCTAAGCTGAGTGCCTAAGGTGCCTAAGCCCAAGTGTGATGTGTTTACTGCAGAACAATTAAAAGACACCTCTTGGAAGTGCTTCTTGATCCTGCCTTGTATTTTTAGGAATCTTTATTTGGAGTTGTTGAAACTGAGGTCATATTGAAGTGTAAGCGTGTTCTGCCTCCTCAATCCTTACCTGTTGCTGCATTTAAAATCTCCTGTGAAGGAACTTTTAAACCAGAAATCCTGGTAGGGATGTTTTAACCAAGGATTTCTCTTACACTCAGGTCTTTGGAATACGTTAAAATTCTCCTGAAATGTTCTCCCTGACCTTCAGCACCCCTGTGTCTGAAATACCCAAACCAGGTCTCTATCAGTGTGTTCTAGGAGAAAATCTGATAATGGGAACTTAAATTATACAGGAACAACTTTAAAGCAAACATTTGCTTCTGAAAGGCTGTGGAGTGATGCAGGACTGGGAAAGGGGTGAGGGGTATTTTTTTCCTTCTCTTCCTCCTCTTTAAGGTTTTACATAAAATAATCTATACTTTTCCTATATAATTTTCCTTTTTTATTTGCACAATTGGGAAAGCAGTAACCCTTCTCAGTCTCCATTTCTTTTTCAATAGTCAGTTTGGAGGCAAAAAAATTAAGACTATTTAAATTACATATTTATCATGTCGTTTCAAACCACAGTGAGAAATTGCCCATGATACTTTGATTTCCTGAAAATAGATAGATTTTTCTTCACCAAATAATTTCATAGAAATACTACGATCATACACACAACTTCCTATTACAGCCCAGGACATCATCAATGTGGGCACCTAGGCAGAGCTGTTCCAAAGAGCAGGTTATATATCATATAGCTCAACACAAAGAGTTACACACCAGCTTCAGGTTGATATCCCAGGGGCTCAGACGTTGCTGTAAATACTCCTTGATTTACTGCACGTGCACTTGAGTGATGGAGATGGATCAGTTTGCATTTAGAAAGCACCCAGATCATAAAAACTCACTTTTTGCAGCCCTCTGACTATGATTAATTGTAACAATACAACTTATTAATTAAACTTGGGAAGCAGCATAATTGGAACTAGCATTCTCAATTCACTTGAATGAATTTCAGCATTCATTCTGCAGCTATTTTAATGACATGCTGAAATCATCTGCGAATCAATCTAGTCATTACCAAATGAGACAAATGCAACAATCCTAAGTATTCATGGAACTATCTTCATTAGAAAAATCATATAATTAACCTGGAGTGTTCTCTAAATGAAGCACCTCAAATGTTACATATTTTCTTTCATAATTGCAATTTGAGATTATTAGTTTCTCATTCTCCTTGATTATATTTAAAGTAAAAATAGCATTCAGAATTATTTCAGCCTTTTGCACGAAAGAATAAACTTCAGGGAAATGGCAGCAAACAGGGCACTGTTTTTGTTTTATTTGCTGTTAACGACCATTTCCAAAGACTGTACTCGAGCAGGAATTGATGCGGTTGTGGGTCTGTCTTTGTGCTGAAGTCTGTCTGCAGCTCTGCTCATGCCACTGTTGCTTGGAAGGTTTATCAGTGGCAAGGACACTTCGTTGCCTTCCCCCATCCCCAAATACCTCTGTGAAAAGGTACAAATTATCCCCATTCTGAAATTTGCCAAGCAATGTCCCACACTGAGCCAGACTGTGTCAGCTCTCTGCTCTAAGAGCCTTATTTTTAATCAAACATCCTTTGTTTTATTTGTGTATATTTGTGCATTTGTTGTGTAAAATAGGGGTGGTTCACACTAAACTGGAATTGCTGCTCTACCTAAAGCAGTGGGATTTGCACAGCAAGTCCCTGCCTCCCTTTTCCTCCCCAGTGGGCAGTGACATGACAGCAGGTCCCCTCACTGGGAATGTTGTGCAGCTTCCTGGTGCTTTAAGACTGAAGAAATTCTAAGGAGTTGGAATATTCATGGCTTGTCTATCCAGAAAGAATTTCCCAGAAATACTTGGAGGGGCCCTGAAGCTCTTGCACTGTGTGGTTTTTCTCCTCCTTCAGGCGTGTTATATCTCTCTGCAGTGTGTGCACTTCCCCCCTGCTCCTCATGTTTTCCCTCTGATACGGCACAAACTCCTTGGGGCAAAGGATTCGGTCCTGGGGTGTTGTTAACATGATGTGACTTGATCCTGACTGAGTCTCTTATACGTTAGAGCTCAGAGAACAGCCAGCTGTGGAGGGGCTTTGCTTGTCTTAAACACACTCCTTTTTTTTTTTCTGCAAGGAAATGAAGGAAGCAAGTGAAAAAGCTGTGCAGGAATTTGCCCTTGCTTCGTTATCATTAAAATTTGCCAACACTCAATGCACAGTGTCCCTGACTTATTTGGAGGACAAGGGGGTAACCCTAAAAAAATATGCTAAGTAAAGGACCTGAAAAAAAACCTGCCCAAAATCAAGGAATAAAACAAACCAACCAACCCAACAAAGTGCCTGAAGATATTTTCATTAGCTATTGCAAGTAGGTGCTACCATTCCAAGGACACCTGCTCTAGGAAAAGATTATGTGAGTGGTATATGAGTGCTGTTTATTTTTACTTTGAGATGAGAGGATAAAAGGGAAGATGGAGAAACATGACAAGCAGGCTGTACAAAACCTGACAGCTCGCAGGGAGTCTCACAGTTAAGCAACACTGTTGATGTTACTGTGGGTTTCATTCATCAAAGGGTGGGTGTGGATCTGTCTGGCAAAATTTGTAGGAATGCAGCACATCTTTGGAGCTCCTCTGAACCTCTGAATACTCTGCAAATGGTACCTCTGGCTTTTCCCCACCCTGTTAATACAGCATGATTCCATCCACTCTTCAGTTAAGTATTAGGGTAGGAGTTAATAGTGTGTTTGTCTCTAGAACTCTCCAGAATTTTTATAATAGAGTTTCAAACATCAATCTCTGCTTATTGATAAGGATGCAGCACGCAAGGAGTTAATGGAAGGCAAATGTTCCTGTCCTAGAGGGAGCTGTGAATAGGACTTCAAACAAATCTGTGCCCAGCTCTAAGGAGTGCCTGAATATTTCTACTGCACCTGCTGGATGATGGGGATCTCTGTTCAAACAAAAGATTTCTTCCTTTTGATCCATCTATTTATTCTTATTTCAATGAAAGACTTTTAGCTCATTAAATTAGAAGCTGCTCTCTAAGAGATTATTGGGACACCACGGCTTAACATTAGACCTTCAAGCAATGATAACCCACCTCCTCTGAAAGGCACCTCTTAAAATGCACGTTATCATCAATCATTATCATCAACAGGTGACATATTCTAGTTCTAGTTCATTTCTATTCATGTTCTAGTGCCATTTTTTTATTTAATACAACATGTTATCTCTTTTCTTTGGTTTCTTAAAGCAGCAAGATTTATGGGTTCACTGTAATTTCTTTGTTCCTCTAACAGCTTTTGATCCTAGGAGCTATTTTCAGTGAAACTTGATAGAGATATAGTGGCATCAAGGATGTTTTCTGTTAATGCTTTTGGGAAAGCAGGAAGTTGGGCAGGGAGAAGAAAGCCAGCCTGGTCTGCTGGAAGGTGTCCCTGTCCATGGCAGGGGGTTGGAGCGAGAGGAGCTTTAAGGTCCCTTCCAACACAAACCATTCTGGGATTCTGTGTTGCCTCACAGCGGGAAAGGTGCATGTTCAGCCACATTATCAGACATCAGAGAAAGGCAGGACAGACAACCTGGATTTATGGAAGCTCATGAAGAAACGATTACTGTTGAGAACAAGATAAAGAGGATTTTTATGCAGATACAGCAGATGAATCTACTACTCCCATTACTTCTCTAGACTTCCTAAACCCTCTTGCCAAAACGGGCATCTGCTATTGCCCTGAGTTTTGAACTTATCCCTGAAATATTTCAGTTTCCTCACACTGGTCATTTTTGCCTTTCTCTGAGTGTGAAGATGTCCTTGGCATAACTCCTGCATGACATCAGGGAAATTTTGCTTCTGATTTTGGTGGGAAAAGAGACCTGAGGACAGTGAGAACTCACGGAATTCCAGCTTTGTCACACGTCAGGCCTGTGTGGAGCCCAGCCCACCCAGGGACTGCAGAAACACAAAGCAAGGGACTGTTCCTGTTCAGGAATCGCAGCTCCATAGAAAGAAGGATTTAAGTTTGAATGTTCTACCAGGCAATTAAACCTAAGCCTTATGAAATCTAAATGTACTTACAGAAGTTACTCTTCCTCTTGATACAAAGCTTTTGTAGAAACTGCAAAAGGTGAAGACTCCCTGGGAGAATCCTGTTTGATGATGTGAAATCCTTGGGGATGCAAACAGCACCTCAAACCTCAGAGTGCTGGAGCTTTACAGCTTTTCAAGCTGAGAAACGCAGAAGCAGTTCAGAAGTTTATTTCTGCCTGAGGAGGTGATGAAAACTGAAGGTTTTAAAGCTGCCATTCACTTTTGGGTAGGTCAGTTGCTTCCCAGAAACGGTGCCAGAGCAAGCCAGCCGGCTGTTTCCCTGCGTGTCCAGAGGCTGGAAGTCTGTTCCATGCCCACACTGCCTTGTTTTCTCCTCTGCTGGAGCAGACAGTGCTTTGTCACTTGCTGTCTCTAAAGGGATTTCTCCGCTGCCCACAGAGAAATGACTTTCCAAGTGGTGGGTTTATCTCCACCCCGCTGCCTCTCATTCTCCTCGGCTCCAGGATTTCTCCAGGATTCTGCGAGGTTTTCCTGTCCCTCTCCTACCATGCTCTGTTGGCTTGGACATTTTCCCCTCTCCAAACACTGAGCCAGCTGCAAGCTACTGATTTGACATTGTGGCATTTGTTGTGTTTAATGGGTTTGCTGCAAAGGGGGTGATTGGAGCCTTTCTGGCTCTTGTTTTTTGCTACAAAGTGGTTGAGTTAAAATGCTGCCAGAGCAACATTTTCAAGCAGAGAGAAGCTTGCTATTTTCAGGGCTATAGATGGAGCATTCTGAGTAGCCTTAATCACATGCATAAAGGTTTTAGTATTTCTTTTGTATGGCATTTTATGTTGTCAACTACTGTAGTCAGAACCATTTCTGAGATTCAAGACCAGTCACATCACTGGGTGGAGATGAGTAACTTACATCTTTATGGAAGATGTAAAGAGACCTGGAATATAAGAAAATGGGGCATTTTATTAAATGATGCATTAATGAGGCTTTATATTTTCAGCATAGCACCTGTTTATACTGACAGCACTGGAGTTCACGGATGGAACTTTCCATATTGAATATATGGCTTGTTCTTGCTCTTGTTACAGCCTGATTATTCTGGTGTAAATGCATCACTGCAGGTAGATTCTTTTTTATTGTAGAACAGCCATCTGTGTTTTTAAAAACTTGATGAGGCTTTGAAAAGCTGAGCAGCATCAACTACTTACAATAGCCAATTTTGATAACTTTAGAATCAGAGCATTCAAAAATAATCTTCAGCAATAAGTGAAACTAGATTGTATGGTGCAATGGGAGGCTTTATGTGCTGATTGGCTCTGTGTGTTCTCCTTAAGCACCTTTTCCCTCCTCTTGCCAAATTTAGATATTAGATAAAAGATTTTAGAATGGTGCCCCAGGCTCCACTTTGGTGGTCTTAATTATTTACTGCCTCCTTGCACACAGTCTTCCCTACTTAAGTAATTGCACTAACAAATTACAGTATTAAAATGTCTATCTAAACAATTTGTAGGTGCAAGCTGATATTTAGATGCTTAAAGTGCTTCTCTGAAATCCACAGTTTATTGTGCATGCAAAATTACACTTGAAAAAAAAAAAAAAAAGGAGTGTTTCTGAAAAATCAGGGTCATTTATGTGAATATATCCAGTGGCTGTAACCAGAGTAATTTGCATAATTATAGAAAAGTACTATGCTGGAATGCACAGCAACTTCATCTGAGTCTGTGATACCTGTCAGATGGAATAAGATGCATTATAGCCTTTGCCTCTTAAAAAATAGACACGTAAGTGAGGCTTAGTCTTAGTCTTGCCTCTTTCCTGGGCTGATTCAATGTTCTCTGCAGACATTAATTTTACACTGGGCACTGCTATTATGAGACACTGATTACTTTCTCTTATATGAAACACTTGAGAAACTAACTTAGCTAAGAGAAAGAAAGGGACTTGCCCAGGGTGACAAACACAATCAGTGACAAAAGCCAGGCAAAGAGCATAGATTTTTATTTTATATCAATTACTGCCTTGGAAAAACAGATGTGGGTACCGTGTCTCTGTGCAGTATCATGCTCGGTGCTGCACAAAGGTGTGAGCTCTCTATCAGATGCTCTCTGAGTCCTTCTGCTGACTTTGCTCGTCCTCAGACAGGTGTCTTCTTTAAGCTGGGTCTCTGTAGACAAATGGGAAGAGATAACAGTTGCAGAAGGGTCTGACCAAAGCACAGCCTTGTGACTCCCATTCTGAACACAGCAAAATCTTCCAGAAAAAAATGAGAAAGTTCAGGCAGGTGTATACAAGAAAATTCACAGCAGATGTGTGATGGCTCGGAGGGGACAGTGCAGAAGTGAGACGAGAGAGGTGAAAATGGGAACTGTGGTTTTCAGCTGGCTGGTCAGGTTGGGTGGCAGACACTCTCTTTCCACTTAGTTAAGTACAACAGGAGCAGTATTTGTCCTTCTCTTGCAGGTGAGAGATGCCTGTAAACAAACCAGCAGGGGAAAGAAAGTCAGGACATGCTCCTGCATTTAGAGTGGGATATCACCAATACAAACTGTGTGTGTGTGTGTGCAGTCCTTTAGGGAAGGAAAGGTGATGCACAGGTGATAGAGATCTGTGATTCCTTTTCCCAGCAAGCTTATCTTGGACTTCTACGCAACTTTTCCAGATGTAGAAATAGAGGAAAGACCAGTTCAGTTTCAAATTCATCTACTAAGAGTCTAAATGTTGATATTTTTAATAGATATGGAGAGTTTATGCTGGGTATTTCCTATAGGGTCCATCTCTTTCAGCAGAAACACCACTGCTGTGGTACTTTGTGGTTTTGGCATCAGGAGTTTGACAACAGATTTAATCTGTTTCACAACACTGTGAAGAGAAGAGAAAATCCAAAGAATAATGGGTTAATGAAACTAAAACTTGTTACTGAGGCAAATGTTCTTGTTAAAAAGCAAAAACTTGCTTTGTCTGTGGAAGCGACTCCTGCTTTCCAAGCTCATCTTTGCTGCAGGAGCTGCGGGGCTGAATGAAAGAAGATGACACCACCCAAGGCACTTCAGTGGTGTCTTTCCAGGCTGTTGAAGCTGAGAAAGATAAGACTGATCCCAAAAATAAAGTACTGAATGAAGAGCCAGGGGGCATCGCTTCATTTCCCAGCCCTGAGACAGTTTCCTTCAGCTGTCTCAGGCAAATCACATCATGTCTGTGTCTGTTTCCCTCTCTGTGGATTTGCAATAGTACTTTTGCGCCTTGTTTTGGTGGTGGTTTGATTTCTGAAGATATTAACTGCAGCAGGGTAAAGCATGCAGTAGAGGAAATGTATTGTAATAGTTGACACTTCATCAGAGTGGGTCAGAATGAAACATTATGGCTTTAAGGGCTTGTCTGAGGGAAGAACTGCACTTTATTCTTCAAAATGTTTAGAATATGTTGACAAGTTTGAAACTGAAAGGTACAACTGAGATGAAATCACAGGAGCTCTACTAAGAATTGATTTATTCAAATTGTTTGAAAAATTGCATACTTTTGGAGTGGTGACTGAGAGATTAGGAAATACTGCGCAGTTCAGATCTGAGGCACACAGCCCAGGACTCCTGAAATAACATTTCGGTGGGTGGTGGCACCTTCACCCAGTCCCCTGAGTTTGTTGGTAACCATGTGAACTCGTGCTGAAAGGACACACACCTTGTGGGCACTGTAGGCTTGTCCTGTGGTGAAAAATAGGAAACACTACACAATATTTGCTTTCTTTTTGTACCTTTTGCTTGTGTTTGAAGATTCCAAATCCATTACGCTTAAGAATGACTCCTTGGGGGAGCAGGGGAAACAACCTCTGTTTCCAAATATGCCCCTTCTCTTTCTGCCTTAGCTTTTGAAATGTTGTCAGCAGGTTTTCTGTCTCTTCTGTGGCCTCTCTGTGTCCCCAGGCAGGGGGTTTCTGGGCAGACACCGAGGAGGGGGCACGTGTCTGCTGCAGGCAGAGTACCTTTGAGAAAACCAAGTCCAGCAAACCTCACAGGCGCTTTTAACAAGGCTCCTGGAACGGATGGGACTGTGAAGGCAGCCAGTGTGACAGCAATTTATAAGCTGTGAATAGAACACTGTGCTGATTATATTGATTTGGAAACCTACCACCAAGGCTGCTATTCATTGCCATTCTTGTTGGCAGCGTGTCGTGGGAGCTCCATTGATGCTAAAAGTGAGGTGTATTATACAGGACTTGTGGGACTTGTCTGGGCTCAAATGCGGACAGCGCAGGCTTCAGAGGGATCATCAAGCAGATGCCCTGTGTCCTGGGCATTTTGGAATGTTCTTGAGTTTGTTTTTATTGTAATTGCACAGAACAATCCGAAGAATTTTCTCTTACCTGGAGTCTGCCGAGTGCAGCTGGCAGAGCAGCCACAGAGTCTCATCAGTCATTCCCTTGGCAGTGAATATCCATTTCCTGACAGTTGTGCAGATTCCAGGCGTGTTCTCTGCCCCTGGGAGGGTTCTTAAAATGTAACGGGGACAGAACATTTGGGGTGGGTTCAGCTGCAGCGTCGGGGCCGGGCTGGCACAAGTGCTGCCATTCCCTTGGCTGTGCGAAGCAGGGCACCGGGCAGGGCTCTGGGTCCACAGCCCGCCCGAAACTGGCAGCAAAGGCACAAAAATCTAATGAATTCCAGAGGCTTGGGGAAAACCGTGGGGGGCTGGCACTTTCCCTCGTCTCCCTGCAATAAGGAAAGTCTTTAACTGTTTTAATTGCTCCCATTTTTTTTTCTCCTTGATGGTGACATTTCTTCCCCAAGTGACTCCAATGGTAGTTCATTTATCATTTTTTTTTCTTTTCCCAAGCCCATGTGACTTTGTTTTCCTTAATTTTATTTAATTGATTATAACTAATTGACTCTCAGTTTAGGGAATAGAGGTTTCTGAGCCTGGTCTTAATTTATTTTTGGTGAAGTCTTTTTCTTCCAGTCTTGAACTACAAGGTTATTCTTTTATTAAAAAAAAAAAATGCTGAATGGCGAGATGCCCTACCACAGCCAGTCTCCATCCTTGGCAGTCACTGGAAGCTCACCTCAGTATCCATTAAGTCTTCTGTCTCCTTTGGATTTCACTATACCTTGGATGCAAGCACAACTAGGTCTATCTACATAAGCATTTATTTTCTTTTCTTTCTGCAATGTGCACATATTGCATTGAAATCTAGGAACACGCTTACTCCAGTGCTTCATCTCCACAGTACAGTTGTTTTGCTCTTTTGAAAGGGAAGGGAAACAGATTTTCTTGGCAGTGGAAATAATTTCAGTTCAATCTCTGTCCTGTAGGTAATTATATTTATTTTCTTATGTAAAATACTTGGAGTTCCTCGAGAGAAAATATTGTTTGTTTAGGAGATGCCTTTAAAAATAGAACACTGGCTAAATAACACTGATTCACGAGGTTCCACAATGCAGCTGCTGCCTTCCCTGATTCCTTGGGAATAACCTCTCCTCCTCCGTGGGGAATTGTCAGAGGTGGTGCTCCCTGCACAAATCATCCCAGGAAAATTGTGTGGTGACTGAGGGAACTCTTGGATGTGGGCTTTATGTTTGATCACTTCCCTTCCCCAGGCAATTTCTGCCATATTTTCTGCCCTGGTTTTTAGAGGAGGACTCCAAGTAGTCCCTCCATTCTGATTAGATCTTGATCAAACTGCCAGCAAAGTTGTTTCCTTTTGTGCTGCTTTGTGGTTTGTGTGTAAACTCAGAGGGGTGAGGGGCATTTCTCAGGGGCTCTTTCCATCACTCCCATGCCTTCCTCTCCGCCCCTTGGTGACCATTCCACTGGTTCCCTCTGCGAATGAAGGGCAAACTGCAGGAATTCTTGCTGTGCCAGGAAAGCCGGGAGGATCTTACGGAAACGTCTCTTTTTGTGTGATCCAGACGTTGTGCTTTACCCAAGAGCACCATCTCCTGGATGTCACAGCTCTCCCGTTCTGGGAGCTGAGCTAAATTCTGCTTGAAGAGCAAGGTTGTTGCGGAGAAATGAAAGCTTGTAAACCTGTTCCTGGTGGGCAACTCGCTGTCATTTTCTATTTAACAAATGCCAAAGCTCCCTCTGAGCTGTTCTCACTTGCTTTTTCAGGCCTGGCCTTCTGACCTGTTCCCTGGGGCAGAGCTGTGAGGGCCTTCACAATTCCTTGCATTTCTTGGCTGGCCCTGGACTCTTCTCTGCCTGGTCCTGCTATTCTTTGTGTTCTTGCAGTGAGTTCCCACTTCTGGGCTCTTATTTAGTTGCTCTGCCTTAATTTCATTCTTGGGGGCAGCTTCCTGACCAGTAAAATCTGTGTATCTTGACCAAAAGGCAAGTTCTGCAGCACGCTGAACACCTGAAGAAGCAATTCTCCTAAGGATCTCATTTTAGTCTGATATGAGATTATAACATTGACTTGGAGAAATTTGTGGATGGAATTGACACTGGTTCAGGTCAAGAGAAACCTTTTGAAAAGCCTGTGTTTAAAAACTGAGTGCATATAAGCATGATTGCCAGAAGGATCACTTAAGAATCAATGCTCTCTTCTGCCTCTGTCACAACTAACCAGGTGGAAAGAGTGACATCATTTAATGTGAAAAGGGTCCAACCAACAATCGAGTTAGGATAAAATTTAAATTCATTTCAGTTCACAGATGCATTATTTTTACAGGCACTGATTTAAACTTTTTTTCTGTTGTTCCATAACCATCTGAAAGGTAAAGCAACAACTGGAAGGAAGCTCACTATGAAAGTCCTGTCACTTGGCTGGTGTCTTGGGCAGACAAGGTATGGGGATCTATCAAACACATCCTGGCCATGTGCTCTGGGTGAAAAAAGAAACGCCACAAATCATGCAGTGAAATGTGCAGGCTGGAGGTACTTTGCACTGGTTTGCTATTTCATGAGTCATTTAAACCAGGGGAGATTTAACTTACTAGGAGAAACTTTGGAATGGCAAAGGTGGTTAAGCATGGAAGAGATTTCCTTTGGGGTGGTGAAGTCTTTATCCTTAGAGGCTTTCCAAAACAAATTAGAGAAACGTCTCTCAAGAACAGTTTGTGTAGCTGAGCCTGCCTCGGGCAGGCAGATAGATGAGTGACCTTTGAGTTCTCTTCCAGCCCTGTTTTGATGATTAATCCTCGCAGGGGGTGCAGGTACTCTGTGCTACACTTGATCTGAGCTGGGATGTAGCACGTGGGTTGTTAGTGCAAAACAAACACCCTGGCTGAACGTCACTCACAGATTTTGCTTCAAGTGTGTTGCAGAAAGGGCAGCTGTTTGGTTTTATCTGAATGGAAAAGCCTGAAGGGTGAGGTGGCTGAACTCCCCAGGATGCTCTCTGGCCTAATTGGGATGGTGCCGAGCTCTGCTTCAGAATCAGGGTAGATTCTGCTAAACTCTCTGCTATGTGTAACTTTCTTGTTTCGTCCCAAAGTTGATCATCTCATATTCGTGCCAGTAAAACCTTTATTCACCCCGTGCTACTGTTCCAATGCAGACACTGCACGTTGTACCAGCAAGGCTGAGTAAGACTGAGCGTTTCAGAGCATGTGTCTTCCCAGTAAAACTAGAGGATTCAGCGTGACAGGCCCTCGGGGCAGCTTTTTTGAAGTCTTTGGGCACTATTGCAAGCACATAATATCACATGGGAAGAGATAAAATGGAGAATTCGTTTTGGAAACACTTGGAGACCTCCATTGCTGCAGTTATCGCTCCCTATCGCTGCGAGTGACACAGCTGCAGAGGCAGAATTACAAGATCTTATCGCAGGAACCTCATTAGAAAACACCCACTGAAGTGTTTTCAAAGAGTGTTTTTCAAAGCACACCCCGATTCCATCTCACTCTTGCTGAAAATGCACCCACCATGTATCTGAATAAAGTCAATGAGAATGTAATGCATCCATCATCTTTTTTTCTGTGGTTTCCCTTGATAAAGCATTATTTCACCAACAGTAGTCTGGAAGAATAGTGCCCGAGTTTAACATGGAAAACACCATTCAGCAGAACTCGCCTTGGGTCTTACACACTGTAAATGAGGTCAGATATTCAAAGGGGATCTAAATGCTAAGGTTTACCAGATAGGATTTGTATTGCACTCCTGACAGGCACTATTTATGCCTCTGTTAAAAAGTTTCTTGCAGATTAAAGTTGCTGGAACTGGTACAATCAGTTTCTGGGTCTATTTTCAAGCTGCATAATGTGCTGCTCAATATCCTTTGATTCCAGCAGAGATTTGGGTTTTATTTGAAGAACATGTCCATGTCCTGCACGAGTTGCAAATCAATTGTTTACACCAGATCCAAGGGTTTTCTTTGTTGCTTTTTCAGCCAGCTCGGTCTGGTCCCTGAGTTGCAGCTCAGTGTGACACCATCTGGTAGCTCTGTGCTGATCTAGACCTGTGTGAAAGCCACGAGCAGAAGTTTAGAATTGTGATGTTTCGGTTTATTTTAGCAAATGTCCCTTTGAGACACTGAAGCTGCAGGGTAAAGTTTTCTGAGAAACCTCCTAACACGCCTCTGTTCGGTGCTTAGCAGCAGCTCTGTGGATCCAGCCCCTACTCAGCTTTACATGGAAGTGTGAAAAAAAATGAAGATAATTCAAATTTGCAGCATTTGGGTCTGAAGGTTGAGCACCCACCAGCAGGAATGCCTGGGCTTTGATCACTGGAAGAGCAGCACCTCAGTTTCATATTGGTTAAAATATATTTCAGTTTAAAGACACAGGAGTGATGTTACTTTAAATTCATATTTGGATCCTAAACATCTCAGCAGCCCTGGAGATATCTGGAGATAAATTTAGCCTATACCAGACCCCTGAAGTGTTTGAAAATTGAGGTTATTTTAACCCCTTTTTCCCCCTCATCTGGAAATAACTTCCCCTCTTCATTTTTATTCAGGGTGAAGAGGCTTTGGAGAAATATGGAGTTACTAGAAAAAGAGAGAAATAGCAAGGATTTTATCTGAATGTCATGTAGCCTGGAGGTCTGAGGAAATGAAGTTATGACACCAAGGAGTTTTGTGCCTGTCTGTGACAAGTTAAGTCTTCCCTTGAGGCAGAAGGGCGAAGGACCATGGGTGAAGTGGTGTCCTTTCAGACCTGCTCCCTGTGATGGTGTCAGGAAGGGCTGGAAGCCTCTGGAGCAGGAGGAGTGCACCTGAGGGGCTCTTTGCACTGGTTTGCCCCACTGCGAGCAGGACTGCAGGGACTCTGCGTGCCTGGCTGGGTCAGCAGGGCACTGCACTCCCTTGGCCCTGGGGACAGGACCTTTCCCCAGTGCTACATTTGCATTCCTTTACAAAACCTTCTCTGCATGTTAGTTTTGAAGGTGCAATTACATGGCAAACATCCGTGTATTTCTCTTGATGAGAGGGTTTACAAGACCAGCATTTGTGATGCTTCTAAACCCGAGATTATTTAGTCTTCTAATTTTAGAGCTGTTTTCTTTCTCTCTTCTGTGCAAACCTGTTTTACCAATTGTAAATTGGCTTCAGCTTTAACTTCCAGAATTTGGAACAATATGAAATTGATTTTTTGTTTCAAATAAGGAGTTATTCTTTTCCTCTATGTTGCCTTTCATGCACACATATTCTGCACTGTGGACTCCCACCAACAGTGAGCAGATTAGAGATTAAAGCTCCTCAGAAGGTCCCAGCTTCCATCTGAAGGATATATGGGGAGATACAAAGGGGGTCCACTTGAAGTAGAGGTTCCAATCAGCAGAGTAATAAAACAGGCAAGTGTTTGTGTGGCTGATGCCCTCTGACAAGTTTCAGTGCCTGCAGACCTCAGACTTTGGCACTCACAGAAGTGTTGGCAGCCCTAAGGAATGGGGCGAGCCCTCATTATCCATAAGAACCACGAAGCCCTGGCAGTTCTGGGCTGGGGTTGTGTCCAGGTATGGGGCAGGGAGCTGAACCTGCTGCCAGGATTCACCTACCCTGTTTCTCTGCTGCCTGATGTGCAGATCCTGGGGAGAGGTTGAAGACTGGATGCAGAATGTCAGACCTTTGCTCTATATTTGCCCTTTTGCCAAGGCATGTTTAGTGCTGGAGAAAGCTGTCAGCTCCTAGTGCTGGGGAAATACGTCTTCTGAAGGTACAGGTGCTCTGGGAGGATCCTCTTGCTCTCATTTTCTCACCAGATCAGTGTCTCTCAGATCTTGGTTTTAATGAGGTTTATTGCTCCAGAGAGATCCCAGCAAAGGCCACTGGTCTGATCCTTTTCACACCAGACTGTGCATCAGCCATTCAAGTACATTAGCATTCACCCACCTCCTACTGAGGCTGTTGCAACCAAACCTATTCCTAGTCAGCTTTTGGCCCTCTTCTTGTTTCCTCTTCTACTCTACCTTGTTGAAAAAAACACCTGTCTGTACCAACTGCCTCTTCCATCAAGTCCCACAGGGAATGCTGACTGCTGCTCTGGGTATCCTGTGTGACTGAACCACTAGCAAGCAATAGGTTATTGCTGAACATCCAACCATGAATTCTGCTTTAAGGTCAGAAAGGACTTTTGGCAGGGGGGATTTCCTGGCAGTGTTGTTCAAGCCTCTGGATTGTGAACCTCACAGCAAGAGGCCAGCAGGGAGCCACTTGGGGGACCTTCCACTCAGAAAGCACTGGCTTCTGTCCACTAAAACAAAAGTTTCTGGTCAAGACCTTCTGCTTGTGTCAGCTCTCCTCTGTTGTGGAAGAATATGTTGTAATCTTGAGCAGGCAAGCCCTAAACTTGAGAGAAACTGATAATGAGACACATCTTTGTTTATGGTCAGTTCCCTTTGCTCTGGCATCACTCATTTCTTAGCAGTCCGCAGTGGTGAAAATATGCTGAGGCCATTCCTGAGATTTCTGTGAGGATGTTTCCATTTCTGACCTGCAACACCTCAACACAGGAGAATCTTTGGCTGTTTCTTGTCTGCACTATCCCCAGTGCCCCTCACTCCACAGAAAACCCACACATTGTTTTTCCCATTTTCAGCTTCCTGTCTCAGTTGGGTTCATTTTCTTGAAACAAACCTCGTGTGATTGTAAAGATAAAGCAGGGAGGAACACTAACACATATTTGGGTGGGTCAGTTTAACAGGAGAAGGAACATGTTTCCCATCACTCTGACACAGGACTGGCAGTGAAGTTAGTTCTTCTGACTTTGGCAGTGACCTACTGAGTGACTTTATCCAGCCAGGACCCCAATTAGCAGTAGTTTGGTCCAGTGGGATTAGCTACAGACTGCTAAATTCATGTCATGTGTGCCTCTGAAAGGCCAGCACCAGCCTGTCCTTGCTGGATTGGGTATGAATGGGCATATGAAAGGTGAACTATTCTGTATTCTATTACTTATCCCCCTGGGCTGTGCAGTCTTCCCCTGTAAAGTTGAACTTTAAATATGATAGTTATTAAGGCTTGTCCAGACTTAAGATTTAGCTCATATAAATTCTGACAGGAACAAATGACTCTAAATTGTGACCAAATCTTTCTCGCTCCCCATTCCTTTGCCCTTCCAGGTCTTCTGCTCAAAGAGGAAACTGAATCAGAACAGCTCAGGAAGATAAACAACTCCTTTAAAACAAAGTTATCCAGATCTCTTCTTAAAGTAAAAATATAGTGCAACGTGCTGTGCTGCAGCTGAGAGCAAGATGGTTGTGACAGATACTTTTCTATTTTAAATTGGCTTTTAGAGCAGGTAACAAGTGGAGGGCAGTGAAGCACATCAAGCTGCATGCAGAGCTCAGCAGAGAAGAAGACATTGCGGAATTCAGTTTCCTGGGTCAAAGCTCTATCAGATGATACAAGAAAGTGTTGATGGAAAAGCAGGTAGAGCAAGACAAATCAGTAAAGCATGTTAGGAAGCAGCTGGATCTGGGAGTTGGGACGCTAGGCACGAGGGACTCTGGGAATTATTTCTGACTGCGCTGTTGAAGGGCATAGCACTTCCCCACTTTGTCCCCGTTCTGCTCCACCTTTCTTCTTCCTGTTCATGTGGCAAGTCCCAAAGAAGGGTGACTGTGAGCACTGCAAAGCTGGATTAATATAAGGACTGCCTTCAAATCAACTGATTGACTCAAACTCATGGCAGAGGGCTGCAGTGGCAATTGAAAAGCAAGGGCAGGAGTGGGAGTCTGCTGCCACTGATTTTGGGGTAGGAGGGGTCACTAACTAACACCCCAGTCCATCCCAACTCTTCTGTTGTCAGAAAGCAGCAAGAGCCAGGCAGGTTTTGGCCAGTTTCTTTCCCAAGGCAACCCCCTGCTCTGCCTCTGCCTGGAGAAGGCACCCCTGCTAAAGGCAGCCTCCACAGCACATTTGTCAGCTCAATTAAATTAGCTGAAAAAGATCTCTTATGGTAAATAGATGCAGCTTTCCTGCATGTTCAAGGACTGTTTTCAAGGACTGTGTGTGCAGCCTGCAGCCTGCCAGGGCTCTGATCTCATTGGGGATCTTGAAACGGTATCAGGAACTAACTAAATACAATTTTACTGAGGTTGAAACAACATGTCCTTTGACTTAAGATAATGATGCTCTGCAAAGCTGCCTCGCTCCGCTCTTAGTCAATGGTCCCCGTAAAAACCCTCAGTGATGCTGCAGAGGGAGGAGGATAAACCCAAGCTGTCTTGTGCCAAGTGATAAAACCTTTTGCATATGGTTATACTGCTATCATTTGCCCTTATAATGCCTTTCACAGAAGGATCTGGAGACATTTTCCAGACGTTAGTTAATTAATCTCCATAACATCCCTGTGAATTAGGTGACTTATCTACTATTTTACAGACGGGTGAACTGAGGCGCGTAGAGGTGAAGTGTCTTTCCTGAAGTCAAACAGTGAATTAGAGGGAAATGCTGGGAATAAAATGAGGGGCCACAATTCTGCTTGACATCCCTTTTCTGTCACCCCCACCGTGGCTGCCCAAGAAAGCTGCCTCCCTCTACACCCTGTCCTGTGTGAAAGGAAAGTGGTTAAGTTCAAATGTTTCTGTGGGTGTTTGCAAAACATTAGCTCATTAGCAAGTATTTTACTTGTAATTTAAATCCATGACATGGATTCCTGGGTATTAAGTGGAAGATTGTGCTATGTAAAACAGTGATTTCTTATTTGAGGCCAATTAAATCCTTCTCATGGGGGAATGAAGCTGAGTTTAAAGACACCAACCACACGTGTATATTTTGCCATGAAAGCATTAACACCTCAAGCTGAAAGGTATATTTTTGAAAGGTTTCCAGGTTTGGCATTATAGGCTCTCTTGTCCTTGAGAGAAATTGATTTTCTTCAAATGATCAGCAGAATTTTGTTCTATTATTATTATTATTATTATTATTATTATTATTATTATTATTATTATTATACTTTTTTTTTCCCCATCAGAAAAAAAGGAATTACTGATTTGCTTCATATCTAAGCAGACATTCTGGAAGTCTGAGAATACATGCTTTATATTTGCAACTTCTGACAACCTGGGAAAAAGAAAGAGGTATTCCATACATGGTACTGCCTGTCCAAATCAATAAATACAACAGGAAGGCCAGTGGTCTTGTAGAGAGTTGCAGTTATAGTTGCCACCTGGTTTTTGGCAAGTACTGTATTTACTGGCATGAAGCCTATTCATCTTCGAAATGCTCCAGCTGCTGATGATCTATTGTGCTTTAATAAGATGTTTAAAAATCTCCAGCTGTTTCTGAAGAGCCAGCTCCAAGGAGATGATCTATTTGACAGGCTGAACGTGAGCGTGGGCCTTGCAAAGGCTCCGTTGTGACTTTGGTGATTAATATTGACACGCGGAATTTGGCAGCTCTTACCGGAGCAATCTCCTGCCAGCTGGTGAAAGAGTGGAGGGAGCCTGGAAGGAAAGGCAGAGGGACCTTCCACCTGCTGATACCCAGTGAGCTGGCACAGGGAGGGATGGAGAGGAGGCCGGAGGGGAGCACTGCCCCGTGATGGGCTGGGTGAGACACCCCTTCTGGTCCTTCACCCCATCTTTTGGTGAAGGCAGACCTGGGATAGGTCATCAGTTCTTCTCCCACAAGGGAAACAAGCATCCGTGGCCTCATTCCAACCCACAACAAATTACCTTTGTTCTTCCAATTAATTTAGCCTTCTGCTTAGTGTGCAGCAAATGTATAATTAGCTCCAGAAAGACAGAACTGTTATTTCAAAAAACTGTTTGAAATATCCCAAAGAGGCATTCCAGCAGGCTTTACCCACTGTTCCTTTATCTCCATTCCCACTTTAATTACCAATGAGCCTCCTTGTTTAATACTGTTTTATGGAGCTCTTCTTTTCTTCTCTGCTGCTATTAGAAAGTTGCTGATGTGGAAAAAAAGAGGGGAAGTGTCATGAGAAGAATCATGGCAGACTGAGTTCGCTTTGAAAAATCCCTTTTCAAAGCTGAAGTGGAGGCCTGTTGGGTTTTTTTTAATCTGAAATACCAAAACGCTGAGGGACAGGGATGAATTCTCAGCAGAAGAATGTTGAATCTGCCATTGTTTCCTCTTTTTGCCTGGAAAAATGGGAGTAGAATGATGGGTGGAACATCATCTCTCTTGAGCACATATTGTGTTATGAGTGGCACAGTGCAGGTGTAAAAGTACAGCATAAATTTGCCTTCCACTGTAATCAGAAATTGTACTCATCCTGTGCTTGTCAAGATGAAGTTTGAAATCCAAGTGAATATAGGAAGGGAGAAGGTTGTTATTTTCATCCGTAAGTGAGATAACCGTGTGATCTGTGTCTTCCTTCCATGGGTTCCCTGCCTCACCATTCCTAGAGCTGTGAGGGTTTAATATTCCAAACTGTCCCCTGAGCTGCGGGCAGGAGGAAGGCACCAGCCCTGCACCCATCCATCCCACCCCACTCGTGGTGCCAGCCTGTGGAACAAAAGATTTATCCCCTCACACCGTTGTGATTCTGCCTCATTTAAGTGAGTTGTTTCTTATTTGTGCTGGGATAATAAAAGAATATAGGATTCTTTTTAATTTTATTTTGCAGAGGAACACAGAGATGCTACAGATTCTTGATTTGCTTGGAAAGAAGTTTGAAATCTTCTCTGTCTATTTTTGTAGGACAAAGTGAGCCAGAAATGCTGCTGTCTGTTTGGTCACCAACACAGTCTCATTGCTTAGCTTCTGACTGACTTAATATTCCACACACCAAATTTATGGTAAGTAAAATACCTTCTGATGGTTGCAATGCTTGTGTTCAGTTCTGCAGCACTTTCCACCCCCCTAAAACACTGTACATGTGCATCCACAAGGTCTTATCCACCACTGATATGCAGCCTGGGTTAGAGTGTTGCTGTAATGGATCCCGCTCTGTCCATGTCCCATTCATGTCCCAGTTACAGGGGCTGGGACCAGTTGATCACTGTGTGGGTGTGACCAAAACTGTGTGTTCCACACCCTCTGTGTCATTCCTGATGGGCTGTTAATAATGGATCGTTGGCAGCAGCTGCCC
>JAWWEU010000020.1:17375740-17418752 GCA_035583155.1 Acropternis orthonyx
GGCTGATGAACACCACTCTGTTTGTGCCCCAGAGTGCTGGGGGATACACCTGTTTCCGTGGGTTAAAACCAGTTTTTTTTCTCTGTACCATTGTATTTATTGTAGTCTTTTTATTAAATTGTAACTTTGACTTGTAATCTCTCTTTTGAGCTGGGTTCATTTTTCCTGTCAGTTTACCTTTAAGCCAGCACAGGCCGGTTTTAACACCATGGGGAATTTGGCTCTGACCCCACACTGCAACACGAGGACACGGCGCTGCTACCACTGCAATGTGTCTGTCTCTTTTAGTCTGAGGCCAGAGAATCACTTCCCTTAGCAAAGAAAGAGCTGGAAAAACAGAAGCACACGATGCCTTTGTTTCCCTAATTATGTGACTTGCAAACTTGTAAAGTGCCCCCCTGAAGCCTGAGCAAATTATCTTTGCTGTGTGAGATGTGTCTTCATCCCCATGGATCGCCACGTGTTCCACTTGCACATGCAGAAATCACCCAGCACAGCCTGGAGTGGCACTGAAATGACCAGGGAGTTTAGCACAGGAAATGAATGATGCCATTATGCCCAATTTCCACTTCACAGGAATTTTGGGAGGCAGATTGTCAATACCCAATCTACAACTGGGTCCTGGGGCTGTCAAGCCTGGCTTTGGAAAGCGCCCTGGATCCTGCCATCTGCTCGGGCCTCTCAGTGGCACTTTCTGCCACGGTATCCGAGCATCTAATGACTGCGAGGAGTCGGGATCTCAGCTGTGCTTCTCATCCAGAGCCTGGTTCCCTGCTTCTGGCTGCATTGCAGAGGGGACAGTGCCATCTACAGCCGTGAATCAGCCTGGCGGCGGCTTTGCTACCTGCCTCACAAATGCGGGGTGATCCGGTGCGTGTCTCTATTTGTCCTCGTGCTCTCTGCTGACAGTTCAGCAAAGGCAGCACTCCCTGCTCCTTCGGTTCCCTCCGAGCCCTCCTGTGTGTCTGGAGCTGAATACGCTAATGAGAAATAATGGGAAACAACACAGTAGTCGCACCAGCAATTCGGAAATTGCATTATTCCAGCCACTCTCCTGTACGGTTATGTGTCATTTTGTAGACTATTTGACAGGTTTTGTAGAAAATATCCAATCTTTATCCAAATCACATGTATTTCCATCAGGTTTTCAGGTGTATATCTCTTGAACTCTTAGAATTGTTATTGTAGAGGCCACTTACTTGAAAGCTTCCCAGTTACACCGACAAGCGCATATGGAATGCTGTTCTGAGAGAGGAAGGGAATATGGAATCTACTTGTTGAGTCAAAATCCCACAGTAAATGGAGGTTGATTCTTAACTCAAACAAACACTGAGGTTTTCTATAGCAAATGAATTAAATAGTACTGTCCTGGGGGGGGTTTAAAGGCTACACCTGTCATGGAAAGGGGGAAATGGATGGGATTTGCTCTGTTGCATAACCTGGGAGCTTCGCCGTCCCACGGGCTCTGGCATGGATGGGTCTAAATGCTTTAGTGCTGCTTCACTTCTTCCCTTCAGGCAATAAATCTGTTCCTGCTCTTTGGAACAGGAAGAATGAAGGGATTGTTCTTGCTGTCATCAGGAGGCTCTGATTCCAGCCTAACAACTGCACATTTTAGGTCATTGAATTATCTTGCTAAAGGCTGTGGAGATGAGGAAGTTTTGCTCTGAGCCTTGCCAGAATTGAGGGGTGAGTTGGACCTGGCCTATGTGTCTACTCTCTGGTGTGATCCCTCCAGAAGCTAATCACTTCCAGCAACCACCCCTGAAAAGCGGTAAAATCAAAGCAATGGCTAAAGGAGAAGATTGGTGTATTTTCCACACAATCCATCTTGCAGGGATTCAAAAACCTGGACCAAATTCACTCTGAAGCAACACTTCAGCTGTAATAAGCTCCTGTAATAGAAATGTAGCCCCTGTCTGCTTTGGAAAAAAACAGATTTTTGCTGCTGAACCTATGGAAATATCTTTTCTATTAGCAAGATTTTTGCCACTCAGTGACAGTTCAGTTCTATGCAGTAGAGAACAGCGGGAATCTGCTCAGATCACTCCCATAGGAGTAGGATTTAACATTGTAACAAGGGACATGGACTGATGTTTAAATAGCAATAGATATTTGGGTGAAGATTAGAGGATATTTAGTCATGGATTTGAATTCCTTAGTTAAATAACATTACTAGTGACATTTGTGCAATAATTCTGAGGAATTATACAGTGTGTGCTTCGTCTGTGATAAAGCTTAACCTGTAGGATCTCCTACAAAGCACAAGAGCCTCGTTTATCATAAAAGAGTTGATCTGCTTGATCGCGTCTCACTGTTTCTGGTCTTTGACCTTGGCATGCACCATCAAAGCCCAAAGAATTAAAGGATGAGCATCATCCTTGAGGCTGGTCCAAGAGGATTGTCAAGAGGGAGTGGTGCAGAATCACCAACCCCACTGAAATTTGTATCCCTTAGCCTCTGCAAGAACAGTTAAACTAAACCTGCCTGACTTCATGGCACAGTTGTGCTTTTGAGCACACTGAGAGCTGTCTTCTCAAGGCATTTGCTAATTTTTTCTGTAATTCTAAAGGCAGAACCACAGAAAACAGAACCAGAAAACCCTTGCTCCTTGCTATGGTGTGTTTGTGGTTAGTTCCAATTCCCCATGTAACAGAAACAAACAGTTTTCAAGTAGACTCGCGTTGTGTGGCCGTAGCCTTTCCCTTCCTTAAAGAAAATTTGCAGTAATTATATATTTATGCTGTGCTGGGAGTGCCTGCTCCCCCATCACCCTGGAGCTGGAGAGAGCTGGCAGCACCCTGAGGTGAAGGCTGTATCATCTGTGTCCTTGCAGCAAGGGCATGTGCCCTCGACCCTTCCTCTCCCTGAGAGCTGAAACTCTCTGCTTATCTCCAAATAACAATTTTTCCACTCAGACTCAGCTAATGCACGCTAACCTTAGTGCAAACATTTTTTTCATAGATAACTCCCTCGGGAAAACTTTCTGCTTGATTTTGGTGGAGCTCCTTGGCTGTAATCATGCGGAATTCTCCCGGTTTCAAGCCGTGTGCCTCCTGCAGAGGTGTTTTGCCTGCTAATGATAGGCACTCAAGCTGTTCCTTTCGCTCAGGCAAGGCCACTTGAAGGACAATTCACTACTTTGCCATCCCTTCTTATCTTGTACAGGAGAAACTACAGAACTTTGCAAAATTGTCACAGTCCCTTTGCTTAGTAAACCTTCCTTGGAAAATACAAGGTTGTTGCTATCAAGAATGAGCCACTTGTTCTGTGGGTTTTAAGAGGTTGCTGTAGGGAGATATTTCCAGGCTTTTCTGAGACAAGCTGTAAAAGAGTAAGGAAAAGACTAACTGATAGCAAAAATGAAAGCTTTCTGTCTTAAAGAGTGAAGATTCATTATATAAACACCAGGCAGATCTTTAAGAGTGAGTTTGGAGTTTGCAGTGAAAATAACTCTTCACTTAGTTCCTGGCAAAGCTGTTTCCAAATTGTCTGCTGCTTTTTATAGGAATCCGGCTTATTTAGCAGGGTTTTTGAGACGGCCCTGCTGCAGTCACAGAAGAGGTAGTTACAGTCTCTGCTGAGCCCCTGTGAAGCATCATAGCACACCCTGCCTTCTCCAAGGCCAGCACCAGCCTTGGAGATGCCAAGTCGTAGTGCAAGACCCTGTGATGCCTGAAATGGGCACTGCCCTGTGGGTGACTGGCACTGAACACTGTCTGCATCTTCATTTGGAGGGAAAAAGACTTCCATCTATGCCAGCTGGGTTTTGAGATACAGATACACCTGCTCTGCTGCCCCATCTCCCTGTGCCCTACAAGAAACATCCCTCCTTTCTGGGAAGAATTCAGGGAGGATGTGAACAGTTCTCCCCTGTGTCTTCTGCAAAGAGGACAAGTTGCTGTGCTCTCCTTCTGTTAGGGAAGAGGTTAGTTTGGGATGCTTGGGAATGAACATTCCAATAGTGACCTGTATTTATACACACTATGTCTTGAACAGGAAAAGGTTATAAATTGCTTTTGGGCTCTACACGTGCAATTAATGAAGCATTAATGATCCTGGGCATGGCAGCCCCTGTGTTAGTGCTGTCTGGAGTCTGAATTCCTACAAACAAGCTTCTCCTCAAATTTCACTCCTTGCTTTGCCAATGCTCAGAATACAAAACCCTCTGTCCTGCAAGAGTGATCCTGTATCCGTGTTCATCCAGCATGTCATGTCCTTTGGTAGTGAATGGATGGAACTCAGGGCGTGTTGGAGGCTCCAAACCCTGTGGTGTGACCCAAAGCCCTAATTCCTGCTCATCCCAGGGCTGTGCACAGCCAAGCAAAGCCAGGGCAAAGAGCAGGGGAGAGTTTGCAGGTAATGCAAAGAGGAAAATGAGCAAATACCTCTGGCACCTTCAGACTTGGCTGCCTGGACCCTGAGATTCCTGTGGCATGGAATGTGGGGACAGACAGAGTGTTTATAACAGTTCAGCTTGAAGAGGTGTAGTTGATGCCTGACAACTTCAGCATCCCTGGCAGGAGTGGCTGCACCCACACACTCCTCTGTGTTCGTCTGTTCCTGGTGTCAAACAATAATTCCTTCCAGCTCTAAAACAGGGGCCTCCGGTGGGGAAAGGCAGCAGGAAAAGCCAGCGAGGTGAGTACATTTGGCCATTCAACATGGCTGAGAGAGATTTCAAATTCTAATCCTGACTTTTTGTGCAGTATTTGTTCTGCCCTATCAGCTAATACAGCAATGGGGCATGCATTAACACCCTGAAATTGAAACACACATCAAGGGTATCGGAGATGAATTGGGTTTGGAGCTTAACGTTGAATAATCAAAGCATGCTGGAGCAGCCTCTGTGACAAAATGACTTACATTCTTGGTGCTGCTTTTAAATGTGATTATGCATTTTAATTGTTTAACTTCAGTCTCTGGAGCAATCTCAGAGATGTTTTGAAATAACTTAGGGCACGAAAAGCCTCCTGGTTTTTAAATACACCTCAAGTTCAATGAATTTGTTTTTAATGTTGTGTGATGTGTGAAACACTGATTTTGTTCAGGGCATTTCAAGGGGGTGGAGCAGGATTTTGTAAAACACTCTGGATCGATGAGGCTACAGATGTGTAAAGACAGTAGAAATTTTCCATTCTGTTTGTTGTTTTGGAGCACTGGAAGAACACAGAGCTCCTCTAAATTTCGCAGTGTTTGGAAGAACAGGACTCTTTAAGGGCAGGTTGGACAAGGCCTGGAGCAACCTGGCCCAGTGGAAGGTGTCCCTGCTGGAGAAACACTGAGCTCCACCACTTCTCCAGCTGCTGTTTCAAACAGGACTGAATCTCTTGGGCAAGGATTGGGTATTGTGCAGTTTGCAAAGGGAAGAAATATTTACATCTCTACCTAACTGCAAGAACTTCATAAATAACAATGTCAGGTCTGTGGCAAAACAACATAAAAGAGCACTTTTTATTAACACATGCACACTTTTCAGAGAGACAGTTCCTGTTCAACCTCTCTGATTTCAGAGTGCTTATAAAAGGTAAAGTTTCTATTCCCATTATTTTCCTAATGACCCAATTTCATTAACTCTACATCGGAGTCAGAGAAAAAAACCTCAGTGAGCTTTAGTTCTTTTCAAAGCACAGTGAGGTTTAAAGCTTAGGAAGCGATTTGTGTATCCTATTAACTTTCTTAATTGTAAACAAAGCCTCGGTGTCTTGTGCAATAACCACATTTCCAGCAGCATGTGGCTCATTAAGCCCTAACATCTGAACCCTCCATTACAGGCACCCTGATCATTAATCTGAGCAGTGCTGCTCCTCTCGGTGTGTGCCCACTAGAAGGCACCATCTGCTAGGAAGTTGTAATCGTGAGGAAAAGGGAAGAGCTCCATTAAATAATTCCATGTGAACACCTCCAGGAAAACTGCAGACTCAGGTGCAGCACTGAAGAGGCTGGACAGTGTCTCTGGCTGTGGCTACAGTTGCTTCCCAGTAAAACCATATAGAATCAACACTATTTTCCTTTGGAAGGCAGTGTGAAATGTGTTTACAGTATGAAGGAGCAAATTCCATGAGCTTTCCAGTTTGGAGGAAGAGCCAGGGAGTGACTTCAGCACTCCCCCAGGGTTTGGGAGACAGGGGGTTAGGTCTCTTACCCGTGTCCGTAGTTATCTCTGGCAAACCAGTTCCCTGTGGCTCAGCCAGCTAACGAAGGGAAATCATGCTACTTTGCTGGGAGTGCTGAGAGAAGAACTCTACAGGTCAGGTATCACCCTTTGCACGCAGAAACAGACTGCAAGGACTGCAGGATGAAGTCCAAGGGATTCCTCTGTCCCACAGCAGCAGCAGGGCTTGCCAGGATGATCTGGCTGGGTTCACCTGCAAGAAAGGAAGGTTTCAAGAACTCACTCTTGCAGACAGTGAGTGACACAGTTCAGTGTCTCTGTGCTAAACCCGGCTCATTTAGATGCAATTAGCTGAGGAGCTGTGTGTGCAGCCTTGTTTACTGTACATTTCCTCTAGGGAAGAGATTAAATGAAAAAATCCTCCTCAGGATACCATAATCCTGGATCATTTATCAGTGGGCCTGCTCAAAACATTCATTTATTATAAACTGTTCCTCTGTACCATTCCTGCTACAAAGACAGGAACTAAAACACCAGAAGGAACAGCAGTTTCAAGTTTATTGGTATTGCCCGCTGCAAAATACACAGGCCACACACCCTCAGTGATCTTCAGCTTGTTTTGGGGTTCTCAGGTCTTAATTCTAGCACTCAAAACCAACACTGCTGTTAAAGACTGGCTATGAAATCTGTGACTGTGCTGTCACTTATAATTCCTGTCACAGAAAAAACACTCTATTTGCTGTTCCTAATGCAGATCTTTTGAGAAAGAGCACCCACACCTCATAGTTACCTGGAGAGAGTTTGGAAACAACAGCTCTTTCCTCGGGAACAGCTGAAATGGAGATCTGAAGAGTCAGAGGTGAAAAGAAGGAGGGAAGAGGATGGTGGTGATGGAAATCCACAGTAGGTGGAGGGGAGAGCAGTTAAAATCAGGGGTGTTAAATTTAGGAGGGGGAAAAAACCCTACTGAAAAATGGTTAGAATCTTTCCAATGACTAGGAGAATCCAGCTGCTTCTTAAAGCTGAAATAAGTTTTCAGGAAGCTATTCTGACAAAACAAACCTCAGGAAAGCAGAGCTACTGCTGCTGCACAGGGGAGAGTGCAGGCAAAGTCAGGAATGACCATTTCTGCCCCAGGAGGGCGCATGAGAATTTGTAGCTGTATAAACATCATACAAAATGGTCCTCCACTTTAGTACACTTTTGGTCTATGTTCTAATTGCCTACTAAAATCCAGATCTGACAGGGCATGAATCATCACCCTTTCATTATACAGAGCACCCCTGCAATTCCAGACTACATTCTATGAGCAGTAGCTGTGCTAAAACCTTTCTGTAACTCAGAACTACATATAATCTCACATATAACGATATACTTAAGCCAGATTATGCTTCAATATACTATTTGTTACCACATAACAGTTTATTAGATTGTTAAATGACATTACAAAGAACCTAAGGCTGGTATTACAAGGTATATTGATACATTTCTTATGTTCACAAAATTCCCCTGTTATTATGAGCTTTTATTACAATTTCCCCTCAGTTTGGAAAAATGACCTGTCATTTTGCTCTCACAGCACGCAGGTGATAATTTTGTGGCATTCAAAGAGCAGTCTGAGTGTGGCCCACATGCAACTGCTGCCTGCCACTAGTGCTTGCTGAAATTTGGGGCTCAAGCTGGAGGAGCAAGGCAATGTTTGTCAGGAATAGCTGACATGGGTCATTTTTCTTCACAGGTGACACAGTACAGACTCTCCCAAACACACTCTTCATTGCCAAAATACTCTAATGCAACCCATTCAACTCCAGGCCCATAAATGTGCATATGATTAGAAAAGCAAACAGTTCTCTAGACCAAGTATTTTGAAGAGGTGCAGTGAGTTGTTATTCCAAGAGAAGCAAGGCTTTAAAAAGCTGACTGGATTCTCTCCTTCTTGTTCAATATATCACTGCTTTGCTAGTACTGTTTTGTCCAAAGAGCCAGTGATTTAAACTGAGAGCCCACATACAGACACCCTAAAACCACTACCCCTGTTCTGTCCAGCATCACCCTTTCAACCACAACTACTGTTCAAAGGTGATGCCAAAGGACACAAGCACAATTTCAAAGTGGAGTGTTAAAAAACTTCAATCCCATAGTGAGATTGTTCCTGGTTGGTAGTCCTTTGTCAGTCCAGATGCCCCAGATGTGAGTGGCAGTGGTTGCTCAGCTGTGCACAGATGGCAAACCTGTACTTCTGGTTCACGTTCCAGGAACACACAGCTCAGGTAATACCAGGAGCAGGAGAGGATTCTGATGTTCAGTGTCTCATGTTTCTGAAATCACCTTATTACATGTGTGAAAAACCAACACATAAACCCCAGCTAGTGAGGAGTGCCTGATGCTTAGAACTAAGACTAATGCTAAGTTTCAATCTTGTGCTTCACTGCACACAGTCACAAAGGACAAGGCAAGGTTCCCATTTGGTGGGAGCCACTAAATGCTGAGCTATCAAACATGAAACGTCTAGAAAAGTACAGGAGAGGGAAAAAAGTGACTTCACAAAAAAATACACCCAGTAGTTGAGATCCATAAGATCTGTGTTTTAATAACACAACCAATTGATCCTCATAACAAGAATTCAAAAAGTGAAATTACATTACACAAATCAAAATATAAACTACCCTACCCCAACTATACAATGTACATTAGGAAAGCAAGCTCTGTAACAATATAAAAATGCTTTTACACACAGCAGTTGCAAAAAGCCATTCAGTAATTGAAAGGACTTGTAGAAAAAAAGAAAAAGTCTTCTTCCAGGACTCATCTTGACTTATTGGCAACCTGTTGGGGAGAAATAACAAGAAAATAGATCACTGAGAATGAAGAGAATCATGCTCATCAGAAATTTCCATTTGTGGGGTTGAGGCCAAGAGAAATGACACTGAGGGCAATGAAGCCCATAAGAACTGTATTTTTGTCAAATTATCACAAAAAACAGGCACCTTCACATGCCAAAATATATCTTTTCCAAACACTCCACAGGCTACACAGAACACAAGATATGACCTCAGAATCTCAAGCCTAAGAGAGGCTGAGGCATGTCTGACTTAGTCACTCCTTTAAAATAAAAGTTAATCCGACATGGTACATGCAGTATTTTATTTGCCACCTGCCTTCCATGGGTTACAAAAACCAAGCTCCACACAAACTCAGGGCTCACGCACTAAAGTTAATAAGCACCATCCCCCTTGTTCATGCTGTAACACTTTTGGCACCTGCAGGGCCCCATCACCTGACATGCCTCCAGCAATTTTAAATGCTCTGTGTTGTGCTGCCTCGTCACCTGAACTTATCTACGTGTTTCTGGGCTGGATTTTGAGCCGCTGCTTGCCAAGAGGCTCAAACATCTACTTCTCCAATGCTTCTGTGTAATACAGGGGCAGTTTATCAATTAAGACATTACACAGTAGTATATAATACCACATTTTTCTTGCAGTAATAAAGTTCTTTCTCCAGGGAATGTTGCCCTAGGACATGTCCTGCCTCATCCCTGACTGTTCTCTTGCACTGCCAGGATCTGCTTGGCAGCCCTGTGTGAGTCACTACTCCCTGCAAGCTCCTACCTTACACCCAGGAGGAATTTACAGCTGATGGGCAGCTACTCCTCACCAGTCTCAGCGACTCCACCAGCTCCCTGGGACAGCCCTTTCCAGAAAGAAATTCCTCCTGATGTCCAGCCTGCCCCTCCCCTGGCACAGCCTGAGGCTGTTCCCTCTCCTGCTGTCCCTGTTCCCTGGGAGCAGAGCCCAACACCCTCTGGGCGTCCCCCCTCCTGTCAGGTTGTTGCAGAGAGCGAGCAGGTCCCTCCTGAGCCTCCTTTTCTCCAGGCTGAGCCCCCCCCCCAGCCCTCAGAAGTTCCCCAGCCCTTTCTCCAGCTCCACTGCCCTTCTCTGGATATGCTCTCCCCAGACACAGCACTCTGCTGCTCTGCACAAGTCCCACCTCACACACCAAAGGGAAAAGCTCCATGTGCCAAAGCCAGCGATGTCCAGGGTCTGCCCCAAGGCCAAGCAGGGCCTGTCTCACCTTAGCTCTTGTTGGGGGCCGGGGTCTTGTTCTCCCCCTCCAGCTCCTCCACCCCTGCCTGTGTCATGAGGTCAGCGATGTTCTTCTCCAGGTCATCGATGCGACAGCTCATGTCATCGAGGGCACGGGGGTCAAGGAAATGTCACCACTGCAGCCCTGCCTGCCCTTGTTTGCTTTTATTGTCACAGCTCTGCTCAAGTTATTACGGCCTTGACTTTCAATCTATCCTACACATCCCGCTGCTGAACAGACTTTATGGTATCTATTGCACAGCACCCCAGGTTAAAAAAAGGATATTTCTTCCAATTATTTGGTCAGACATGGTCTGGAATTTGTCCTGCATTTGCTGGAGCAATGTCTGCACCTGAGAGAAAGGGAAAAGAGGAAACGTTTTCCTTTCATTAGAGGCTGTTACAGTATCTAATCTCACGTAATGAGGTAACTACAGTGCTCTTTCACTGCTGAGCTCAACTGCGCTCAAACTCTGCAACGCAATTAAATATGTATGTAAAACCGATAGGTAAATATATGGATATGGACAACAACTGAGGCTTGCAGTAACTATGGCAGTAACACTGGCTGAGCACTGAGCAGGCTCCCCAGGGCAATGGGCACGGCTGGCAGAGCTCCGGGAGCGTTTGGATGACACTCTGAGGGACAGGGATCCCGATCCCGATCCCCCGGCCCCCTCTGCCCCCTGTCCCGGCCCTGTCCCTGTCCCTATCCCGGCCCCCCTGTCCCTATCCCGGCCCCCCTGTCCCTGTCCCGGCCCTCACCACCGCCGTCAGGTCCTGCACGCTCTTGGGGTCGGTCTCGGCCATGGTGGCTCCGCTGGGGCTGCGCCGCTTCCGGCCGCGCCCGCCGCTCCCGCCGCCTCTCGCGAGAGCGGCCGCGCCCGGGGCACTCTGGGAGCTGTAGTCCCGGCCCTCGGGGCTGGGGGCGGCCCGGTTTGTGCCTTTGGGCGAACAAAGGGCTCGGCGCTCTTTGGCTGCGAGTTACGCGGGTCTGGCGTTAATTCGTGTTCTGTATTCTGCTCCTTAAAGGTTCTCTCTGCCCTGCTCCGGTGCCCTTGCCCTGGCAGAGGGTTGGACTGGGCGGACTCCAGAGGGCCCTTCAGCTCCAGCTATTCTGTGGTCTAAATTAAATCCATGCCCAGCCCGGACTAGTGATCTTTAAAACACCAAAAAGCTCCACAGGACGGGATAAGCATTCCCTAAGTGTCAGTTGAAAGGCTTTTTAGACACAAACTACTCATTTGTGGCTTGTGAAGAAGCCCCTGTGTTTGCACACCCTGGTTGTTGTGTACCCAGGTAAGAGCTGAAATTAACAACCACACTGAACATGAATCCGTGACTGGAGAATGTTTACCAACCACACTGAATATGACCTGTAAACAAGGAATGTTTCCCACTCCAGCAGGTGGTTCTCCAATGTCTCCTCCGATGCCTCAAGGTTCGGGGTGCATTTTGTAGATCTTCAGAGTTTTAGAATGATAGGCTTTCTTGCTTACACGTTGAGTGGTGTTGGAAGTTACTAAAGTAATTTTCTCATGTATTCCTGAGATTTCTGAAGCTCCCAATAAAGGTATTTATCTGTCTTTCGCCATTAATGTTTCTCTGAGTGCCTGTTTTTCCAGGATTTTAGGCATCACCTCTGCCCTGGAAGGCAGCTGGATGTGCCGACCTGCTCTGCCTCATCCCACAGGAACAAAACCCAGGCCTTTGCATTATTAATGTGCCTCTGGGAGCACTGGAGGAGTAATAAAAAAAAAAACTACTTAGTGCCAGTTTGGGGAGATTTTGTTGTCTTTTTAAAAGTAAATACATCTTCTGGTTCTGAAAACTGCTGAGGAATTAACTCCCCTTCAGTTGGTTGTGTTTAGGGGAGGTCGTTGTTTTCGTAAGTGTTATTTGGAGTCAGATAAACTGTTGTTGTGAGAAGGCCCTTTGAACAGACCCAGACCCGGATGATGTGACCTCACCCCTTTGTGCCAGACTGCTACAAATTGTGAGAGTTTTATAGAGCCAGCTGGGCCTTTGAGCTCAAACAACACCCCAATTCCACGTTCCACTTTAGTGTCTGGACAAGCCCTGGATGGTTTTGACATATCCCTTAAAAAAGGAGTCAACTAACCAGTCCCTGCTCTGCAGCACTCAGGTGTGGCTGATGAAATAATTCCTCAGGCCATTAAGGTTGTTAGTAAGTATCTCATAACTACCAATTTTTTCATGTCAGGATAAAACATTTTTGTTATTTGTTTTGCTTTTTGGCATGCTTAAACAATGAGGGAAATTTTTCAGGGTTTTGTCTCCTTTTTGAGGCTGGACTGAAAGAAAATGCTATGCAAGGAGGACTGGTGGGATTAATGACCCTTTCACAGGGGTGTTCAGAGATTACTCAAATGAATGGCACTGCAGAAGGCTGAATTCTCTTGCTGGCTTTTTACTGACAAAGTCTTAATTTAAAGTACACAGGGAACAAGGACCTTTACAATTTACAAAGAGCCTGTTGTTTTCCTTAAAGTGAAGGGAAATGTACAAAGATAAATTTAAAAACAGTTAATGAAACTTCTCTAAAATGCAGGGATATACAGCTGGGCCTCCTGCATCAGTAAGTTATGCCAGGGTTTGGAAAAGAGCAGCCCATTTTCAGTTTTGCAGGGAACTCAAAATGAACTTTGTGGAACCATGGTGGGGATTTGTGGTGCTGGTGTCTTTAGGTCTGATCCAGCTCGTGTTTCCTTTGGTGAAGTGGGATTAGAGCTCAACAGCTTGAAAAAAAAAAAAAAGGCTATTGTTTTAACAGCTTAGTCTTTGTGCCAGTTAATGCCCGAATCACTTTAAGTAGTTAATGCTGTAGAATTAATTCTACATTTGTTGTCAGGCTGCCTTTCCAGTAATCATGACCCAGGGACTGGGAGGCATCGAGTGAAATCTAAGTTCAAAAAGGCACAAAACAATTTCCCAAAGGTGGGTTTTGCAAAGACAATTGTTTCTGCAAAGAGCCCATTCTTAGCAAAACCACTTCTGTTGATTCTGGAATGGCCTCAGAGATCTGTCGTCCTGTATTTATGCCTTTTTGGAACAGCAGTTCTGCCAGAGGACCTTGTTCCTGGTGGAATTGCAGTGCATTAGCTCAGTGGCAACACTCAAAAAAGATGATATTATATCTGTGTATTCTGTGAGGCAATAAATAGCAACTCTACTATAATTGCTTTGACTATCAGATCATATTTGGGCTCCCTGAGGACTTTCAGATAATTGTGGTTGTTTTAATACAGAGATTGTGCTCTCAAACCATTACAACTCTTCTGCTCCTTCATTTGAGAGTGCTGAATTTATGGATCTTAAGATTCTCAGCACATAAAATCACAGGTGGGGATTTTTTATTATTCGGGCCAAAGACTTACAATGAAATGGTGAGAATTAAATTTTAATATCTCAGTTACAACCTGACTTGCCTGTGGCAGAAATTCTTGGGAAAATATAAAAATATGACTAATACTATTTATTTATTGATTCCAAAGGAATGACACTCCTTAGAGGATGTTAAATATGCACGAGGCCAGAACATATTAAACAAAGAACTGTGCTAAGAAAACAACTGTCAAGGGAAAAGTAAATGGCCAGTATCATGACTTGTGGTTATTTAACTGGAGAAAACACAAATTATTAAACTTGTCTTTGAGCACACAGTTTTACTGTTAAATCTAGTTTCATTTCATGCAATTTTTTTATGCACAATAATGAAATGTACCCTCATTTTATTTCCTGCCTTCTTGTGTATGAGCCATTTAGGTGTGTCTTACCTTTGGAATGTTAACAATCTAACAGAACTAGCTGAAAATTTAAAGGGTGACATTTCCTTGAATATTTCTATAGAATACATTGGCATTTCTGATTCTGTGAATAGACAAAGCTGGATGATTTGATTATAAATACTTCGTGTGTGGAGAAGAATAGGTAATTATTCTCAGTGTCTGCTCCACTAAGATTTTTTTTCCCTCTGTTATTGAGTTAAAAGAAGTTTGGCAAATCAATCATAAATTTACAACTACATCTCTTAGACTGAAATTAAGCACAGCTGAAATTTTTCCTCACTGAATTTTGAAATGTTTCCTGCCATTTCCAACTCTAAAACTGTCCAACCGGGAGAAGGGGATCATTTGTAAATGGACAGACGTGCCACCTGGAAAACAAATGGGAAACTGCAGAAGCCAATGAGGAAGGCAGGCCAGAAAGGGGGCAATTACATGGCTGTGCAGCCACTCTGGATAATGGGGAATGCTAAAGGCTTTGCAGAATGTGTAAATTTGTAACACTGGAGCACTGAAAGCCAATTCCTGCTCTGGCTGAAGCGGGTGTTAAATTCCCGTGATCACAATTAGATCAATGCTGAGCCCTTTTGCAAAATCCACCCACTGAGGAATGAATAAAACCAGCATTTGTTTGTTCAGTGCCATGACAGGAAAGGGAAGGGTTTCCAACTGCAGCATCCAGGCTGATACGGGTCTACATTCAGCTTCCCAAATTACTCATTAGGATGACTTCTTCATTTTCTGCCCCAACTGTGCTCCAGTGCTCTGAGCACATGAAAATCTGCAGTTGTCTCGTCTGCTGTGGATAGTCTGTGCTAATGCCCTGTTTGCAGCCTGAATAGATCTGCTTTAAATGTTAGCAGCCTTAAAAGGGATGCCTGTATTTTTCCATGTGCTTAAAGAGTTTTTGAGGATGGACACCAAAAAATAATTCCACGGTGTTCATCATCCTTCCCCTGATTCTGAGCCATGTTGTTGGCACTCCAGCATGATGCATAAGCAATAAATACTATTCTGTGCCTCGGATCTAGACAGCTGCTTCCCCAGATTTTGTGCAGAACTGCTTTACAACCTGTTTGCTTGGCATAGAGCAATTCCCTGCTAAATTATTCACTTTATTCTGTGGCCAGCAGTCTGCATGCTTGTGGCATGTCAAGTGAAATCCAATCACTACATCCAATGTAAATTAACTCTCAAGACTTGTCTCTTTGAGGGATAAAACTTTTGATAATGTGACCATCTCTTCCCAGTCTGTCCCTGGCACTCCCAAGGGAGGCATTTGTAGAGTGAAGGCAAGATCCTCTTCATTTAGAGCACTCTTAGGCCAGCTTGGAGCAGGCTGGGGTGAGAATGAGCAGGAATCAGAAAAGGAACGAGTATTTGCTCACAAGAGTCCTCACCAGACACCACTGAAGTGAAAGGGGTCTCTCCAGTAACCCTGGTGGGATTTGGGGCTCACCTGGATCCTTTTCAACAGACAGTGGGGCAGTAAGACACAGTGCATCTATTTCAGTCTTGTCTGGGGCAGTCCCGTAGGTTCTGGAGTCTGACTCCTGATTTCTGAGTCTCCAAGCCACACTGACCATGTCTATAACCATATCAGTTGCCTCAGCGTGGAAGACTGATCTATTGTTTGGGTCACAGTAAGGGGTTAAGCAATGGAGTGGAGTACAAAAGCCCCCTGTTCTACTCCTGTTGCCCTGCCACAGGAAGGGAAGATTGTGAGTGTAAAAAGTGGCAAAATGATACCGTAATTTTAAGCCTCAAGATTTAGATCTCCTCAGGTTGTAAATGTGGTGTGGAAACCACACATATATCACTTGTTCTACCACACAGCAAAAACTGAGAGCGCAGGGGAGATTGAGTTTTTTGCTTCTGCTAATGCTGGGAAAAAACATTATTTGTTTTAGTCCCTTCTTTTTCTCAGGAAAAATTTGAAGTGTCTTCAGTAGCAAAAATACAGAAAATCATTATCACAGACAAACTAGAAATGCCACTAGTGGAAAATAAGTACTTCCTTAAGCACATCAGAGCTGGCAATATGAAGTGCTTCAGGGAAAAAAACATGCTTTAATTATAGACAGTACCTCCTATCAGCGTAACATCCCTACACTGTGTCTTTTCTGAGCGTCTTCACTTTATCTGCAGGAGGAATGAAAACTTCTCCCCATTTTTCTGAGCCTGGCTATGACAATCCACACACCAGGTCAGCAGTGGAGGAGGGTTTGTGGAAAGGTCCCAGCTGGGAGGTTTGTTCCCTTCACAGGAGCTGCTCTGAGAGCAGGAGCTGGGCCCAAAGTGTGCACCTCGTGTTGCCACGGAACAGGCAGGCAGAACCCCGGGTACCAGACACAGCTCATCCATCATTCCCTGGGTTTTCAGCATCCTTTTCCAAGGTGACCACCAGACCTGCACAGTGTCCCAGTCCCTGCCTCAGCTGCGCTGTAAAGTGCCTTTCTTACTCCTACCTATTAGTTAGATCCTGTTACCTTTTTATGCTACCACACCTCATTATTTAGTTTCAAGTTTAGTTTCAGGTTATGTCGATGCTGTCCTGCCCTATCCATCATCCAAAAAGGCCTTCTCATGTGAATTTATCAGCAAATCCATCCTAACTTATGTTTTTGCTAAGAAAAAGAAGACTCTCGGTGCAGGGAAGTCAGTTAATGAATGGCTGTGAAAAAATGTTCACTGATCCAAATGCCTTCTGTTTCTAAGTAAGCATTTCCCATGGGAAGCTGTGCCTCCAGCTCCTCATGCTGGATTCAGTGTGTTGTTATATCTGGGACACAGTGTTATATATGCTATATGGAATATGCTGGAATAGGGCTGTTCCCTTGCCAGATAAGATGAAAACCTGGTTTTATCACCCTGATCCATTTTCCCATTACATCAGTAACATGAGTGGCTACTATTGAAAAGGACTAGTTCTTTCTTTAGGTTCTTATAAAATATAAAAAGATGTTTAGAGCCTGTGACAAATGAGAGTTACACTTGTGTGCATGTGAGGAACATACCTCTTCTTGGGTCTTAAAACACTGCCTGTTTTCACACTACATTGATAGTACAGGAGTATTTTCAGTTCTTGAGTGCCATACATTTCCCTTGATATTCAGTAGTGAGTGTTTATTTATGCAATAAAATGCACAACAATATAAAATATTAAGATATAAAATTGTGTGCAGGACTCTTGGTATAATCTCCTTGCATGAATATACTATTTTCTGGTTGCTTGCAGAAAGGTGAAGCCTGTGCCAAGCAGGATATTGAAAGGATCACAGAGTCAAAGCCCACTGGGATGAAACAACCAGCAAGTTTAAGAGGAAAGAAAATTACGCTATAACCCTAATTGCAAGGCAGTAAAATTCAACTCTTTTAATTCTAGTTACATTGTCTTAGAAATGCTTTTACTGTATCTAAAGCTGTAGAACAAATCCATTAGAAGCATAACCTGAAAGGGACACTGAGGTCGTCTTTCACTCCCTGCTCTAAGGCTACATGGGCTGAAAGATTTCAAGCAGTGTATGGTTTCACAGATTGTATGTGCATGCATGACTGCCAAGGGAAGAGTTAATGTTATGTGCTATTCATTTCCTGCTTTCGGATGTCAAAACACAGAACTCGAGCAGGGTCGGTAGCACAGTCACGGAAGTAAGAGAAGGATGGAAACTGAGAGGAGTCACATTCTGAAAAGAAATTGCAACTGGAAAACAATCCTCGAAACAATGTGAAAAATACTCGTGAATCAGTGCTTGTCAAGGTGTTATTTGTGCACATTGTGATGTCATTATTCAGTCAGCCAGGAGTAAAACTCCACCTAAAGCTGCTGGTTATTTCCCTGCTCTTTCCATAGTCATAATCATGTTGGAATGAATCTGTGCAGAGTGAGCGCCCTGTGCTGCTGCTTTAGGTATCACTTCACATCTGCACCAGGAGTCTCTGGGGAACACAAAGAGAAGACTCAGAGCCCCTGTAATTAGTACTGCAAATAACTGAAGTGACCTTGCCAGACAAAAATGGATCAAAAGTTCTCTTGTTAATTAATTTTCTCAAACCCTTTTTTAACTTGTGTGGAGGTAGGCCAACAAAGAAAAAGCAGGCACCAAAGAGATGCACTTGGGATGTTAAATGGTGGATGAAGTACCCTTAGCAATTGGGGCAATCTGAGGAATACCACAATTGTTACGTGCTAATATCTTAAGAAAACTGGTTAAAATGTTATAAAAAGGTTAAAAAAAATGACGACTTGTTTTATCATTACAGTTTACAAGTGAAGGTTCTGCTCTGGTGGCAAGGAACTTGTGGAACATTCTTGTTTGAGTTGGTTCTTCTTGGAACCGAGCAGTTTGCCTTGTTTGCCACTTGCTTGCAGATTTGAACACAGATTTGAGAGCAGCCTCTGCAGGCAATACCTGTCCTGTGGGAAGCAAACTTCCATGGCACTGGGCCTGAGCCAGCACAGCTGAATGGGAGGGGACAAAACTTCACCCAGCATGAGAAGAAAGGCTCACCAGGTTGTTCTTCTGACCTGCTGTTCCATTTCTGCTCTTATGCAGGACAGTTTGCAAGACACTGTGCTTAGAAACTGTGAAACCAAGTTTCTGATAACATGTGAACGTCCTGGTTCGAAGGATTTCAGGTATCAGAAAAGATGGACTGATGAGACTTACTCAGTTTTATAACTGGCATTTCTTATAGCCCCAAATGTCACTGTGTTCAGTAATGTAATTTCTGGGGCCAATGGGACCCTCTGGTTGGGCTTTGGATGAAGCAAGTGCTGGCTGTCTGGCTGGATCTGCCAAGGAGAAGGAAGAGGAAAAACATTTCTTTCATCCTTTAAATTAAAGTCAACGGCAACCTTTGATTTCAACAGGAAATCACTGCTCCTGTCAGGAGGAACTCCAGGGACATTCCTTCTCAAAAACTCCTCTGCTCTAGAAGGACGAAGCAGTTGCTTCATTTCACAGTTTCTTGTGTTAAGTTTTCTGCACTACCTTCATTTATTCAGAGTGGAGAACAGTGAGTGACTACCCCTGCTTTTCTATACTGCAGTCGTGGAGCCTCCATGGCTCGCTGGGAATGAGGGAGATCACTTGGGATGAGATCTGTTCAGGGCAGAACCGAGGCAGGAGCTGCCCAGGCGGATGCCAAAGCTGGATTCTGCTCACAGCACAGTCCCTGACTTGGCAGAGAGTTCCAGTGCCCAGTCAAACCGTCTGGCTTATCAGTTAATTGCTTGTTACACAGTCATATCGTTGTGCTTAAAGATCACAATGCACTTGTTAATTTGATGCTTTGAATAGTTTGGGAGAGCTCAGTTGTGCTGGGGTAATACAAAACCATTTTTACACCAAAGCAAGAGTAATCCATCAGGGTGTTGCCACCACTACTGATGTCGTCTGAGATGGAGTTTGACTGGAAAGATGAAAGAGGAAATTAAGCATAACAGAGTGATAATAGAATGATCAATGCTGCAGACTTTGTGTGTGCATTGGAAAGGAAGATACTTTGTCAGTGTTAGCCACAGATGTGTGAGTGAGGTGATAAGTCTTATCTGAAACACAAAGCTAAATGGAAGTCATTAATATGGTAGAGTTAACACTGGGGCTTTACTAACAAAGCAAGAAAAACAAGGAGGATGAGAAGATGTCCCAAACTTTCTCTCAAGAAAGCATAGACACTTCTGGTGCTTGTCATGAAAGTCCCTTTCCTCAATAATTGAATCATGTTTCTGTTTTCTCTCATTAACATTGAGTGTAAAGAAGGAATTTGCAGATAAGTCCTTTTCCTCCAGCACTTCAATAGCCTGGGTTGTGAACCAGAAACCTGCTGTCATAAAAACTCTTTCTCCTTACTAAAAGTCTGCCTTCCACGGAAATAAAGTCATCAGTTTAGGACAAAGATTTTCTTTCCAATGGGATACTCTGTAGGAGCCTTCATGCAATAGGAAAATTTGTGCTGAGTCTCAAGTGCCTGAGATTCATCTGCTGTGAAGCCTTTTGGTCCCCAGAGCGCCCCTGAGTACTGATCCAGGCAGGAATACCCTTGTGTGCCACCTTGGGAATCCTCCCCAGTCAGTGGGATTGGTGTCTGTGGCAGACATCTTTGCAAAATTCTGTTTGTGTAATGCCATTTGGAATTTTTTATTATGTTAATAGTTCCCATAAGGGAAAAAGAGACTTCTGAATGTCTGATTGCTTAAAGGATGTGCATTTATTATTTATTCTACATGCTTTTGTTGGTTGTTGTTGCTGAAGAGATATCCTCATCCCCCTGTGTTCCAGTGCTCTTACAGAATGTCAAGTTCCCAGGAAATCACTACAGGAGTCATTAGGGATCTCCATCTATTTCCCATCTTTCCCTACAAGTAAGAGTTTCAGTGTCCCCACAACTATTATTTTCAGCATTTTGACTTGTTGCAAAGCCTAAGGGATGAATTTCTGCTCTCTGGCCTCTTTGTTTCACAGCCAGTGAGGCTCTTATTGACAGCATCTGATTCACTCTCTGAAATGTTCTCAGCTACTTTCCTCAGTAATATCAGATTTTGAACCAGATAATGGGATTACCTTATCCCAATCATATGATTTAAAATATCTTGTGGGGTCAAAATTTCATTATTTTAATCTTCCATTGACCATTACATGAACTCTTGCAATTCACTGTGGCTTTTCTGCAAAATTAAATTGCTTAGCAGTGGCTTGTTCCAAATCTTTTTATAACATCCTTGAACAGTCAGTAGCTTTCTAAGACACTTTTTTCTTCCAGAATTTCTTTTCCACACAGTCAACTTTTATTTCTTGGCACTACTGGCTATTCAAATTCCATGTCATTTACCTTTGGTCTAACAATCCATATCTCTGAACCGAGCAAGAAATAAAGTAGAGCAGCAATCACACAGAGCAGATGACATGCTTTAACTGAGCTGAGTATTTGAAGAATTAGTCTGGTGATTATGGGAACTGTCTTTTTAAATCAGGTAATTTGAAATTAACTCTCTTTTCTGTGTCCAGTTAGTACAGCCCCTTATTCAGAGTTTATGGCTCGGGTTGCTATCTGGTGTTTAAGTCAGCATTAAATCATTTTGCTGTAATTTGAGACCCTTTCATTCTTGAATGCTACAGTTGCAATGAGATTAGGAAGCAGATTAGTTAAAATGAGTTTTTCCATTGCTAAAAAAAATATGTATCAGTAGATAATTCAGAACTTCGCAGAAGATAAAATCATTTAAAAGGCTGGCAGGCTGAAAGTAATCCATCTGCTGTCCAGAGCAAGCATGGACTATACCTTCTTCAAGCTGCAGCTGCCTTTGCTTTCTGAGAACATGCCAGATGTGACATGAATGTCTCCCAGTTCAATTGTTGCTCAATAAAATGTGTTAGGGAGAAGAAATGCAGCGAGAGCTTGTCCCGTCCTGCTTGTGCAGCTCTCCCAGGCAAAGAGGCAGCACAGCCCTCAGCGTTCAAACAGCAGGAGAGGTGGGATTCAGGTTTTTCAGGTCTCTGCCTTTATTCTCTCATAACAGAAATCACTGGGGACCCACTGAGGTATCCCATTTATCACAGCGAATTGAGATGACTGGTGGCATTAAGTGCTGTTCCGGGGCTGGGTCATGATGCTGCCAGGCTCGGTGAGGGTGCATTAACTCAGAGAGCTGCATTGTGATCCTTCAAGGCTGCTGAATAAGGCCCAGATTTCCCAGCAATTGGGTGAGTAGCAAAGTGTCTAAGAGAAGTGTCTGCCTCTTGCATCTGAGCATGAAATCAGGATCAAGCCTTTGTGTTTTTGCCTGGGTAAATCAAAACTATCTCAGCTCTTTCAGCCATTCCAAATTGCACTTTTTTTCCTTCTGCAGCTCACTGAGGCCAGCTCCTGTTTATGCACCGGAGGAGAGTTATTACCTGTGTCATAAGGAAAGGGAAGGAAGAATCAGGCATGTTTGGAGCTGGACAGCGATAAGGTTACAAGGAATTACACTCCCCACTCCAAACACACACCATTGTCACTTACCAGTGTTTTTCTCTTCTGCCTCACTGTTTATGTCCAACCTGTCATGATGATCTTCCTCTAGAGTTTGAGTGAATCTCAACCTTTGACGTCCACCCTCTCCAGAGAGGTTTTAGCTTGACAGACAAAAATCAGGTAGCTTACGACATAAATTCAGTGTCTTGAGTTCCAAACAGTGGCTTTACAAATTGCACTTTCATTATGTAAAATAAAGCAATTTATAACCATTGGCAGTAGATAAAATGCCTCAGTGCACACTCTTGGGCTGGGTGTATTCGATAGCTTGAAACCAGCTGCCTCCCAAAGGAACAAGTGCTCGTCCTGCTGCGTGGTCCCTGTGTCTGTGAGCACCAGCCTGCTCATCCTCCAGAATGAAGCAGGTCAGGTTTAAATTCTGAGTTTAACCATTTTAACCTGAAATGAAATGCATGGATGAAAGAAGTTAATTTGTTTGTCGTGCTCAGGCTTCTCTTATTATAAGACTCTTTATAAAAAATAATAAATTAATGCACTCTTTTCCCCTTCTGAAACACCGGCAAGGTATAATTATATTATGATTTATTTTGCAGCATCAAGACCAGGACCTGAAATATTTACTCAGGCAAAATTAGAAACCCAGGAGAGTAATCAATCATTCACAACTAGAGAATTTGCATTCCTCCTATGTCCACTTAGTAGACTGAGAACAGAATAACCACGTTGTTGGGAACTCTGACAGATGCAAAGAATAAAGTTCAGGCTTCTTGATTTCTAATGCCCTTTCAGTCCCAGCCTTATGAATGCTCCCACTTGCTACAACTTTGGATGTAAATAGGAAAGCTTCTTATGAAGTGTTTAATGACTTATGAAGTATTTAATTGTATGTAGAGACAAAAGCAGACCACAAATCAGCAGTGCTTTCAGGATGAAAAACTGCCCACCAAGCAACTGCTGATGTATGGGGCAACAAGCTCATTTGAGAAAGAACAATTAGTATGGCTCTGAAAGAATTATCCCTCTTCTCAAGCCTGAATTTTCAGGTAAATCAGTATGTAGAAAATTATTTTTCATGTCTAATTTATGTTCAATAAAAAGACCATAAAATTTTCCATATTCTGCATTTGTTTAATTTCCAGCTGTCTCAGGAAGACTAAGAATTGCCACCATAACTCCAGCCCTTGATGTGTGTTTAGTTAACAAAACACTTTGTTACATCACTCCAGAAGTCTTGACACTAATAGTCAATTTTTCAGCTTCTTTATTCAAGTGAATAGTGAGCCCAGAATAATAAAATATGATGGAATTGGTGTTGGCCAAAATGGTTATTTAATTAAAATTCAAGCAACTGAGCAGGAAGATAACAATACCTGAATCACAGAATGAGGCCAGCTGGTGAGATGTAAGTTATTCCGGTTTAATAATTTCCTATTTAATAATTTTTGGGGTTTGTTTTGTAGCCTGTCAAAAATGAGACAGGATTGTGTCATTGTTCTTGTCCCTTAGAAATGAGCTTCGCAGATGAAATCTCCCACAGCTCATTTCAGAAATCATCTGCTGAATCTCTAAGACGGCTTTGCTTGTTCAGTGGGGTGCTGCTGGTTTACATCAGCTATTTCCTTGGATTTTCAACAAATTCCTGCATAAATACAGGAATACATACCTGTGAATGGGAATAAAAACTGTGGGCTTTGAGATGTGCTGTGTGTGGAAGGACTCCAGGCCCTGCCTACCAAATGCAGGTGCATTTTGGCCAGAATATCCTGGAAATGATGCTGTTCATACCTTTGATTTCAAAGTAGAAGATCCACTGGAATTTTGCAAATTGAACAGATCTTCTGATTTTGGGTCTGTTAGGAAAGTTATATTCCACTGGGGAAAAAAAACCCCAAACAAACCTAATTCTGCCATTTTATTCAGGCTACAGGAGCTGTTACTGTTCCAAAATAGCTGTTTGCAAACAGCAATGTCTGCTAAGTTCTTCCTCACAGCTTTTCTCAGCTGCCTGCACAGAGCACGGGCGTTGGTGTGCTCATCCCTTACTCTCCTACAGATGCTGCTCTGGCAAGTGTCACTGCCACGATGGCCACCAAAAATGTCACTCAAGAGAAGCATTTTCCAGAATTCCCTGAGCTGTGTGATCTCACTGCAGGTCAACTGGAGTTCGTCATTGCCTCTCTTTCCTTAAGAAGTTCATTAGGGAGCCATAGAAATGCTCATAATTAGCTGTGAGTGACTTGTAGCAGATGTTAAATATTGTAACACTGGTAACAGTTTTGTTGCTGTGAGATCTGAAATTCTAGAAACCTTTATTCATTACTAACTCATTTTAAGGGACTGCATAGAGGAATTTAGGAGACCAGGACAAGTTAGCAAGCAAATATATGAGCTGATTAATAAAAATTCCACACCAGCCCTTAGCCTGGAGTATCCTGAGGTTAAAGCTGGCTCACAGCCTCACTTGTTTATGCAGTGATGTCCCAACATGGATCTCACTGAAATCACAAATCCAAGAGGCCTCCCATGGGTCACTGAACACTGATTTGGTTCATGTTTCTCAACCAGAGGTCCAAGGCAACATTAAGTCAGGTACCTTAAGCAGGATGTGCAGGAGATGGACAGCAAAGCAAAACAGAGATAAAAGTAACCAGGACTTTTAAGCCTATTGTAATTTGCCTAATCCTGTTGAGAGGACTGTTTCATGTACTTTATTTCTGATAAGTAGTCTTAACATTTTTCTCCTGCAGATTACCACTCTGCATGGCTTGGCAGTCTCTGCTGAGTTCCAGTCTCAAGGCATAGACAGCTGTGTGCTGCAAAGACTGACAAGGAATATTAAATTTAATCAATTCAGGAAGTCAAAGTTGGTTCTTACATTTTCCTACACAGCCCAGCCGCAGGGGATGTGCTGTGCAAGACCTAATGCCCCAGTCCTGCTGCTTCCATTTCTTAGCAGATCACTGCATCCATGTCAGAGCTTCCTCGAGGCAAAAAGCACCCACTGCCAACTGCTGGGTCCAGACATCGCCATGGGAAAGGTCTGACCCAGAGCAGACAGCAGGGACTCCTCGGTGACCTTCCCTGGCAGGGCCGTTCCCACTGAGGTGCCTCTGATCCCAAGGAGGGGCTCCATCCGACACCTCCCTGTTAAGGGGACTAATTTTAGCAGCTCCATCTGTTTAATTGGGACTCTCAGCAGCACAGGACTGCAGAGGGGGCCTGGGGAGAGCAAGAGATCACTCATGTATGATGTGCAAATGTTTGGAAGCTTCACTCTCTCGGATAAATCCTCCCAGGAGCAGCAATACTTGTGCTACTGCCATTCCTGGCCAGTCTCCTGCACTTGGATAGGAAGTTTCTTCCTGTGCAGGAGAATATTTCATAGAAGTGTACAAGAGATCTACTTAATATGTGGCCTCTCTCATGTCAGTTCTCACAGCATTTTGTCAGTGGTTTGCTGATAACTCTTCAAACTCCACAGCAATGGGATGTGTTTCCCGTTTTCCAGTTGTGTCAGACTCTGCCCACCAGTGCAACAAGAGAATTGCCTGATTTATAGAAAAAATCATTATTATTAGTGCTAAGCTGTCAAAAGAAATGAACAATACTGGTGCTTCCTGATCCCTAATGTTCTGTACTTCAAGTTTTTTGAAAATGCATTATTTTGGGAGAGGTAGATGTGAAAGAATTGCTGTTAAAGAAAAGTCAGCTTACCACGACAGTAAAGAGGAAGAAGCTTTTGAGAATTTGGGAATTGTTTTTTCCTGAAAAAGAAACAAAGCATTTTGTCCTACTTTTCTAGAGATTAGCTTTTGTTTAATCTTCCAATCTTCTGGCATCCTGAATCACTGACTACTCTAATAACAACATACCAGTTAATCCTTATGAAACATGTACTGATAATTCAGCCTAAGAAACAATTCATGTTTTACTTTTAGCTGCCAGTCAAAAGCTTGGATTAAACTTTCTGCTTTTACAGGAAAAAAATGAAATGTGGGGTTTTTTTCCTCCTTTTTCCCCCCTTTTCCCAGTGAATTCTCTAATCATGGCATTCCCAATTATTTCAGGCATCTTCATGATAGATGGCCAGTTCTACTGGGTTTCATTTCATGTTCTCTTAGAGCAGACCAAAGGTCCAGCCTTCCACTTCATCAGCAAACAGGTCAGAGAAGAAAACCTGTTAATTACAGGTGGTGTTTATATCTAAAGTTCTGATCTCACTTCACATAAATCAACAGCTTGAGTTGCCTCTGGAAGAAAAGCAGCTGTTTTGTTAAAAAAAAAAATAAATCTAGGGATAGAAAATGTCTGCAAAATGACAATATTTTCTGTTGATATGAGGAAAATTATATTAAGAACAGTTTAGACAAAAATGTCCCATGAAGAATTTCTCTTAGAGACATTTTATGCTCATTTAAAAGGTTTGTATTCCCAGTTTGCCATGTCTCATCCTGAGACTCCAGGTTCCACAGCAACGATCATCCAAGCTGGCAAAAGGATAACTTTAGGTTTAAAAGCTGCCAACAGGAAAATGCCTGATCAGACCAAGATCCACACCTTGAGTTCCTCTCCATGGCCCTGCTGTGCTGGTTCATGCTCAGTTTGTGACACTGGAACAGCTCAGGGGCTTTTTCAGCCCGTGGTATCCAAGGAGCAGAGAAGCTGGGAGCTGGGTCAGGGCTGGGCTTTCTAAGTTGGGTGTCAGCTTTGGTTTTCAGACAGAACTTAATCAAATCCAGTGTGGAATTCTCCCAGGAGCTGAATCTTCCCATGCTGTCAATAATGTAATTACTGATTTTGCGCTGTTGTTCAAGTGGAGAAAACCCACTTGTTAAAAGGTACTCCAGAACATTCTCCTTCTCCCATTGCCCTTGGTGCTCTCCTGCTGTCGCTGGGGAATGGCCCCACACAACCTGCAGCTCCAGTCCTGCACACACCAGGCAGTGAAGATCAGAGACCTGCTGATGACAAGCTCCAGGACTGCAATGAAAGCCACCCTTCAAAACGTGCCTCTGTGGCCGTGAGAGCTCTCCCACACCATCCATGCTCCAGCCCGGTTCCCTCTGCAGGACTTGCCTTCTTAAGCTTGTCCACTGTGCTTCATTTTCCTCTTTTTAATTTGCCTCCCTCAGATCTCCCCACTGGCTCACCACGAGCACAGCCTTCTGAGATGTTTTAAAAATAGAGGGCTGAGAATAGAAGCATTAAATGAAAATATGGCACCACTAAGACTCATGGCAAGTGTTCATAATAAATCACTCTCCCATCTTTACCTCTTGCATCAACTGTGAACTCCTTTGAGGAGACATCCATTCTCTCTACAGGGAATACATTCAGTGTGCAATTTGCTGGACTTACAGACAGTAAGTGATGAGTGAACCTGTGCAGACTTTGATTCAGTCATTTCAGCAGCTTAATGTGAAGAAAAAATCTATAGGCCAGACCAGATGATCAAAATCATGTTTGCTCTCGCATTACTCACTTGAGATCTCTTTGGGGTTTGTGGTTAGATTTTTTAATCTGGTTCGCTCATGTTTGATTTCAATACAGATTTAACTGCAGAGGAAAGGCTGAGGTCTAAAGATCAATTCATTTTGTTGTTTCTTCCCACCCACCTTTTCATGTTTCAGAGGGACAGTGAGTAATTTGTTTGCTTTGCTGGACACTTGCACACACTGTATTTGCATTTGTAGGTGACAAAATACTCGCCTGATATTTAATACTTCTGTAATTTGGGCCACTTGCTACGTTAAAGAAGCAGCAATTTGTTTCACCTGGAGCTCCCAGGAAGCTTTCGAGCTTTCGAGTTGGAGCTTCCCTTCTGGAAAGATACACATCTGTAAATCAAGTCTATGTGCTGCATTTAGTGTGGGAAGCAGGGCTGGTCCTGAGCTTTCTCTGCCACTGATGCCTCTGAACTGTGAAAGGAGCCAGCCTGAAGTGTATGAAAAAACCTGCTGACTTTTGTAATAGGGGCAAAAATGCCCAGTGTGCATAACACAGCACTCTTTTGCTGCACCATGTCCTGGGGAACTTATTGAGTCATTTTTCCTCCCTAGGGATATTATCTTCCACATAAGGATATACATTTGGATGAGTGCCAGCTAATGCTTTTCTCTTCTTCCTTTTGGTTCTTTGCAAAGAGATCTAGAGCCCCAAGAAGTCAAAAAAACCCCCAAACATCTCTGGGTTAATTAATCAGGCTGGGGGTGAGGGCCAGCTGAGATCATTATAAATTGTTGGGAATAGGAGCAGCCTGGGCCTCGTAGGGAATTCTGATACCTGGATGAGCGGTCAGCAGGCTGGCTGGTAGAAGGGGAAAAAATCTTTTCTGTAGAAAATTCAGGCTGGAGGAAATTAGGCGAGTTTATCTGTTACCTTTAAGTTAGAACTAGTTTCTCTTGTATTATTTGCTGGTTGAGGGCTTCATGCGTCCCTTCTGAGCGCTGGAGGCAAACATGGTGTGCAAGTTATCTCTGCTGTGAGAACTGAGGGGTTTAAGTAACTTAGAGCTTGAATGTTCTCCATGCAAGGAGAAGCCAGCCTGACTTGCAGTGTGCTGAGAGCTGCCCAATGTCCTTATCTTTGTAGCTGACCACAACTCCTGTCCCTTCAAATCCTGTTTGCAGCTCTGCTTCCCAGGAGGAGCCCTGGGCTGAGGAACCTGCCTGATGGCACTCAGGTAGCAGCTTGACTAGGTGTTGTATTCTGGGGTCAAATCATGCTTTGGGCAGTGAGTTGTTCCCCCCCAAGTGTGTAAATTTATGTACTGTGAATTAACACCTGCATGTACAGCTAAAGGCACACGTTGGAGGCAGCTGGTTTTCTGTGGGCTGCTGTAATATATGGAATTAACCATCCCTGGCTCTCAATGCTCAAACTGACTTTAAATCTTGGAGGTTTATTCCATTTTTTTCCCCCTTCCCTTAACACAAGGATGCACTCCTGCCCTCTGGACAAACCTGAGTGGAACTTAATGTTAATTTGCAATCTTCCTGCCTTCATGCTAAGCTACCCAAGATATTTTATTATTAATTTCACAGCTCCCAGAACCTCAAGACAGCACAGCACCTATAAAGTCTCGAGCCTAGTGAACGATGTCTGTAGTTAGGAATGAGTGCAATGGTCTGCTGAGCTTAGAAATAGGCTCAGGTTTGTGTGGTTTCTGGTACTTTGTCATGCAAAGGAGCTCAGAGTTTGTTCTCTTGTTGCTTCTGCTGAGCAAGGCTCAGGTGGAAGGAGATTACAGAGAGGATAACTGAAGATAAAAGCACGACAAAGATCTCTGGGTAATTCTGGTGTAAACCTGAGCATTTAGAATATGAAAGATCCAGTTGATGACTGAGGAAGGAATTAGGAAAACTCAAGTTGTATTTGTTGCAACGAGCAGGAAAGTGCCTTGAGTCAACTGTAGAAAGAGCTTAGTGTGCAGGAGGAGTCTGACAACCTTTAATTGAGCTGTACAAGGTGCTGGAGAGCAGGGAGGAGGAGAGGGGCACCAAGGAGGAGTGTGCAGAAGCTCTAAAAATCACTGCCCTGTGTCATTCCTAGTGAAAACCTTTGGGCAAGACTTTTGGAGAGGTTAGAGGAGCGTCATATCATCTGTGTCTGGGATTTTACACTTGTACACCTTGTGTATGTCCTAGAACAGCCAACAGCACAGGTGCTGTCAGGCAGAAGGTGTGAGGTGGATGTCAGACAAGGTGTGAGGGTCAGGAACTGTCAGACGGGTGTGAGAACCTCTGCAAGAGCTTCCAGGAGTGTTTTGGAGGTGGGATCTTAACTGTCAGAACATTTGGAGTACTGGAGACACTTAGTCATGCCGAATTGTCTTTGCATGATTCAAATCACACAAAACCAAGTCTGTTAATTATAAACAGACTGATGTTTTGGCTTGGAAAGCAATATGTAATGATAGGACAAGGAGTAATGGCTTTAAACTGAGAGAGGGTAGATTTAGGTTAGATAGAAGGAATAAATCTTCTCTGTGAGGGTGGACAGACCCTGGCACAGGGTGCCCAGAGAAACTGTGGCTGCCCCATCCCTGGAGATGTCCAAGGCCAGATTGGACAGAGCTTGGAGCAACCTGGGCTGGTGGAAGACGTCCCTGTCCATGACAAGGGGTGGAATGTGATGAGCTTTAAGGTCCCTTCCACCCCAAATATCCTGTGATTCATAAGCAGTGTTACTTATGGGTTGTCATAGGCTGGAGACATCTCTGTGAGCCTCTGGTGTCAGGGTAAGTGAACTCTGATTTGGTAGTTCAAGCATTAACAAAGTAGAGAGGATGTTAAATAAGAAGGGGACCAGCACAGCAATTTGACTGTGGGGGTCCTGTTTGGCCCTTAGTCTTGGGCTCAGATTTGCCTGGAATGGAGCTGGAATGCAGCCCCTGAAGAGAGAGCACATCATCTGTCTGTGTGTGCTTCACTTCCTTGATAGGCCGCAAGAGTGGGAGAAAATCCTGAACACTGATGGCTTAATATTGGCTGAGCCCCAGAGCAGTGTTCCTGCAGATTCAGCTGCTCCCACTTGGACATTTGGAGCATATGTTGGTAAGATGCTCCTTCAGTAATTTCCTTGAGTCACTAAAAGTCACGGAGTGACTGTGCTGGAGGGAGGCCAGTGCAAGGTTACAGAGACACACTCCACTCCTCAGAAGTGCAGCTGCAGGTCACAGCTGGGGAGATGCTCACTTAAAAACAGCCTGCTCTGGCCCAGTGGAGTTACTGATCCTCCTCCAGCCAAGGAATGAAAAATGCATTGTCCCCATGCAGCACAACGGGCCTGGGTGGAAAGAAAGAAAGAGGAAACTGTATCTGTGGCAACCCCTGAGCTGTAGAAATTGGAGCCATTTCTTATGGGCAAACCCCCAGATTTCCTGAGGAAAAAACACCAGTAGTACCTGTTCCTCTAGACCTGCTTCCCTGACATCTCACGAGACCCAGTCATGCAAACTTGGTACCTTGGGACAATTCCCATGGGGAGGTTTTGGCAGGCTTAAGCCCTGTGCAGAGTGTTTAGCTTGGAAGCCACTTGATTTACCCACCACATCTTAGAAGAGGAAAACTTGCAAAGCTAATGCAAGCTTGATTATTCAGCAGAAAAGCAGTGATGAGAAATGAGTGCTATATCTGGCGTGTTGTGTTCAGGGTGCTGCTCCAGGACTTTTTGGCTGGTTGTTCTCGCTCTCTGAATAAAACAAGAGCATCACATAAATATTAGCAGTCTTTGGCTTTTTAGCCAGAGCTGAGCAAGCAAACAGCTCTGAACTGTGCCAGCTTCTCTCTCAAATGAATGTGCCCTCGAGGAGCAGGTTCAGGACCTCCTTGTAGTTATAATGGAAGTGTATTCTGTCTCATACCCAGGGACACAATTGTTGTCTAAGAGTTTACATGTTGGGATGTTCCTTACTGTTGGTGACCCTTTGGTGCACCCTTTTGTCTTTGTTGGAAACAGAATGAATCAGGAATTGCATCCTTTATATTCCTGTTTCCCACCATAATCGGCCATCCTGGAAACCCCTGAAAGCCTTATGAAACTCCCTTCCTTTAGGATATGCAAGTGTTTGGTGTAGTATTATATATATGTCAAACTACAGGGTGCAGCGGTGGGAGTACAGATAAGAGTGGAAACACAAAGGCCTGAGGTTGTGTCTGGGTTTGCAAATCTTGCTAACAGGTTGCAGGGCTCACAGTCCAGCAAAAGCCTGAGGTGTTGATCTCACGGGGGAAAGGAAGGTTGACCTTTCTCTTCAGTTTTGATTGAGTTTTCCATTTCAGTCACTCGAGGAGGGGAGAGCCCAGCAGTGAACATGCTGCAGCAATGCTCAGGTGCTCACAGCCTCCCTCTGAACTGGGGGAACTTGGACCGAGCCTGTGCGTTGTAAGAGTGACACTGAGTTACACATCAGGGCTGCTTTGCTTTCTGCCCCTGCTATCCCAAGGTGTGGGATTCAGGCAGTGTGGAACACCAGAATCTGTGTTACTTCGATAGAATATAGTCAAGGATAACATCTAAATACCTTATCATAATATTTATCTGCACTCTTCAGAGTTTTCAGTGTACTGGGTGATTGAAACACTCTAGACTTTCAAAAAGCTGGAAGCACTTGGCACAGGGATTATCCCAGAACCTGCAAAAAATGGGCCTTTAATTGCTGTTCTTTCAATAAATAGTGATTAAAGACCATCAGATCTATGCTCCTGACATATTTTGCTCTTTTGGGAGATAATTTGAAACTGATTTATCTTCTGTGTAGTGTTCCCTCCAATATTCTTGCTCTGTGTATTTTGGGGTTTGTTTGTTTTAGTGACACTTGTGTAACAACGCAGAGGAATGGGCCCTTGGTTACAGATTTATCCAGAAATGCATGATTCTGAAGACAAAACAGGTTCTAAATTCTGTTGGAACATCTCACAGTCTCTGAATCACTTATGGCACAATTCTATTTGACCTTCAACTTTCCTTGGGTATCTTTGGAGCAGCACGAAATTAGTTTAATTTATTTAAGCGTGCAAACTCACACCCTAATGAGCTGATAGTGTTATCTTGATCAGCTCTGGAAATGACTGCTCTAAATCCTGCACCATTCAAGGTATGAACAGGGAATTGCAGCTAGAGGTGGTTTCAGCCTATATGGTTTCACCCTCTCTTCCTAAAAATACCCTGTGAAAAACAGTAATTGTGCTGTAGGAGTCTCTTCATGAATCTTTGCTGACCTGTGGAATACTTTTTTCTTTAATCATGAGCAGCTCATAGATTTTTGTCTCTCTGAAGCTCTGAAATTTCCTCCAGTTTGTCTTTGAGCTGGGATGATTTTTGTGAAATTCTCATCCAAAAGCCCCTCAGAGGCAGAGGAGCCCTGGCTAATGTGGTGTTGGAACTCGGTGGATCAGAAAGCTTCGGGGTGGCCAGGTGAAAGTAAAACATCAGCCTAATGAAAACTTACATAATTTGGAGAAGCAGATCCTCAAGGCATAAAGTCTGAGGCTTGTTACCTCCTTTGTTGTCCTGGTGAAGGCATTTCAAGAACAGTGATTTACAAGGGAAATTTTAATTAGAAAATTGTAATGGCTGTTTTCTTAAAAGAGGGTGTAAGACAGTTAAAGGACAGGAGCTGTTGATTGAAGGACATAAAAGCACTTTCTTTGTTTTATTACTATTCTCTATTCAGGAGTGCAATCCAATTATCTTTAGTATTTCTCACAAGGTACCTTTAAGGTTATGGATTTTAATAAGAAATTTCTTTAATGAGATGGCTTTTTGTATAGCAAGGGAACAATTCCTGATGTGGGGTTCCCAAGCAGGCAGGTGAAACAGAGCCATGGAAGTAGGAAGGGGATTGGTCTGTGTCCTGGCTGGCCTGGACATGGAGTTAAAGGCACGTGGTGGAACATCAGCAAATGCTCGAGTTGTTTGTCCAAAATCAAGTGAAACATCCTTGGGTTCTCACAGAGGCTCCATCGCCCTGCAAGGTCAATATAAATTGAATCGCCCCTGCTTGAGTTTCAGGCACAAGGAAAATACTGTATCACCCCATTTGTTCTGAGAATAGTCACAGTTTCTTGAAAGCTGATGAAAAGAAATTATTTTGAAGAAGCTGAGACCAAACCTAGTGACTTTGTAGTTACTGACTAATATTTTTGGCTGAACACTGGAACTGGAAAGCAGGGAATCTCAGAGGATGTTATGACTCTATTATATGCATGCCTGGAGTTCTGTGCTAATACATTAAGTCCGACATGATTTTTTTAAAAATAAAATTGTCAGGTATAAAGCAGTAGAGCTTTTCATTTAAGATTTAACATTGGAAGTGTTGTTTCAGGGTGATTATGTTTTAATACTTATTACTGATGACATAACAGGCTGTAACTTTGAGAAAGACCTGAAGGGCTTTGTACAGCCTTTGCCTTTTAGATATGTGCTTGATTTCCACAGCTGCTGTAGTTGTGGCAGGAATCAAGTATGGAAAGGAGGAAATCCAAGCTGGATTTTTATCCCTCTTGCTGAATCTACTGTAATAATCTGCTCAGGTGCTCCTTAGGCACTTCTGCTTAGTGCTGATAAGCCAGGCTTGGGTTTTTACAGGGGTTTCCGTGGTACTATTCTGAATGCACACCTTTGTTAGAGTGTGATACTTTGGGGTTATGCTTTCCCCTGCTCTGTGAGCATTTTCCCTGCCATAAGGGAACTACAGGAACACTAAACTTTGGGGAAATTAAGTTTTTGAGGACTATGTTCTATCACAAGTGAAATGGCAAAGACAGGAGCACAGGGGGAGAGAGAAATACCTTAGTTCTGTATCTTCGTCTTTTTCCTGTATCAATTTAGTCATCCAGGAACAAAAATAAAGTATTCCAGAGCATTGTGTTTCATCCTAATATTGAAAGTGAAGAACTGGAGCTTCCTAGCCAGGTCTGGAGCCTGTTTTGTAGTGCTCTGCTGGGTATTGTGCCATGGCTGGCACTTGGGAGGGGGACTGAAGCCCCACAAAACGCAGCTCACTCATTGCTACAGAAATAACCAGTTCAGAAGAAGTAATTTAATACTCTCAATAAATTGTGCTGGAATATCTCACTTTTTAGCATGCAGAAACCAGACTCCATTTAGGAAACATGGCCTTTTTTTCAGTTTTAACTTTAACATGTGGCTAATAATTTATTACTTGTAGAAGTTAAAACTTTCTAATGCTCCTTCAGGGAATGTGCTGTGCTTTTCCTTTCCCTGACCTTGCAGGTTTTCATCATTATTTATAGATTACTGTAATGTATTCAAATAATTTTCTGAACCAAAAAAAAAAAGGGAGGGGGAAATCTTATATTGGGAATAAAACCAGAATGGTCATGCTGAGTGTAATTTCTGTCAGCAGATGTGCTTAGTTGATCAAAATAACTGCAGAATACTTATAGGGGGTGTGTGAAACAAAATCATTGACCAATGCAAGTTTTAAATAGTTTTGCTGTAATTAATGCGTAGAACTTGCAGTACACTTAGTGAATTCTTTTGCAATTTGCTCCAAAATAATATACTGTTCCCTCCAATGAATATGTGTGACTTAAACCAGGTAACTTTATATTGTGAATAGTAGAGACTGGATGCAAACTTCAGATTGCCAAGGGCAGATGAGAGACAACTTTCAAGGAGTCTAACAGCAGGTTGAAATAATAAAATACTCAACCTATGAAACCAAAGGAGTTCATTACTGAAACAATAATATGTCCATCCAAGAGAAGCTGGGTGCCAGGCATCTAAACTGCTCTTTTAATTAAAGCTGGTTATGAAATGATACGATCTTGGCAACAACAATATCTGCTAATTGTAACTGCTTGTTCTGACTTAGTTGAGTTACACAGGCACTAAATGTTCCTCTCAACATATTTTTTGCCCTCCCCAGTAACACAATGAATCATGCAGGATGTTTTCTGTGAAAGCTGGTGCAGCCCCGACCCAGCAATGGGAGGGATTGAGTTGGAATCAGGAATGTGTGGTGGTCCTGGTGCTTCTGAAAGGACAAGCACTCACCTCCCTGTCAAACACGTTTGTTTGTTTGTTTTCCCTCTGTGTTTCAGCACATTCTTGGGCTGTGTTTTGGAACAACTTATAAGTTTAAACACTTTACTGAGTCAGGGTTTGGATTGCTGTGACTTTGGATGTATGTGATGTCCACATCAGAGTGGCATTTTGTCTGGTTTACCATCTCAGTAGTTCTACTGTGGAGAATTTCTGGCAAAAAATAAATACTAGTTGTGGAAAAGTAATAGATAAAAAAATCATAGGGATGTGTGCAATAACCAGCAGAAATTCCACCCTTTCTGCGGCAAATATAAATGCCTGTTACCTAATGTCAACTTGTTCCACTTGTGTTGGAACATCCCGTCTATAATCTGCTGCAGTTTCTCTGCTTTGAATCATAAGGTCAATAGCAAGATAAACCCAAGAGATTAATCCCAGGCACGTCATCCCACTTGTGCCAACAACTGTGCTTTTCTGTACTTGAGCTGTGCAGCTCAGGGAGGAGGGTTTCTAAACACCAAATGCCTGCAAAAAGTTGCAGAACTCTGCAAGTGACTGTGTTTGTATGTCCAGGTGGGAATCAGGTCAATGCCTGAAGTGCCTCCCGGGCTCCCAGACTGCCCCGTGCTGTGCCAGAGCGGTGCCTGTCAAAAGCTGGTTCCAGGGATGGGTCACTTCAGCGAGCTTTGCTCCACCACAAAGTCAGGGGGACCTTGGGGAGGTTTAAGAAATGGAATAATGAAAGCTGAAAATCTGATTAAAAACTAATTTAGACCTTGATTAATCTCGGTGCTTAAATACATGCCCAAAATTCAGCATGTCAGAGTCCTGAGGGTGTTTAACAGGGCTGTGTGTGCTCTGAGCTGGCAGTGCCCTGGACACACAGGTGTCTGTGCACACCTGCCCTTCGTGTCCTGGCGTGGCTTTCACTGCCTTCACACCATCCAAAAGCTCGATTTGTGTAAGACCATCCAGACTATCCCACTGTTGACTTCTGCATAGTCCTGTTGCTTCCTTCTGGAAGGAACCTGGACATACCAAAGGGGACATCTTCGATTAGCACTAGGAAACCACTCCCCCTTCACCTCATTCTTTACTGTTTATACCTTCAGACATTTCTGAGCTATTGCCTCATTTTCAATAAGTCTATTATTTATCTCTCTTCCAGAGAAACCATCACCATTCAGTGAAAAAGATAACACCAACACTTTGTAATATGGTCGGTAAGCCTGGGCTTCATTTATTCCTCATTATAATTTTAAATAAGTATATGAAAAAGGAGTCTGAAGACTTTTGCTGTCTCATATGATATGTTTACAGTCTGCAGACTGTAGCTGCATTTCAAGCAAATGCTCTTGCAAACACTGTGTTTTTATACAATAGCAGTGCAGTTTGTTGGTTATTGATCATCTGGCTACAGGCAAACTTTCAAAGCTTTCACATACAGTTGTTTTATTTTAAGCTTGTTAGATACATAGGTGAGATTCTACCTGTATGCCAGGTGGATGAGCTTTGTATAACAACACCAGCCCTCAAAGAATGCATTCTAATGCTTGGCTCAAGATATTCATTGCAAGAACATTGGAAACTCAAAGGCAAATAAAATAACAAGTGTGTTTGTGCCAACAGAAGCTGGTCTGTTACTCATTCAATATTAGGTATTCAGCAAGATACATGAGTGGTAGAGACAAAGTTGATTCTTGTTAGTCACAGACAAGAAAGAGTATTTTTTACTGAACAAACTCTGACTTGTGACGTTCTCCCAACCTCCAGCTCTGTGGGGATTTGTTGGAGCTGGCTGTGTTGCTGCTTATACCTACACCAGAAGAGCTAATAGTGCTGGAACCTGTGTTGTTGCTTTGCTTTGTGTATTTGGTTGATGTGCCTTCGGGATGCTTTAGAGCCAGGCTCAGTTCCCCGTGTAGATGTATTTGATGGGAGGCGCCTGCTCCTCCAGGATCAAGCTGTCTGTCTCGTTGAAGGTGTCGCTCTCAGTGGAGCGGTTGGCGTTTTTCGCTCTGTTCAGCCGCGACTGCAACCGCTCGTGTTCCTTCCTCAGCTCCGAGTAGGAGTGGGAGAAAGTGTGGAATATCGACGTTGCAGGAAAGGACATGATGAGGATCCCGCTGAGGATGCTGCTGAGAGCCACCATCTGTCCCGGCACGCTCCGTGGGACCATGTCTCCGTAGCCCACGGTGGTCATTGAGATGATGGCCCACCAGTAAGAGGCGGGAATGCTGGTGAACTCAAGCACCCTCCCGGATTCGTTCTCGGCGAGATAAACCAAAGGAGAGAACAGAGTGACAGCCACGCACAGGAAGAGCAAGAGCAGCCCGAATTCCCGCGTGCACTTCCGAACTGTGAGGCCCAAAGTCTGCAAGCCCAGGGAGTGCCGGGCAAGGCGCATGACGTACAAGATCCTCAAGGCACGTAAAACCCGTAGCACCAAACTCACCTTCTCCAGGTACGTGTTGCTGCTTGGCCTGTCGTCCTCCTCGCTGGAGTCGTCCTCTGAGAAGATGAGGGAAACGTAGTAGGGTGAAATAGCCAGGAAGTCAATTATGTTCAAGGGTCCTTTGAAGAACTGACACTTGCTCCTTGCCTGGATGAAACGGAGGCAGAATTCCAGGGAAAACCAAGCCACGCAGATGGTCTCTATGACAAAGATGTAATAGCACTTCTGGGAACACTCACCCTGACACAGAACAAAGAGAGAGAGAAATAAAAGAACGGCCTGTGAACCAACAGCCAAAAACACCAAGGGAGAAGCAACACAGATCTGTCCGAGTCACTGGTGTCAGAGATAAACAAATCCCAGCAGCAGGTAGTTGTAGCAAAGCCGTCTTTCAATTGTGCTAGTAGTTCTCTGCACACATGAAATGTCTGACTGAACAGATCTATCTGCCTGCTTATTTTGTTATTAAACTATTATTTGTTTTATTATTTCTATTAGACTGCTTCTTCCAGTCTAAAGGAGTGAAGCAAATCTCTGTAAAAAGTTCTGGCATGCAGCCTGTAAGTCCCACTTTCTGACCTCAAACAGAAATAAATTTAAACTTCGCTGATATATAAGGCTGTGCAAAAAGCAGTTTCTCTTCAAAAGGGAGATTCATGTTTGAACATCTCTGCAAACTCCTGGTGTTGTGCAGTGCATGGTCCTTCCAAAAATGCTGTGTGCTCTGGTGCAATTAAGTGGTTCAGAGACATTAATGAGGTCTTCAGGATCTTTGACTGACTTATGCTGCATATAAATCTTATTTCTTTCTGTCCATGCAAATGTTTCAGTCCAAAGGAAAGTAAATACCCACCCAGTGGGTGAAACTTGCCTTGAAGAATCCTCTCCTGGTATTGACACCACATGCTCTAAGCACCATCCTGTTGGTTTTCTTATCAAAGGAATTGCTTTAGTTGAACTACCTTGGATTCACTTCTTTTATTTTCCTGAGCTGAGCTTAAAAAATGAAACTTCTTTTGACCTGTTCCACTGAAAGAGGCAAATGTAAATTAACTTGTAGTTGTTTGGGTAAGCAAGAGACTGCACTGAGCTCTGCCCTGCAGTGCTGGGCAGGCACGAGGTACACCCATCTGGTTACAGCTGGACACAGCAGTGCCAGGGACTGAGATGTACAACCTGCCTCCTTCATGGGCACAAGTTCCAACTGGCAGAAAACAAACCAGCCCCTGCCACCATATTTTGCTTTATAGAATACAGGAAACAGCAATGAGAGCAGGATGTGCTGCTTTGGAGCTGGATAAGCTGAATGAAGCATGTTGTTTTTTAATGCTGCTTCTGTACACATCCTTTCTATCCACCTGATAAACACATTCCTGTCCTTGTACAGGGAATTAAAATGTTTTCAAGACCCCTGGTCTTGTGGTGGGACTAACGCTGGCTTTTTGCTTTTAAGCATTGGGAATCAGTTCATTGAAGAATTCCACCTGGCAGGTGCTTCATTATGTTCTCACAGTGACATGCTGCTGTTGAGGTTCTTGCACCAGGGCAAACAGTTGGATTGCAGCTCTAACCCCAAACCAGCTCCAGTGACCTGGAGTCTTTCACGGGCTTTGGCTGGCTTTGAGGCAGCCTTGTGTGCTTTCCTTTGCATCTTATCAAAACACCAGCACATGAAATGTGGGCGGTTTGGATTTTTGGTGAAGGTGAGAAATCTCAGCTATAACTGGGAGCCAGAGAAAGGTATTGACCAGTATCACAACCCTTTGAAACTCCAGGCTGGCTTCACAATTGGGGTGGTCACTGTGTGATCGAGAGCCCAAATGTAGGAGGTGTTGATTTCAGGTCAGATTTTTATGCTACTTAGAAGTTAATATTTAGCAAAGAGCTCTTTTCAGCTGCAACTTTGGTACATGAAGGGTTAGCAAGGTTGAAGGGTCTTCTTGTGTTCTTGCAGAACAGGGACTTGTATCTCTGACACATTCACAATGGCAGAAGTTTAAGCAGAATTGGGGACAAGGGGGGAGAATCTGTGCAGAAAAAGAACCTTTTTTGGAAGAGCAGAGTGGCCCTGTGTTATTCAGGAATAGCTGCAGACCCTTTGTTTTGTGAAAGGCTTGTTTGTAACCTCTGTAGAATGATTCTGTCTGCATCTCTCCTGAGAACATATCTCTGGAATTTAGCAATTTAGAGAAAGAGCTCCTCGTACAGTCCTGGCCATTCTCAGCCGAGTTTATGAGCAATATTAATTAAAAACACTGCAGGAAACACGTACCCCCACTGCCAATTAACTCCCAATGTTCAGGTACTCTGAGCAGTGCAATGTGGGGTTGGTTTTGTAGAGTGTGCCTTGTGTTAGAACTCCTGCTGCACTTGGAAGTGACAAGTCTCTTTGTTCAGGCAGTGGTTTCGGCTTTGGCCAGCCGAGGTTCCCCAGGTGAGGCGGCAACATTTCCCTCAGGGACGTGTTTTACCCTGTCTAACCCTCAGGACGATTTAGCTCTGTAGCACCACTTGGGGATATTTCCCTTCTGCACAATAAACTGTCAAGTTCCTCATTTGCCTCTAGAAGTGAACACCCCAGAGGTACTGAAGGCTTGGCCCTGCCGGAGCCCCTCTCGCAGGCTCAGGTCGGAGCCCCGTTTGCAGGCAGGGCTGGATGTTTGCAGAGCTGCTGACTGGGCTGGAGGAGATTGCCTGCAATCAGCACTTGGGTTATGCAGTGCTCACTTTTTCTGAGCTCTAAATTATTTGTACGCTGCAGCCTGGGCCCTGCACAGACCTGCCTGTGGTCACTCCAGTGATGCGGCCGCTGAATTATTTATTGATCCCATCAAAATTTGTTTTGTTTTTTGTTAACTGGGCTGAATTTCCAGTACATCTGTTATTTCCCTTTTGTACATTTACAGATGGCATCACTCTCAGATCATCAGGTAGCTTTCACTATTTCTTTCTTGGAAAATGGAAGAAAAGGAATTTTGTTTGCTGGAAGTTTTAACCATTAAGGTCCAGAGTATCTTTATAATTGAGTGTGAAATTTCAAGGTGTAGCATTTTCAGAACTGTTTGGGAGACTTTATTTCTTCTTACCTTCGTCAGTTGCCTCAGCATTCCCCATGGAAAGTTATATATATTTACAGAAAGCAGTCTGTGCTGTCAGCATCCTAAACGTGTATTTCATTTTGTCAGACAAGCATCCTTCAAATCAAACTGTGCATTATATTTTCCCTTTGAGCATAGGTCTGGATGTAAAGGATGGTGAGCTCTCCCTGTTAGCACACTTTGTCTTTTTTATGTACCTTGCAAAAGACACTTCACAAATGTTCCCATATGATTCTCTGAAACCTTTTTCTGCGGCAGCAACCAAGAGAATGACAGCACCATGTCTGACTGCGGTGTTTAATGAGAACATGCTCATTGCCTTCACACTGGGAGACAGATCTCATCCAAAGAGTTTGGATGGGAATGTTTGATATGTTAGGAACATTTGTGTGTATTATGTAAGACACAGTATATGATTTGTATAGAATATCCCACTCTAATGTCAGTCTCTTGAGACTTTCTCGGTCTTTGGGAACATCCTGTTCAAAAGCAGCAGGCTGGAAATTCCAAAATGTTGGAACAAGAGGGGAAAATATTAAGTACCAAAGCCAATTTCTGTTTCTTCCAATATTTTTGAGGATTTTTAGAACTCGGTGTCTTATGTTCCGCTCACAACTGTTGTCCAAAGAACAGGCAGAATAACATACTGACTTCAAATCTATATTCTTATCGAAATAATGATGCCTCTGTCAGTGAGAGATTTCAAATTTGCTGTTGACACCACGTTCCCATGAGTTACTTTCAGTGATCTGTCAAATTATGGCCCAAATACTCTGATCCATGAGAGGGATTTTTTTGCCTAAATGGCCAATAAACAAATTTCTGGCCCATGACAACTGTTATGTATTTCCTCTTTCTGAACAAAACAAACATATTTGGGAAGTTTTGGTGTTCAGCACCTGCCAACACAAAACACAACCAACTCCTCCCCATTGACTAAAGCAGAATTCTGAGCTTTTCTTTTCAGCTGTTTGAGTCCAGTTGGGCACTGAACACTTTCTCTTCCTGCCTGCAGTTTTGCAGGTGAAGTACCACGGAGTAGTGGAAGCTGTAAAAGCTCCAAGCTGCTGTGGTGCTGACTGTGACCAGGAGGGCAAGATGAGGTTTTATTTATAACTGACCCCAGCACATTTTGGGTGGGCATTTTCAGCATGTTTTAAATGTTTTACTCTATGGTAGCATCAATCAGTACTGAAACCTCCATCAGCTCTGGTGGGAGAGCAGCTGTCACAGAGCCAGAGGTGAGTGAGTATATAACTCTTTGTGCTTTATCCATCCTGCAGATTTACTTTTCAACAGTGCAAGTATTTATCAGGAGTTATGGAACTTGCCTTTAGCAGAAATTCTACCTCATATGATATAAATGAGTTCCTGTTATTGATCTTATGTATGAAAAGAGCATTTGGCTCAGCAGTGAAGGAAAGAGTATTTTGTATGTAAATAGATACGTGCTGAGCCTGATGCCTGAAATACTGAGTAGTTTCTTAAATTTATAAGCCAACTCAAAGAAGCAAAGGAGTTGTTTCCAGCTCCTGTACCACCAGAGATAATAAGAAATTCAAGCTTCCTCTTCATTATTGCCTTCTGCTGTATAAGGCAATGGCTTATTTTCCGTGTTCTCTGATGAGTTGGAGTTTATAGTGTTACAGTGAAATTGCTCATTTTAGGATACTTCTGTTAACTTCTCTTTAGATGTGGAAAAATACATTCATAATAAAATATAAGAACAGTAATACTGAGCCCAGTTAGGCCAGTGCCCTGTTCCAACAGCCTGAGGAAAGAGGTGCCCAAGGCAAACCTCCTGGTTTCTGTTTTCCACTCCAGAGGTTCATAGAACCACAGAATGGTTTAGTTTGGAAGAGACCTTAAAACTCTTCTTGTTCCACCCCCTGCCATGGGCAGGGACACCTTCCACCAGCCCAGGTTGCTCCAAGCCCCATCCAACCTGCCCTTGGACACTC
>JAWWEU010000020.1:17418852-17451660 GCA_035583155.1 Acropternis orthonyx
GGGGCAGCCACAGCTTCTCTGGGCACCCTGTGCCAGGGCCTGCCCACCCTCCCAGGGAAGGATTTCTTCCCAATATCTCATCTAAACCCTCTTTCACTTTAAAGCCATCCCCCCTTGTTCTTCAGCTCCCTGAGCCAAAGGTGCTCTGTTGTGTAATTGAATTGCTCTCCTGTGAAGGCTGGCCATGGAGTTTTAAAGTGTGGGTGTGCTATAGGTTAGAGTCAAATTTATATTCACTTTATGATAAAGAATCCAAAAAAGGTTTAAGCAAGTTGGATCCATGTAGAGACAGAATATATCTTGTACATATAATGTAATATTTGTGCTAGTGGGGAACTGTGTGACTCTGGTGAGTGTTACTGCAGCTTCCTGGAGTACCTTTTCTGGAAAGGATCTGAGGTTCAGGAATTCAGCACCTCCAGAGTAACCTGTGACAGCTACAGCTCAGCCCTCAGCTGTGTGGGTGAGGTTACAAAAAAGTAATGTATTCACTAATTGTGAACTCCAGCTAAATGTGCTTGAGATATGTGCCACTCACAAGATAAGATATATTTCCTGGCCAAGCGCCTTCCCAGTTTACCAGAAAGCATTAATTAAAGTGTAATGGTGTCTAGGATAATAAACAAAATCAGATCTCAGAGTGATGCAGCACTAACTTAAACTACAAGAGATATAAATCTCATCTAGTGAAAATAATATCTCTACATGCATCAAGAATTTTAGTAATGCCCAGGAAGACTGAATCAGAATTTCCCCTGGTGAATATATATCTTGTCTATCCACCTTGGCTTTCAGATGCTGCTCACTTTTTTATGTTTTCTAGGCATGGAAAAATTTATTATTATTAGATAACTGGATGGCAACACCAAGGAACTGTTCTTACTCCTTCAGGGTCTGCTCTGTGCTGCCTATTTGTGTCCCACTTGCCTGCACTCTAAGACACTTGATAATTAAAGTATTCCCTGGACAGCTTGTTCTGGATCATTACCTGGTCTGCCAATTAATTTCCTAATGCTGAGGATTTACCCCAATACTTTTTGCAATGTATATTTACCCTTTAGTCCCTCTTAATTAGGGGTAAAGGGAGGAAAGAAATCCTGTTATTCCTGTTAAATTGGGAGTGCAGTGCTGCAGTTGTATGAGGATAGAACTGGACAGGTACCAACTTTCTGCCCTTGCTGTGACTGACTCTAAGTGGAAGTTTATTGGCAAAAATCTGAACCTGTTTTCTTTGTTTGAAATCCCAAATTACTCCAATCTATAAACAGGGTGTGGTCTGAGATGCAAACAAGAGCAAACCTACAGCGTTTCTCATTATCTCCTTTCTGTGCTTGCCAGGGAACACTTCTGGGGGTGGTGTTAGTGATTCTTCTGTCAAATAATCTATTTCCTAGTTAAACAGCAAAAGTCCCTCCAGTGCTTGTAGAACACTTTGCTAATAAGCACTGCCTGATCAGTATATGGATTATTTCAAAATCATGTCATAGAGAGTTGAATATTTTCAGAGCTTTATAGTTTCAGAGCTCTAGAGTGGAAATGAACATGTGCATCAGCAATATGTAGATATGTTGCTTACACAGCACACTTAGGAGAAAGGCAACTCGTGTTGTTTATGAAGCCAAGTTGATAAAAGCCCTTGAACCCAGCCAGAAGTCGTGATTGAACCACTGTATGCAAACACTGCTATTCCCAGGGTATGTTTACGGAAACCAGCTGGCTCATCATCATCAAACAAATGAGTAATGGACTGAAAGGTCCGAGTCCTCTCTCCAGCCAGATCTGCCTGAGATGCAGCAGTGATTGCTTCGAGTGGAGGCTGCTCTGCTGTTCAGTCACCCGGACTAAACAGCCTCAACACAAAGCGTAGAGCAATACGCTTGATGTTCTTGATTCTGACTCCTATTGGAGTCCTAAAGGAGTTTCCTTAAACACAGAATCTGGAGCTTCTTAGCCCTCTACAGTCAAAGGACAGCCTGACAGAACATCATCTTTCACACCAGGAGCATGGCTGACAGAAGGTCACGATTCACATCTGCTAAATTTACCCTGGCAGGTCCAGATTTTGTTTGGCACAGCCAAGCGCAGCCAGTTACTGCTCAGATCCTTGCTCTGATCCACACAGTGTTTTGTGGACAGAGGCCAGTGCCCACTGAAGTGGCAGCAGATGGGATCAGCCTGTATCGTGGCTCTCGACCTGCCTTCTGCCAGCTTGTGCTGTCCAGCACTTATCCCAGCAAGGCTGCTCTTCTCGCAGCCTGGCCCTTAGGCCAAAACATTCAGCCCTCCATGGGGAGGATTTAGAAGCAAAACTAGCAGGAATTTCCCTCTCTGAGCCCAAGATTGCCATTCCCTGGGCAGGGGGGCTGTTTTCCAGCCTTTTGCACTTCTCAAGGTTACACCTGGGCAGTGCATCCTGGTCTGCGGCTTCTCCCTGAGCAATTCCCTCTGTGGAAAAATCTACCAGCTAATGGCACGGTGAAAAACAACCTCTGGTCCTCCCTCTTGCTTGGCCTTGGCTCCGAGGCTGTGGGGCTACAGGGGGAGGCTGCAGGTCTGGAGAAGGGTTAGGCAGGAGCAGAGGTGGACCAAGACCTGGGTGCAGGGAGCTGAGGCACCCAACAGCTCCAGGCTGTTCTCATCCCAGTCAGCAGCAGGAAATGAACGGATCCAGGGGAGAAATCCCTTTGGTCAAGCGCTGAGTTGGTTTGGGCAGTGCTGTGCCCGTGTGTGTTCCCTGCATCCCTGAGCTGTGGGCTCCAGCTGCAGTGCTGCAGGGACTGCTGAATCACCGCGGCCGCATTGCCGCTATTATTTGAATAATTAAACCACGCTCTGCTGAATCAAATGATGGGTCGGGAGAGCTTGAAAACCCCGTGTTATGGATCACTTCAGTACTTGGATTTATGGTTTCAGGCTGATGCAATAAAACCAGAAGGTTACAGCCTGCTGAGCAAGAGACTGTAACCTGATTTAGAGGATGATGAGCTTGTTAAAGGAGTGCTGCGTATTCTGAGCACACAACGAGTTCCCACTCGTTCTGCTTTATGGGAAAGAAGCTTGGACTTAGGAAAACAATTACTACAACTAGAACATCTGAGGAAACTGAACTAATATTGGGATTGTATTAATGTGGACATTAAAAAGAGCAGAAAAAGAAATTATTTCCACTGTGTCCAACACATAATTATGTCCTCTGGGGCAGGAGTGTAACTAAAATAAAATATTTCAATTAACTTTTAAGCTTGGATCCTTGTTCTGCAAATAGTGTGAGAATCAATCTGAAGAATTTGAATTTGATTTATACCAGTTGGTGACTCCAAAGTGTTTGTGTTAGGAGAAGGGTGTGGAAGAATGATCTTTTTCTTGTTTTTCTAGCGGAGAAATTTAACAGACTTAATTTTGTAACTGTGAAGAGCAATATGGTCAAAATGACAAGGTATTTATCTGGGACTTGGGAGGATGACCTTCAATTGACAGTTTTGCTGCTGGTAAAATAACTTGCACTTTTATTGCTTCTTCTCTGCTTCTTTTCTCACTACATTGTAAGTTCTTTGGAGTAGAAACTCCCTATTGTACCTGTGCAGTACAGGGTTTACAAGGGGTCCCAAGTCTGGTTGGATCTGTTGTAAGGGAAACTACTACTGTTAACAGGAGGTGCTGACACTGGGGGAATACACACAACATCTGCAGTTCATAGCCCTGATGCTGCAGTGGGATTCACAATTAGATTTTGTAATTAGAAATTAGGCCCTGGCACAGGTTGCCCAGAGAAGCTGTGGCTGCCCCATCCCTGGGAGTGTCCAAGGGCAGGTTGGACGGGGCTTGGAGCAACCTGGGCTGGTGGGGGGTGACCCTGCCCATGGCAGGGGGTTGAAATTAGATGATCTTCAAGGTCCCTTCCAACCCAAACCATTCTGTGATCTTTTTTTGGCTCAGAATTTAAACACCAGACTGCGAATTTGACAGCAGCAGGAAACTGAAGAGTCCTCAAAGATTCCCATCATATTCAAAGAGGAATTTCTAAAGCACATACAAATTTGGGTGGTTATTTATTTTTAATACTTGTCACATTATTGCTAGGAGCTTGGAGGATGCATTGGTTTCAAATAGAGTTTTCCAGAGATAGAGTACCTCCCTCAGGGGGAACACCCACCTTCCCAAAGAAGGCATTTATTAAATAATCATCTGTGATGAATCTCTTAGATGAGTCAAGCGAGGGAATCGAACAGGCTTTGTCCTATAGTAACTATTACAACCTTGAAAGCAGCAAGAGGGAGAAGAAATCATGATTCCCAGTGAGGGACACACATGCTGGCATGTTTCCCAGCAGCTGGAACAGCTGGGTGTCCCCCCGGGATGGCGTGCAGAGCTCGGACACTTAGTGCTGCTGGGGCACAGCCAAAAGTGGAGAGACATCAGGCAAACTGCTAATGTCTAACTGTGCTCTCTGAACAGCAGACCTTGGACTGGCAGAGCCAGCTCTGGAGAGCCACGTGGAACCCACCTCCTCGCTGGAGTGGGCCCAGTTTGTGAGGAAAATGGTTTTCTGTGGCAGGGAGGGTGAGCTGGGACACAGAGGGGCCAACCCTGCAGGGCCCTCTTGGGCTGTGGAGGGCAGGGCTTAAGTAATACGAGCTCTCTCTATGTGGTGCGTAATAGATTTGATGCTGAAACATGCAATTCTGTCTGCAACGTTCTTGGAAAGTGGTTACTTATAACGTGGAACTGTGAAATCAGAGTCTTAACATAATGGTGCAATTTCAAGGTCAAAGCTTTTGGCATCACTGAAGTGATATGCAAGACTCAACATAAAAAAGGCAGATCCCATAAAGCAATTATATATGTGTGTATATATATATATCTCAAAGTCCCAGGCTTGAATACTCTGATTTAATGACTTCTTATTTCATCTTTCTTCAATCATTATTAATTTAACTATTTCAGTCCACGAAGCGAATAAATTGGCTGGATTCTGCCGTGCTGAGCACACCTAGACCAGGAGGGGTTTGGTGCTTCAGTGAAGCACATTTTCCTGCATTAAATTGCTGCAGTACTTCCCTTGCTGATCAGAATAGTTGGAAGAAATCAGAGTTATACTAAATGCCTAGATAATGTAGGAGAGGGAGTGGCCATAGGAGGTGACCTGGGAAGAACCCAGAATAATGTGCTTGAGCCAATGCGATAAACCCAAAGCACATCCAGCTTTGTTTTATTCCAAGTAATTTCAAGGCATGTGTATATCCCAGGGTATTTATAGATAGGCGTGTACACATGCGCCTTTAGAGTCTTACACTTGTAAATGAGCACTAGGTTTTCTTTCTCTCCTCAGCAATGCAGATAGTTTTTTTCCCCCCTGTAAAGTAAAATTATTCCACTTTGAAAGAAAACGTGTTTCTTGGCAGTTTCCTCCAGTGCAGAAGGCAAATATTCTGCCTTCAGTGTCATACAGAGAACTTCAGCAACACCAAAGGTTAAAAAGCACAAGTCAGGGCCTCCAGAATGATGGTGTAGAATAAAAACCAATAATTTAAAAGCGGTTCTATATGTTAAGTCCTGGGTTCTTTTCATTTGTTCACGTTTTCCGGATTCTAAGTGCAAGCAGAGACTAAAAATTTCCTCTGTTAAAAAGAATTAGATTTCCAAATAATCAAGTGACTCCAGGAATGGAAGCTTTAAAAAAAAATGAATATTCTGAGTTTCAAGATAAAATCTACACATGAGACAAGTATGGTTGCAGGTTCTGTGGGTTGTGTTTCACTGGGTTCTGTACAACACCTAAAGCAATTACAAGCTTCTCAAGGTCACTTAAGAGTAAATACAAAAATTAGGAGTAACAAGGTCAGGGACTGGAAATATCTGGGGTTTCTTATTCTTCTTCTTCCCCCTGACCTTCATTTTCTTGCCTCCCTGAAGCAAAGCCCTTGCTGTATCCTTTCTGCTGAGTCATTTCTCCAGAGGACACCAATTTTAGGGACTCATTAAACACAATATCTCATCCTAAGGAAAATCCCAAGAGTGCTTCAAAGCGTTCTCCCTCTCCAGGCTCTTCTGCAGTGCCTTTATTCTGGGGCTCTCTGGTGGAAGGAGGTTTTTTCCTTCGGGTTAGATGTGCTGAGCAGGGACTATTTCAGCTACACCTCTTGCATCCTGGTTGTAACTTTTCTGTGGGACTGGGACTGTCGGGGGACTTTGGTGGGACTTCTGCCTTGTCTCTAGTGGGATGACCTTAATTCCTTCATTTAAGGCAAAGCTGGTGTATTTTGTCCCTTCCACTTTATTATCCTATAGAATATCGTATATATCCCATATGTTATGATCCAGTGGGTCAGATCTGTAGTTTTCTCAGGCTGCCCATTCAGATCAATACCAGTTTACCTCCAAATGCGCCTTTTCCCCCTACCTTTACATACACATGTGCCTTCATCACTGTATTTGGGTGATGTTATGTTTGCTTCTTTACCAAAGTCAGTTTGATCTCCCTCAAGAACACATGCAAATATCATGGACAAGGATGTATTGCCCTTGGAAAATGTGACGTTTCTGTTGTTTTATGCCTAAGTAATGTAAGTTGTGCTCCTCTTTCCTCAGCCTCATATATGATAAAATCCTTTGAAGGTTTATTTCACGGTCAGACTCAAACTTGAGATCACTAGAGCTACCCATTTGCTGCCCTACGGTTTTCCCGAACTTTTGGCCTCCTTCTGCTGGGTCTGTTCCCTCTGGACTGGGATTCACGGCATGTGCTTATCTGATACGCACTTACAGAACTGTTTGCCCAAATCTGTGTTTTTCTTTCATATCTCTAATGAGGAGGTTCCTAAATGGAATTTGACATATTCCACAGTGTGTGCATGGTATCAGTTACAACAACTCTCTCTTCATGTTACTTCCAGCTGTGCTCCTGCCTTTAAGCCACCCCCCCATCCCTTCCCTGCTGCCCATGGAGATGGCTCCTTCCCTCCCCTCTCGTTGCCAGGGTGACTGGGCTTCCCTGATGCAGATGCTCTTTCCTTGGCTCCTTGCCATCCCTCTCCCAGAGACAGGAGTTTTCACTTTCCCTCGGATAGTGAGGACTCCTGTTTGCTCTTCTGCCTGCCCAGGCAGCTTTTCTCCCTTCTGAGCAGACCTGGTTGAGCAGCTGCTAAAAGGACAAGGGACTCGATGTGCCTGCAGGGTGGGATCAGCAGCCTCCGAACGAAGTGAGTGAAGTGGAAGTCACCTTGAATTATTTTTCCCTTTTTTTTTATTTGTTTTGTTTGTTTTTGGGTTTTTTTAACTCTAATCCTTCTGCTTGAGCCATTTCTCTCTCCTTAATGTGTCTGCGATGAGGAGAAACAGGACCCTAGAGTGGTACATATGCAGCAGAGGTAAATCCTTTTCTGCTTGTATTTCAGAATGGAAAAATTCAATTTCCAGTGTTAGTGACATGGGGAAATGGATCCTTGCAGTACTTATAAGCACATTTGGCACAGAGGTTTAGCCAGGCTTTAACTCAGAAACGAATAAACCTCACAACAGGGCATCTTTGAATTCAGAGGTAGAATTACAGGTTATTCAGAAACTTTGTGAAGGGATTTGACTCTTTGCTGTCACTGAGCAAACAGATATTGAGTCATCTTTGTGTTCAGCCCCCAAACCAGAATTCCAGGCTCCACATGCCTGTCCCTGGCTGCTGGTAAATGTGGTGCCACCTTGGGATCGCTGTCCGAGGTCAGGGAGCAGTTGGGAGTTACAAATCAAAGTGGAGTTACCACTTGCCCGAGTATGACTCAGCTGCAGCCAAGTACTACCTTCAGCCAATTAAGCTCATGGAGTTATTTGTCCAGTTCTAGTTAAAATGCTCTTCTGAGATGCCAGTAAGAAAACCTCAGGTGTTGCAGGCTAAGGATTTAGGGATGGAAATTTAGGGATAGAAAACCGTTCTTTAGTAGTTCAGATGCTCTGCTTTTCCACAAGCCATGGGTATTTTGTCTCGTATATTCCCCTCTGTTTTCTCTGGCATAATTTCATGTGATTCAGATAATAGCACTTTTAATACTCTGTTCTGTGACAAAGTGCATTCGGTTGTTGCTGTAAGTGTAAACTCTGGGATGTTCCCAAATACTTGGACAAATGTGGTCCTTTGCTCAAGTTCATCCTTCATCCTCTCCTCTGCACTTTAAACATTCCATCTTTTGAGCTTGTTTCAACCCAGTTTGCTTGTTTTTAAAGTAGTGATGTATATGCAAATCTCTAAGTAGCAATGCCATCAGTGTTTTTATAGGAATTTTGGGAACAGCAGCTCCCAGAGACACTTAGAACCCCCAGCATGCTTCCCTTTCTAACTTACAGTTAATTATTTTTAAAAAACACAGCATATTACTTCTGGCTGAGCTCTGAAATGTCATGTGCTTGTTCTTTTGAATGGGAAGTATTTATAAAAGCTTCTTCTGCAGTGGCTGGGAAATTAAGATAAAAGGTATCAGGCTACTTCCATTAACAAAGTTAGTAGGAAGCACTTACTGGAGCAGAGTTTGAAATGTTTGTACATCTGTAGGAAGGATGTTTTATGTTTAAAGTACTTCCTTGGAAGAAGAATTGGAACAGTTTTTCCTGCCAAAAAGTAATAGCTGTGGAAGGCTCCAAGAGCACCAGGCTTATTCCTGAAAGGTTATAGACTTTCTATGCAAGTGTAAGTTAATATTCAAGGGGTTAAAATGGAACAGGGAATGATCTTAGATTTCAGCCTCCTGTGCAGTCCTTAGTTTTATTTAAAGACATCAAATATCACGATACGTCATCACCACGAAGGCGCTGCTTCGACTTATGGCTTGAGCAGTAAAATACACACAGATTTTTGTATTGTGCACACTGTGCTGTGCTATAAATCTAAAAAATTATTTTATCCAACAATATATGATACTCTGAGAGGTGTCTTATCTTCCAGCAGTGGTTGGGGCAGGGAGTTTATTTCACACAGATTTCCTCAGCACTTTGGAAAGGGCAGTTTGCAAATGAAGTGCAGGATTCATTACAGACATTAATCAAGGTTATTTGATGAATTTGGACACTACTACATCTGCAATAACTTTGGATTGTTACTTTCCTCTGTTTTATTATTAGAAAAATAAATCTTAAATGCTGAAATATTCACAGCAGTGTTAGAGAGAAGATCCTTCATGTGTGATACAGGCTTAATTTATTTCCCTGAATTAATGTGAACGACTTATTTGAGAAGGGTTTAAATGCAGTTAGCACTTCATCTGGTGTTTGGCATTACTCCTACAATATGTAGATACATATGTGGACAAAGCCAGAATTCTGTTAGCATGGAGGCACAGCTTTTAAGGATCAGTATCTGCAAAAATGCTTAATCTGTCTCTCATCCTTTAATCTTTATGCAACTGTTGAAATGTAGCATTGTAACAATACAGTTAATGAAGATTTCTTCCTCTTTAAAGACTTGACCGTGTTATCCTAAGGGAGGATACCCAGCTGTTTTAGAAGTAGGGATGTCAGAGGGAAGTATCTCTGTAGCTGATGTGTCCGAATGAGACATTTCTTGTAACTAGAGAGTAAAGCATCTTGAAAACTCCACAATGTCAGTTTGAGAGTCTCAGTGCTAACAAGTTAATCTTACCCTGGCAACTGTTTCCTAAGAAGGAAGAACAGTGTTTTGTTGGAGAGCTGAAATACCTGTTCTGTCCAGAAGCTTTCTTGTATTTTAGCTAAAAGATTAGTACCATATTTGTTTACATTATTCTTAATGTAATATCACTTTGAAAATGATAGAACTAATTTAAGCCATTGTTGCATTTTCTGGTGCAGACTTTCATTAATTCGGTAGTCAGGCCAGTTAAAAAGGACTTACTTACCCTGTCTTCTTCAGCTCTTAAGTCTGGCATTGTGCTGACACAAAGGCTTATAGCTGTGGTGGCCACAAAGAGAATGGAGAGACAAGCAAAGACTTTGCCTGGGAGTCCCGACTGGGGATTTTCTACCATATCTCTGAGTCTGTTCATAAACTGTCCAAATCTGGTTTTCTCATCCAAGACACACGAAGCTTCCTTGCTCCTCCGAAGCTCCTCTTCTTTGCGGATCTCGGCCAACTCCTGCAGTTTTTGAAATAGTTTTCGAAAGCAGCAGTTCTCCAGGTTGGATTCCTCAATCCCCCAGTACCTCAGCTCCTCCTGAAAAGACAAGGCACACATGTCTCTTAAGAGCATCAGCTTCCCTGCTGCTAGAAAGCTGACAATCATCCCAAATGCATTGGGGTTCCTGTCAAAGAAGAACTCATGGGTGTCTTCATCGTAATCGTCACACAGCTGAATTATTTCTTCATAGCTGCTGCACAACTTTAGTTTGCTCAGTCTGGTCAGGGGAAATTCATCTAAAGTACTCCAAGGCAGCAGGTACTTGATGCCTCCAACATTTATCATGATCTCTGTCTTTAGATCGGCTGCAGAGACTTGGTCGGGATGGTAAATCCTCCTGGCTCTCTGGTAATGGACCCCTTTGACAGAAGGGGTTTCAACGCAGATAGGAATTAAGTGGCTCAGGGAATTACAAGAGTTGTAGCTAATGTTACTATAGTCTTGGTCACTGCCTCTGGAGAGAATAGGCATCTCTGAGAGTTCTCACCGGGACATCCGAAACGGCATCAGAGCAGGGGTATCTGGCAGCCAAAAAAGATGCAGGAAGAAGGAGAAAACATAGCAGAGGTTACTGCAAGACAAAAGGTGTTTTCCCGCTACTTTCCTAAATCACACAACTCACGAGTGCCTGTTTTGTAAGCAAAAGTCCCCGCTCTGCTTCTTCCTGAAACCTGCAGCCTGTGAATGAGCTTTGCTTTGCAGCCTCATTGGTTGTCTGGCAACACAGGCACGGAGGAGCTACAGGCTCATTCATAATTATCACAGGGTCGGGTGCCTGCAAATCCAGCCGGGAACAGATCGGGCTCTTCCCCGAGCGCATCTCACTCATCGGTATTTCCCGGTGGTTGTCACTTTGCTTTCTTATTTCCATAAACCCTTAAACACACGCTAACTCAACTAAGCTGCTTAATAGTTATTAGGGACGGAGTGTTCAATTACCTGCCACCGGCTGGATGCAAAGTTCCTAATTGCTTTAACTTGACTGCTCGGATCGTGATTCCTCTCCCTCTCCCTGCACGCCGGCTCTGCCTCTCGGGGGTATCGCAGGGATTAGCTACCGGAGGTTTATAAAACGCCTTTAAGTGGAAAAGTGCTGCATAAATGATGACTATTCTTACCAACCCCACCTCGTGTCGCTGTAAATTACCGAGAAGACAGAGGGACCATTTGCCCACCCTGGAGAAAACTTTGCTGCACACACGGAAAGTATTTTATCAGCAGGGAGGTGGGAAGCAATTCAAACTCTCCCCCCTTCCCTCATTTCTTCCTTTCAGGTACAAACCCCTAATCTCTAAAGGTTAAAAGTTATTAAACATTCTTACCCCAAGTCACTGAAGTGCAAAAATGGCAGGGAAAGTTCCCCGAAGTTCCTTACCAGCGCTCCGGGTGCTGCTGCCGGGTCCACTCCTGCCCCGCAGGTGAAGAACACATCGCGCCCGCCGAGCAGCTGCTGCCCGAGGGTCAGTCCAGCCCCAGCACCCGGGGATGCTTTTACAGTATTGATTACACGGCAGAAATCACCATGGCACTCTGGAGATGGCAGGCTGCTTCCTTTGCCTCTTGCTCGCCTCCTTTCCTGGAAGAGGAAAACATTCGTATGTGTTCATGTGTCACATGTTGGTAGTGAGAGATCCCTGCGAAGGAGACTCTGTCCTGAGGGGCAGCTCCTCTCCCGGGCTCCTGGGGCTTCCTGCGGAAATCTGCTGAGTGAGAGCTGGTGGATCCTGCCCTGTCTCTCCTCTGTTTCCCCCGGGACTGCCAATGTGGCCCTGGAAGGGGAGGGAAGGGGGAAGGGCTTAGGAATAATCTCTCCAGCATCCCTCCGTCTATCCAGCAGGCAGCAGGCAGCAACTGGGGAAGAACATGGAGTACGAGTCCCCGACTAATGAGGTTTAATAATCAGTAAATTCTGGCAAATCTACTTAATGAAACAATTTCAGTGTCTATTAACTCCTTCCATCAGTCATACTACAGTCGCTTGGGCTGGAGACACCAGTTAAATTCCTCAGAAACAGTTCCCATGACCTGCATCCCTCTTGAAACCGGGGTTTGCTCTTTAACATCCCTAGATGGAAAGGGAAGTTTGTTGGATCCATGGATACTGTGCCTCAGCTTTCCTTTGGCTGTTAGGGAAGTGCTTTCCTGCCATAAAACAGGGGGTTGTCTGGCTTGTGAAGCACAGGTGCCGAGCACTCCCTTTTCCGGGTCTGCAGTGCTTTTCCAACAGCCGAGAACTTTTTCCTTTTCTCTTTACAGGTGATGGGAAATCAAAGCTTTTAATTGTCTCACTTTTCTCATGCATGGATGTAGGAGGGCTGAACTTTCTGAAATGCTTCTGGATTCTGTACTGCCAGCGGGTCCCGAGCTGCTTCAGCCTGTAATTGGAATGACATGGATTTCACACATATCCTGCTTCCTTGGCCTCAGTCAGAGGGTTCAGGAGACCTGGGGTCAGGTTCTATTGACCAGTACCCTCTGAGGTGCTCCCAAGTGCAATGCGAGATGTCTTAACTCTTGTCTATACCCAGAGTGGCTGAAAGCCCCGAGGTGAATCCTGTTACTGCAGGGGTGTGTGAATCCATGGGATTTACGTGTCGCACTGCGAGTGTGAAGGCCGTGTGGAGACGTGTGATGAGCTGGGATCACCAAGCTGGTTTTCAGCAGCGTGGGGCAAGGTGCAGGTGCTCCTCACCCCTGTGATGGGCGTGGGGTTTGTGCACCTCGGAGCTGCCCCATCTCGGGCGCGGGTGCTGAGGCTGTTTGCCAGTGCTGAGCAAGCGCACAGCCTAGGACAGGAAGCTTTTGCTAATTGGGCTTTTTGACACATCTTTCTTGACCCACGTGGTGCCCAGAAGATTAACTTCTTATCAGGCTTCACCACTGGGGTTTTCACTCAAGTCCTAATTATGCCATCCGCAGAGGAAGACCAGATAGATGCCTGAAGGCAACCGAGTTCTGGCAGCGTAGCTCAAAATCACTTAAATCCCACCACCTTTGTGCAGGATGCAGTTTGCTCTGCCTATCAGTCTTTCTTATGGATTATTTTTGCAAAGAAAAAAACAAACCTATTCTAATTAACTTTGCATGGATTGTTTCACAAAAGGATAAAAGCAATTAGCATTTCCTTCTTACCTTGTGAAGCCCTTGCATGCTGTTGGTTAAAGGTTATATTTCTGCACCCAGCTGACAAGGAGGTGAATAAATTCAAAACAGTGAGTAAATATGGTATGCGACTGAGTGATTTGAGCTATACTTATTTATTAAGAAATACATGTGTTTTAATTTTCAAGAGTTCATTACTGGGTACTCTAATAGTTGCTTTCATGGGATGTGCAGCTGTGTCTGTAGCTTGATCAGGACCTCACTGCTGAGTAGAATCATACAAAGTAGCTGTCAGTCCTTAAGAGTCTTCTGTCTTCATAAATGAGACTGAGCAAGGATAGAAATGGTTTTATCTGCATTGTATTAACAGGAGATGAAGGCACACAAAAGAGAAACACTTTATCTAGTGTCTGAGGAAGCCTGACCCTGAATCCCGCTCGGAAGGTCTTAACCCAAAACTGTCCTTCCACTCTGGCCAGTCCCTGCTTCTGCTCCCCTGGACCTGCTGCCGTGTCTGTGTGAGATCCTCCTCAGCAGGGGAGTATCTAAGACTGTAAATGCTGCTGCCACAATAGTGGTATCTCTCCCCAGGTGGGAAAGCCAAATTCCTGCCTCAGTTCTAACCTCTGCTGATGTGTTTTCCCACTTTTTTATTGTTATTTTTAAGTTTCATAACTACTGCTGTAGTTTTGCTGTTAAATTCCCTCTGCCCTTTTCAAGATGAAGTTCATAATCTTTAATTTCTTTCTGTGTTCTGTATTTCCCCTCACAGTTTCTGGAATTGCTCTCTCCTCGCTCCTCAGCCATCTGGTCATACCAACTCCTTGCATTCCCTTTATGCCTTAAATGCAGTTTCCATATGGCTCATCTCTTTGTTGACATGAATGACATTCCTGTCTCCTCTTTATTGTTTCCCTCCTTTAGTTGTTTTGCCATTCTGCTGTGATTTGGCTTGGACCTGCCTGTCTCATTCCCATCATGCAGGGACAAGGTGCTGCTGAGAGGAAAGCTGAGCAGGAGGAGGTGGTGCTTACCCAGCTGGGTGTGACGGTGCAGTTAAAATCCTGTCCCTGTGACACACACGGGAGAATCTGGTGCAGACATCCACTGAAGTGAGCAGGCTTTGCTTACATAGTTCAGTAATTAAATCATTTGCAGGACTGACATTTAGGTGTTGATAATAGTTAATGCTGTAGGAGATGGGAAAGGCAGTGATGTTCACTGTCACTTGCTCACCTGGTTGGTTTCTTCTCTGTTTTGTTCTCTGCAGTTATGCCAGAATCCTGTATCAGGCAGCAGAGAATACACAATACAGAGATACGTTTCTTTTTTCACAAAGCACTTGATAAAACTGTAGAATTTATGGTCGGTCATATGATGTCGTGGTGGCCAAAAGTGTGAAGCACTCGGGAAAGGACTGAGAAACTTAGGCAAGGAAGGTCCACCAGGGAGATCCTTTGTCTGGCACAGAAAGCAAGTGACCCACACATTTCTGGGCAGCAGGGAGAGATTTTAGCACGATGTAAATGCTTTTCCTGTTCTGTTTTTCCCAAGATTTCTGAGAGATGGTGTCCATGGTGGCTACTGGTGTGACCCTGTGGAGATGTTCTTATGCTGAGCAACCTGAGGAGGGTGGCCTGAGGCTCTGCTATGTTGGGTTGATCATGCGCCAGTTACTTGACGATATTCCTCTGTCAGAACAGCAGAAAGAGAGCTGAATTATTTGATCATAGTTGTGTGTGCATGGATATACATCCCAGACTAATGATGACTGTATATAATGGGCAATCTCACCAAGGGGGAGGCTGCACACTCAGAGATGGGTCATGTAATTTAATAAAGGCACTGTTGCCAATCTTCCTTCCTCCCCAGCTGGGCTTTTTGTAACACTTAAGCATAATAGAGAGATAATTGCTTTGCCTGGAATCTCTAGCACGAGATGCATTTCAGGCTTTGGAAGTCAGAGGGAAAACAAAAGTGTAAATCAAAATAATTATTTAAGGAAATATACATGCATTGAAAAAAGGGATCAAAAGTATAAGGAAATGAGCCCAGTGCTGAATTGTCAGTCGATGCAATTTCATCACAAAATTAGGGGATGTTGTTTTTATCCACCGAGTGCACAGCCTGTTGTCTGTCTCGTTCTTCTCTGAGCCTCAGCCAGTGCACAGGCCTGGCTTTGCCCAGGCTCTTTATGTTCGTGCCACATGAAAGCTTACGATAAATAATTATTTTTTTTTTATTTGGAAAAAATAAAAAAGAAATTACATGGGATTGAAAAGAGCATTTTAACACTCAAAAATTCATTTAAATGCTCCTATTGTGTTCACAGGTGGTTAGCACTTCTGGAATTAATTGGATTTAGATAGCCTTGTTACACGGAAATTCAGCATCTTTTCAGTCCCTGTATTACTCAGGGGTCATAAAGAATAGCTTAGCCTTGTTTTCTTCATTTAATTATGACATTACACACGGCAAGGTAAAATTTAAGGATTGATGCCAACATTTTATTCAGTCCAGCAATGTTTGTTTCATGTTCCCGTTTATTTCCTCATAATTTGTCTTTATGGAGCAATAGAAATAGCCTTTCTTGCCAAATGCCCAGTTTGTATGAATAATTAAATTGACAGTAAAGGACTCGATTCACCTCTTCATTATTCAAGTCTTACCAAGTTGCAGCATTATTGATTCCCGTAGAATAATGCTGCAATCCCCAGGAATATGTGTTAAATCAGGCCATGGGCACCCTTGATTTGTTGAGCGCTTTTATAATATATTACCAGTTCATCTCTGCCCTTGGAAACCCAAGCTGTGATCCATGGTCCTGTTGTGCCACTAATTGTCTTGGAAGACTGACTCACATGCCACTGGCAGTGTTTTATTCCTCATTTCCAACCTTGTCTATGTGAAAGTTTCTTTTTTTTCCCTCTGTCCAGTTTGATGAAAGCCAAAAAAAGGCCATTTCTTGTTAGGGGAGTTACCACCAAAGCAAATGAACCCTGCAGAGGATTTCTTTGCTATGGAAATGTAAAATGAGGTCCGTGATATGTAACACACCATTTCTGTGCCCTCTCACTCCTCTCCATGCATGAAGATCACCTCTGGATATGTTTCCTGATGTTTTCTGTGCTCATTTCCTTTGGACTGTCTAGAAAATGGTACAGGAAAGGAATCTCAAATGGATAATCCTTCCTGTGTCAACCCCAAGGAATTTTGCATCTGGGCTGGATCATTTAGGTTTAAAAGCTTTTAGGGGATTAAAATGTGTGGCATGGAAGCAGCTGAATGCCATGGCTTGGAGCTGAGGGCTGTTCCCTCTCCACATGGATGGGGAGAGATGGATCAGGTGAGATGTGCCCAGGGAATGTGGGAGTCCTGCCCTGGAGAGAAAAGCAGCCTCCAGTCTTTGCTGAGCTGCTGTGGAGAACAAAACCCTCCTGGCCTCAGTGCTGGGGATCCCTCCCACCCTGAGCACCACACACAAGCTGAGCACTTGAGGAAGAAGCTTTTCTGCCACCTCTGAGCAAGACGAGGTGACAAAACTTTTTATGGGAGACTGAGACAACCTTCCCTTCCTGGAGTCCAAAGCAGAGGGCACATCTGTCTGACTGTGCGCACATCTGTCTGACTGTGCGCACATCTGTCTGACTGTGGGCACATCAGGAAATGGGTTTGGTTGGCGTTTCTGACCTCGCTGAGAATTCAGCAGCCAAGGGGTCAGAAAGAGAGGCCCTGGTGAGAATCAACAGGAGGCAGTTGCTGATAAATGAAGTTTCCTTCAAGAGTACAAACCTCCTTTTCCTCTCATGCTCTGCAGGCACATTTGGACTGTGCATCTTGATGTTTCCATCAGAGCTGAAAACATCTTGACAGTGTAAATCCTTTTATGAGATAAAAATTGGAAACTATATAAAAGCTTTTTTTACTGAGTGCTTTTTATTTCAGTCCAAGGCATTTATGAATCACATCACTTTCACGACTGATATTCAAAGAATCATTTCAGTGATCCACCTCAGGATCCTTGAAATACCACAAATATCCAATATATAGTACAGGATACAGCCATATAGATAATAACTTCTGCTATTTCAGGTGACCCTCTAAAGGGATATTTGACTGCATTGAGTGCCAAGATTGGAGGTTTTTTTACCATTTTTCATGCATTTGTACAGTCAGCAACAGACTAAGATGATTAAGATAGAGAAAACTTTGCTTCAAAGAGAAGCTCTGAAGGACATCTGCACAGGGACAGGTAATAGAGAGATTGTATCTGTGCCACCAGAGTTAGAGAAGAATAACACCCACTTCAGAATTCGAGGAGGGAAATGAGCAGGGGAAGGTGGTGTTAATTTTCTAGGAAGAAAAGCTGAAGAAATGTTCAACCAGATGTTCCGAGTTCAGTGTCGTTACTGCTGAGGATGGGGCATGTCTGGAAGTGCTGATGTTTTTCCAGCTCACAGGGCTGTGGGTGTCTACCTGTACACACAGACCGAAATTCTTTGTCATCCCAGGCACAACACGTTATATCTCTGTGCTTCCTAGTCATAAACCAAATAAGTACAACTGCATTGGTCTTGTAAGAACTGTGCTTGTAATACTGAGATGTAACAACAAGCTCCCATATGGGGAGAGAGACAGGAGGTATTGAAAAGCTGATCCTCAACTAACTGTGCTGGAGAAGAAAGTGGATACGTTACTAGAAAGACGGATTATTTAAAGTTGTGTAGCTCAAGAATAAAATACAGCAGTGCTTTCAGTTTTCAGACAGAAAGAGAAAGAGTGTTAAAATTCCATTAGCTGCCATGACAAACTGCCAGATTAAAACATGAATTGCTAGGCAGGTGAGGTGGGTTTGAATACTGAATGTTGTTGATCCCCTCCTCCCCCCCCATCCTGTTATGATTTATTTCTCAAATCATTTAAAACTAGTGAAGGAAGGTCTGAGAATTTTTTTTCAGTTGTTGCTGGTGAGATTGATTTCTTCATCTTGCTTTTCTTAATACCATACTGTTCAAACAAATTACCCTACAAATCCAGTTCTCCATTTATTATGCATTAAATATAAACCAAAATCATTCCAATTAGATTTCTTCCCAAGCCTTGTGACCTTGTGTTAAAAGCAATATATGTAAAAGACATTGTTGTGCATATTGCACCACCCTCTTTTTAATAACGTAGCTGAGATCTGTATCTGTTTTAATGCATGAAATGTTAGCCTTGTTCAGGCTAAAATACAAAGACATTATGATTTGATCATGTCAGTCTGGAACTAATAGGCCATGTGCTTGTGTTGCAGTCTCTGCAAACCTGTGAAAGATCCCCTGACCTCTGAAGAACTGTTCCCATTTTCCCTTTGAGAGGGAAGGAGAGAACTTCTCCTCCTTGTGAGGGTTCTGGAAATTGCACCATGTGCTTTGGGGATGACTTTTGTTAGGCTGACACTGACCATTTTTTAAAAGCCCATCATGGGGTGAGAAGCCAAGCTCTTCCCTCGACCTCTCTGCCAGAGCCATCTCTCAATCCCTCTGACAGCACCTGCTCTTTGCACCTCCATATTCCAAAAGGGAATTCTGAGCTGCAGAGCCAGCTTTCAAGAGCAAGTCCTTGGTTTGCTCCTTCCTCCCTACAACCTGTTTCCCTGCTTATTTGGCAGTTCCCGTCAGCCCCCAGGGACAGACCCCTCAGGCCCAGGGCTGTCAGAATTCGGCAGTGAAAAGCTTCACTGCTGCTAAAGGGTTGCTCAAGTTCCTGTCCTGCTGTCACCAGCTAAGTGTTTCCCACTTGTCCCTGATCTCTGGCTGCTTCATCAGCCCTTCGTGTAGGGGAAACTTCTGGGTTGCTTGAAGGCATTCCAGGGAGCTGGCTTGGCATGGGGGTTAGGAAGGGACAAGGTGCTCCCTGGGAGCTTCCCCACCCATCTGCAAGCTGATCACTCTGCTCTCCACCAGTATTCCCTACATCCTCCTGTCCTACAAAGTCAGGAGGACTTATCAGCTGTGACTGCTGGAAGGCCAGAGGGGAAAAATGATCAGGAAGAGTTTCATTCACTATAATCTAAATATTATCAGCATCCTGAGTCAGCAAAGGTGTGACTGAGTGACTGGGAAAGGAATGGATCTGAGTCACTTTTATAACTCAGCTTTTGTTGTAAACACTACAAAGAGGCATTAATTAAAGATAAAATCAAGAGAAGTGTCTGGCAGGATAGATGGAGAGAGAGAAACTTGAGAGATTAGAGGAAATGGTAGGCATTCATAAAATCAGGCTGAACCTGAGGAAATGTGTCCACTATGGGGGATTAATCTAAAACAAATCAGCCATTAAAAAAAAATAGGGAAAGAGATGAGTGCAATGAAAAGCAGGAGTCTGGAAAGCGGGAATGCTGTTTGGTTTTATAATATGATGGGGTAGCATAAAGCAAAATGTGAAATTACTCCATTTGTGCAGTCCATCCACAAAGTAATCAAAAAGTGCTCTTAGAGATTTTTAAAGAGAAGATGAAATGGATCGTGGATTAAATGGGAATAATGTTACCTTTTCAGTTCCTGTGGCTTTGGTTTTCATTGTTTGAAAAGGATTTGCAGAACTGGAGAGGAGCAGAGTTGACAAAGTAATATAAAGACATGAAAGTTTTGTCTTATGAAGAAAAGGCAAAAAAACTTTAAAGCTGATTGGTGACATGACCACCAAGCCCAGCTGCCGGATGGATGTTAACATGAAGGTAGGGAAATACTGCTTTGAATGATTCAGGAAAGACATAAAATTTCAGGCTGAATGCCTGGACAGGAGGAGAGAAAATATCTTCAATAAAATATCATGGAGGCTCCTGCAGGAACAGGAGCTTTTGGAGCAGTTTTGTCCTGCCAGGGGTCAGCAGCCAGTGCCCAGTGTGGGTGAGTGTGAGCAGGAGAGGATGGTGTTTGGGACAAAGATTTTTACCCTTGGCTCAAGGAAGGGCAAGACTCGCTGCTGTAAACTGCACAAGTAACATCCCCTACTCTCTATTAAGCAGCACAAACACCACTCAGAGCATTTCACATTCATTGCCCTCATTTGTGCTTTAAAACCTCTTGCCTGGAGCTTAAATGACAGATACTCCTGTTTCTGCAGCTCTGTCTTCCTAGTCCCTTTCTATAATTCATTTTCATCTACACCTCGTTCCTGTGCTCCTTTTCATTGCTCCTGTGGTAAACACCAGGACATGAAAGGTCCAAGAGATGGTGAGATATTACCCTGGCTCCAAATACACCTGATGCTTGAGTGAAATAACTTAATTGCCTCTTGGTCTCTTATTGCTTGCTTGGGAAATACCCCAGGCAGTTGCATTACATATAAATGTATGGCAGCAAGCGAAGGAGAAAAGTGAGCTGCAAGGCTCATTGTGGCTGTAATATTTCTCCATGTATTGAAGTCAGAATTTCTGTAGTTCCTTTTAACCATTTCACATGGAAAAAAAACCCAATAAACGTGTCTTCATGCCCCCCTTTGCTCGAGGTAAGCAGAAATTATCCTCATATTCAGCTGAAGTGCTTTTAACCACAGTGAAAGTTCCTTGGTTAGACATGGGCTGCAGAAACTCCAAGTCCCCCATAATTTTACATTGGTGCATACATTTTGTTCACAGTCTGTGCCCAGAACAAATTCTGCCTCCAAGATGTCACTGTTTAGAACTTTCCTTTAAAACAGTGACGTGGAAGGACTTCAGTAAATGGCAGCACTTGGCACAGCTCCATCTCACTGAACCAAGGAGACTAATTTGAATTTTATTCATCCCAGGCTATTTATTTTGGTAGCAGAGAACAAGAAACTACTTAGAGGGTGATAGAGATCTCCAAAAGACTGACTCTCTCCTGTTGCTTCTCCTTCCCTACCAGGCATGTAAGCTGGCCAAGAGGGCCTGTCTTCAACCCTGTGACCTCCAGTAGATAACCACACTCAATGGCCGAGCCCAGGCTTTGTGTGTGGGTGTCGATTTTCCTTCCAGCAATATTTAATCTGCTGAAGGGATTAGAAATAAGGGAAGATTTTGATTAGAATTAAATAACCCAAATTGTCATAAGCTCCTCAAGTAACACAGGCAGCAGAAGTTATCAGTGAGCTTTCCCTGGTGTCATTCTTGGTGGAGTCCTTCAAGACACCCTGGTTGCCAGTCTTACGATGAGTGAGTTTCTGCCACCTTCCACACTCTGATCACTGCTGGGGTCTGTTTGTGCTGCCATTTGGGTTATTTCTGCAGTAACTGGCCTTTTCAGAGGAACTTTTCCCTCTCAGGAGTGCCCTCAGTGTGCCAGACCATGGGGACGGAACCAGGCAATGCAGTGCACCCGTTCATTCTTTGGGTGACAGTGCAGGGTGTTACTGCTGGTACTCTCCTCTTTGGCTGCAAAAGCTTGTAAAATCAATGCAGGTGCTTACTTCTCTCATCTGTAACTGGATCAGCAGACAAAAACAGGCAGAGTGCTTGAGGTGATGTGATCTAAGCGCAAGATTAGCAGAGGGCATCTCTTGAACTCAGTCTACTCTGAACGGTGACTAAGGAAAACATTGTACTTTGCTGCTTTGCTCAGCACCTCCCTGCTCGAACTGAGAGGCAGAGCTGCTGCTGGTGCTGAGGATGCTGTTCTGCTCCAGCTTTGGGAAGCAATCCTGCCAGCAGAAAAGCAGCTAAATCATCTTCCCATTTCTGCCTTGTCAACAGAATTGATCACCAAGTTCAGGCAGAGTTCAGTGCCGAACGAGAGCTGAGAGGCACCCAAGGGCACGGAGGGCATAGCTTGGGCTGCAAGGTCTTCATCACTGATGACAGAAGGAAAGAACTAAAACTGATTAGAAAAATAAGAAGTGGCATAATGTTTTCCTGGGTTTAGGATGAGATCTTAATTTTAAGGAATAGCTTTGTGAAGCTTCATAGTCCAACATATTTTTGCTGGCTGCAGGGCTTGGGAAGGATTAGTACATTCCAGATTCACAGTCTGGCAGTGCTTCTGATTATTGCAGAAGTGTTATTGTTTACATGTGAAGTGATATTAACTCATAATTTATATTCCAGCTCAGAGGGAGTGTTTCAGGGAATTGGGGTACAACCACCTCTGTAGTGCATCTACCTTGCCATAGACTTGCTGTGATGTTATTGCTATGTTATGGCTCTGTGGTTTCCAGCAAAACCCAATGTTTTCTCACATGGATATTGTCTAGAAATCAATGTTGGTCCCTGGTGCCTGAGACAAGGTTGTTTTTTCTATTACTTGGTCATTAGTGGTGTTGCAGCAGAGCTGAAGAACCCAGGACTTGAACACCCTCTTGTTTGGTACGGGTGGTTGTTGGCTCAGAAAGCTCACCCTTGAAATCCATGCAACAGACTAAGTCGGGCTCTGTGGGTTTGTGTCATATGAAAATGTTTCCCATTTTCAAGGCAAAATTGGGTCTTTGGTTTGACTGAGAGACTCTCAAGTGAATTCCCGTAATTGTCATTAATTGGCCAATTGCCTGAGGTGTGTAATCGAAGGACCCAATCCTGTTTGCCTCCATCCCAGGATTACGCTGTTCATTTCAGTCCTGCTGGATGCTGTCCTGTAACTGGGAGTAGGAAATGTTCATCTGGACATGGCAAGCCAAATCTGTGGAGAAAAGGAAGGACCATATGTTTTCAGGCCAGGGCCAAAGCAGGATGTTTCAGGCTCCAGTGGAGCAATGCTGAGCAGAAAGGTCTGTAAGGACTGTTACTATCAGTCATATCTTCCCTTTGAATTCACTTCAGGCAGTAAAAGTCTCTGGTTGGTATTAACACATCTGAACTAATGAGTCCTTTCCATTGCAAGTCCTTCCAGCACTGTTTGCAATGGATTTAGCTGGCTAATTGTTATATGTTTGAACTTCATCCTTCCCTAATAAATCCCACTGATAATTCTTTGCTTTTCTGGAGCTTTGTCCTGCTAGATTCCCACCACTGGGGTGTCCTTAGCGTAAGAGCAGGTTGCTGATTTGCAGTCAGCAGCTGCACAGCTCTATAAAAGATTCAAAATACCTTATTTTTAAAAAGATTTTAATTTCATTACATTTACAGCCCTAATAAAAAGTTATTGTTTGTTCGATAAGTGTTTTGATTTTATGTGCCAGTATCTGGAACCTGGAGTGAATTTATTATCAGGGGTAAGCTCTTCTGCCTGGAGATGCAATCTGGAGATACAAGCACTCCCTTATCCTGGTATTTCTACTAAATCCTGGCTTTTAAAAATCCATTTTTACTACTGACCCCAAGCACAGGGAATGCAGAGTCCCTGATGGCCCTCTTTGTGTTGTTGGCACAGCAAAGTCCTTGTGACCACCTCAGCCAGCCCCACCACCCTGCGTGTTCCCGGACTCAGGATTGTCCTTTGTGTTGCCCCTCATGGGATGAGCTTGTGGTGTTTGTGTTGCAATATCAGCAAATGTTTTCCCTCTTTGCTCCAGGTACACTTGGCTACAGTTTAGCTTGTTTAGGCTAACTTAAAGACCACTTCAGTTTGTTTAGGCTGACTTAGAGACAAAAATAGAATCTTCCATCCTTTCCATTTAACTAACAGTTATATCATCTTTCAGTGTGAATGTGGCTTCTTCAAAAGCACGGCCTCATGACTAACTCGTTTAAGGTGCTATATTTGTGAGAAAGCCCCCAAATATGCCAGTTGGCTTATTATTAATGTTTTTTAGTGTTCTTTGATCATGGAGAAACTACAACCTCCTCAGTTAGTTGCCTCACAGTTCAACACACAATGGACAGAAAAGTGATTTTATTGCTATTCCTTGCAGCATTTGTTTCTGATAAAGACAAGAGGGGGGGAAAAAAAGCCAGGTTTGTTTGTGGATGGATTCACTTCGAGAACACGAGAGACTATTCCCACAGCTGCATCTTCTTAAAGCAGGGTCTGTGTTTGCTCTTTATTTTTCCTGTTGGGTGGGTTCAAGGAAGCCTAATTTTAATCCTTCTGTGTTTAAACCTTTCCTTTGTTACCTGAGGACATCAAATAACATGTCTGGGCTTATTTTTGCTTCCCTGCTCCCCCAGAGAGGCACTTCAGTGAGGATTTGACCCTTTGTGCTCTGGTTTCCCATCCACAGACTGATACTGTTCTTCTCTCTGGAGATTCCAAGCCTTTGGGAGATGATCCATCTCTCCCTACGTGTCTGCACAAGGAGCTCCTCCACAAAGAAAGACTAACAAAAGAAGTGTTGGAGGAAATGCTAATATTTATGAACTAAGGGGAATCAGTATCTCTAAACATGTCCAAGACAACAGTACAATAAACCAATTAAAACAATACACAGATTTCACACATCTTGCAAAAGGGGGATATTTCTGGGGTCCTGGTACTTATTCCTTGAGCTTATATTCCATATTGTTCTTCCAGATCAAGGTCTGTGCTGTAATAATGCTGGGTATGGAAATGACAGGGATTAAAGATGTTTCCTTTTTTTCTCAGCCTGCTTCAGTGTATAAACTTTCAGTGCTTTCAATATCCTGGCATTTAGAATTTAGTTTTTTAAGGGACATTAATATTTTAATACCTGCATGAGTAAAAAACAAGTCCACTCGTGTATTTGAAGTTACAGAGTTTGGAATGTCCAGTCCACGCTGGAGGTAAAATGAAGACATATGGAAGGATAGTCAGACTTTAATGAGTTTGGGTTTTTTTGGTCTTTCTAGTTTTTAAATGTTGATTTCTTGGTCATATCTATCTGTGAGTATTTCAGATGGTGTTGTTTAATACTGATTAATTTTTGTCTGTTTATTTGTCTTCTTACCTAGACAAAAATACAGACACGTGATTCCTGCCAGCTTTAACATGTTGCACAGGGGAGTAAGTTGTGTTGTGACTTTTTCGAATCATTTCCAGTTGTAACTTCATTTTCTGAATCTGATTTCATCCCCTAAAGAACAAAGCTGTTATATTCCATGGGATTACACCAGCAAAGAGAGATTTAAGTGAGTAGAAAATCGGGCTGGGGATTTTAAAATGTTTTTATTGCGTTGACACATCTTGATTTAAGTGTATATTTAATGTTCCATTTTAAACTGTTCACTTTTGCAAAATAATGCGATTACAACACAAACGGAATGATCACATTTATGAATGAAAGAGGATAGTTCTGTCAATCTTAATATTTTTCATTACTGCATCATTTTCAGTCTGGTGCCACTGTAGCAAATCTTGTGTTTTCAATTTGTGTCTTATTTGTCTGTTATTAAAGTCGATTCTGAGTCATTTTAATCCATGATTGAATGCCCCACACCTTCAGAGGAGGAAAGCTGAGCTCCTGAAGTGACCTAATCCAGTGGGTTATCCTGTAGGAACCAAGTGGGAATGTTTCCAAAGTGCTTGGGAACAACCAGCCACTGAGCCACGCCAGCTGGGTTATGCCATGGTTGGGTTTGTGCTCGGGCAGCAGAGAGCCCTCCTCTCTTTGGCAAACTATGGGAGAAGGGGCCAGAAATGTGGGGCCACCTCAAACCGCTGTTAAAACACTCTCTCCTGTACATTGGCTGGTTTTGTTTGGAATCAGCAGAGCCGGAGTGACAGGAAGAGTTTTCTTCGCCGGCAAGTCTTGGTTTTGCTCGGTTTATGGCACTTTCCTCCTCTGACATTTAATGAAGGAAAATACCTGTTTATCCTCCCTTTCATATACAGTCCTGCTGCTCTCAGATAACTTATTAATGGTTTAATCAGGCAGCAGTGGTTGGATCAAGGTCACGAGCAGCCAGAGATCACCACTAAAACCAGTGACTGAGTCATGGAAAGAGACATCCCAGGAGAGGAGGCTCAGGAATCTGTCATCAAAGAGCCCATGCCTTCGGCGGTGTCGTGTTTGTTTTGGAGCCGCCTGGTCGGTGTTGTTTGCCCAGCAGGTGCTGCTGCTCTTTTCCTCCCCCCCACGCCATCCCTCCTGCCTGCCTTTGTGCCCCCTGCCAAGGCTGAAACCCGAGCCCGGGCCTTCCTTCACACCTGTCAGGCTGTCGGATGGCGCCCGCTCGCTTCGCCCCACCGGGGCTGGGGGGCTGCCGCAAGGTGCAGCCAAGGGACACACGGGAATAAGCATTCTGTTGGGAATTATGGTGTTTTTCCTTGGCAAAGAGCGGGGTTTTTTACTGAGAGAGGAATTTGGCAAAAACTCGTGTTTATGTTGTATCAAAAGCATTCCATGCAGGAGGTGGTGTATAAAGAGCATTTCCTCGCTGCCATTTTTGTATGGATCACTTTCAGGCGTGTTTTGTAAGAATTTTTGATTACCACTACTATATAACTTCACTTTCTTAATTCTTCTTCCTTGCATTAAACATACTTGTGTGTGTGGATAAATATACATATGCATCCCCACTGTAGGATATATAGAGGTGTCCCAGATGAGGAATGAGCTACCACATTTGACTCTGGGAAATGCAGGAGGCAAAATCACTGCTCTGGTTCCTTTACGAAGTTTTTGGACTCTCCCTAGGCAGGAATGGGGACTTTTCCCTTTAACATTCCTGCAGGACTGATTTGCAAACTCCAGAAATCATTTTCTGAATAACATCTCAGTATTAGAATTTCCTCTGAAGAGATTTAACATACTCCGTGTTATCTTCTGTTTCGATACAATTATTTTGAGAGAATTAATGCTCTTTTATTAACTCGAGAAATCAGGGGGAAGCTCTTTAAGTGGCTCATGGATTATTCACAGCACCTGGTGTGATGCAAACAACCCAAAGGGTCGTGGACTCAGAGCTCACAAGTGGCAAATTTCAGGCTCAATCCCAATTTTGTCCTTCCAACTTCCACGTTCAATGAAGAGGTCAAAGTTCTGTGTAAACTGATTTGTGAACTCGACTAGTTTAGCGGTGTTAGCAAAGCCCCAGCCCCCGTGACTATGGCTCATATTAGTGCCTTGTTCAGTAATTATCTGATGAAAGAGGCAGATTAAGCACTCATATGGCCACACAGATGCAGAGCTCTGTCATGTGGGTGACATTGGCAGATTGTGCTCATATTAAGCATTTTGTCAGGGGAAACGTGAGGAAGGAGAGTTGTGTAACAAGGCTTCTCACCCCTTTTGCTTTCCACGTATCATGTTCATGAAAAAAATCCTGAAAAATGAAATTGTGTCAGGAATTTCAGACCTTGGGGCAATTTGCTCCCAGTGAGTTCAGACTCTAAGAAGTGTATTTGGGAGTCATTCTGGTAAATTGTTTGCTCTTGATTAATTCTTCCCGATGAGCTCTGAATTATTGTTGCTGAACACAGCATGATGAATAACCATACAATTATTTGGGCTTGCAGTAAAGTGACCTGGTGCTGCAGTTGCAGCTCTATCAAGGTGAAGAAAACCTTGAAGAGTTAAAGAATTAAAGTACCTCATATAACTCAAAATTACAGAAAAGAGAATGGGAGAAGGAAATAAGGAACAAAAACTTGTATTCAAAGGCTTAATATTGGAGAAAACCCTTCAAATGTGACCCATATATTAATTCAGCATCACTCACGTGGCTGGAAATGAAACAAATGCTCAATTTCTTTTGAATGCTTTGGGTTTGCATTTCAAAGTAAAATTGCCAAGGATAAACAGTCCTTTTATTTGTTTGGGGTTCGTTTTGTGTGTGTCTTTATAGAGTTGGATGAACTTTATTTCTTTAGTTTTAATATCGTATCTGGAAGATGCTTCCTCATGCGCTTTCTATATTCAGCATACCAATGTCAACATTTTCTCATGGATTTGTGGATAATTCTGGAAAGTACGAAGCCTGAACTTTGTGAGTGTGAGAGGGGATCTGAGTATCTCACTTAATAACTACCTAGAGAGAAGAAGCGATTTTAGGCTCAGTCTAGTGAGTCTTAAAAGGTACTTCATGTGTTCCCTGTTAAAAGGTCAGCCCAGAAAGACTTGGGGACATCCTGCTTTGTTGAGAGGGGCAGTTCCATCCATAGGCAAGTCCTCCCTCACCTGAACCCCTGCAAGTTACGGGAATTCTGGTTTGAAGCTGCTCCTGGGACAGGGGGATCACCAGTCCCTGGCCTGGGAATGCCCAGCAAGGAGAGCTTTCTATATCTGGGTTCTCCAGCACCATCACCTTTTAAGGCTTTGTCTCTCCCCTCTCTTCCCCTCTCTACTTTCTGGGAATAATTTGTTTTAAAAAAATAGGGAAACTCCCTCACCTGAGGATCTGTAGCTTTCTGTTTTCCGTAGATCTGCCCTGTAGTCAAACCCAGCTGGGTTTGGCCCGTGGCCTGTTCCTGAATTTAACTAATGCCTTCCATCCACACATTGGGGTATTCCATGGAAAAAAAAAAGGAAGTGTTGTTAATAAAACCCAGCAGGCCCCTGGCATCTGACTGAGTGACCCTGAAGGTTGAAGAGCTCTAGAATCAAATCTGGGTCTGAATTTTACATCTAACCCTTAAGGTCTTTAGAATGAGCAGAGCCTGACCCTTAGTTCTCGGTGTGCCACTGCCTGGTGAGAAAGGGGATTTATTATTGTCATGCCTTTGTAATATACTCATCTTTGTTTTTCAATGTTCAGCTAAAGCTGTTATTTCCCAAACACTCACCTGTGTTTGATAACATTCATTTTTTTCTGTTTCACTCTCTTTCTGTTTTCAGTTTAAAACTCTATTTTTTTTCTTTCTTTCCTTTTTTTTTTTTCCTTGGGGTGGGGGGTGGGGGGAGGGTGGTGAATGTAGAAGTATCCAGGCCAGCAGGGTGGAAGAATTTAAATATTTAGTATCATGAATATTTCAGTATCTTCAGGATTATATTTGTGTCTGAAAAGAAAGAAAAGGAACATGTACTTCTGCCCATCTCTCAGACTGTCATAAGCCTGAGCCCAGCAGCTACAGACTCACTTAGCAAAATAGTCACATTTTAGAGATGACACTATTAGGTGATGTTTCTGGAACTGTTAGGATGTCTTGCCATGCAAACCTTAGTGTGTACAATAATGTGACAAGGTCTCTGTCACGTTTGTCAATGAGTATCTTTTATTTCTTACGGAGTACGCCCAGTAGTAACAATGGTAAAATATTACTGACTTGAAGCCCACTGAGACACTGGAGGTGATTTTGTGGTGCTTCTTGGGTGGGTTTCCTTGGCCAGGCACAGCCTCACTGTGAACTTGTGTTCTTGCCCTTTTCCACCTTTGCTCCAAAGGTGTGGAAGACCATCCAGTCCCACCCCAGCCAGCAGTGCCAGGGGCTTTACTGAGTTAAACACAGGCTTTTGGGCGTGCTCCTCTCGCTCCATCCCTGGCAGGGAGCTCTGTGAGGGTGCTCTGAGCACGCTGTGGCACTGCAGGTGTGAGCCAGCACCTCCAGGCCCCTGAACTATCCAGCACTGAACAAAACAAAAATGGACTTTAGGAGGAATTTTAAAACATCCTCAGTGTTTGCATTACATTGCATTTGTAGCTGCCTCTCTGTAAGACTGAGGACAAATTGGTCACAGCTTTTAAATTTACAACAAATTCAATACCTTCTTCATTTAATAATAAATTTTTTAAAAGGTCATCTGGTATATTATCATTTAAAAGGTGAGAAGCAAATTAGTTGCTGGGTAGTCCACTAAAAAAATCTCTGCTCATCTAAAGCTGTCAAGAAGAACTGCAATAATGAGACATTTCAGGGACAGTTGGTGTTCCAGGGGTGGGCATTAGTCAAGCCTTTTAAATGGGGTTTTCCAGCTGTTCAGAGAAGCAGCAAACTGTACTGGTGCATTTATTCTGATTTGAAATGCTCAGAGATCTCTGGTGCTGCTCAGGGACAGCAGATTTGGAGAATCATGGCATTGTTAAGGTTGGAAAAGACCTCCAAGATCCAGTCCAAACATGAACCAGCATCACCACCATGTTCGCTGTTAAACCATGTCCTCCAGTGCCACATCCACATGTTTTTTTCCAGGGATTGTGACTCCACCACTGCCCTGGGCAGCCCTTTCCAATGTTTGACAACCATTTCTGTGAAGAATGTTTTCCTAATATCAAATCTAAGCCCGCCCTGGCTCAACTTAAGGCCCTTTCCTCTTACCCTGTCTCTTCTTCATTGGGAGAATAGTGAGCAAGGCAGAAGTTAATTAATTTAATTATTCTCTTTGACAAGTTCAGCAAACTGGTACCACTGTCATCTCCCTTTACAGTAAGTGCCACAACGAAACCCGGTTTCTGGTCTGAATTCAGAGTTCTCAGCACCACTGCAGCACATTTATATGGTAGGTGTAATACTCACCCTGTGCAAGAACTTCAGAACATGTTTTATTTCTTAGTGCTAATTTTTGTTTGAAATCAGGGGAAGCGTTCATATTTCTGACCACTATTATGTACTTAATAAAACATCTGTAAAGGAAAGAAGGAAAGCAGTCATACAAGCAAACTCTAGCTATGTAAGCAGGGAACTTAACATGCAGTTAAGTAACAACCTGCCCAGTTCCAGCTTGTTTTCAGGGCAAGGATCTGTCTTCAGGTTACCTGCTGACTTCTGGGGACCCACACTGTGTGTGAGCTGCTCTCCAGCTTGGTTTCCTGTACACCTGACACTGGCAGAAAGAAACTCCTCCTTACCTTTGCCTTGCCTGGCAGCTCCCCTGGCACTTCCCTGCCAGGGCTCAGTGGCAGAACATCTGCTCCGGGGCTGAGAATGAGAAGGGGGCGTGGGCAGTTTGCAGTTCGGGATATCCACAGGCAACACTTGCTGTGGGGTTTGGGTGAAGGCAACCCAGAAATAACCGGAGCCTGCAAAGCAGGGGCTGCCTTGCTGCGTGTGTTTTGTGGTCAGCGAGAGAGGGAACGGGCTCTGAACATGGAAGAGCCGGCAGGGAAACGCCTGGACCGTAAATAATCCTTGGAATATTCAGTGCCCCCGGTGGGGTGGAGGGTGTGTGTCGTGCCTGTGTCTGGGAGCAGTCCCAGGAGTGCTGTGAGCAGTCCCCTGGCCAACCTCAGAGCCAAGGATTGGGCGTGGGAGACAACAGAAAGCAACATTCGCTCCTTCCCGTGTCAACACAACTTTAAGGCAGCACTGGAGGAAGACTTAGAGTCCTGCTCTCTGGAGTTATAGCAGAGGAACTTGAGGCTTTCCATTTAAAGTGGACAGGTTTTAGAGTGAATATGAGTTAAAACCAGCAGGAGGCTTCAGAATTTAGGCAAAGTTTGTGCCAATAACTTGTGTAGGTGTCACTGCAGCAAGGTGAATGAATACACATTTTGCTTCCGTTACCTTATTTAAGGAAACTGGACTGACGTGCCAGAGAGGAATGTTTAGGGTATGCAAATTATCCAAATGTCTGTGCTTTGAGCAATATGTCAGAGAATATGGAAATAGAGACACTTTTACTTAATCATGGAACAGACCAGTGCAGTCACAATTTTAGGTTTTGTTGCCGCAGAGATGTTGAAAGGCTTTGTGCAAAATCTGCTGTGGGTCAGAGCTGCTAAATCCCAAAGCTAAGGCAGGGCTGAATTTATTTTTCTGTCACTTTTTTTTCAATAATATGAAAGTTAGGAGGAAATTTGGCTCTAGGCCTGTATTTAATGAGAGGAATCAAAGCACTGAAATCTTGACAACTGTTTTCCTGTCTACATATTACTCCTTTACATGTATATCTATCTATAGATTTTATCTATACAATTAGATGCAAGAAGACCATGAAACCTCTTTATATATTTGCTATCATTCATTTCTACTTGTATAATCCCACTTCTTTGTATAGAATTGGTATAATAATTGCTTATTTTCTTATGGAGCAGAGTGTGTCCACTCCTTGCCAGTGCTGATAGAAATGTCCTTCAATATTAAATTAGAAATATGGGGTTCTGTCATAATCTGTCTCGACTGGTGACTTTCATCCTCCTGTTGTCTGCTGCATCCTGACAGTTTCCATGTCTTTCCACAACTTCATCCCCAATTCGGGCATGAGCAGTGGCACACATGGCAGCCAGAAATAACCTGGCTTCCGGCAAAATGTCAGTCACCCAATAAAGCCAATAAAAAGCCCAATACCTTATTTTTCCTGCACTGCAGTTTCCATCTCACACGTCAGGAGAATGTACGTCCAAGGCTGTGGGACTGGCCATCTGTTCTGCCTGCACAGTGCTGGTGCTTGGGAGGGCTGAATTACTCAGATGCTCTGATTTTTAGAGACATCTGGAACTGGTGGCCATCTATTACAAAAATTAAATGCACAGCACAGGAAATATTAAACCGTGCTGGGATCTGAGAAGTTGAAGGACCAGCATTCATAGAATGGTTTGGGTTGGAAGGGAACTTAAAGATTATCTCGTTGCAACCCCCTGCCATGGGCAGGGACACCTCCCACCAGCCCAGGTTGCTCCAAGCCCCGTCCAACCTGCCTTTGGGCACTCCCAGGGATGGGGCAGCCACGGCTTCTCCGGGCACCCTGTGCCAGGGCCTGCCCACCCTCCCAGGGAAGGATTTCTTCCCAATATCCAATCTAAACCTACTCTCTTTCAATCTGAAGTCGTTCCCCCTTGTCCTGTCGCTCCATGCCCTTGTCCAAAGTCTCCCATCTTCCTTTTAGGACCCCCTTCGTGCACTGCAAGGCCACAATGGGGTCACCC
>JAWWEU010000020.1:17451760-17499348 GCA_035583155.1 Acropternis orthonyx
GAGGGGGGGAGGGGGGGGGAGGGGGTGGCATCAGTTTGTAGGTCTTAATATTTGTCACCATAAAGCACATGGGGAAGCAGCAGAAGGCAGTCAAGAGACTGCTGAGTGCAGAAAGTTAATAAAGCCAACCTTGGTGACCTAAGTTATGTACAGACAAACATTTAAGGTTGTCAAAGCCTTTTAAATGGAAGTAGTATAAATATTTTTTTTAGCAGTCTAGTGCTAATTTGTACAGAGGGATCCCCAAGACATTCTGATGGATAAGACAGTTCCGTATTTCATGTGGGTTTATCAGAGGACTGCATGACATGAGAATTCAGCTGCCAGCCCTCCTCTGCACAAGTCCCGTGGGATCAGCTGTTCCTTGGCTGGGACACACACGCATGGTTTGCAAATATGGGCATACCTGCTCGCAGTGAATGGAAGCTCTTCCTTGGTGAGGAGAGAAGGAGCAGCTGTGAGGACTCGCTGCAAAACAGGGTCCTCAACAGCCATGGAGCGCTTCATCTGGAGGCCCAGCAGAGAGAGGGCCCTTGATGAGCTGCTCCGAATGCACAGTCAGATGGCAGGAGTGGGCAGAGCACAGAGCTGACTAATAACTCTCCGTTAATTGCAGCCCCAGTAAACAGAGTGCGCTGCAGGAGCACTCGGGCTCTGAGCCAGCAGCACGGCCCCTGTGCCCCCACGGCCCCCTGGGCAACGGAGCATCTGCCACGGGCACTTACCCCACAAAACTCTCATCCCTGGCATGTCTTGTGCTCTCCCGAGGCATTTACCCTCCACAGCCCTGGAGTTTAAAGTGAAATTATCGTTTCTTCAGTATTGAAACTACTGGAAGTTGTTTGCAATCCCCTCGTCAGTGCTTGAAATGATCCAGATCATCCACAATGGCTTTTCTTTCTGACACAGAATTCATTTCCGTTTGATCACGCCAGGAAACTCCTTTTGTTGGAGAAGTTTGGAGATCAATTACCTTAAAATTCAGTCTTGCTGGAAAATTTCCTGCCTGCAGCTCTTGTTTAGGAACATGGTTGTTCAGGTGCTTAAATTCCAGTGAGCAAGTCCAGCCAACAGGGTTTCATGTGGATGGAGCAGGTGCTTAACAACAGTATTGCCAACACCTGCCACTAAATCACAACTTAATCTTCATAAATTATTACTTGTTCATAAAAAAACCCAAAGACATTCCCTTCTTGTACCTCCTGCTTCATTCTGAAAGGGGCGTTTAGAATATATTTTTTATCTTTTCATTGCAACCATGAAGTCTTAGTGTTGAATTTATTATTTTTTTTATTCAATATGGGCTAAAACTCAGAACCACCACCTTGCTGGACCTGAAATTAAAGAAAGAGGAGAAAGCACCAAAGAGTAGAAAATGAAATTGAAAATCCTGGTTACTTGGCTTAATCTTGTGTATTGCTGCTGTGACACCTACAAGCACATATTCTGTGCAATAAAAATGCTGCCCAGGCTGGGCAGGTAATTTACACCTGCAGACCTCGTGATTTCTGCTTTTTCCTTAATTTAGCAGCATGACCTTACCTGAAATATTTTCACACAAAGGCGCCTCCCATGGACAGAACTTGACCACCTGCACGGTGACACCTCAAGAAGTGGGATTTTATGTGTCAGAACTGGTATTTCTTCAACCGCTTCTCTATGCAGAGCAAACTTTACACGGGGAGCTTGTGAACCTCAGAAATGTGAAATCAGCCTTCAGGAGAAGCATTGCTTGGGGGGGGAGCTGCTAAAATAATCATGTTAGACTTTCATGCCCAGTCTTTTCCCTGAATTACCACAATTTTATTGCTTCGGGTTTAAATATTAACTGTTGTAAAATAATACAGGCTATGTGTATCTGCTGCAGGACATTATTCCTAACAGTGCAAATTGGAAAGGAATCATCACTTGCTTTACTTAAGGACCTGCTTGTTCACACATATATTAAATGTTCATATAGATATATTAAATGTTCAATTTGATTCTCTGCCTTTATTGCAGTAAAAATAGGCTTAGTGTTCCTTCTCTGAGTTGTTTCTTGGGCTTTGCTGCTGCTCCCCTTGTGTAAAACCAACCCCTCCCTCCCTCACTCTCTGCTGGAGCTGAGTGAAGGTGCTCAGTGCCTTTGGAGGCTGAACCTTCAGTGAGCAAGGCACAGATGGCAATTTCTGCCAGCACCCGTGGGTTTATTATTTAACATCTCAGATGGCTATTTAATTTGTTACCACTTTTGGCTGCAAAACTGGCTGTTAATGTAATCAAACGCCTGCTTTCTGTCAGGCCCCGGGCATTTATTTTCATTACCGGGGTTGCCTCAAAAAAATGAGAGGATGGGTGTTGGAATGAACCTCTTTGGAGTCCATCTGGTGTGTCAGTTTGGAACAAACCATTTCTGTGTTGTGGAAAGAGGGCCTGGTGCATCTCCAGGAGGTGCGAGAGCAGGATGCTTAATGCAAGGCAGTGGGAATGCTGCCTGTGTGAGGATCCCAGGATTTAACTCGGTGTGGAAGATCTTCAGGGAGTGAGGAGTCCAGGAGGCATGGAAATGGATTGGAAGCTTTCACGCTCAGCCCCCTCACTTTCTCTGATTGTAATTTTTAGCTGTGTTTCCAGCTCCATTCACAGTGGGTTTCTCGAGGCTCCTGTCCCTCCCACATTGCCCACCTCTGGCTCCCGGCTTCCCTCTTGCTTCCCAGCACACACTGCAGGATTCCCATCCCTCCTGCTTTTTTTTTTTTTTTTCTTGGCTGCAGGGATTTAGAAAAGCAGCTGGGGGTATTGCAGGGCACCTGCAACTCAAATCAAAGGAAACAGAATAAAATTAGAAGAGGAGGAGGAAAAACAAATAACATGGGATAGAGAAAAATGAGTGGGGGCAAAAAAGAAGACTGAAAGTGTCTGAGGGATGCAGAAACCTGTCTGCAACATCTTTTCCCTTAAAGCACTGAGCAAGATTCTGCTGAGGAGGGAATGAAAAACACCATAAGGGAGACAAAGTCTCTTAAAATATTTGCTTTTTCTTAGGTCTGAGTCATTATGGTAAATAGTTTTAAATTATTAAAAAATTATTAGATAACAGGGATAGAAACGAGGGGGAGATCTACTAATATCTGCCTAGAGCTGCATAAACCTACAGCCAGCCAGGTACAACAAGCCAACATCACAAATTAGAAGTCAAAACGCAGGCAGGACACGGGGAGGGAGGTGGATGATAAAAAGTCAGTGGTGGCCAGAAGAAAACCTTTGCAATTTGTCCCAGGCCCTTGCACTGAAGATTCCTTGTCTTTTTTTTTTTTTTTTTTTTTTTAATTTCCTTCCATCCAGACACTCTGGAGGCTTTGGACAGATGACCTGTCTCACTTGGAGCACTGACTATAAAGCAGGGGAAGACAAGATGCTAAATTCTTGGAATTTGTTTGGAATTGGGAACAGCAGAAGGATCTGCTCATCTGTTACTGCACTGGCTTACCTGGAAGACAGAGAACATTCCCTGGGTAAGTCCAGCTTGTTGGCTCTAAAGGCTGAATGTTCTACCTGGGGGAAACCATCTCTTGTTTACATGTACAAATGGAAGAGCCCTAGACTGGGAAAAGAGCAAACTGGGATGAGTTTTGGCTTCATTAAGCTTTTGAGAGCTTTGTTACCTATTTCAGCAAAGTGGAGGCTTCAGAGTCTTGGAGCTCATCATGGATCAGTCGAGATCAGCCTAAATTCCCTTCTTGTGGCAGGACTGGGAGGAGAGGCAGCTTCCCTGGGACTTCTGAGAAGGAGTCTGAGTTGACATTGCTGTGTTTAATCATGTACATGAGACAGGGTTTGGGAGCCCTTGCTAACTAACAGAGGGAGGATTTCTGATTTAGAAATACATAAACCGCGTGCTCTGGGTTTCACTGTAATTAAGAGAAGGCAAACAGCAGGGAGCAGAGTCCTGTTTTCATGACTCCCACATGGCAAGGAAGAGTGAGTTTGGTACCAAGATGCTGGAGCAGCTTTTCCCAGCACGGACCTGCTGCCCTTCCCCGTGCTGTGGATGTGCTACAGTGAGAGCCCCAGGCCAGAGAGCTGTAACACACCTAACCAGACCTTGCTGAAAAGAACAATCAACCTCTGAAAAACTAGAAGGGCAAAAAGTCTGCCTCCCACTACTGATCCCCCTTAACTACCAAAGAAACACACAGTGAGAGATGAAACAGAGATGAAACACATCTCGGTGTTGCTGCCCCAAAAATCTTTCTGCAAGACAGCTTTGCGTTTCCTTGCTGTCTGACCACGAAGCCGAGATTAGAGCCGAGCTGGACAAGCCCAGCCCTGTGCTAGAACAGGGATCAGGCCATCCTGGGCCAGAGTTCACCACATTATTGCTATTTGTTGACATGTCCTCTGTAATTTAAGAAACCGTCTGGTTTCTCTGGCAGTAAAGTCAGATGGGTGTCTGGGATTTTCTGTCCTCTCCTTGATTGTTTCTTCTGTCTACACAGGAAGAGCCCAATCTGTCACTGGATTAGGGACATTTACTTAGCAGAGAGATTTGAAGGCTGAAACAAGCAAGTGAGAACTGGTTGCTGAAATCCCAAGGCCCTTAGGGCTGGGAGAGGGAAATATTGCTGGGGGGTTGAATAATCATATTTTGCAAAACACAACCAATACATGAAAAACCAAACAGTGAAGGCAAGGGGCTTGTTCCTTTATTTCTGTCTTGCACGTGTTTTATCTTTAATTCAGTGGATGGGTGACAAGGGGTTTTTATGAAGACAATTTGCCAAGGGTTTCCTCTGGGTTATTTTTCTTTTTTACAGTTTATCTCCCCCATTTGCTTTTTGAGGTCCATTGTTGACAAAAGTTGATGGAAAATGAAAATACCAGGATCCACAGTGAATGTTTGAGGCTGAACTAAAACACAGGGGGAAATCTTTGGCTGGTCAAGACAAAGGGTCTTCCATAACTCCCAAACTGGTCTGTGTTGCTTCTTGCTGCTCTCACCCGTGAGTTGTGCTGGGTTGGAGCCTGACTGGGAAGGTTGGGAAATATTATCCATTCTCCAAATCCATTATATTTATAACAGCATAGCTGGAAGCAGCCAGCAAACGCTGCTGATGGATCTTACAGTTTATCTTTCACGGCAGAAAAATAAGCCAGATGACACAAACATAGTGATGGATACAGAACTGAGGTTGGTTTTATTCCTATTCCATAGATCAGATTCACAGCCAGTCTTGCCTCATCCCCCTGTTTGCTCAGGTGAGCCAATTACCTTCCTGCAGGTATGACCCAGGTCCTCGTGGTCCTTTGGAGGAGGGAGAGTGGCAACCAGCACAGACGTTTGTGGGGTGGCTCCACAGCCAGAGCTTCTCCAAGTACACTCATTTATTTCTGTGGGAGTCTGTGAGTAGCTGGGAGTGACTCCTGCACATCCTGACCTACCATGTGACAACTTCCACTGAGCTCTGGCTGGTCCTGCTCTGGCTCCAAGTCATTCTCTGGCTTTTCCTGCTTTTTAGATGTTGTTAGCAGAGGCACAGAGGATGGAAAGGGCAAGTCCTCAGCAACAGATGGTGGCTCTTTCATCACAGTACACCCAGGAGTTTAGTAAAGCCAAACTGGGCGGTGATGGAGCAGATGTTTATGGCTATTTCTCATTTTAAATCAGATTACAGCAAGGTAGTGATCCAGTCCCTTAGGGATTGTCCTAAAGTAAAAAGGATGTTGTGTGTGATAGCTGGTTCAGAGAGCACCAGAACAAGGAGAGGTGTTTGCTCCCAGCTCTTCCCAGGCCAGCCTTGCCAAGCAGGCACTGCTTGCACAACATCACCTCTTGCTGCATCTCCTAATTGTTTGATCCAGCTTTGGTCAGGTGACATGAAATGCAAAGCTTGACCTTTCAGGATTAACCAAATTTTGGAAGTATTTTTGAAAAGCACAAGTTAAAAAGCTCTTCAACTCTTGTCACGTAGACACAGTCAAGGACAGAGCCCACAGAGGGGTCTCACTGGGTTTAGCTTTGTGGTGCCTGGTACATCCAGGCCATAGGTTTGAAATCTATTTATCTATTTACAGTCACAAAAACATGATAATGACAAAGTCTGAACCTTCAAACAAAACCAAAGCATTTATTTTAGAAAAATAATGAAATTGATCATCTAAAGAAAGGTTGAAGCATTGGTCTGGAAGGTCAAGAGACGTATATTTCATTATTGTTCTTGTTAGAAATCCCTTGGTTCTTATAACTCTGACTATCTATTGAGTGGGTATTTGAAAAAAATACTGTCCTTTAAAACAGTTGTGATAAAGCAAAGATTCCAGTTTTTAGACTGAGGTTTTAGACAGTAACAAGAAAAGCCAAAAACATTACAGTCAAAATGAAGACAACTTTTGTCTCCGTAAACTTCCAATGTCCATAAAATAAAATCATGTAGCAGCATTTTCCTGAATTAAACCACGAGGAACATTTAATATTTGTAGGATTCCTGGGCAGAAACATCTGAGTGCTTCAGTAACCAGATAGCAGAGCCAGCTGCCCTCCCCTGCTCCCCGTCCTCCCCTGGGCACTGCCCTGGTAACACAATGCCAAGGTGTAGGAGTTCTCTCTGGCTCCTGTTCAAGTGGACCATTTTAATTTAGACATGATAATAAAGGTAACTGAGTCCACAAACCTACTGATTCCTACAGAAATAGCCACCCTGAGAAAGTCTTCCCTGAGATTAATGGGATTTTGCCTTCGGTGAATGACAAATTTTTAAAGGAATTTCTCATATTTTAGCGATTATCAAAATAAGAAAATCAGTGGGGTTTTAGAAGGCAATAATTTTTCATTTCAGTATTTTAGATGCCTCCATCTCAAAAGTGTAATGCTCCAAATGGGAACAAAATGGTATCGAATTACAGGAATGAAACTTTTCGGCTGCACGGAACTGACAGTAAGAAATCTGAATTTCTTTCCCCGAAGAATTTTGAAGGTGTTGACGGACTGTCCTGATGCACAACATGAAACATTTCCAAAATCTTACAGTTCTTCGGGGAGCAGGAAAAAATCTTCCCACTCGGTTCTTGTGGCAACGGAGGTATTTCATATTGGACTTTAAAAACATTGACAGATTTCTTCCTTCAGTCAAAGGAAGGCAGTGAGGGTTGATGTGTTTCACAGAAAATTGATATGCTGGCAGACAACATCAATGTCTGTGTGTGTGTCTTTCAAAATGCAGTTGTCATCCCATGCAATTGTAGTATGAGTCATATCCTGAGGAGTTATATAAGGTTTGGGCTATGAGTAAAATCTGGGGGTTTTTTTCCCCCCAAATCTAATGAAAAAATAAATATGTTAGTATTTGAGATTGAATTGTAACAGCTTCTGTAAAGATGAAAATGGGGAGCCTTGTTATCTGAGTTCAGAGTATTGTACTTAGAAACGGATAAATATCAGTGTACAGCAGGTCCGTTTAGAGAACAGCTTTTTCTGGCCTGAATTTAGAAACCAATCGATTCTGATGATAAATAAGAAAGGTCCCTTTGGTTATGTAAAAAGAAGCGGGAATCTCACGGAATAATCCCGAGGGATTATACAGTCCCAGTGAAAGTCAAGCATTAGCCAGCAGCCAATGGCTTCACATCTGGAATGGGGAGCCCGCAGCCAGCAAGGGGGTGGCACCCATTAAAAATAGATCCGCCGCGCAGATAAGGTGATTATCGGTGCTGATTCGCAGGATTAGACACGCGGAGCAGTCTGTCAGGCTATTTCTTCACTGTGCCCACCCAAACCCCTCCTGCAAACACCGCCCGGGGCCGGGGAGGGCAGCGGGGACAGACACCGCGGCTGTGCCCGTGTCACATCGCGCTCCCCGCCGGGGCCGAGCGCCGAGCCGCAGCTTGGCGGGGCTTAAACGCCGCGGATGTTGAGTTAGTGACATGATCTCCCCGGCTGATGCTGGGAAAGCTTTGCAGCTGGATTTGCGGGGAGTCTGTCGGAATGGCGGGGGAACAGGGGGAGTTGGTTTCTCTGACGGTGTGAGGATGGTGGAGGCAAAAACCAGGCTGGATACGTGGGGAGGGCTGAAGGCAGCGGATGCAATTCAGAGTTTGAAAGGAAACGTGGCAGAAGGACCCTCAGTGTAGTGGGGAACTGGGCAGAAATGAAAGTATGCAATGGGCTGGCTGGGAAACTCTTACTTTGCTTATTACTGTTCCTTCCATAGTTCTGTTCTGCAAGAAAACACTTTGCAAACCTTGCAGGGGAAAAACAGATTTCCATTCAGGAACAGAAAATCGTGCCCTTTAGTGGCTAAACATGCAGATTCAATAACCACAGGTATTTATTTCCTGACAATCCGTTTCCCTTCATTTGCCGAGACAATGATAGAGCAAACAATTTAAAAGAATAAGCACATTCAGAAGAATTACAACACCTGCTCTCTGCCAAGGGGGGAAAGTTCATTCATCAAAGAAACGATTACAGGTAGTTTGCCCAGATCCTGCTAATTCCAATAGGTCCAAAGGATTTCTCATAACTCCTGGTTTATGTGTTTACTGATGGAGAATGAATATTCTGTTGAGTCATTTGAGCACTGAGCTTTCAGCTGGCCATTAAGTTAACTGCTGGGCAATCAGAGCTGGACCTCAGAACTGCAGATTCAGGGGGGTTATTTGGTAATTCTTTAATCAACAGCTCCTGCTGAATTGCCACATGAATTTTGTTTTGCCTGGGGCTGTGTCATCCACAGTTACAGTTCTGATTAACCTGTCAGCTCAAACAAATGCACTTTTCTAATTAGGGTTTTAATGTTTCCATCTGTTGCTTGGACAAAATATGTAAAGGTCCTTTTCCACCTTGGTTCAAAACCTCTCCTGAGAGGTGAGTGTTGCTCAGAAAAGCCTACCCGTGTCCCACAGCCCCATGGCAGAAGCAAGGGAATTCAAAGGGGCTCCGCATCTTGGCGGCACAGACAACAGGAGAGAAGCCCATAAACCCAGTTAGGGAAGCCCTGAGAGGCAGCAGCACTTCCTAAGCCTGATGGCTGCACACAGCCTGTGCTTTGGAGACAATCTCACTCAGTGCTTTCCCGGTAAATAATAATAAGATACAATGGATCTGTGGGAATTAAGTTCTTAGGAGGCGGTGATGTCATCTCCACAGATTCAGGGCACTAGTCACTTGCTTTTGGGAAACATTTTATAGTTACATAATATTCCTCAATCCATGTTCTGGATCAGCTTTGTTCCATCAGGCTTTTCCCATTTAATAACTTCTCTCCCCAGCTTCACAAGTTGGGGGGTTTTTTTGACATATGCAACCATATTTAAAAAGGAAAACACAAAAGAAACCGAAAAAGGCCAGGGAATCCTAAATCGTGGTCGTTTCTCACACGGATATAAATAATAGGGGCTGTTTAACTGAGGGCGGCTTATTTCTTATCTGAGGAAATATTAATGCCCTCCCTGTTATCTAATTCAGCATAATGTAAGGGGATTTAGTGGAGATTAAGAGAGAAAGTGGGAGAAGGATTTATATTCTTTTGGCCCATGCTGGTGCTCCCAGGAGTGTTGGCATCCCTTTCATTAGAAGAGGTGATTGCTCTCCGAGGAGTTAAAATAATTGGAAGGAGAGGCAAGCTCTTACATTGGAGTGAAAAAGTCTTGAGGGGAAAAGATGCAATTGTTCAAGTTTCAGACTCCCTGCCCTGCTGCTGGAGGGAAACATCTTTGTTCTGAGACCTGGAGCCTGAGAAAAGGCCGGCAGCACTTAATCCTTAACAGCTCTGCTCCCCTGCTTGGAAGAGAAATGGGCTCTGCAGAGATTCACTCCCTCAGGATGATCCAGCCTGGCCAGACAGTGACAGAGCACAGTTCTATGACATAATATTATAAACCACTAAAATTATATGTACAGCTCCTTGGGGTGCAGCAGGTTCTGGGAAAGAGAAAGGCTGTAACACATACAGGTGATATATTCCACGTTCCCCCAGTGAATGCACTGAGGTTTATGAATATGGATTGGGTTTGTACAGGAATAAACTTTTATTTATACGTGGGGGAGCCATCTCAGGAGTCTCTCTCTGTTTGTCCTGAAGGACTGGATGTGATTTGTGGTGTATCTAAGGATCAAGTCCCCAGATCTACCACTGCAGCTGAGAGCTGCAGGGAGTCTGTGCACCAGAGTGCCTCATTCTAGAAACAACAGGAAATACTGGAGCCTAAATCACTGTGTTTTCTGAAGGTTGCATATTTCCAGAAGCATTTTGGAGAGGTGAGTTGAGCCTTTTCTTTGCAAACTTGCTCTTGATAAGTACTTTTTGGGCACAGAAAGGCTTATGCAAGGCGAGCCACGATTCTCCAGGTTTGTGACATTCCAGCTGATGCCAATACCAGACTCATGTAAATCCTTGTGTTAAACTGGAGTTTTCTTCAGCATCTGGGATTGTGTGTAAAGTGCAAGGTTGCCTTTTTCTCTGTGGATGTGACATTGGTCGATATGCACAATTATCCCTTGATGAGGATGAAAATGTGATTTCTCCAGGGTAGGCTATTTATGACATTTGATCTTATGGTTGTGCTGAATGTAATTGCTCGTTTTGGTGCTAACTGAGCAAAGGCAGGTTAGAAACTCCACACTTCTGGGCTCTGTAGTGAAACAAATACCACGTTTCCACACACCCCCCCCCCCTCCCCAGGTATAGCAAAGGATGTTTGAAGGGCAGGAAAAATCTTAAAATGTGAATTTTAGCTGAGGAGAACTACCTATACAGTCATCTTTCTTCATCTCCTGAGTATGGAAGTTCAGTGTCCGCCCTTCCTGGGACTGCAGCAGATTCCTGGCCATGGGCTGTCACAACTGTGACCTGGATCATGGACGTTTGATGTTTGAGGCAGGATCGGGGTAAATCCACCCAGATCGCTGGGTTTTACAGCCTGCTCATTTTTATTGCTTATTATTCTGAGCAAATGGAGTAATCCAATGGGAAGTGAAAGAGAAAATAAAGTCCTGGATAGAATAATATAGCTGTAACTATGGTGTCCAGTCATTTGCATTCACAAATGGAAACTATTGTGCTTTGTGAAAGTGAAGGTTGCAGCCATTCTCTGGCCAGCTTAATCCAGAGAGTGATCCCATAATCCATGCTACATTTACTGGCTTCCCCTCCTAATCGCTTTGGAGTCGGCATGATTTCTTCCAAATGTTAATGAAAACCAGGGAGCACTTACTCAGGAAAGCAAATGGAAATAAAATCCATATTTCCAGCCATTATTGCAGCTCGCGTCTGACTTTGGGTTTATGTCACAGTATTATGTTAAGCTCAGCTTCTAGTCTTTGGTTTTTTTCTGACCCTCTGGAATATTAGAGGAGTTTGATATGACCAAGAGAATTTTTGCTTAGGAAGTCTAAGAAACAGCTTCCTAGTGAATTCTCCTATATAAACAACCTTGTTTTGTTTAGGGCTTTTTCCCCAGGAAATATGAAAATTACATGCCAGATTTCTGAGCTTCCTCTGTCCATCACCCCGTTTGCCTTCCTCTTTGAACCTGTGCAACTTTCTTGTCAAGCTCATCCCATGACCCCCTTCTGGCCAGCCCTGCCACCCCACTCTGCTGTTTATTGCTCCCCCAAGTCCTTGGATCACTGAGTGGATTCTCAGCAGAATCCCTTTTGTGGAACAGCCACTGCTGTAGCTCCAATGCAACAGCTCCTTCTGGGGGAGTGTCTGTGTATTTTCACTGCAGCTCAGTGTCGGAAGGTGAGCTGGATGTTGTCCTCTCCTCAGTTTCTAATCCCTGGAGGTCCTCGGAGGAGAGGACTGGCACACCCAGTGAGTCCAATGGGAACTCATTTGTTGTGATAAATGACTATAAAGCCCCGCTGAGCTTTGTGTCGGGGCTCAGCCGGTCCCTGCCTTGCCCTGAGCAGGCGGTGTGTGACACGGCCCTGCCGAGCCTGTGTCACCAACACCGTGTTTCTGTGGGTCCTGCCAAAGGCAAGACACCCACCCCTGGAATTCTGGTGCACTCACAGCTGAGCTTTTCTGAGCACAACCTCATTTGATTCGGCCGAGGACACTCTTGGCAAGACAAACGGGCTGTGTTCATTAACCTGATGGAAGGGGTAGTTTACTTTTTGACCAATTTCCTCTTGATTTATTTTCCATCTGAAGGCGTGTTCTTGGGTGACTCGTGGTTAATTTGTAATCTTCTGTGCAGGGCCGTATGTGAATTAATCAGATTTGCCTCCAGTCTGCAATGAGACCCCTAAATCAGGCCTGCATGTCAGGAGGCTGCAGCAGGTTTCTTCCCCACCACCCTCCTTCAGTCATTCCTGACTCAATTATGTGTGGAGACGCTGGCTTTAATTGTGTTATTGCTGGCAAAGAAGGAGAAAAAAAGCAGAGGAAAACTAGTTCTAACAATCCTATTTGTGAATTATAACTGTACAGTCTAATCTAATCATGTTTCTCTTTCCCCAGATGTGGAGAATTTTAAGAGTGCCTCATTACCAACCACTAATTAAATCTAATGTGAAAGAAATGTTGGGTGAAATCCTGACAGCTCGAACTTTCTGGCAAAGCTCCCGTTGACTTCAGTGGCACCCAAGTGTTGCTTTTTGGGGTTTGATCTATTCAGAAGATGATGATTTTAATTATTTATTCTCTGGTAGCATCTGGGATCTCCACTTAGAGCTCCGAACTCGTGGCACTGGGCAAGCAAAGAGGTTATTTGAGTTTTAGGTCATTCATTGTGGGTAAAATGCTGAGAAGTGCCTGCCTCTAACCTAATGGGTTTTTCCTGGGGGCCCACAGGCAGAGTCTTTTAAAAACATGTGTTTGGATCTGGAGGACTTATCAGTCCCAAACGAGAAGGACTCAGGGGTTTGCGTAAGAGCCACACATCCTGCACAACCCTGGCCGGAGTTCCATGTGTAGAGGTTATCCACACGTACAGATGTGGGGATCATGCTAGAGGGAGCCATAAAAACATCCAGAACACACGGGAGAAAGGAGTAAAGCACGTGGGGCCTGGCTTGAGGGGCATGATCTGTGCAGGCACCTGTAAGAGCTGCTGTGAAAATCCATCCTGTCGTTGTACTGTGTCCTGGCTTGATTGTGACTTTCCTAATTCCTGCCCGAAACTCATTTAAATTCCTTCCTGCTTTGTTTTTCTCTTCCCCGTGGCACTCCTTGGTCTATGTAGTTCAATTAAAAGGCAGCACGAGGGCAGTGTCTACAAGAATTTGTTTATTTCCACACTGTCTCCGACAGACATTCTAGAAGTGCTCAGCCTCTACAGCAACATGTTTTTCACTTCTTTCTACTTCTCTCTCCCCTAATCGGCTAAAAGTTTGCTTTGAGTCTGCAGTGTGGGTTAACAAGCGTGTGCCCAGGTGCCTGTCTGCTGGGATAAGATGATTTTTCCATTTGTGACAACTCACAGGATGTGTCAGGCTAAGAGGGCACACAGAGAGCATCTCAGATTTTGTTTCCTGACTTTCCACTTCGCTCCCAGTAGCACTGCAATGAAGGAGACTCCTCTAGCTGTGCTCTCCCTTCGCCTTTCAGCAGCGCTTTTGGACCAGATACCTTTTTGTGTCACCTGCGAGGTTCATTGTGGGTGGGAGAGGATGTGACCAGGTCTCTGCCGTGGCAGCACAGCGTGTTTGCTGCCTCTGGGGGTTTGTGCAGGTTTCAGAGTGTCCCTACCAGCTGCTCCCGGGCTGTGCTCCGGGCTGAAGGTCTCAGGCAGAGTCTCCTGGCTGGCTGTGCAGGGCAGTGAAGGAATGTGGGAGAAGCAGAGGAGCATCAGTCTGGAGAGCAGATGTGCTGGGCTAGGACTAACTTGCAAAACATCCTTTGAAAATCAGCTCCAAGGAGATTGTAAGAGGGTCTTTCCTTGGTGATGCTGCAAGTGAGACAACCCCCACCAGCAGGTTCCTCTGAGACTTAGGAAACGTTTTATCTCATACAACCTCTTTCTGAAGTGCTTTCCCCATGTTTAATGTACATCATAATAATACAGATTATTACACTAAGGTTTTTCTTAGTGTGCTTTAAATATAATTGAGTGTTTACATCATCATTTGAAAGGGGGTGTGCACCCTTAACCTTTGGTTAATTACAAGCCTGGTCAATAATTCCTTTTCATATTTGTACTGACTTTTTACCCCTGAAGAAAGATTGCTTGAAGTGATGAAATCTGACACACTCAGCTGTGGACCATCACTGCCTGCCCATTGGGAGAACAGTCCTTTTATTTCTGCTCCTGTTTGTGGGGAAGGGCAATGGCTGTTGTGGAAATTTATCCTAGAGTAGTTTTTAATGATATTGTGTTAATGCAGTAGCTCTACTGCTTCAGGTTACCTTTGAAATATGGAGAGATGTTTCCTTTAGCACAGGGGAGGCCATCTGAGTTTCTGGGAGAAATTCATATATCCAGCTGATGTTAACCAGTCTCCTAAAGTCCTTGTAGTGTCTTCTCTTCTCAGCTGGATATTCAGTGATAAGAATAGCCATGCATCAATATCAGGTCAAGCATTTAGAAGAATTAGTATGTGATTAAAAAGCAATAAAACAGCCCTTTGCCTTTTATCTGCCCCATTTTCTGCTGTGGAAGGTGCAGTTTATGTCTGGGGAGACAAATCCGAATCAGAGGTTGTCAGTGGGATGGGAAAGGCAGTGCTGGCATTGACTGTGGTGTCACAGGTAACTCACAGTGGCTGCACCACCAAGCACTGCAGGAAAACAGGGGCCAGCCTGGAGAGCTGAGTGGTGCCTACGGACCCTGGGGTTGCTGAGGACACACTTTCCACACCATGGCACTTTATTATCCACTGCCCTTTCAAAGCAGGGGTTCTCAGCTTGAACATCCACGTGTTTCACAAACCACTGCTTGGGCAAGTGTATTCAGTCAGCAAAGACTCCACATCCTCTTCCTCCTCTCAAGAGAGCACCATGTGCATGAACATTGCAGTATCTGTGCTCTGCTCCAAAACTCTTTAATTTGGTTGGGACAGTTCCATTCTTAAAAAGTAGCAAAAGACACTCTTAAATGTCTCAGCAAATTCATCTCCCAGTCCAGCTCTAGAGCGGGTCTGAGCCCCAGGCCAGTCCCAGTTTGCAGTGCCAGTCCCAGTTTGCAGTGCCAATCCCAGTTCACAGTGCCAGTCCCAGTTTGCAGTACCAGTTCCTGTCCACAGTGCTCATCCCAGTTTGCAGTGCCGTGCCGTGCTTTCAGAAGGTGGAGGATCTTTGGGTTCTGGAGCGAGGCTGTTTCTATTGTGACATTTTCTGCACAATAAAAACACTCATCCTTTCAAGTTAAATCAACAGTTGTGACAAAATGGCAAACAGAATTGCAGTCAGATCCTCAATTGCCTTTAAAAGAAGAGAAAATGCCGTGTGACATTTGAGGACAACACTAACAGCATCACTAAAATAAATTCAATGAATGTTATCTCTTTTTCTGAGTGGCTTTTAGAGTCTTTAGAATGCTTCTTGAATTGTTACTGCTGAGTAGCATTAACAAAGTAGCAAACACCTATTTGCGTGTAATTCATCTTTTTGCAATATTTGATAGTCCTGAAGTAATGGAATAGAGTCAGTCATAACTGGAAATGGAAGAAATGAAGCATAAGAAAAGATAGGATGATATCAAATCAGAGAGCAAACAAGGTTCTGAAATTAGGAAATGGGAGTTTTCAGCTTTCAGCACCTTCTCAAACAGAAGTGATAACGCCGTGTGGGGTTACAGGAGATTTACCCATAACTGGTAAGCTGCAAAGAGCTCATGGAAATAGATTTAATTTACAAACGAAACCAGACCTCACTCAAAACAAGCACTTCTCTCTGTCATCATCCTCAAATGGCAAATTTCTCAAGAAAGTTTGAGCCCTGACTTCAAGGCACCCACTGCACAAAGCAAGCCTGGCTTTGAGTTCAAAGTGAGAGTCTCAGGGCAGGTGGGTTTCAGGGAGTCTAAGGGTTCATTCTGAACTTTGTGTGACTGCCTCGGGTACTCTGAAGGAAAGAGAAAACTCTGTGTTTTGATTTATGAAGAGCATTAAAAGCCAGAGATGACATAAATCACAGATAATCGTTTTGAGGAGGAGTTTGGTTCTCCAGATGTGCTGCTCTCAGTCTGCAGGGGCAGAGTGTAGAGAATTTCAGTGATCACCTTTGACTAAAAGGAACACAAGCCCTTGCCCTTGGTCATTTGTCAATCCATGACACCAGGAAGGTGCTCCAGCACCCACCACCGCTGGGATGGTGCAGAACATGTTTGTGTCTGTCAGGATGTGCCTGTCATGTGTTCAACAGCAATACAAGGACAGGTGCTAAGATCCTGTCTCAGCTCATTAATCCAAACTGCAATGATTATTCTTGCCCCATTTTATATATATTATAAAAAAACCCCACTTCTCAGCTTTTGCTGGAGTCCCAGTGAAGGGCCAATTCACCCCAAGGCAAAAGAGTCCCCAAAAAGAGCCCGTTTGTGGAATCACTGCATTACAGTTAGCTCAGCACAATCCTTCCATGAGGAATTACAGGACCTTACTTGTAGCATCTGTCAAAATAATTGCACTTCTCAGTGATTTTTATCCCTCTATTCCTTGTTTTAAGTATATTCATTAATTAAATGGCTCAGCTTATTTCAGCCTGGCCCTGAACTGAAATGAGCAGTACATGATGCTCATTATCCTCTGAGCATATTGCTGGGAACTCCAGCAAGCTGAGCCCCTTGCTGTGTGCCCATCCTCTCTGTCTCTTTGCTTCTTCTTGTTATGGAGACAATGCTGGAATTGCACAGGTATGTCCAGAGGACTGGGGGTTTGGAAATAGGTGTGGTTTTCCTCCTGGAGACAGAAGGATGGCACGGATCTGGGCGAGCCAGGGAGTTCAGGTGTGCTGGTTTGGACTGGGATGGCGTGAATTTTCCTCAGAGTTTCTAGTTTAGGGCTGTGTTCTGGATTTGTGCTGCAAACTGTTGATAATTCTGGGATGTTTTAGTTCCTGCTGAGCAGTTACTGCTCCTCACCCCACCCCAGCAGTGAGGGGGCTGATGGGGGTGCAAAGAGTTGGGAAGGGACACAGCCAGGACGGCCGATCCCAGCTGGCCAAAGGACTATTCCCTTGTTGTAAGGGAAGGGGGAGGGTGGGAAGGGAGCAGGGCTCCTGCTCCAGCTGTGGGCAGGACAGCGGGACCTGGGAACATCCCTGTGCTGCTCCTCGAGCATCCCTGCTGGAACCACTCACAGGGAAAGGCAGATGTACCAAATTGGAATCATCTGCAAAGAAGCAGTAGCTGAGGGGTATTTTAATGCAGCAGTTCTAATGGCTTCCCATTTCCTGCTCGGGAAATGTGTAACTAATTAAGTCTATGACATTCATTTAACTCGAACAATAAAACCTGCTCAAGTCATCAGAGGTATTTACTAAACATACATTTTCCTGAGGGGAAGAGAGGAGAGTTTGTAAACAAAGCATGAAAATATCTGCTCATCACCCTTCTGAATTCCAGATAAAGCTGTTGCCAACACTGATTAGGACCAGTGGTATTGATTAATATTAGTGCCTGCAGTAGCAGCACTTCTTTGGGACTAGGAAATCATACTTGTTTTAAGGTGATAACTCATGTTTAAAGCTAATCAGAGGAATAGGTCTTGTACTTGCAGTAGCAGATGTTGTATAAGTGTTTGCTCACTTGTGCCATGGGAAGAACACTCAGGGTGCTACAGGTCTGTGTGGGAGGATAGCTGGGATTGCCCAGTGCTCCAGCAGGAGTCATCTGTTAATTATTCCTACAGTGACATTTGATTTGAAGGCTGGATACAAAATTACAGCCAAAAAAACCCCTCTGTAGTATGGAGTTCTGAAAGTCTCAGAGTGAACAGTCTTAACTGAAAATTACAGTGGAGTCTGCACTTAACTGGGGATTGTCCCACCAAAGGTCCTGCAGAGCTCCATGAACCAGCCTCAGGCAGGGCTGCAGCTCCCTCCCTGCACCCCCAGCACCCTCGGGAGCCCCTTTGGAGCCAGAAGCACCCCCAGGACCCTTTCTGTGCAGAGGAGCTGCTGACCCTCTCGTCTTGCTTTGCTTTGTGGCCACCCAGCAGGGACAGTGCCAGCATCCCCCTGACTCTTCCAGAGGGGGCAGCTGCTTTCCTGGGAGCAGCAGAATTCCGGACACTGCCCCTCAGGCGGTCCCTGCCTTTCACAAAGCTGAGGAATTTGCCTGGTGTCTCCTAGAATTCTGTGGCAAGGGTGCCAAGAATCTGACACCTGCACTTCACTGCTGGCCCCACGTCAGGTGGCCCCAGCAAGTGCCCTCGTGTCTGGTCATGCACAGTGGCCAGGGCACCCCTGGGCATGTTTTGCTCAGCGTGCCCATTTAGCTTCAGCACCGGGCACTGCCTGTTTTCTGTCTGGTTTCCCAGCAGAATCTGTTGTGTCTAATTGGAGATTATTCGAAGTGTCACAACAAAGACCAAATCTGACAGTTCAGCTGAGCACTGGAGTAATGAGTTAAATAATGCACCTTGGAAAAGTTAATCCTTAAAAATCCGCTAGACATATCTTGTTTTCCAGGTCAAAGCAGAGCTATGTTTAACCTCTGAGAGGAACTCAGGAATTTGGGGATGGGGCGCAAGCAGAGGACTGAGCAGTTATTCTGTGGAGTGCACAGTCTCACCTCAAGTTACAAAACAAACTTGCTCGTACTGTGGAAGCACAACAAAAATTAGATTTTGTTCCACTCCTCCCAGACCTTGTCCCAGCAGATGACAGCCAGAAATAAAACCAAGTACCATATCAAGGAGATATTAAATCCTGCTGCCAACAATTGGCTTCATTTTTCTCGTTATTGATTGCTGTCAGGGCCCTGTCTGGGGAAGGCTACAGAGTCCTGGTTTATGACAAAGCCAGCTTGATATTTCCTCTTTAATTTCAACAGCAGCCTCAGAGAGCCACATGGTTTGTCACCTAATTCCCTAAGCCCTGTGGATTGTCCTTTGCATTATATGCCATAGAGATGTTGTGAATACAAATGCCATCCCATCCTCTCCAGTCTGGAATCATTTCTGCCAAACCACTTCTCCCAGGAGGCTCAAAGAGCCCACTTTCCCCAAGGAAGGTGAAAGAAGTTGGCAGCAAACTACCCAAGGCAGTAGTTTGAGGGGCTGGTTTGAAGCAGTTACAGGACAGCAACAAAATCCCTGCATTCCCCTCTCCTTGCCACTTGCCTTGTCAGAGTCCCTCTATCAAATATAGGAGGATCTATTGTAGATTTAAGCCCCATTCACAGTTTTCTTCCATTTGTTCAATTTTTCATCATCTATTTCACCCAGGCCAGCCCAGCACCGAGCGCTTTCTTTGATCTGTGCACCAGAAAATCTGTATCAAGTCAGCTGCACATTTCTAAGCAGATTAAATTTGCCCTTGTGGTTCATCTGAAGCCTGACAGATCTCCTTTGTGTGCTTTGTGATCCAAGATCCCCAAGCAGCAAAACCCTACAGCCCATCTGGAAGTTGAAGCACGTGAGTCCTCCTTCGATGGGAGTTATTTAAGGTGCTAAAGCCTCATGCAACCAAAATCCTCTGCTTTTATACACTTACCAGTGACCTTCACCTGAAGATTACAGGAATATTCCGGGCTTGTAATTCGGATTTCTTGGCCAGACTCCTTTAGAAAAGTGAAAAAAGCCTACAGTCTTCACATGAAGGCCCTTTGATGTTTGGTGGGTGCTGGAGACATAAGGACCTAAGGTAGGACATCAGTTTCAAAGACAAGGCAAGGATGCAGCTCAGAGTCCTTGAGAAAGTTGCATGAAATTGCGTGTGGCAGAGTATCCTCTCTTTGGCTCCATGAAGCTACAGGCTCATTTGCTCTTTCCATGTCTGAGCCCAAGTTCAAAGGGACGTTTGTACCCAAGAGAGGGACCTGAGGTGTAGGAAAGTGCAAGAACCTGAGGGAAGAGCTACCAAGGCTTGAAATGATGTGGGACTTGTGCTTGTAAGCAAAACAAGCTGCTTTTCCCAACAGTAATTGGTGTAGGGTCCGTTTTGGGGGTCTAATATCTACCCTGGGGTTCCAACATCTACCCTGGGGTTCCAGGAAGCAGCTTTTCCACAAAAACAACCTTCGGCAGAGGTAAAGGCTCTGAACCAGCTCAGCTCCCTCCCCTCAGTAACAGCAGAAATGCAGTGCTCTCACTTTTTCTCAATTGTCAAACAAAGCTGAAAGGCTGTCACGTTTGGGGAAATGAATATCTTGGTACTTTTTTTATAAAAGTACCTTTTGGGGGTTGTTATATTTAGCCCAGCATCTCCTGTGAGCTATATTTGAGTGTCATTTATGGTGGAAAATAGTCTTCTGAGGTCAGGAGCCAAACACAGAGGGAACAACGCCCAAAAGTATCCCTCTGGATGGTGCACGTCCTCTCTCACCAGTGCACCCATTTTGGTGCAAATCATTTATCTGGTAAATTACAAATGTCAAGGTAAAATGTTAGGAAAGGAGTGGGAGCAAGAGGGAACTGTGCTTAGTTTTCATCTCCTTTTGCATCACCTTGTAGCCTTTTCAAAAGCTGAAGGTGTTTTCAAAATATGTTTCCTTGGAATAAACTGCATGTTATTTCTGATTTCTGGTGAGATTGTAAGCCACTGATACCTTTAATTTGCATATTAATGTGGGGCTTTTTGCAAAAGAATAGAGAGCAGATGCTTGTGTGAACCTGAAATCTATTACAAACATCCCAATTCTTGACTAGGGAAGTTCAGTGAAATAATTTTTCTGAAGAATGAATTACTCCTTTTAATCTTTTCAACCTGACAGGGGAAAAAAAAAAAAAAAAAAAGAGGAAGAAAAGCAAAATGAAATGAATAGCAACAAACCGCTTTTTGATTCAAATGGGACTGAGGGAAATCTAAAGTGAGAGGGGAAAAGCTATTTGTGGGATCTGCAACCTGGGAAACCTGTGGAGATAATCTCAAAGGGACATCTTTGCTTTAGGTCTTAGGGCTGAGGGGACAAAGGGATCTTACTGCTAACATAAAATTAGGAGCGAGCAGGCATTTTGTATCATTTTGCTGCTACTGACAAAGCCCTTTTGACTCCTTGTGCCAGTGGCTGTAACTGCTGGAGTGAGACAGCCCAGTGGGTCCTGCTAAAGCAGTGCCTTCACCATCGATCTTCCAAGCCCAGGTGCAGCCCCTCCCCATGCCCTGCCCCGTTTATTCCCTGCACAGAAGGGAATGGCACTGGGAGCTCTGAGGAACCGGGAGATTTGTGCCTGCTGACACGGAGACCGCAGTCAGTGTTTAATCTTCAGCCCATAAAAGTTGCAGCCTGTGCTTCTGGAACACTCCCAGGGATGGAGCCATCGCTGCTGCTCACGGCTGGGAAGGAAGAGAGGCAGGGGGCTGTGTTTTCCCAAGCCTTCCTCCTAAACAGCCTTTGCTTGGATGTTTCAGGTGACCTCAGCATCGATCAACAGCGACAGCTTATTCAGTGAGCTGGTGTTGGTAAATGAAGTCATTTGGAAAGGAGGAATGATTTCTACATGGATTCCAACTCCTCTCTCACAGAACTGGGAAGCTCCTCAGGCTGGAAAAGTCACAAAGTTAGTGTTTTTTTGCATAAAATCAGAAAAAAAATGGGATGTAATTAGATTGTGATATTTCTTTGGTATCAAAGTAGCAATGGGGGGGGAGGAATTTCTGGCAGTTTGAGTTCTCTTTTTTAGTAAAGCATCCCTTGTAAACCACTCCCATAGCCTTTATTCACAAACCTTGAAATCTCTGGGAGCCCTCCTCATCCCCAAACACCTCTGCTGCTGCTCTCACTGAACTCCACACGGGAGCCAGCTCATGCCCTGGAATACCATTCCTCCTCACTGATTCCCTGTTGGAGCTGGAGGTCACGGCAGGGGCCCCGCGGGGAGAGGTGCTCCCAGCAGCTGCCTTTCCTTTCCCTGAGCCACAGGCTCTTTGCTGACAGTTTTCTTGCTTTTGTGATCTCTGGAATTCATCACTTTCAGCACAAAAAACCAGCGCCTGTGCAAGGAAACCTCCTCGGCAGCCGAGCACGGGGGGCTGCGTGCACACAACCACAGCGAGCACCCGGAGCGTTCCTCCGGCTCCAGCACTGGTGACAGCGAAGGGAAACCTCCCAAAATTAAAGCTGTGCTTTGCAAAGTCTGCAGCGAACAGCTATGAATCTCCTTTATTCTTCACAAGGGCCTGTTTGGGCAACGTGCAAGTCCTTGAGCAATGCAGGATGCCCCTGCTCCGGCTCTGCCAGGAGTGCCACAGCTGTGGGGCACGCTGGCATCTCCCCAGAAATAACTACTGGGAGGAAAAGGGAAATGGCGAACTTTCCTAAAGGAGGTTAGGAAAGAAGCCTGGACTTTACAAGCTGCCGATATGTGAGGGGGGGGGACAGCGAGCCTGGCGTTCTGCTGGCAGATTCAGATGGGTTTGGATGGGTTTGTGAAGCAGCTGATGGGACATCTGGCCTCACCACCAGAAGTTTTATGCCAGTTGTGTCTTCTCCAACTCTGAATGGACACCATGTCCCCAAATCCAGTGCAACTACCGATGCAACAGGTACCCAGCACTGTCCTGTTTTTCACTCTTGGCTATCAGCAGTTCCCTGCTGGGTGGGAATGGGCAGGAACAGCACGGGGCTCTCTCGCTCCCACAGACTCCTGCCAACGTGATTTGGGCAGCTCTGAAGCTTGGGAATTGGAGGGGCAGATCCACGTGGATGTTGCAACACACCCCTGTTGCTGCCTTTGCTGGCAGAGAGGAACACACTCCAGCACTGGCTGCAAAGCCCACTAAAAAAATACCATTATTTTAAGCAGTGGTTATTTCATTACTGTGGTAAAGGAGATTGTGGCCATTTAAAGGACCATGATAGAGTCTGTAATATAATTAGATGATCCTGAAAAAGCAATACTGGAATTCAATCACTGAGCAATCCACATGCACTTCCTGAAGGTAATCAATGCTGGTGTCAAAGGAAGCCCATTGTTCTCGTCCCCCAGGGTCTCCTGCTCCCACAATGTACAAAGGGCTTTTTTTGTCAAAACCAACAAATCTACTTCCCCGGCTTAGCTGAAGATAAGAAAACAATGTCTGGACTATCCAGACGACTTGTCTTTCTTTAGGCACTTTGCTGTTCTCTTTCTAAGTTTCACTGTTTCCCTGTTTAGGCAATTGCTGACGTCCAACTGATAACGCTTTCCCTGGGGTAAAGCTCTGCTGGTCTTACACAGTGTAAAACAAGCTCAGTGACAATCATCCTGCATTCAGAACAGGGTACTGAAAGCAGCATTCACATCCTTAACTCCATGGCTTATTCAAAATATAAACCAGCTTCCAAGCTTTGGTGGCCTTAATTTAGCATTAGACTTTTTATTGTCCCTTCCCACCTGTGCACTGTGAGATTTGGGTTGCAAACACTGGCCCAGAACTCAGCATTCATTCATTAATTCTACCAAGAATGTTCTGTTTTGTAACCAGAAAACTGAATTACCTCCTCTACTTAATTTTAGTACTTTCCACCTTTTGTCTAGGAAATCGAATTATTCTGGTTAGTTTTCTGTGTAATAACTCTCTCACACACACACATACCTCTTCTGGGTTAAAATATATATGAAGTCCTTCCAGCAGGTAAAGTTCCATCTGTGACATACCTGTCTGAGCCTGTTGAGGTTAATAGGAGTTACAACAGTGAAACTGAAGCCAGAATCTAGTCAGTATCTCTATTTTGTGCGAGGCCTCTGGGGCTCAGCCAACCTGGGAGAGGTCAAACTGAAGCATCTGCCTCAACAACCCACCAATAGCTAATGGTTCTCCATCGCAACTGATGCACTTTCATAAAGGGAAAACTTTCCCTGGGAGTCACATCCCCGGCAGCAGCGAGGGCCCAGCAGGTCCCTCCAGCAGCATCCACTGCCCCAGCAGCCAGGAGGGATTAATGGCATTTCCCCAAGGCTTCCCAGTGGAATCAATGCTTGCTAATCTTTAGAAAATCACACTAACAAGCTGCAGGCAGGAACGGCAGGAGCTCGGCACACCAGTCTCTGAACTCACGCACAGGCCATTAATGCAGCGAGGCTTTAATGAACCAGAAAATCTCTCCCCTAAGCAGAGGCCAGGAGGATGCCTTAAGGTTCCCACCTCTCCTGAGCTGCTCTGATGGCAGAGAATCAGCTCTGAGAGCAAAAATGCTGCTTTTGGGACTCATCCAGTCTGGGGGGCAGCCCCAGGTCCTCACAGGTGCTTGGGAATGCATTCAAGTGAAGGATCAGCAGCTCCTGAAAAATCCTGAACTCAGACACACTCAAATGGCAAGTGCAAGGGAAGCTGCTGGTGGTTGTGCTACGGGTCTGCTCACTGGAGTTTCAGGAAAAACCCTCTTTTCTCCTCTTTCGAACCACTAGGCAGACCTAGAAGGTTCAGCAGGCCAAAATGCAAGGTTAGAGAGGCTGACAACTGCAAAATCAATGAACTCTTGCTATAGCCTGCATTTAAAAAGAAAAACAAAAAACAACTCTTTTTTTTCTGTCATTCATAAAATCTACTTATTTGCTGAGCAATGTTGTAATTTGCTTGATGCTTATGAGATATATTGCCTGCTTCGTACTCTGCCCTCTGTAAGGTTGTCTAATCTCTAAAAGAACTAAGCATCTATTTCCTCCATGGTCTATGTCTGAATTAAGGCAATTACATTCCTATTATACTCCTACACAATAAATCCTAGGGAAAACAAGAAAAAATATGGGTTTTTTTCCTTTAAAGATATTTTAACTTGTAATCCAAGAGGAATGAACGCTGGATCATTCTTTAAAAGAAGCAGCCTCCACCGTTTTTTCCTGTGTCTGGGGAAGATTTTGGTGCACTGGCTCCATATCACTGCCATGCCTTTGCAAAATCACCACCCAAGAGACTCTTGCCTTTAAAGTTCTCCCAGCTGGCATCTTCTTGTCCATCCTGATCCATCAGCAATTCAAGCAGCCCAGAAACTGCAGAGGGAGAAAGAAGAAAGCCTTTTATTTCCCAGTGGAGAGGAGAAAGGGTGACCAGACAGAGGAAGGAAAGAGCAAAATTGTGGGAAAAGGACAGAGTGCAGGGGGCAAAGTCTTGGAGCTCCTCAGGTCACTGTGGGGAGCCAGGGCAGGGATTTTCTCTCATTCCTGCATGTTCTGAAACACTCTCACCACAGTTGCCTGCACGTGTTGACACTGGCAAGGAATGGCCCATCAGAGGTGTGTGCACAGCAGCAAACAGGGAAATACCACGTCCCCTCACCAAGAAATCCACGTCCATCTGCCTCTTGATTTGTGGCTCTTATATTTGCAGTAGCTAAAAACTAATAACATCTTTATTTTTGTTCTTTGGAGTCAAGTATTTGACTTTTGAGTCCACAGGAGTGAGTTCCTTCAGAACAAAAGGCACTTGCTGTCTCCTTTGCCCTGAGGCGAAGTCTCAGCTCCGTTTTCACCCTCAGAAGAGAGGACTTCCTTCGTCTCTCTGAGCAGACTTTGCCTCTCTCCTGCAAACCCTGTCACTTCAAAAGCTCAAACAAAGCAACTTTCCCATTCAGACAAAAACAACCAGACGTGCATCGTAAGGATTTCGGTTTTCCAGAGCTCCTTAACCCTCTGACCTCACCTCTCAGGTTTTAATAAGAAACCTTTGGTCAATTTGCTTTCATATTGCTGGTTCTGACATGGGCAAAGGGTAAGTATTACCTTAAACTTGGCTCCGAATTAAAAATGCTGCAGAGTCAGCATTTTTTAATGCAGCCTTTGAACAACTGGAATGTTTCCTTCCATAAAATCCTCAATGCAAACTGTGTCTGAGGCCAATATTTGCCCCCCTGCAGAGTGTGCAACCCACAGATTCCAGCACAGATGCTGCAACCCCCGCGCTCTGAGAATCAATAGCAATTCCACTTGCAATGGGAATAGGATTTCATCCCAAAACACAACGGCCCCAGAACAGTTTGTCCCAGCTGAGGATCTGCCACTAAGTGGGAAATTTAAAGCAGGATGCACATACCTTAAAAAAAAAAAAATCAATTAGAAATAGTTTCAGGTTTTTCTCTGCCTGTTGACAGTTTTCTGCCTTTATACTCCCCACGTCCCTACTTCTGTGGGGTCGGGGGGTTGGTTTTTCTCTGTTGTTTTCCGCAACATAGACCCAAACAGGCAGTCATAAATGAGAATCAATCCCAAAATATTCCCCATGTCCAAAGAGGGAGGCCAAGCACAGATGGATGGACGTAGAACCCTTTGATCAAGGTTGGTTTTTTTTAAAACTAGAATTTCACTCGGACTCTGTAAACCCTTATTCCCTGTCCAGGGTGGGATTGTACTGCATTTCAGAGTTCCCCGACCCAGAGAAGCCCTCGGAGGCTGTAATCACCATCCCTGCCTCTTGGAAACACCCATCTGCTGTCAACACTGCTCTGCTCAACCATCACCACTTTTCCACCCTTTCCCTGTGCCCTTTCCACCAGCCCATGACCCCACCAAAGGTCAAGCCTTGCGGACCGAGGGGCGCAGGATAATTGCAATTCCAAGTGCTTCGTGCTTTGGGGGAGGACCCTCATTGTGTTCATTTTTTACAGTAGCTGGAACACCAAAGTCTGGCTCTGCACTGAGACCTCCCCAGCATCACAGCCCTCCTTGCAATGTCAGCAGGACAAACCTTTCCCCAGGGGCACGCATTTTGGGCTGTACCTTGGCAGTGCCACCCGTGAATTCCGACTGAAGCATAAACCCCATCTCCTTTGGTTTGAACTGCTCACATTATTTTTTTCTTGCCTCATTCCAGAGCTAGTCATAAAACTATGCCTCAGTCGTTGGGGTTTTTTATCTTTCCTTAAATAGGAGTTCCATCCCCTCTGAGGAATAGCTGTGGATTCCAGGATTTGCCCTCGCCTCCCAACCTCTGGCTCCCGGTGCCTCCTGGCACGGTGGGAGGAGGCACCGTGTTCCCTACAAGGACAAACAGCCACAGCAATGAGGCTGATCCACCCCCTGGAAAGGCTCCAGCTGGAGCAGGATCAGTCCCATGGTGGGGAGGGAAAGGATCTGGCCAGTCAGAGCAGAGCGGCAGCGGCAGCGCAGACATTACTCATGTCCTGAGATATGCAAGCCTAAGACCAAGATTCCTGGTGGATCTACAGGCTTGGTGAGGCTCCTGGGGGCCTTTTCCATGTCTCCCAGTAACCCCTCGGCTTCTGGGTTTGTACCAGGACACTTGCCCTCCTCTGAGCAGCAAGTCCCTCTTTCCATGGTGGCCCCAAACCTCCAGTATGGAAGGGACTCGTTTGCAAAGCCCGCAATCAAAAACATGCTGCTCATGTTTCCGAGGAACAAGAAATGAGTCTCTGCATCTGTTCTGCTCTGAGTATGGGGAAAGAGAAACCCCACTGAGCAGAATATAATGAGAAGAAGGTGTGACATGCTGAAATGCTTCTGGATGACACTGGTGGGCTCGCTCTCAGCTTTTTGATTTGAAATTCCCAGTCCAGGCAGAGTGGAAGTGCATAGAATTGTGAATTTTTTCCCCAGAAAATCTGAAAGGTGATGAAATTTATTGTCATTTGGGTTTGTGATATACCTGTCCAAAATATTTTTACGAAGAATTAGCATTACTACCTAAAGTATAAGTTTTCAGGCTGTCATTTTACAAGCATTGACAATTTACAATAAGTACTCCCCTTTGGGGGGGAACAGCTGTTAGTTATTCCTGCGCTGAACATGTTTTTCCATGTTTCCAGGAGCTGCTTTGTTTCATGAATCGCTGCTCCAGGAGATGTATTGTGTCTGATGCCTTTGCTTATGCATTCCTGAGACTTTGCATTTGTCCCAGCAGCCGCCTGGAAGTTTCTGGCTGTGACTCCCACGGACAGGCTGAGGGTGCAATTATTCACGTGAAGGGATTTGTTATATTCTCAGCTATTATCTCTTCTGATCTCTTAGCAAACAATCACTTCCAATGAAACCAGAATCAGACTGTGTAACATGCAATTATAAATCTAAGTGGGTGTAGAGTGGGGAGAGCAGCACGTTTTCTTCCTAAGAGAGAGGGGGAAACTGTAGGAGCTGGGCTGCTGTGCCAGGTCATGTGTGACCTGTGTGTAAGTTATGGAATTTCTGACCTAAATTCCAGTGTTTTGTCCTGGATATAATGGTGTTTCCTATAGCATAGGCTGCTGGTTTATTAGTCTTCATTTTCCCTTAATTTGAGTTTCCTTCTATTCATTCAAATAATGTTTAGATCTGTTTTCCTTGGTAGTTCTTTGAATGAGGTGCTGCTTTGTAGTAACTCACAATTATTGTATATAAGCTGATCAGTGAGATGTTTAAATACGCCAGTTTAGGTTAAGAACAGCAGCGTGAAAAGCTGCCTGGATGGGAATTCCACACCAAAGCCCCAAAGAAGACTTCTCCTTGAGGCAGCTCAGCAATGAATCCTAAGAAATTAGTTGGGAAGAACTTAATCCAGCCCAGTTTTGCAGCTTGATTTGTCCCCATTGACACAGAGCTGAGCATGGAGAATGAAGGATCCTCTGCCCAAGGAATTGTTGTGAAGATGTTTGAAGGAGGCAGAGAGCTCCCTTGATGTTCCAGAAGCAGGAATACCCAGTGATTCGGCTGGTAATCATCCAACCAATCGCTACAAAAAGGGTGCTAATTGTTACTCACCCTTCAGATCCTTATGTTCCAAATAAATGCTACTTTGATTTGCAAAGGCGGCCTCAGATTTATGGCTGGCAACAAGCTCCCAAAGGAAGGAGCTCCAGGAATGGGAACTAGATGGAACCAGGTAGGTTTTCTCCAGTGCTAATTTGGGAGAAGTGTGATTTAATCCCTTGAGACAAAGACACATCTGAGGGACACGGATCCAGAGAAGAAGAGACACAACTCACACTTCCACAGTTACTTTACACTGAAGAGTCTGGAAGAGCTCAGCTGTAAATGCCATAACTTTTCAGTCACAGGCTGAAACAGCTGTTTAAGTCTACATAGAAAAGTAAATCTGCCCTGCTGCAAACAGCATGTTGTTGGTTTCTTTGGCAGGAGTGTTGAGTTAATAGAGACAGAAGGTTTGTAATAACTGCCAGTGCTGCAGGCACGAAGCCCCACATGAAAGAGGTCCTACAGCATTTGTCTCCATTACCTTGGCAGGAGAAGGATTTTCTCTCCGCATAGGAATATGAGCTCAGCAAAATATGGATGTGGGGCTCAGTGTCCCAAAAACCTCAAGCACACTCACTGCTCCAGCACTAACTTCTGGCATTTTGGCATCCTTCTCACAAAGACCCTTCCCATGCGTGCAGCTGCTCCAAGGAGCTCCGGAGGTGCCGTTCAGCCATCAGCTAAATTAGCCTTGTCCTTCTGTCCCCAGAGGAAATGCTTTGAATCCTCTACTGCAGCTACTGAGTCTCCACTTAGTCCCAGCACAGGGACTTTGGGCTGCAACACTCCTTTGACATAAAGTCTGGAGGGAAAAAGTGTACAGAGGAAGAGCCTTTCACCCTGAGTGGAAGAGATCAAGTTCAGAGCACCCAAACCTGTGGGTAGATAATAAAGGAGTTGGTATTTAACCACACAAGAAGCTATGATTAAATTAATCCACCATTCTCCTTTTTTTCAGCTCTTTGGGGGAATTAGATCAAGAAAGTAACAAAGGAATGCCACAGTCTGCCAATTATGTAATTAAGGAACCAAGCCTCATCTAAGCTTTCTCATGCCAAAGAGCTTGCTGGATGTAAGTTGGAAAAAAAATCAAATTCAAGACTTTAAAGAGAAGACAGAGAGATATTGTGAGAAACTATTTGAATATTCAGCTTTTCACTTCCTCCTCTTTCCTTAACACTCTCAGAATGCAGAAAACATGGCTGATGAAATAATGCACCTACTTTGGGAAGATTAGGGAGAAAAAAGTGATTTCTTAGGGCAGGTTACACTCAAGAACAGGTTAATGACTTTGAGAGACAGGTAGACTTGGAAGGGCATCTGGAACTCATCCCAAATCAACTGCAAATGTTTATCCCATGCCATGAAAATGTGCTAAAAGAATGGCCATGGGGATCTGTGTGTGCTCAAAGCTCTCCAGGATGCTTAGAATGTTCTCCTGCTCCTATTAATTAGATACAAATCTTAGGTTGCCACGATTCAAGTTGGACAAAATCTACATTTCTTGTTCTGTAGAAATGATTTATGTTGGAACATTTCCAGGATTGCTGGGCACTGGAAAACTCAGATAAATGAGCCCTGAAGAAGGAAAAAGAGTTGCCAACTGGTGCAAAACATGAGTGTAAAGCTGAACTCAACCTCTGGCAAGCCCTGTACCCACCCTGCAGGTATTAAGTAGCCTGTATTAGGAAGAAGTGTAGCAAATCCAGCAGAGAGATTTGATGATCAGATTAGATATTAAGAAGGAATCCTTCCCTGGGAGGGTGGGCAGGCCCTGGCACAGGGTGCCCAGAGAAGCTGTGGCTGCCCCATCCCTGGGAGTGTCCAAGGCCAGGTTGGACGGGGCTTGGAGCAATCTGGGCTGGTGGGAGGTGTCCCTGCCCATGGCAGGGGGTGGGATGGGATGAGCTCTAAGGTCTCTTTCAACCCAAACCATTCTGTGGTTCTATGATGTTGCTCCATCACTTTTTGAGGGGACAGGCTAGAGGGGCATGGACAAACAAGGAACATGCTGGAGATTTAAGTGTATGCACATGTAAACATATAGAACTACAGAGAGATCTAAAAATATTTATCCTTATATAACATAAACACAGCATTACATAGCACCATTATATAATCCATAATATTTAACAAGAACATTGAACCAACACTGAAATAAACATTTTCCAGGATATAAAATTCACGTGGTGAATGGAAAAGCAGCTGTGTCCTGCCTGGCTGGGAGTGCAGGCCCATGAGAGCCAGAGGTGTGACCATCCTCTGCAGCCACATTCAGCACCCAGGTCTGAAACACAGTCTGGGTTTAGTGCTGCTTTTAATCTCTGCCTGGTGCTAACAGGCTGTTTAGAGAGTATGTGCTCAGCTAACAACATCCAGCCTTGTTCTGCTCCAGTTGCTGAAGTCCCTGAGCAAAATTCAAACCCACTGAATTTGTAGCAGGGATGTCCCTGTTTCTCGTGCTCTTCTTCTCCCACATGTGCTCAAACTTCTCTGTTCTCCTCCCTCTTGCTTGCCCAAATGGTTTTATGCAGCTGCCCAGGAGTGGAACATGACAGGGAACACAAAGTCCAGCGTGCCCCGAGTACCTGCAGGATCCCTTTTATGTCAGGAACGGGAAATGTTGTAACAGGCAACATGTGTGGCAAAATGCGAGTTACTGTCCTCTGAAAAACGAGTGGCTCACCGGAGGACAATAACCCTCCCATTAAAGAGACACTATTCAGATGGAAACTTTTGTGCCGAGATAAAAGGTGGAAACTCTCCATGTGTCTCTCGCAGCCTGCTGAACGATTCAGTAGGAATTCAGCTGGAACACTAAACCTCACTGTTCAGGACCTCACACGGAGACACGAGGGGAGGAAACCCTTTCTATTATATTTCTCCCAGCGCCTTCAAAAAGTTAAGCTGTGTCTGACTGCTAAAAGAAGTGCCTTGCTGAGCTGGGGAATGAAATTGGCCAAGATACAAGCTATGAGATGCATCCTCTTCATTAGGGGTGCATGCATCAAAAAAAAAAAGGCATTACCTGAGCTCTCTTGTGTTTTCCTGCCACACCAAATCTTGCTGCCTGGGTGCCCAGAGGCACGTGTGGATGTCAGCAAGCAGTTTGGGGAACTTTCTTGCAGGAAGCTTTTTCTTTGTAATGCCAGTTTTGTGTCTCTTGATTTCTTATTTTGAAATGGTATCTAATTATATTTATGGCCAAGCCAAGAGAGGATTCAAAACAATGTCAGGATGGAAGCCAGAGTCTGAGCTCTGTCTGGGCACCAGGAGACAGCAGGGAAAGACATCCAGCCCACTAAGCAAAGATTTTGGATAGGAGAGAGCCTGTATGTCCCCTTCAGACCAGGTGGGTGATGGAAACACATATCCTGATTTCCAGACACTGCTGAAGGACATAAAAGGGAACACTCCCAGATAAGCCCAGTCTGCAATAGCTCAAAACATTTCTGTCTATCTTCAACCAGCTGTAGATAAGACTTTTATCAATAGGTCAAAGGCAAGTGGGATTTTCTATGGCTTGTTTAACCCTGCACCTTGGATAAGAGAAGACAAGAAAAACTACCTGCCTTCTCATAGCAAACTCCTTAAGAGCAATGGTGTGATACAGCAAATGCGACTCGGGCTCCGAAATCCTTGGATCTCTTCTAAGGAATTCTGGAACAACATTGCTGAAGCCATTGCAAGTCTGAAAATCCCTGCATGGCTGAAGAGCTGCAGGGATGCTCCTGCCCAGCTGGGGCTGTGCTGTGGGGGAAGCACAGCTCAAGGGGCACAGCAGCAGCTCTTCTGGAGAGCGCCGACGTCCTGGGGGCTGATGGAAGCAGCTGTAGTGATGTCAGAGCTCTGAGCACATTTGCCTTGTGGTTGGGCCTGGGATATCACTCAGTGTCCTTGCCAGGGCACTCATGGCCTCAGAGCAGTGGCAGCACAGCGAGGGAGTTCGCCTGGAATGGGATGCGGGATGTGGAGGTTAAAGGTTTCCTAAAAGAAATCCTACACAAGCACGATGCTGATACAGATCTGGCCCTCCCTCTGCCTCGTGCAGTGTTTGCAGGTGGCACTGACAGGCACTTGATCTATGGAGCTGCTATTTCTGGATGTAGGCAGGACACTTTTTTATGGGAAACCATCTGTCTGGAGTTACAGGCAGGCAGAGCTCCAGCTCAGAGAGGTCCAGCCCCAAAGCTAAACTGCTTAACTCTGGCCAAGTGTTTGTGGGGCAGTGCAGGGGATCAGCCTGCACTGATAATAACCTCTATTTCAGTGGCATGTAAAATTGGGAATTTGCAAAGGCACGTGCCTTTGGGTGGTTTTATTGCTGTCCATTGTGATGGGACTGCACAGTCCCTGGCTCTGACTTGGGCTTTGCCACGGTCCAAGGGAGACGTTCCGTGCCCCACACTTCTTGGGAGCCCCTGGAGCACAGTTCAGCTTTTCCAGGGCTGGGGTCCCCAAGTGCAGTGCTGCTACCCCCAGGGAACTCAGCCTGGCTGCTGTGCAGAGCATGCTAAAGGCTGAGGGTCTGGTGTAAAATCCCTGTGATTCCGCAGACGGACTAACTTCTTGTGTCCTTCATTTTAGGGTGAAATCTGTCCTCCAGGGAGACAGCTCTGAGGTTCCCAGCCTGTGACTCGGCTTCCCTCAGCAGTCACAGTGGGAGAACTTCACAGGACATCCCTCCCCCCATCCAAAACATGCAGCAAAATTCCCAGTGGCCTGACAGGGAAAGGATCCCTGCTACCCCCAACCCCTCCAACCTCCTCTCCTGCCTCCCTGCGGGGACACCAACCGCTCACAGAAGCCTCTTTGGAGACAAAAGACTTTGGGACAACAGTGCCCCCGAGGGAATTGGCACAAGGGAGAGTGGGGGCAAGAGCCACAGCCCTGGCAGTCCCACCCAGAGGAATTGTTTGGGATTCACAGCGGTGTCCCCAGGGCACACGGCGTGGCAGCGAGGCAGGGCTGCACCCCACAGGAGAAGCTCTCCCCGGGCTGGGAACCATCCTGCCTCCCAATTAATAGGATGCTTGGATCAGATATTTATTTAAAGGCTTCCTGGAAACTTTGTTAGTGGGATGCAGGGCTCATGACTGTGCTTCTCTAATAACATTCCTCTGCTTAATTTATACCTCAGAGCCAATAAAGCTGGTTAAAAGTAGGGACACTTTATATTCTTCTTTACAGGCCTTTCCAAATGGTCAGGGGCCACTTAGCACTGACATCTGCCAGGCATGTCCAGGGCTTGAGGCCAGATGCTTAAAGAGAATCACCTGTCTGAGTTTTGAATTGCTTCTGATCTTTTATTTCATTCTATAAATTCCCAGTGGAGTTTGCTGGTAGCAAACATCTGGCACAGTTTTCCTTGCTCAGGGAAGGAATAATTCCATGCTGAAACCCCAGGTTTGGTGTCTTCTGTAGAGCTGGCCATAAAATAACCCCCTGGGTGAGGGGGTGAATCATCTGCATCCAGTGTGACCCCTCAGGAGGTGCTGCAAGTCCTTTTATTTGTCGATTATCAGACTCACCCATCGGATGGGCACATAAGGGACTCCTTTTCCTGCTAGTCCATGCAGGGAACAATCCCAGTCACTGGATTAGGCAAGGGGAAAAGTAGCAATTATAATATTGCTGCTTTAGGATATCTTACACAAAGCAGAGGTTGGAGGGGTGATCACACAGGTCCAAGTGATGCCATCCGTGCTTGGTGGGGAGCCCAGCACTTCCTGAAGGTTTCCCTGGGTTTCACATGGCAGGTTGTCATGGTTTAACGACATGGTTAGCTGAGGGAAGCTGAACCAGGGCTGTGACTCTTGATTTGCTCATATTCACAACAAAACCACTCTGATTTACTGAGGTTTTTTTCTGTTTTCCCAAAAGTGAGTGGAAGTCTGGCAGCTGAGCCCTCAGGAGGCAGCCACAGTAGCAGGGAGGAGCACCAGGCTGTTTTTCGGTCACTGTGATCAGTGGAGTTGTTCTCCTGGTGTATCAGGTCCCTAAGCAGCCCTGGGAAGTGCTCTGTCACCCTTTGCTGATCCCAACACACACCTGTAGCTCTCTCCCAAGCCGCATAAACCCCGTTCCCAGGTGGCACATCAGGCAGGACCTCCCAGGCAGCAAAGCAGCTGTAACCTTTCCTTCCCACTGGATCAGATAATACCAACAATTCCTAACCTGCTTAACCCCCACAAAACCATTGCCCTTTGCTGTTGGCAACAGAACCTGCAAGGAGCTGGCAAGGAAAGAGCCCCTGGATAAGGAATTGCAGCACTCCCTGGCATGAAGGTACTGCGATTATATCCAGCTAAAATGAGTCACCTCATGCTTTGAGGAAACTCTCTTTTTGACCTAATCTTCCCTTAAAAGTCAGATCTTTCCTCTGGGAAAGGGAAAGTCTTGACTTAGGCTGACCTACCTTGGTTTTGGCTTGAGAAAGACATTTTTCCTTGGCTGCACAAACAGCCTGTGACTTTCACTCGAAACCTCCCTGAGAACATTTTTAAAACTCATTATTTAAGTCATTCCAATCAGGCAGCACGAATCCTGGTTCCAAAAAATTGTTTTATTCCCCTAGCCTGATAAAATGCCTGTCCTTTCATTCAGATACATCTTCCCCACTGTAACAAATGGTGCTGAAGGTTTCGTGGGTCCTGGGGAGATGCTGAAGTCTTGCCCGTGTTCTTGCACTGTCATCTGACAGCAATTTATGTTACTGCAGAATTTGCCTTATTGAAACCACTTGTGGAATGGAAATTCACAGAGATTCATGCACAGAGGGTGACTCTCTGCTTAGAGATGATGTATGAAGCAATCTCATTCAAAATCCTTGAAGGCAGCGGGAATTTTGTGTGAGGAGCTGCGCCACAAATCTTGAAGCAGAGAAATCTTGACTTAGTGATTTTCCGTGGATTCCCTGGGCAAGCACATAGAAAAATACCAGTTTATTACGAATGACACAACTGAGCACACTGTAAACTGTCACTGACAGAAAATTTGCTTGCTTGCTTGGGTTCATAGAGGTTTTGCATCTGGCCAGATGTGCTGTTTGAGTGTGGCTTTGCACTTCAGAACACATCTCAAAAACCTACCAACCAGTACATTTTAAATTTCTAATTATTACCTGTCACAGTGTTTGTAAGGATTTGTGTCTGATGCCTGTAATTTCTTCATAAGCTGCTAAGAATGCTTTATGCTAATAGTTGGAGCCACAAACCTGCCAAGAATTGCTTTGTTACACAAGAAATTCTTCAGAAAGTCAAAGCTTATTCTCCTCTTTCTTTTTTTTTTTATTTTTTTGTCTGAGTGGGCCATTCAAAAGTGACATTGGTAAGACATGAACTGCTCTGTAGCGGGAGAAAGGCACCTCCACAACTGAGGGGACTGAAGTCTCTCCGCCTTTCGGTTTTCACTGGGCTCCAAATGAGGGCAGCGTGGATAAGAACAGGCTACAGCTGTGCTGCAGTTGTCCTGTGACAACACAGCCCTGCCCAGGGCAATATCCACAGGGCTGCAGAGTAAACCGAAGGTAAGCAGGGCTTAATGCCTGTGTCTCGACAAGCTTTGCTGTTCCCTTTCTTCCTTCGTTGAGGTGGAGGCTGGACAAGCTGCTGGAGGACAAATTCACAGGGAATTATAAACAGCCCCCACATTTGGCTCAGCGAGCCCTGAACAACACTCCTGAAGGTATGTCTAGAAGGGTACGCACATACATATGCACACACAGGAGTGACAGCTGCCTTGCTCTCATGCTTTTTCTTTGGCACCTGCCTCTGGCTCTGGCCCAGGCAGGATGTTGAGATGCTTCCAGCCTGACTTCATGAGCCCATTTTGTCCTTCAGACACGTGGCTGCCTCAATGTCCACAGAGCTGCCTAAATTCCCACGTCCACTCCTTCCGTGTCTCCCATTGTCAGGCACAGCCTGGCTCACGTCCCCTTCCTTGCTTTCTCTTTGCTCATGTAATTTCTAAACCACCTTCCTTCCCTATTCCCCACCCAGGCATACGGCTTTATGTTTTCACAACGGCCACGTCTTCCCCTTCTTCAAAACCATTTGCAGAAAACTAACGTCAAGTCGGTCTAATTAAAGCCCTGCACGTTTATCATGTCTTTAAATCATTTCCTTCAAGCGATCTGCAGATGAAGTTGTCACCTTGTCAAAGCACGATCCAAACGCGCAGCTCGGGGCGCAGTGGGGAGCACACAAAGGGAGAGCCCAGTGCCTTGGAAAGTTTGGGGGAGTTGTTTGCTAAAAGCTGCCGAGCCCACCCCTCCAAGACCTTTATTTCCCCCTGCGGCAGCTGTCATCTGATCCCACGCTTTGGCTTTGAATGGGGCTCTCTGAGGATGCCAGATGTTGGGAACAAAGGTCTAAAAATAATCTTTCCAAGTAATCTTCCCATCTATCATTCAAGGAGAGCGTGTGCTTTGTGCGAACATGTGAGCTGAGAACCTGATCTAACTCAGAGAAGTTCAACAGCAGCTCCCGGCTTCTGCCCGTGGGCTCCTATTTATTTATTTTTTTTTTTTTCCCCTTTTCCCTTCCCAGAAGCAGCGCAGGGAAAAGCGGCTCTGGGCAGCGTTCAGCCCTCGCTCTCCTCCCTCCCCGGCTCCCTCCCTCCTCGCCAAGACTCCGAATCGCCCGGATCCCGAGAGCCTCGCTCCCTGCCTCATCCTTCCTTGGGAAGGTGCGTTCCCGGGCGCTGCCAGCGATGCATTTCTGTAAGAGGCTCTTGGCTGCAGCCCTGTGTGTGTTAGTTCTGCTGCCGGATTCGGGCGGTGCGAGGAGCCTCTGGAAGCGTGCGCTGCATCTGAAAATGACCGAGAAATACGATGTGAGTAAGGCTGGGGGGTGGGGGGGTTTGGGGGGGGGGGAGCTGGGTGTGCTCAGAGCCGAAGGGGAGTTTTCCTTCCACGGGTGTATCGTTTTAGGATAAGGAGCGTTTGGATCCGCGGGCTTACTCTTTATCAAAGGGAATCGTGAAGTTTGCCAGGCTGGACGGGAGTTTTGCCACCTAGCTGCTGCCGTGGGAAGCTTGGGAAGCACGCTGGGAGCAGGGAGAGAGGAGGGCATTGGGCTGGCATCGGCACGGCTTCTCCTAAAAACTTCCCGGGTTAGCAAGGGGGGAGCGTGGCCGGGGAGACGAAGGATGCAAAACCTGCGTGTCTGGGCATAGATTTAGTGGGAAGACGATAATGTGGTTTATTGCTTAGAGCAGGGAGGGGATTTCTCTGCCCAGGGACTGCACTGCCTTTTGGGGCAATTTGGGGTGAATGTCTCCTGCTCCCAGTGACAGTCTGAGCAGAAGGATGGGGTGGCATTGCCCAAGGTGTTGTAAATACAGGAGCACAGAGCCCTCCAGATCCTCAGTGCCAGAGTAGCGTGCCCGTCACCTTAGAGGGTGGAGGGAGACAATCCGAGAAATCCATTCCCGTGTCTGTGCCTCGCCTGGCACATCCAGGGGAGCAGAGCTCCCCTCTGCTGCCCGCATACTGGCGGCTGCCAAGTGGCACCATCTGTCCCTGCCCACTTTTGGCAGAATTCATGGGATTCTGAGCTTCCAAATCCGCAGTGGTACTTGAAGCAACAGTGCTGGGATTGGAACTGGAGCGGCAACGAGTTGCTGTGAGCAGAGGCAATGATGGTGCTGGGTCTTGTTCTGGCGTGTCTGGGCCAAACGACTCTTAGAAATGGCCATGGAGGAAATTGAAATTTAAAACAAATAAATTAATAAAGGAAAACTATTTAACAGCTTGACTTTCGGGACCTGCTGTTTAGAAAGAAAAAAAGAATAATTTGAAATTCTGACTTAATCCATTAAAGTCCTCTTCTAAGGCAGCACTGACTCCAAGGCTTGTGTGCCCTTTGAGTCATTTCAGTGGCAGCCCCAGGCAGTCGGGTTTGGCTGCATCTTCCAGCCACTGCATGTGCATAAACAGCATCTTGATGTCACATGTGGATTCCTTCATCTGTTTTCTTCAGCTTTTAATTGAAAAGGGCTGTTTTTATGCCCATGACTTCTAGAGTGATGTTTGGGGATGGCTACATTTGGTTCGTGCAATTGCTGACTCAAAAGTGTGACACCCCTGGTGAATGAACTAAAATACTTGTCTTGTCTCCTTGAAATAGTGCAGGAAACATGGTGTTAATTTCTGAAAGGCACCTCAGTATTTTTGTAAGAAATTTTCTTCATTATATCCTCTCCCAAGACAGAGCATCACCTGGTTTGCACTGTAATTGGAAAATGGTGAAGAGCTGTGTTTCCTGCAAAATTACTCACTGCAAAGTGTATTTATTCTCGTGTTCTTCTGCCACATTTGAATGTGAAGCTCCAGTGCAATAGGAACTATGGAGTAAGTGACCCAGAGAGATAGGACAGAAGTAGAACAGGAATTTACATGTTGATCTTCAGATAAGGAGCCCTGTAGAGGCACAGAGCCTGCTCCCCTCAGGATATATCCTCTTCTTTCAACCTGCACTTCTTCAAAGGACTGTTTTTTCTGGCAGACATGAATGCAGGTGCTACTGATCTGGCAGGCTCAGCTAGAATTGCTTATATTGACAGAAACATTTATCCAGGGAAAACACAAAATGCTTTTCTTTTTCCTTCTCTTCAAATCCTTGGAAGGAGGGAAGTGCCTGCTCTCCATCCTCTTATCCACCAGGGGCGTGTTTTGGCAGCCCCTCTGGTTTCTCAGAGAGATACTGTTTTTGCTACCAAATGCTGTGTGATCCTTGCAGTTGGAGAATCAGAGGCTGGGGGGGTGGAGGAGCTGATTTGTGACTCACTTGGATCGAGGGATACCAGATGGACATGCTTATGGCAAGGTGGAGCCATATGGGAGATGGGCCACAGACACCCCCGTGGGACCCCTGGAAGGACACGGGAGAGGTCTGAGAGCGGGAGACAATGAGGGGCAGGAGGAGTTATGTTGTCTGAGTCCAAAATATGTGAGCCTACAGCAGGAGGAATGTGTCCACAAAAATGCTGGATGTGGAATGACAAACAGGTATGATGATGAGGAGTTGGCTTGAGGTCCGGCCAGGAGAATTTCCTTCAGGTGCCTGGCAAGGGTGTTGGCTGGCAAGGAGGGGTCAGGAGGGAATGGAGAAGGCAGAAAGAGGGACTGCAGTGAGAAGGAAAACCTGGCAGTCACAGTGGGGTGGAGGAGCTGGGCTTCCGGATTTTAGCAAATCCATGTGTTTTACAGCCAGAGGGACGCTGGTCAAGTTTAGTGATTTGCAGCCCCCACCCAGTCCATGGCCTGTTCCCAAAGGACAGGGGGAAGGAGCTACCTGGGAGTGGGCTCCAATTCATTATCAAGGCACCCACACCGGGAAAAACTGCACCAGTCTGGATTTTATTCCAGTGTCAACTGCAAGTGTTAGAAAAATTTCCGGCCTTCTTTTAAAGCTTTCCAGGAATGAAGAATTACTCACAGCTGCTGTAATGCTCTTCCAACAATTTATTTACCCTCCAGCTAGCTGTCCTAAATCAGCAGTGAGCTTAGCACACCTCCTGTGAGATTTCTGTCCCACATATCCTCAGGGTAACCTATGAGCAGAGCAGCCTCAGCCTCCCCTTTGGAACTTAAATTCCCTGATTTCTAGCCCTTTGCTCACTGTTGTGCATCTCCTTTAAGCCCATCCTAACTTTGCAACAGTCTTCCAGAATGTTATTCCTGGTGCTTTGGTCTTGTCCTTCAGATAATTTAACCCGCCCTCAGTCTGATATTTGCAACTTTGGTCAGCAATGATCTGTGATTTTCCAGGTCTCTGGTAGAAATCCTGGAGGATTCCAAATTCCTCCTGACTGTGTAATTTTTTAAGAGGAAGGGTGGTTTATGGCCAGTGTTTGGGAATACCTGCCATGGACTCAGGGATGTCCAGGCAGAACATGCATGAGCAGAGAACTCTGCTTTGACTTGAGCTCAGGGACCACTTTCAGGCACAAATAATAGCCCAGATCTGGGATTTTTTGAAGCCAAACTGCATCGCACAGTTACTGTTGAAATTATGGGTTGAGAGGGAGTGATTCCACTGAGGTTTTTCCTAATCTTTGCTGACCTCCAGGTTGCCTCAGCTGACCTCTGAACTTCTCCCCTTACTTTGTTTCTGGACATTATCATTAAAATGATTTTATAAGTCTCCCTGGGAAACTGCAATTTATTTCCTGCATTGAAAAATATTCTTGAAGGAAGACATTTTGACTGTTGCCATAATCTGTGAAAATAATAAATCAGAGCCAAACTGAATCCTGGGAGAGCTTTAAAAAACCTTGTAACCCAAATCTGGGGACATCCTTAACCAGGTTATGTCTGGGAATGAAGGAATCCTCATTTCCCACCGGGAGGAGTTACGTACGCATAAACCAGGGGCAATGGTTTTATTAAATCAAATATGTAAAACGGGGTTTTTTTTGCCCATGAGGTTTTAAAAGAAATTGGTTCTGAGCCATAGATGACCAGGGAAAATGGGCAGGGAGGTTGTGAGGGCCAAAGTTATTTGGCTAAAGCCGTTCTATTGTTCCCAAACGGAAATGTCATTCCCAGAGCCAGCTGTTCATTGCAATTTTGGCTTCTTGGTTTGTGAATCATCTGTGAACCAACTGCAGTAATTGTTTGGGTTTTGGTTTTTGTTTTTTTTTAATGTAGCCATTATTTGCCAGTATTATTTTGGTCGCATTTCCATCTGCAGCTGACCTTTCACGTGGACTAGTAAACCGTGACCTTCCAGGATGGGACAGCCCCTCCAACCCGGAGACCTGTTCGCTGTTTGGAACTGCACAGATTTACTGTTAAATACTCCCTTATATCCCAAAATTGCACTTGCTCTGAGTATTTTCTCTATTCAAAATCCAACAACATAAAAAGAAAAGAGATATTTTTTTTCCAATATCTTTAATTCAAAACCAGGTTATTTCAAAACTGGAGCGCAGCTTTTGAGGAAGAGACTAATGTGAGAGCTTGCACCTTCAGCATGGAAAACAACATCAAAATTAGGAGATCTTTTCTTTTTCAGACCTATTTTGTGGTTCAAACAGCCTATCAAATCCAGAGAAAACAACCTCTCAGAAGGGCTTCTGAGCAGTTTCTTGTTGACTGAATGGGAACAGCTGGACTTAATAATCTTAGAGGTTTTTTCCAACCTCCATGATTCTATGAAACAACTGAGAAAAAAGCTAAGAAAATTTTGTATTGATGTTGGGAACAGGGCAGGAGACTGTCATCAGTGGAAATACTGGGAATTCCCTGTCTCTCCCCCACACCTTCATTCTCTACATTAGATGATCCCAAGGGAGTGAAGATGATCTTGGTTTCACCATTATGGCTCAGTGATTGCTCCTGGGACATGACAACCCCCAGGGCCCTGAACCTCCTGGGGCCTCTCCCAGCACATGTTTTTGGATGGCACATGTGGCAACAAAGGCCCCCGTGCTCCACAGGAGCCACTGGGGGGTTTCAGCAATGAGGATGGGGCAGTATGTAGATAGAGAGGGGTGTTAGTTTAACCTCAATTTCTCCATAGCCTGATGGTGAAATTGCCTGGAGACCCCTCAGGGATGGTTGCACCACGTTGTTTCTTGGAATACCAACCCCAGTGTCACTGATTTAGTACCATAGCAGTGATCAGGCCAAGTATATATAAATATATAAATATAAATATATCTATATTTATATATATAAACTCTTAAACTCACAGCCTGCTCATGATGGCGTGGCAGTTCTCACTCTATAAGTCTGGCTTGATGCTGATCTCTTTCAAAAGTGCAAATTCAGAATCCACACTTTGATTTTTATTAGGCCTTGTTAATAAGTCTGGTTGCCCTGAGTACTTTATGCTGCCCTGGGGAGCTGAGCTGGAGCCCAGAGATGAGTGGTAGAGCCACAGGGGACAAAAGGAGAGGGCTGGGGTGATTCACCTCCCCATCAGAGGGATTTGACTTCTTGCTAAAATGCCACCAGTTTGAATAATATTTGAATGGTGCTTCTTGTGAATGTTTCTGGTAAAAACCTGTGTCTGTTAATCCACTTTAAATCTCCCCTGTCCCTTTAGTGTGCAGTGAGCAGCTCAGCTCCTTTCTGCTGTAGTCCAACACAGCCTCACGTTCTTTGGGGTTAAGCATCACCCCCACAGATCTCACACAGAGCATCTCACGTTTTAGAAATGCTCTTTAGTTGAACAATCCAGAGTGCCACAGTAGATAAGCTTGAAAGGCTCCTCTATAAATTCTGGTCTAGAAGGAGGTGATGAAGGTAGCAGGAGCCCCTTGAGGCCACAGGTGCTACCATGTCCCATTTGTGGACATAACCTCAACACAACACAGTGTCATCACTTCCACTGCTTTACTATCGAAGTGTTTAGTTGTCCTCATCATGAGGATGCCTGGAGCCTTTCTTTCTGTTTCCCAGACAAGCATAAAAGACTTGTAAGGATTTATTTTTAACCTCCTAATTTTCATTGCAATAATCTTAATTACAAAAGGAGCTCCACACAATAATTTCGTGGTCAGGGTGCTATTGGGGGAGCCCAAGAGTGAATTCCCCTCTCGGATAGCGAATACTCGAAAAACCACTTTGAAAACCTCCCTTCTCCTTCGGCTGACGGGATGTTTGGTACCCACCCTTATGCCCAACCTTATTTCCTTTTCTTCTCTTTGCAAGGATTATGAGTACCCTCTTCATTCTCACAGTTCCCACTACCAGAAGACCGACCGCTGCCCGCCGCCGCCGCAGTCACTGCCCGAGCGCGCCTGCGAGGTGCCGAGCTGCCGCTCCGACTCCGAGTGCGAGCGGCACAAGCGCTGCTGCTACAACGGCTGCATCTACGCCTGCCTCGAGTCTGTGCAGCCCCCGCCAGGTAAGGGGGGCAGGGGGGAGCCCTGAAGCCTTCAAATCTGTATTCTAGGAGGTTTTGGGGTGGTTTCTTGGTACTTTCGTGGGGGATTTCTGGGGTTTAGCGCTCCTCGTCAAGAATTTCAACGGGCGGAAGATTTTAGGGAGGGGAAGAGCCGCTTATCTGTAGAAATGTGCTGAGAGAGGGGCATAGCAGAGTCACACGGCTGGATATCAGCTGTCACAGCTACCCAGAGGCCTTGAAGCAGTTCCAAGGAGGACAGAGATGACGAGGAAGACAAAGATAAAGATGAAGGGGTGATTGTTTTAGGACCACCAACGTAAATTCAGGACTAGGTCATACTGTAGGAGGAATGGTTTGGGAAGTGGGTGTAACAGATGATGCAATGGCTGGGTATTTAGTATAAAACCTGTAGAACCTCTGTAATTTGGGGCATACTTTGGATGTGATCCCTGTGCACCCAGCATGCTGTAAATAAACGAGTGCTTTTTTGCTTTCTAATACTCAAAAGAGTTTTAGAGAGTTTGCTTTCTGGCTTTTTGGGCATCAGGTCCCTGATTAACCTGGGAGAGAGAAGGGTGCAGAACTGGTGGTGGTCACCCCCACCTGCGTTTTGGGCGTCGGGTGGGAGGTCTGGTTTGAGTGTGAGTTGAGGATGAAGCTTCAGTTCCACACTTCTGGTTTCTGGGGTTATTGCTGAGGCAAAAAATCGTGTAAGGCCAAGTGGTGTTGCAAAATTTCCACCAGCTCAGATCGTAGAAGTCACGAGAGGCCAGTTCTTTTGTGGGATGGCATATTCCATGCCCCATCCCTGGGAGTGGTCAAGGCCAGGTTGGACAGGGCTGGGAGCAACCTGAGCTAGTGGAAGGTGTCCCTGCCCATGGCAGGGAGTTGCAACAAGATGATATTTAAGGTCCCTTCCAACCCAAACCATTCTGTGATTCTGTGTTTTCTATATTCTTGGAATGGGCTGCCCAGGGAGGTGGTGGAATCACCATCCCTGGAGGTCTTTAAGAAGAGACTGGATGTGGCACTTGCTGCCATGGTCTGGTTGACAAGGTGGTGTTGGGTCAAAGGTTGGACTCGGTCTCAGAGTTCTTTTCCAACCTGGTTGATTCTGCGATTCTGTTCAGGAAAATAAGGAATCCCAATGTGAATTAGTGCTCACAGCAGCGAGGCAGCCATCTCATCAGATCCCTGCCACGGGAATGGGGGATGGGAAGCAACAGCTGCTTTGGCCTTCATGACACCAGGCTCTTGTGGCCCTGCATAACATCCGCGTCTCTCTGCCCACTGGGACAACACGAGCATGAATTCAAGGCAAAATCAAATCCATCCTCCAGGAGCCTGGTGCCTCCCCACGGGCTGTTAGAGGAGATCCATGGTTTTTCTCTAACTCTGTGCCCTGTGGCTACTCCATCCTGACTCTGGGCTTTCTTGTTTCTGTCTTCTACAGTCTTAGACTGGTTGGTCCAGCCCAAACCCCGCTGGCTGGGAGGAAATGGGTGGCTTTTGGATGGCCCAGAGGAAGTCCTACAAGGTACAGTACGTTTTGCTGTCTTCTCTGTGCTGTCAGGAATTATACAAAGGCACTGGATAACATTCCTCATACACAGGGCTTTCCAGGAATGCTGGAGCTGCTGGAATTTGTCTGGAGTTTCCATAGGAATAACACTGTGTGGTGCTGTCGGCTGGTTTCTGGTGCAGTAAATAAATCCTTTTTATGGATATGGATTATCCAGCAGAGCACTAGGAATGCTCCAGGGAAGTGGACTTGTACCCATTCTTCAAATAATTCGAGACACATCCGTCTTTTAGAAAAAGGCTTTGTCATCATACACATAATTCCTGCCAGCTCCCTGACAGAGCATGGGTGGACTTGGATTAGGAGATCCTTTAATCCAGAGTTGGCCTCATCACTCAGATGCCTTGGGCTGGGGCTGTGGCTCTTGGATCTGAAGGCTGCTTTGGACAGGAGCCCTGGCAAACTGCTGCAGGGTTGTGTCAAGCTTGGGGACTGCTAATGAGATTGGCCTTCTCAGGGTAATTCCATAGGGAAAGTCTCTTAATTAAGTTTTCTCAATACCACAAATTGAAACAAAGAGTGGGGTGGTGGGAAGAGAAATATTCTTCTGTGAGACATTCCCAGATGTATGAATACCTGAAATTCTTGATTTTTTTTTTGTGGAAAAGGTATTCCAGCTTTTGATCAGCTCTACTCAGACACAGGTAGTGCCCATAAATTACCCTCTTTGGTCTTACACAGATGGTATCAGACTTGCTGAGCCTCGACTCTCATCTATTATGGAAACTCCAAGTTCTTGAAGAGAAAATTCTGCCTCCAGCTCATTGGAGCTGCACTGCAAGAAATAAGATAAAATAGGTTCCTCCTCATCCATCCTTGTCATGCTCATATTATTTGTTCTTATCTTAACACCTTCATCTCAGCTTGAGGGAGTAATTAGGGAAATAAGAACCATCAGTCATGGCATGAGAATTATAGCAGAGGGCCTTGAAATTAAAATCCTGCAGCAAATGAAAGGGTGGGGTGTCCCTGCATAGTCTGTACATTCGGTGGCCACAAACACAGCCCGAGCCCTGCTTTACCTTCCCGCTCTGCCCTGCACTGCCTGGATCTCCAGGGCCAGGGTGACAAAAGGGGACAGGGGGTGGCACTGCCTTACCCCGTGAGTCACCCCTGAGGTCTGGGCTCCCTGGTTCATGGGTGTGGAGCACAGAGCAGAGCAGAACACTGCCAGCTTCCTGCTCACGTTTCCCTAAGCCCTGCCCAAAGCCCTGCCTGGGACAGGCTTGTCCCTGCTTGGAGGGAACAGCCACGTGGAGGGATGCTTGGTGGTCTCCAGACCCTCCAGCCTCACACAGACCCTGCCCAAGAGGCTGTGGGGAGGGTGTTGGTGCAGGTAACTGGGCTGATACACGTGGCTTGTGTGTAAGGTGTGACCTGGATCACCTGCCCCGGCAGGATTCCTTGGAGGTGTCAGCTCCGTGGAGGGGTGTGAGGTCCTGCCATCAGCCTGGGGCTCCCATGGGGGCCAAAGCCATGGGTTGTGACCCTCAGGCTTGTCTTGCAGCCGAGGCCTGCAGCACCACTGAGGACGGGGACGAGCCTCTGCACTGCCCCACGGGCTACGAGTGCCACATCATCAACCCGGGCAACACGGCCGAGGGCATCCCAAACAGGGGCCAGTGCATCAAGCTCCGCGGAAACCCAGGTCAGTGGGCTGGGAGTGTCCCTGCCTCTCTCCAGGGCATGCTGATGTTTGCACAGCAGAACAAGGAAGGAAGGGACCAGGGCACCCTATGCCGGTGTCCCCTGGCAGTGTGTGAGCGTGTGCCGTTACTACACAGCTCGAAACAGAAGGATTTATATATCGCTGCACACAGGAGTTTCAGAGTCCACTTTGGGCTCCTGATTTTGCTTTCTGCACCCGAAATATTGTTCCCTTTGTTCTGCCGACACGTTTGCACAACGCAGGAACTTACATAGGCCAAGGTATTTTCCAGGAAAACTCCAAACATGTCTGGGTGTGTGTAACTTCACTGAAGAGCAGGATATGTGTGTCTGCAGTGGGCTTACAAATCATCTCAGTGTAGAGACAAGAGACATCAGTTTTGTCATTCAGTCACTGTAAAAAACAGGGAGAGCATCAAACCACTGGGCTGATTCCATAACAGATTAAGAGCTTTTCCAGGGCTTTTCGCTCACCTCTTTTATAACTTCTTTAATACCATCCATAGTAACCAATGTAATGTAGAACTGTGGGTGTCTTAGACACAAAGTATTTCTAAGACCTTAAATAATTATTTAAATGGCAAACAGAACAACCTAGTGGAACTTGAATTATGTAAAATACTAATACATGGCCCGAAATGTTGCCCAGATCTTATTTCTTTTGGGAAAGCCTGTGATCCCTTGACTTGTAACTTGTAACAAGTCTTGTAACCGAAAATATTATAACATGTGAGTGGCCAGCAATTCCCACTCTTATGGCAACATAACTCAATGATCTGAACAGTTTATA
>JAWWEU010000020.1:17499448-17520019 GCA_035583155.1 Acropternis orthonyx
GAAAATATTATAACATGTGAGTGGCCAGCAATTCCCACTCTTATGGCAACATAACTCAATGATCTGAACAGTTTATAAGAGGTTTGTAGCCGCCCACACCGCTCCAGCCACAGACACCTTTTATTGTCCTCATTGAGAGGTTATTATTTCCATATCTCCAGCTTGTCTGTGCTGCACACAAAAGGCACACAGAGTGAAGGCTGACTGGGTATATTCTCATCATGTACCTTCTTTTTCAGATGGACACAACCTGAGGCATAAGTACTACAAGGAATATTTTGGTAAGTGGGTGCTCTTATTAAGCTTTATAGTTCTTTCAGAGCTTGCGAGGAATTTGCTCCTTATGAAATGAAGGTTTGTACATGGCAAAAATATTCTTTAGCCTCATCTCTCTCTGCTTCGGTCAGAAGATCTTGTTTTAAGATCTGCAGTGACCAAGGTGGGCATTCTGGAGAATGAGAATCTCCAGCTGTGACAGAACGTGTCAAACGGTGCAGCCTCCAGCCAGGGATTCCTGCCCAAGGGGTGGGAAACACGCAATCCAGCAACCTTTTGTTATTTTTAAGTATATTTCTGGAGTTTTGCTCATGGGCCAGGACTCCTCTGTCAAAAACAGGGTCTTTAGCCACTGTCTTGTGCTGTGTGTGATAAGAGGTGACTGGAGCCCAGTGAATCAGTCCTTTGGTGTCACCTGGGGCCATAAGGGGTGCCAGGTCCCTCTCACAAGATCTGTGTCTCAAAGAAAGCAGGAGCATCTTCTAAAACATCTCTTTCCTCATGGCTTCAGAGCTCCTGGTTTCTGCTCACTCTTGGATCCAGAGGGGGACAATCACATCAGATTGGAATTGACATTCAGATATAACTAGACAACACCTTGGATAGTATAAGATTTTAAAACAGCCTAATTTGGACAGTTTGACTAATAAAACTAGGAAAGGATTTCCTTTGCTCAGTTCCAGTGTGAGCTATCACAGCTCTCCAAGAGAACTCCTAAATAATGAGACCAGTAGGACTGCACTGCTGAGAGAACTTGGAGGAAACATTTGCCACGGACCAACTTAAAATCTGACTTTGCTGGTATTTGCTTTCCAGGCAGCAATTCCAACAATGTGGTTGGCTATGTGAAAAACCAGCAGAAGCATTTGGGCTAATCCAAGGTGTGCCTGGGTAAGTGTCCTGTGAGTAAAGGCAGAGCTGGTGGAAATAGTTGGTGCTTGGTATGCCATTATTTAAAGAAATGGTTGCTTGAGGGTAAAATCACCTCTCATCAAAAAGCTGGTGGAAGTTCAGCACCTTAAAACTCTGCACAGGTGCATATCAAAGCTCTCATTTCACAAGCTGCACCTCATTTCTTTGGAGAACCTTTGCCTTGTGGGTGTTCAGAGGATGGAGTGATTTTCAGGATGAAAAATAAATGCTGCAAAATGTGTGCCCTAAGACTTTAAGCTTTCTGTTCAAGGACTCCTTCTAATGCAGGTGTAACTGCTCCTGCAAGACAAATTAAAAATCTGTTTATTCTGGACTGACTCCAGTAAGGGTCAGTCTTGCAAATACTTCAGCACATGGGTGATTTTGTGGGATGGTTTTATGTGTGTGAACAGTTGTGTGGAGAAATGTGATCCACTCACGTGAGGAAAGGCACTTTTATCTGGCCAGAGCCAACACCAAAAGCTCCAACCATCTTATCAGGCTGGAATTAGGCAAGAATGAAAATATTTATTATACCAAAGGTTCTGCCCCAAAATGGTTTTCTCAACACTTTCAGCTTCACTTTAACTTGAGCTTAACTGGGAGTTGTGCAAACAAAGCAGCGCAGTGTGTCCCTCTGCACCTACGTCAGGCTCACTGTTAAGATTACTCAGCTCTTGAGGACAAGTTCTGTGCAAACATCCCAGGATGGATAAATATTTTAATTCCTCTTCTTTTTTTTTTTTTTTTTTGTTTGGTTTTCACCCAGCTGGACCACTCTGTGAAGGAATGCTTTGCCCAGCGGCTTTCTGTTTCGGAGGAACCCTGCTCCCAAATCTCCATGAACACATCTCCAGCATCCCTGCCCATCACTGATAAAAGGCTTCAAGGATAAGTCCAGATTTTAACCCTGTCAGGAGGGGGAGAAATGTGATCCCCTGAAGGAAACCACACTGTTTATCAGCTGCCCTTCTGCAAATGGAATGCAAATAGCTCCAAGGGATCCCTGTAAGCCACAGTGCCATTGTCAGGCTGCTGGCACAGGGCCTGCCCTCTGTGTGCTTCTTATGGGACCAATTCAGATTTCACGGCCATGAAAAAAAGCTCAGTCTTACAAAAAATGAAATTACATCAGATTTTTACCTAAATATCATATCTAAGTTGCATTAAAGCAGGTAAAACTAAAGAGGCTCTCTGGGTCAAATCCGGTGCCTGCCTATCCAGAACAACTACTTTGAATAAGCCTTTCTATAAGCTTGAAATTCAGAGAAACCTGCAAGTTTCTTCTTTTCCCATTTATATCTAGATTTTACCAGGTTTGACACCCTCTACAAGCCTAAACCTGAAGTCTTAAGAATTTAACGAAGTCTGAGCTAGGAGCAAAACCAGTTTTATAATTTACTTTTTTTTTTTTTAAGTTACCTTCCTTTCTCTTCTCAGCCTGGTGAGCTGCAGATTGAGAGCCAGGGATGGAACAGATTTCTTTCTCCAGTACCTAAGCAGCCACACGTGCATGGCAGGCTCTGTAAGCTCATGTTTTCAGCCAGCACACTGAATCCTCACCAAACCTGTGGGTTTTGGGCCTGCAAAACCTCAGCCAAAGGGCTGAAGTCGGGATTACTTGTTGAATGTAGTAGAAAAAGCAAATTCAGGATAAATCTGTGGGATGAGAAGGATTGTGTGGCAGATGGGCCACTGCTCCTTAGAAGTCCTGTACCTTTATGCTGACTTCCATAATTCCTTAAGGTCAAGTTATTTGTATTTGGGCCTTACAGCTTCTTTTAGCTGCTTAGCACTACAGAATGGAGAACACATTTTCTATTAACATTTGCCTGTTCTGTGGCAGTTCTGAAGGGACATTTGCATTTATTGTGACAAATCTGCCAGAATGGCTGGGCAGAAGAAGCCACATTTACTCCCTGTTTTCTTACATGCCCTCGTGTGCATGCATTAAATCAGCATTTTAATTTGCAAAGTAGTAGCAGCGTGTAGAAATACCCAGCTCACAAATGTTTCCACTCACAAAATACAGGAGGGTTTTTTTTTTTTCCACTCACCAAATAGTTTAAGCCAAAGCCAAGCCATCTATAAAACACTTTGCATGTAACATTTGCAGCTGGAGAGATGGAAGATGCCAAACTGCTCTTCTGTTTCCCATCATAAACAGGCACAGTCCTCTGTGCTTTCCAGAGCGAAGGAACAGCTGAAGGGCTTCACATTTTCCTAAATATCTTCATTTGTTGATCTCCATTCACTTCTTCATGCCTTTTTTTCGAAGTGCCAGATATTAAATGCCACGCCATATTCAGACAGAGATATTTCTAGAATTTTATCCTATATAATTTCATGTGTATCTTAATTCCTGGGAGCTTAAAGCTCATTAATTCCAACCCCTTGCCATGGGCAGGGTTGCCACCCACTAGATCAGGTTGCTCAGAGCCCCATCCACATTTTATAGTTCCAGTCTCTCAGTCTGGGCCAGAAACTTGCTACTTATCTTCCTGCAGCCTGGCTCCTCAGTGCTGCTCAGGGAAATGCATTCATTTTGTTCAACACTCCTTTTTTTGAGAAAAAATCAAATTCGTATTAATCGAGGAAAGCCCTCCAGTGATGCCTGCTAAGCCCCCAAACAGTAAGTGCCAAACTCTTCTATATTAAATTAAAGAATTCGATGCCTAAGACCTTGTGAGGATCTAGCTGAAAAGCTTGTGTTGATGAAATTTGAAAGATTAAAACTTCAAATCTCATCCTCATCTTTCAAAGCAGCCAAAAATAAGCTTGAGTGGACACATTGACTTCAGTGTGTGTGGGTTTTTTTGTAGCTGCAGAAGCACATCCCTGACCGCCTGGCTGGGATGGTGCAGGTATTTTCTGCTTGCAAAAGGAAATTTTTTTAAAAAAAGAAAATGGACAGATTAATAATCTGTTGCTGAATTTCTGTTTACTGAGGTGTTATCAAAGCCATCACCCTTCCTCGTGGTGCTATAATGCTTGGGGTTTTTTTTCATGTTGATTCAAGTAATTAGTTGTCAAACTCAGCTACAAAAGCCACAGAAGAGACTTGTCCAAATGCTGTGTTTTCAACGCTGACATCCATCACATGCTGAAGTGAAAACACAGACCAAGTGAGGAGTTCTCTTCAGCTTGTCTTCTCTCCAAAGACAAATGTTTGAACAGCAGCTCCAACAGTCTGGTGCAGCACAGTAGGAAATCCCCCCTGCAGGTTGTTTGAACATTTCCATCACGCTTCACAGCATGTTTGGTGCTATATAATAAACTTCCCAGGTGTCACTGTGTGCTAACAATGCCCAAAGCCTTCCAGATCCCGAGGTTCTGGGCAGCCCCAGGCAGACCCTGCCTGGTTTGTGCCCCCAGTGCTCAAACATGTCCAGGCTCTGCCTCTTCGGTGCTCAATAAAAAGTGACCACTCTATTTTTCAACCCTGCCTGGTTTCACCTGTGTCTTCTTGGCTTGCACTGAGCTTTGGAGTGTGAAAAAAGGGACCAGTATTTTCAGTTTTAGTTGTCGGGGGAGACAAGTCATTTTGTCCACTGGAAGGGAGGTGACAGACCCCCAAAACACATCTGCCACCCCTGTCCCCTCTCAGAGGGGCCACCTTTGTGGGGCAGATGCTCAGCCCTTGGCACCTGCATGTCTATTGCCCAAAGAGGAGCTGATGGACAAGACTGTAAAGAGGCTGAAGATGATGGCCCAAGGAGAAGTTTGACCAGGGACTCTCCTTGTGGATTCAGTGTCTTTGGTCACTGCTGGCTGGGTCTCAGCTGCCACCTCAGGCGGTTTGGGCTGCACAAGCAGCTCCTCAGGCAGCTCTGCAGGAGGCCAGGGCTCGCTGGAAGGGTGGAAAAGCAAACCAGGCTGAAGGCCAGTGCTGCAGGACACGGAGCTGACAGAGGAGAGAGGCTGGGCTGCTGAGCTGTGCGTGTCCAAGGAGCAGGCAAGACTCCACCATCCCACCTGCCCCACCCACATCGGTCTTGCTCAACCTGCTTGGCAGGAGTGGGCAGGAGGAGTCCTGCATTGCCTCCCTTCTGCCCTGAAACCCTCTCAGGGAGAGGAACCGCCTGTGGTTTGGCCACGGAGGGGGTAGCAGGGGGTGCCATGGCTTTGGAAAGGTGTGCTGGGGGGCACTGAGAAGGTGCCAGCCAGCATTATGTGTCAGGGTGCCTCTTCACTCTGCCAGGGAAGTTGGGATCGCTTGGATTTCCCGTGGCAATGGTCACACAGACTGCTCGGATGGGGAGATTGCAGGGTGTGTGTACACAACTCTTGTCTCCTGCTGGAGACATGGGCCAGGTAACTTGGGCTTTAAGACAAAGAGCTCTTTGGGGAACACCACAAAATTATGTTTTAATGTCACCTTGTTTCCATGTCAACTCAGGTTTCTGTTTTGTAGCTGGGTAATGGTGTTTGTGGCACAAACACAGCATGACCTAAGGCAGCGTCAGCAGCTGAACTGAGGGGCTGTCGGTGCATCCCAGAAACCAACAGCTGGGATCAGCAGAAGGACTGACACTGGATCTTCAAGAAGTCTGTAACTATAACCAGAATAATATTTTTTTTAAAATTGCTCTATCTCTCACTGCCTGGGTCAGAGCTCCATGAAGCTCTGCAGTGCAGGAGTGTTTTGGTTACCTTCAGGAAGCTGTTCCATAGTTGGATGAGCAGGGAAGGAGCCCACAAGGTGGAGACAGCCCGCAAAAGAGTCTCTGGAAACTGAGGTGACACAGTAGGGATTTTTTCATCCAGGGGGGTATTTTCTGCTCCCACCTCACACTGTCTAAGCGGGCTGGATTTCTCTCTGGGGGTGGGGGTGGGTGAACATTGATTGCCTATAGCAAAAGGATTTACAGCGCCATTTAGGATCCTTTAAAGATAATAAAAACTACCTTTTGCTGGTGAGTCTGCAGAGGTAAGTCCTATTTATTCCCATTATATATTCCTTGTTGCCTACAAAAAACTACCACACGCATCTAGAGACAGACCTAAGGATTTTACTGAACCTTCAGCTGTGGCCTTGACAAGATGCAAAGGAACCACAGCCCAAAACTCTGTTCTTTGCCTTTATAAACAGGACCAGCAGCTGTCCTGCCCTGGGGACTGGGAAAATCCCAACCTGAAAGTGAAGTATTTGGATTTTGGGGGAGCAGCAAACTCAATTCTACTCATGCAGCAGAGGTTTTTTCCCCTCAAGGTGGCACAAGAGGAACGAGAGTGTGACGAGCCCTTGTTCGGGCAGGGAAGCAGGTGAAGGAGCTGGGAGTTCTGAACTGAAAGTAGAGCCCTGTTGGGCTCAGGGAATCTCAGAGTACAGCTCCTTTGCCTTCATAAGGGATATTTTCTATTTAAAAGAAAGAAAAAGAATTGGTTTTCCAAATAAGAACTGGAGTTTTATTATCCAATTAAATAAAAACTACTATAAGGGCACTGTAATTGGTCTCTGTGTTAGGATTTTATAGTGTGAGAATGATGTCTTAGAGTGAAGAAGTACAGCTTGTATAAATGTTGTTTTCTTTATATTACAGCCTTGATTCAGGTTGTTCTCAGAGTTTCCTGAGTCATGAGATAGCAAAATACATGAATTTTTCATTAGATTTCTTAACTGGCAGAAATCAAAAGCAGCAAGAGAATGGAACTTGAGTCCATTCAGCAATTCCAGAGTGAATGGCAAAGGGCAGCAGCAACATTTTCTTTCTGCATTTATTCCATTTCGCCAGCACTAAAATGTGCTTTCACATCACAGAACCGAAGGAACATAAAGATGACAGAGAGGGCCGTGGTCCTGAGCCCAAACCACACTGTCCCTCTGGAGCTGCTGGATAACAAACCACCATGCACTGATTATTAAGGTGCATTATGATGCTCATCAACTTGTTATTCTCCCTTTCCACGTCCTGTTCGTTTTGGTATCTCTGTTATTGCGCTCCCTGCATCGTTTCCCCCTCCCTGACCCAGGATGTGGCATCTTGGCTGCGTCCACGTTGTGGGGGTTCCGGCTTTTGCTCTCGTGTCCACAAGCAGCAGTTTGTTTCAAGGAGATGAAGTTAAATCAGGAAAGCATCAGCCTGGTGCTCAATTAGCAGCAGCACTTGGCTAACGAGAGCCACGCTGGGGCTGCCCAGGCCATGGCACACCGTGCACAGCAGAGCCCCAGGACATCCAGGCTCCTCCTGGGCAGCAGCTTTGTGGATGATGGGTGAGGATTTGGGATGAGAAAAGCAAGAACAAAACCAAAGAGAAAGCGTTTTTCTTCCTGCCTACGGAGAGGGGAGTTGTTTTTCACCACCCTTCCAGCAGAAACACAAGGATTTGGAGTGATCCCAAGGCTATGGCTATGACAAATGCACTCCGATGAGCAGGAGAAGGTTGTCCCTGCCAGGCAGGGCTGCTGTGCCCTGTCAGGAGCACAGCAGAGCCAGCTGGCCGTGCTCCAGACCCTTGGAACAGCTGCAGAAAGGGGGGACCAGTTCAAAGGCATAAGTGAGCTCAGAGGGGTTTCACCTCCTAATTCCCTTACATTTCCATAACACCCTGTGTAGCTCTGGGCTGATCCAAGCCCTGGCGAAGCACCTTCCCTAAACCCTGGGCAGGGCCTGGATGTGAGATTCCCGAAAATCAGAGCCCAGCATTATCTTATCCCTGGATCCTTTCCCATGGGAAGGAGGGCTGTTGAGACCGTGCAGGAACTTCCTTCATCTGCCTGACGCATCCAGCTGGGATCCTTACGAAAGCATTGCTCAACCGGGAGCCGAGGGAGCTGGGAAGCGCCTGCTGTGTTTTACCAGAACAGGGCTCTCTGCAGGGTGTTTCCCAACCACTTTGTTTTCTCCTCAGTCTGGGAAGAAGCCCCTCCCTGCACTGGGTGCTCCCTGTAGCCAGGGAAACGTCCCACGGGGCTCCTCAGCTTTTGCTGGACCTGGGAGATGCAAATAAGCAGCACGGGAATTCTCCAGGGGGAGACACGGTTTTGGTGGAAGTTGGGCGGGTTTGGGGGACCGTGGGCAGTCACACAGGTGACAGTCTGGGGTCTTGGCCTCATCACAGTCCAGGTGTCACCACCCCTACTGCTCCAGGGCTGTAAAGCTGTCACCTGGATGTCCTTGGAGGAAACTACTCTCCTGCAGAAAATTGCACATCTCTTTTTCTCTGGCTGGGAATGACATTTATTCCCTTGATGCAGTTTTTACTGTCAGAGGAGTATCTTAATCTCACAGTTTACACCTCAGAGACAATTTAAATGTAAGCGAATCCTGCAGTCATGATGCCTGGGGGAGGATGTAGGTCTCGTGGTGCAAACCAGAGCGTGATGCTCCCTGACAGGCAGCCATAAATCTTTGGAAATGATGCTGCTGGTGAACTTTATCAGTCATGGAAGCAGAGAATATCCTGAGTTGGAAGGGACCCACAGGGATCATCGCAGTCCAGCTCCTGACACCGAAGTCCAACTTTAGTTCTGTGTTGAGGTCCACCATAAAAGCACAAACAAAACACCGGCTTTTATAAATGAACACCACAAATTCCCGCATCACACATTCCTGCCCTCTCCCTGATGTAAACACTTATAAACACCGGCCTTCTGCTGACTGGAGCATTTCCTAAGGAGGATTACCCAGCCTTGGAAGTTTACAAACAGGCTCTGCTGTGTGCGCAACCCGTCCTGCCTCTGCACGCCCCCACACCTTCCCTACCTGCTGCCCGGGATGTGGCAGCGCCGACGCTCCTCCCGCAACAACCTTCCAGAGGGCGGAGGAAAAACCTCAACCTGCTCTTCAGGTGCACACACCTGGAGTTCACTCGTGTCCTGGTGTCCGACCCAGGCAGGTTTCCATGGGCAGCAACCCCGCCGTGGCTGCCAGGGTGTGCAGCCTCCTGCGGCACCGCCAGCCGAAGGCGTGACTTGGCTGCAGGTGAAGGTGCCTCTCCCTGCCCGTAACCCCAGCTCCGGCCTCGCAGGGGGATTGGGAATCTCCAGAAGCCCTGCTGACCCCCGGGGGAGCTTCCCACTGCAGCACAGGGAGGATGGGAGAAGGGGGTTTCGCCAAGTTCTTCCAGAAGACGTCGTTTCTCCGCTTCGTGCAGAAGTATCAGCCCCTTGGAAGCAGCGAGCCGGAACAGGAGGTGAGGATTGCCTGTGCCTCTTGCCTGGACCTGCTGGAATAGTTTGTGTAATTGGGGTTAGTTTTGTCTGCTTTGTCTGCCTCAGCCCCCTGGTAACTCGATATTGCTGCCTCTTTGCTCTCCCCTCCGCGCAGCCCTGCGAGGAGGGGCGGATTAATGTTGTTTACCAGGCAGTGGGCACTGATGGGGAGACTTGTTTCCAGGCAATGCTCCCTGGACACGGAGCTCAAGCCCAAGTCCTGCCCAGGAATATTGTCCTCTGTGTTGAGGAGGCTCAAAATTAAGGAAACTTGTGGGAGAGCACATGCTGCGTGCCCTGTGAGCTCTGGAATGTGGGCACAACACGCTGCTGCCACCTCAGCAGAGGGGAAATGAAGAGCAAGGGTAATAACCCTGTCCCCAGGGGTACCCCCTGCCCCAGCACTGGGCACTGGTGGAGGGGCTGTCACCCCTTGGGCTGTGACATTTCAGGCTGTGACCCCTGGGACTGTGACCCTCTCGGGCTGTGACCCCTCGGGATGTGACCCCCGTGGGAGTGTCACCCTTTGGGCTGTGACCCCTTGGGCTGTGACATTTCAGGCTGTGACCCCTAGGATTGTGACCCCTTGGGCTGTGACCCCCGTGGGAGCATGACCCTCTCGGGCTGTGACGCCTCGGGATGTGACATTTAAGGCTGTGACCTCTGAGGCTGTCACCCTTCAGGCTGTGACCCCCTCAGGCTGTGACCCCTGGGACTGTGACCCTTGGGGCTGTGACCCCCGTGGGAGTGTGACCCCTTGGGCTGCCCTCTGTGCTGTGGCTCCAGTCAGTGCTGGTAACAGGCAGCCAAGAAGAGCGTTGGCTCAGACCTGCTCAGCCCACTCAGGAACGATGCTTCCTTTCCCCCAAAAAGCTGGTGTAGGAGCACTGGTGTCCCCTCCCCGCTCTCACTGCCTCTCCTTGGTGCAGACAGACCAAAGAGTGGCCAGCGGTGGTTTGGGTGAGACATTTGCCTTTCTCCTAGTTGTTTCACCACAGAATTGTCAGGTCAGAGATTGTTTGCTCAACATGTTTTCCATGGCTCAAGCCCCATTTTTTTGTCCCACGTGACAGATTGTCTGGGGTTATTCCATGTGAACCCCATTTGTCTAATTCCTCCAGCACGTGGCCTTAGCCTTTACCCCCATCCCAACGAGCACCATCCACACACTTGGAGATATCCATGTGTTTTCTTGACTGTCTGACTGAGGCCTTTTCTCAGATGGCATTTCAGCTAATCCCCTGCTCTCTTCTGAGTCTCATCTGTCCAGTGGGGGGGTTGGTCAGTGTTACAGGGAGAAGAAAATAAGACATTGACCTCTTACCCTGTGCACCACGCAGTAGTTGGGAGATGCTGCTCTGTGTTACTCAGCCCAAAAATCCCAGGAAAAGGTCTTGATGACATCACAGAATGTATTTGTAACGTGGTTTGAAGGGAAGCTGAGATTTCTGATCATACATAGGCAGGAGGCCACTGGTAATTAGTCTGCTTTGTTCTTTGGCTGCACCATTTCTGCTGTGCCAAAATAAATAATGGCATGTGTTTACTTCCAAATCTAAACCCCTCTTGAATTTTAGCTCTGCTTCGTGCAGAGAGGGATGTGTGTGTAACAGGGCAGGGAGAAAACCTGTGTTTTGGAACAGGATAAGAAGGAGGCTGCAGTGTGAAATGAAAATAGGAACTTGATAAATTGAGAACTTAGTTTGTGGTTTAAGCTGGTAAATGACTCACATTTTCCCTCCTTGATGGTATTTTGCTTCTTTACTCGGAACTACTTGCAGAGCACTTCAGTATTTTGGTCCAAGGGTTGTGCTGGGCCTTAAAGATGGATGTGAGTCCAGGTGACCTGGTAGGATTCTGGCCAGGATAAGGGCACAAACTGGGTTGTGATGGAAAAGCCCCAGTGCTGGTGGCTGTGAGGTGCTGGTCAGTTCAGGGCTCTGGGGATGGTGTTACCTGGACTCTCAGCCTGCACATCAGAGCACATGCACAGCCTGGGCTGTGTGTGGCTTCAGCTCCTTCCCTGCAGTGCCCCAGGCAGAATCAGGGGGCACTTTTGTGGGATCAATTTACAGTGCGTGTTTCCTGCAGCAATCTGAACAACCAAAGGTTTTCCTTCTGAGCATCCCAGTGTGTGTGTGTGTGAAGGTGAGGGAAAAGCCTGTGCACAGCTTTTTACATCACCTTTTTCCTCTGACCATGCACAGGGTCACTCCTGTAGCCCCAGGGAGCCTGCAGAGTACAGTCCCTGCCTCAGAAGGAGCTGCCTTCTACCCCAGGCACAGCTGGGTATAGATTTTAGTGCAATAAGGTCTTTTTCAGAGTTTCTTCAGAGCTGTCAGGACTTTTCCTCTGCAATTGTTCCATTTATCCTCACTCTTTTGATCCTTTCCCTCACAACACCTGATCCATTCAGGATTCTTTAGCCATGAGATGGAGTCCAGGTTCCTCCCAGCCTTGTCCTCCACTCAGGACTAAATTAATATCTCACTTTGTGTTGAGGCTTGTTCCCATTCCAGGCTTCACACCAGTGAACATTTATCTCCTGCAGACCTTCACAGGCTCTGTATCCTCCTGGATGTGCAGAGCATCCTTATCAGAATCGTTTTATTATCATACAGGTACATATTTTTTTTAATGCCCTAAATTAAACAAAACAGTGTGGCTTTGCTTTCAGGTTAGAAAAAGAAGACCATGGATTTGCCTCCACACAGCCTTCCCTTACACATGGGTGTTTTCAGGCTCTTAGAGGTGTCAAGCCCAATTCCCCACTCCAAAAAGCTTCAAGCAGGCAAGGAGTTAAATCCTTGTCTGCAGCTCCCACAGGATTTTTGACTAAGGGCTGTAGCACCTCCCTCCCAGGGAACCTAATATAGCAAGTTGCCTTAAAATAAGGAGGTGGGGAGGGGATTTTTGTCTTGGGTGGGATTGGTTTGGGTGGGTGAGGAGGCTCTTCAACTGGAATTGCTGTGGAGCTGCAGCAACTGGGTTTTCCTGCAGCAATGGAAACACATCTTCCAGCTCAAAGGACTTTGCTTTACGTGAAAGGGAACTGGAAGATTGTATTTTATTTACTTTTTATTAAGGGTGGGGTGGGGAAAGCCAGGTTTGAGCAGGAGCAAGAGGGCAGAGAGAGTGAGGAGGGTGGGAGGGTGCAGTGGGGGGCATTTGCCCCAGGTCAGGGCACTGCTAGCCCAGCCTGAATCAATACCCCTGGGGCCAACTTAGAATCCAGGGAATAGTTTGAAATCAGCTTTTCTGGAGGATCCTTGGCTTTTTGATCAGTCAAAGGGACTATTTTTTGAGGTTTATAACTGCAGCCAGGTAGACCAGATGCTTTGTTTCATATAAAAAAGGTTGGAATTCTGTAACAGATGGGTGACAGGGGAGTGAGAACCTGTTTGAGAGGAGCTGAAACCATGGTGAGGGGTGGGAAAGGGCTGGAAGCTTGGAGAGGGAACACCAGGAAGGCAGCCCCTTGTTTGCAGAGCTGAGGATTGCTCTGGGTTGGATTCTGGATTGTTCCTGCACCCCTGAGACAAGGGGGTTTTGCCTGCCATGTCCACAAAAAAATAGCAATGTAAAGGGATTTGGAGGAAATGGTTTGATTTATTTATTGTATCTTTGGCAAGGATAAAGTTTGTGTTTTAAGGATAAAGTTAATGTTTTAAAGGGCTTCTTGTAGACTAAATAACCCAGCCCACTTTGGATTACGCTGTACATTAACTAGTCCAAAGCAATCTAAAACAGGGGGAAAGAGTATGCAAAGCCTCAGTAAAGGCAGAGGTGGGGGAAGATCCCGAGAACTGATCTCTTGGGCTGTTTGCCAGAGTACACAAAAAGGGCTGTGTGCTCTGCAGAAAGCCCCGCACTCTGCAATGACAATTGATGGATTGTTTCTGCAATGACAATTGATGGATTGTTTTGGGATGAGGGATGTGCAGGTACCTCCAGGGTGGCTCCTGGCCCTCCCCAGCTGCTCTTTACAGCCTCCAGTATCTCCTGATCTTGCAAATCAATGGATAAACTGATAATTACCTTTTTGTTACTTCTTCCTGCCCTGCTGCAGTGGAGTCATGAGCTCTTGTGCCTAATGGATAAACGTTATAAATGTAAATGGATAATGTGGAAAACTCACCTCTGCAGTGTAAACAGAAAAGCGAGCGATGCTCATCGAGGGGTTCGTTTATGAAGAGGTTTGCTCAGGACACTGCCTGGTGCCCAACATCCCTGGGGTGGGATGTGGGAAGGGAAAAGGGGGCTCTGCACTGGCAGAGTGTTGTGGAGGAGGAGGGAGATGAGGCCCCGCTGCTGCACTTCCAACCCGTGGGGCTGTTCATCTGGCAGGGAAAGCTCTGCCACGTTCTGGGAAAATCAAAGGTGTAAAGTAACCACTGCAAGTGAGCTCATCCCAATGAAGTGTGCCTTTCCCAACAGCCCCTGGCTGTCAGGAGCAGGGAGCTGTCAGCATTTCACCTGAAACCACAGGCAGCTCGGGCACATCCATGGCTTGTGTCATTTATATCCTCCGCATATTTTTAAAGGTAAATATCAGTGACAGAGCCGGACCCGGATTCCCTCTTTGGCTCTGGGGACTGCAGGCGTGTTATCCTCATGTCTGGGTCTCCTCCTGCCCTCCAGCAGCCTTAATTAAAATTTAAACTCCTTCAAGGCAAGGCTGTACCTTGATACCTGTGTGTGTCACCTGCAGCACAGAGGAGCCTGTAGAAACCACATTAATTAGGATGGTAATGAATGCAGGGATGTGTCTCTTGGTGACAGCCCCGTGTTTTCTTCCCACCAAGTCCTTCCATCTCCTCAGACTCATGGATGGCTCCCAGGCTTGCAGTGTCTGGGTGTCAAGCAAGTTGCAGGGAACTGATGAGTTTGCACAACTGGGACACACAAATAGGGATATAAATCATCACTTTTAAACATGGAGGGACCTTTTTTTGTCCCTTCTAGAGACGTTTCTTAAGGACATGTTGAGGTAAGGGTGATGTCCAGTGCTAGTATGGCTCAATACTGTGACTTCTTTGGCCAAAGTGTGGTCACCAGCGTGAGGGAAACATGGGAGCAGGAAAATCCTTGGAGATCTTGGGCAAATTGCTGGGGTTTTGGGAAGGCAGGTTGTTCTTGGGGCAAAATTGTTTTGAAGTGAGCCAAGAGGTCACAACAGACTCCTGGTGCTTTCCTGCTGGGAGCAGGTGGGTATCCCATGTGTTGGCAGCTGGAAATGGCCAGAAAAAGGGGACTGCAATAGATGGAGGTGGCTAAAACCTTTCCAAGGAGCAGGGCTTAGAGATGCTCCTTGCTCTTCTGCCATGAGCTCTCCAGAAGCCACAAGACTGAATCCAATGCCATGTACCAGCAAACAGCCAGGGAGGTTTTCTGCAGCTGGGATTTCCTGCATTTATCTCAGGCTTTAGATTGCAAAGCACTGGATGTTCCTGGAAAGCTCCTGAATATTCAGAGGGGCTAATTCCCCAAATTAGCAGGGAAGCCTGCAGTCCTCCAACCCGTGCTCAGCTGCAGGTGAGCCAGAGCTGAATGTGACCCACAGCAAAGAGCCCAGGTGCTGGCAGCAGTGCCAAATCCCTGCCAGGGCTGAGCACCACGAGCCCCGGGGATCCCTTGCTTAATGAGCACACTCCCTGATGCTTTATGAATGAAGGTGAATGGGAATGGAATCCCTGTCCCTTGGGAAGGGTGACGTTTCTCCCTCCCTGCACTTTGTAGTAGTTGTCACCCCGCCTCTGTCATGGGCCTAGTTGAGATTTCAGGGCGTGCTGCTGCTCTGGAAAGTGCATTTTGGGGAATAAAATGAGGGATCTTAAAAGAGAAGAGAGATTGGGGTGCTGAGGACTTGGGCTGCCTGGGTGGAGCAAGAAGGTTTATCCTGCTTGGAAGCATTTATGGAGTTAGTGGTGGAGGGAAACAGCCCCGGATTTGGGAGAGGAGATTTTACTTCTCCTGATGGCTCAGAGAATTTTCTAGATCACATTTCAAGTTCATTTATTATGTCTTTAACAAGGGGAAAGGTTTCTTCCTTGCTCTGAGCACTGAACATGCTGTGAGACACTGAGATGGAAAAATGCTCATCTCGGGCAGGCACCCCAAACTTGGCACGCTTTTGTGATCAGCAGCATGTGCTTCTCTTTCTGGTTACTCAGCTCCCAGTGGCCCTTCTTCCACTGCAAGGATGTGCACCTGGCTTCGAGGCTGTAATCAGCATTAATTAGTGGAGGGCATAAAGTGCTGTGATTTGGGAAGTGCTGTAGCAAATTAAAGTTGCACACCTGGCAAGGTGAGGGAAGGGAATGGGGTTAAGGAGGGGGGCAAAGAGGTGCTGAAATGCTTTCATTAGCTGTGCTCTCACCTAACCATGGCTTTCTCTGCTTCACTCAGCCCAGCGATGAGTGTGAGCTGAAGATAATCGAGCAGGAGAAGGAGGTGACAGCGGTGCCCCCCAAAGATGCCTGTAAATGCCACAAGGAAGACTTGGCAAGAGCTCTAAAGGTAAGGAATTGTGAGCATGGGATGCAGCCTGTGGGATCTGCCTGTGGGAAGGGGCTGAGCAGCACCATCAGGCTTTGCTGTCACAGCAAATCCTGGAGTGCCCAATTGCTCTGCGTTTTCTGGGGGTGAATCCTCACCTTGGCAGGGCCACAACTGGGAATTTGGGCTCTGCTTGTGCCAGGGAAGGGTTTCACTGAAGTGAAGGAATTCCCTTGTCCAGCCTGGAAAGCGCAGCCCTGGCAAAGCTCTGTGAGGCTGAGGAGGGGCCCCAGCGCAGGATTCAGGGCGGGATCTCCCATCCCTCACTCTGCCCGGGAAGCTGTCCTTGGGAAAAGAAACCAGCCGATGTTATAACTCCCACTGAACCCCGTGTATGGAAAATAAATGGAAATTCAGAAAGGCTGAGTCCCCGCAGCCAGGGAAAACTATAATGCTTGGCTACATTGCGTTTTCTGACCTCGTCGTTTTTTAAATCCAGGCAAAATGGATCTTATCCATTCTCATTTTGTTGTCTTTAAATTTTGTCAGTATTTTTATTTTATTTTTTTTTCCCTTTAAATATACAGTGAAACCAGAAATCAATTCTTTCCTTTAATATTTTATATTTCTAATTTGTTATCTATTGTATGGCTTCTCCCTTTTGGAAATACACATTTTTCTTGTGCTTACTTTAAGGTTTTCTGTGATGGTTGATGGTAAAGTTTTATAGTTTAACAAGAGAGAAATGACTAAACAGAAAAACAGTGGACACGTTTATTTTTGGGGGGAGGACTGAGCCATGAACATTTTGCCCAGTCTGCTTACAGGGGTTTAACACCACTTTGCCTTAAGAAGTTTTCTACAACAATATGTCACATTTGGGTCAGATTTGGGTTTTTTTTCCTTCTAGGTGGACTTACAGACTGGACTGTCCGAGTTTTCCGTGCTCCAGCGCAGGTTAAAACATGGCTGGAATGAGTTTTCAGTAGAGAATACAGAGACAATATGGAAGAAATATCTAGACCAGGTAAGGATTTTCTGCTCAGATTCTCCTTTCCTGCCAAAATCCCCTGGCTGAGAGTGTCTCTGCCTTGAAATATTCAGAGTTTCTGCTTCCACAGGGTCAGCCTTGGGACAGGCTGTGCCCTGGACACGGAAACTCTGCATTCCCTGGGAAAACCATTGTGAGGTCCTGCTGCAGAGTGGGAAGATAACATCTTCAAACAGAAATAAACCTTTCTATCTCCACACAGCCCACAAATCCAAAGCCATAGATGAGTGCCCTGATTGCTGGAGCATTTTTCTTCCCTTTAAGGCAAGGGATAAAATGATGAAACCTGCAGGGAAGGGGCAGCTGTGGAGCTCAGGGCAGTGACACAGCAGTGACACAATCATTCATGTACAATGCCAGGTGCTGTGAAGGTCCGTAATTTCACACCAGCTTCCCCAAAAAGCCAGGCAGAGGGTGGTATATGCTGTCTTGTCTTTCCCCAGATAAATTAACCTCAAATTTTGCTTTTATTAACTATTTCTCATCAGTATTTAATGCATCTTTCACTTCTCTGTTAGAGCTTTCAACTAAACAAGAAGAGTCTTTGTTTTTTACTTTTGGGGGGTGGGGGGTTGATTTTGTTTTGTGGGTTGGTTTTTTTTCCAACCAGTGATTTGACTGATTCTCTTCTTGCTTAGTTGAATCACAAAGACTTGAGTCTCTTTGAAAGACTTTATTTTTATTTCATGGTTTATCCCTTTGTTCTATATGATTGATATTCTTTAAGCTCTTGGTAATCATCACTAAGTCTCTTCAAGGATTCTTCTATTCCTAATAAAAAGCGAGAGGGTGCTTTTTTCTGCTCCACCTTAACAAGCAGTTTCTCCTGCAGGGACACCAAAGGGAATTCTTTGGTGCCTCTCTGATCCTCCTGCAGCCTGTGGGTGTCTCTGGAGGAGCTGCTGCAGTTCCACACCATTCACACCCTGCCCTTGAGCATCATCCCTCAGCAGACACTTGCTGTGGATTTTTCCAGCTGCCATTTTTGGAAACATTCCCCAGTTTTGTAAAGGGAAGTGGAGGGATTTTCACCTTTGGCTTCAGCAAGGAATAGATGTAAACCCTGGCTTTCCTGCTGAGCATCCCCACACATCCATTACCCAAAACAGGCAGCTTTGTCTTTATCTACTTAATTCCTTTCCATTAATTCCCACATTAGTTGAACGGAGCTGTAACTTTCTCAGGTAGGAGAAGGGGCCTTAACATTTTTGTTTAAAAGTGAAACAAGTGAGTGCCTGACTCCAGCAATCCTCAGTCCAGTGAAGAGTTGAGAAGATTAATTAAAGAAAAAAAAATGAAAAAGGAGAAAAAAGAAAAAGAAGAGGATTTCTGGTTTCAAATTCTGAAGAGACAATAAAGGTTTTGTTTGTACTTATTGTGCATCCAAGGAGCTTTTGGAGTCAGGCCTGTGCTGTGTGCCTGCAAAGGGGACAGAAGGGACAAGCGAGGAAGCTGGCTTATTTTGGTGTGAGCCTTGTCCTTACTGGTCCCTGGGATTGGCAGATTCCTGACTGCAGGAGCTGCACCCTCTGTGTGGGCAGAGCGATGCTGCTGGCACGGGCAAGGCGGGTCCCTGCAGCAAACCCACCCGCGGAGTCCTTTCTGCTGCGCCCTGCAGCCAGCTCAGCTTCAGCAGCTCCAGGTTTCCTCTTGCAACCTGTTGTTTTCTCAGTTCAAGAGCCCCCTCATCCTCCTGCTGCTGGCCTCGGCCCTGGTGAGCGTCGTCACGAAGGAGTACGAGGACGCGGCGAGCATCACCATGGTAGGTGGGACCTGTCCTGCATCCCAGCCTGGGGTGGCTCCCTGAGCTGGTGTGTGCCCACCTGTAACTCCTCCTTGTTCACAGGCCGTGCTCATCGTGGTCACCGTGGCTTTCATCCAGGTAGGTTGGCCAGGGCTCAGTTCCACGGCCGTGGCTGTCGGGAGTGAGCCCTCTCCTCTAATTCGTGGCTTTCTTCTCCGTCTCTCCTTTTAAAAGGAATATCGCTCGGAAAAGTCTCTGGAAGAGCTCAACAAGCTGGTGCCCCCCGAATGCAACTGGTGAGACATTCCTGGTGCGGGAGTTGAGCAGGGGTGGGGGGTCAGAGGGCAGAACCAACAGGTCGTGGTGGACAGGAGAAGACGCTGGTCTCTGGAGGAGTGGCCCCGTGTGTGGATGCAGCAGGAAAGGGGCTGGAATAATTAAAGCAGGCACCCAGTGGAAGTGAATAAATGCTGAGGGACAGGAAGGTCCCAGAAATGTCCCACTCCACGCCTGCAGCCCCCTGTGTGTCACTGCCACCCAGGGCAGGAAAAACCTCACCTGCGTATTTTTTCCTTTTGTGGCTTAAGGGTAGTTTTAGCCTGGAGATATTGGCACAAACCAGCAGTGAGTGGAGGGAGCCCAGCCTGTTGCAGTGCATACCTGGGGGGCACACAGGAGCACAGCCCCCGGGGCAGCTGCAGGGTGTATCACATCCTGCTGGCTTTGATGTTTGCTATCAGTGCTTTAAGTTACAGGAAATGTTCTCCCTATTTATGTCTCTGCGAGTCAGTTTTGTCCCAGCCAAGAGAAATAAGCATTGAGGCTCAGGGAAGCCTTGCCCTGCCAGAGAGGCGTGGGGTTTTCCTCTGGTCCAAAGTTCACCCTGGTTTGGAGCTTACAAACCCCACTGTTGGTTCTTTATTTATTTATGATATGACACCACAAGCATCTGACTGCTGTACTTCGAATGCAGTAGTGGAATGCCAGGGGTAATTGCAGCTTTGAAAAGCTTCCTTTTAGGTTAAGGAATATGCATTTTATTACTTAAAGCATGAAAGCCTACCTTCTTGTCACTCCTATCTGCTGTCTAAATACTGTTTAGTCACTTATTGCTGAAATGTAAATCATCCATAACCTGCCCATCTGTTTATGAATTAAAACTGAGTCTAAGCTGAACATAATCCTCCTTTCATCTTTATGAAGATTTTATGTTCTTATTTACATTGGACAGTCTCTGGGGCAAGGCTTCTTGCTTTCTTGCCAGTCACATTCCCAAGCCTGCAGAAGGAATAAAAACCTCACAGCCTGGTTTCCTTTCTTCCTTTTCCATTGGTCTCACGTAGCCTAAGGGAAGGAAAACTGCAGCATCTTCTCGCTCGGGAGCTGGTGCCTGGAGATATCATCTACCTGTCTGTTGGTGACAGGGTTCCTGCAGACCTCAGGCTCATAGAGGTAAACACGGCCAGGAAAGGGCCTCGTTGGGAAGCCCCTTGTCTTAACAGTGCTACAAAAGGTGTCTTTTTAATTAGGTTACAGATCTGCTGGTGGATGAATCCAGTTTTACTGGAGAAGCTGAGCCTTGCAACAAGACTGACAGCATACTGCTGGAAGCTGGAGACATAACCACTCTGAGCAACGTTGTTTTCATGGGGACCCTCGTGAGATACGGGAAGGGAAAAGTGAGTCTGGCACCTTCAAGTCTTTTCCTTGCTTTAGTTACAGATTCTTTTGATGTGGGCGTGGTGTGACAGGACAGGAATGGCTTTGAGCTGACAGAGGGCAGGGTTAGATTAGCTATTAGGAAGAAATTCTTCCCTGGGAGGGTGGGCAGGCCCTGGCACAGGGTGCCCAGAGAAGTTGTGGCTGCCCCATCCCTGGGAGTGTCCAAGGCCAGGCTGGACAGGGCTTGGAGCAACCTGGGATAGTAAGAAGTGT
>JAWWEU010000020.1:17520119-17564872 GCA_035583155.1 Acropternis orthonyx
TGTGGCTGCCCCATCCCTGGGAGTGTCCAAGGCCAGGCTGGACAGGGCTTGGAGCAACCTGGGATAGTAAGAAGTGTAACAGGATTAACTTTAAGTTCTCTTCCAACCCAAACCATTTTGGGATTCTGTGATTCTCTAGATTTTTTTCATCTCATCTCTCTTTTTCCTGTTTTCAGGGCATTGTTATCGGCACGGGTGAAAATTCCCAGTTTGGCGAGGTGTTCAAAATGATGCAAGATGAAGAGGTAACACAGCCTGTGTCTGTGGGAATGCTGGGTGTGCTGGATGAAAGTCTGTGAGCAGGAGCAGTCCCAGGAGTTAATGCACTGGGTTCAGTTCTGTTTCTGCCACAAAATGCCTGTGTGGCTGAGGGACACCAAAATGCCGTATCTGAAAGACAAGGTTATTAGCAGCGTTTTGGCTTCTAAATGCACCCTTGTGATGTTTAGCTTGTCTCGAACTTCATAGTCACCTAAAACTTGTGGTTTCTTCTTTTTTTATTTCACACACACACTTATCAGTGGGTATGAAAAATTTTAACTTCTATACATGTCAAGTTTCCACCTGTCAGATCTCTGAACTAACACAGTTGAGTGTCTAGAAACTGATTAACTCTTGACCCATTAACACAAGAAATCCCAGGACAGCAGAAGCACTTTGGGAGCTGTTGTGATGCTCTGCAGTGTTGATGCAGGTCAGTGCAAAGTGCTGCTGCAGGACAGCAGCTCAGGTCTGGTACCTTCCTTGGCCTGAAACTTTTTCTCTGAGCTGGCTGAGGGGAGCAGAAGGGTCAGAGACAGATTGACCTTGGCCTGGCAAGGAGAGCACAGACCACGGGGATGGGGTCCAGGCTTCTCATCCCTGTCCCAGAGGCTTTGCACACACATTATCCAGTCCTGGACTCTATCCCTGAGGGCCTTTCCAGATTTAGCCTTTAGTCTGTGTCTGCCTTGGATCCCCAGCTGTAAATTAATGTGATTAATTCATCAGACCCTGTTGGTTTGGGGATGGGTAAGCATTAAGCAACTGTAGGGACCATGGGAATGATAACAGGACTGTGAGGATTGGTTTTTTGGGGGGTGACAAGCACCTTCACACCCCGCATAACAAAGAAAGAAAACCAGATATTCTCTCATTATTCCAGACTCCCAAGACACCCCTCCAGAAAAGCATGGACAGACTGGGGAAGCAGCTCACCCTGTTCTCCTTTGGCATAATCGGTGAGTGGGATGCAATGCTGGCAATGGCACGGTCGGCTGTGGGATCCCTCTGTGCTCCAGGGCTGCTTTGCCAGAAGCACTTGTTGATGTGGCTTACCTGAACCTTGGGGGATCAAGCAGAGGTACCTCTGAAGGAGAGATTTGGGTGCCTCATTGCATTTTTAGTTCTCCAACAACAGCTAAAGAAGGTCAGAGACTTATGAATTTCTTTCAGTATTTTTAATATGATGATTTCCCCCGCCAGGTTTGATAATGCTCATTGGCTGGTTACAAGGGAAGCATCTCCTCAGCATGTTCACCATTGGAGTCAGGTGAGGGCTGGAGAGCACCTTTCTCTTTGATTTCTAATGAAACATGTCCCAGGGAATTCCCTGTTCAAAGCAAGGGACACTTCACAAAAGAGAACTTGAGTAAGACATATTGCTCTTGCACTGGTGAAATTAATGTGAGCTTTAAACAGTTTAGGAGAACAAATGTTTGAGGGTTTATTTACTTTATTAAATTCTGGAAACTGGGTTTTGAAAATCTTCACTGGCATCTCTACCTCGTCCTGCTGTGAAAGCCCTTTCCTATCTGTAGTATGAATTTAGTGGGAGTGTAGCAACAGCAAATATTACCCTCTGCTGTTCTTACTGGATTTACATCTAAGGATAGGACTGAACAATTCACGCAGCATAAAAGAGCATGCACAGCCTCTTAATCAAACATAATAAACTGTGTGTTTCCATAAACCATGTTACTTGGGGTTGTCATGGCTGTAAAATCAATTCTTAAAAAAACTATTCTATGGAAACGAAAACAAAACCCCGGATGAGGAGACAAGAGAGAAGCCAAAGTGGCTCAGTGCCACCTTCCTGTCTCCTGGGGCATGTGGTGCCAAAGGAAAGTGGTTAATCCCGAGTTCAGGAGAGCAGCCTATGGGTTTGAAAGCCCTCCTCGATTACAGTTTGCACATACCTAAAACCATTCAGAGTTTCCCAAGGAATATCTAAGATTGATTATATGGACTGTGGCTGGATTTTTCCAGCCTATCAGGTGTGGAAAGCTCTGGTGTTGCTGTGATTGAGTGTGGGGACATCTGGGGAGCTGGTTCTGTTCCTCCATCGTGGGGTAAGAAAGGAGATGAGGGGCTGCATGTGGCCAGGAGCCAGTAGCTAATGTGTGAGCCATGATGCCAAGGAATATTCAACTTCCATCCTCAGAGAGTTAAATAAATGAAATGAAATCCAACCCCTAAATCTCTGCTTAGCCAGAAATTAATGCTCTTTGGCGATGTAAAGAAGAAAAACAATTACTCTGTCAAAATCATCCAGAAAAAGGTTGAAGGGTTGGATAAATATCCTGCTTTTGTATTTAGAGTGTGCCAGGAGTCTCAGTGGTTTGCACTGCATGCTCCCAGCCAGACTCTCAGGAAAACTCACCCCATGGGAATGCCCCTTTGGCATGTTTTGGTTGGTATTTGTCACCTGACCCCTTGCTGAAGCTGTTGTGTCTCTGGTGTCCCCAGCCTGGCCGTGGCTGCCATCCCAGAGGGCCTTCCCATCGTGGTCACAGTCACTCTGGTGCTGGGAGTTCTCCGCATGGCCAAGAAAAAGGTGATTGTGAAGAAGCTGCCCATAGTAGAAACCTTAGGTAAGGCTGCCAAGGGGCCACACAGCTCAGTCACCTGGGCCATGGGCTGTCCCCATGAGCCTTGCTTGGATTGAAAACGTAAATTTGGAATGTGCTTACTGGGACAGAGCAACCCACTCAGAACTGAATGTATTTTCTACCCTGTGTTTCTCACCCTTTTCCCTTATTTATGATATGAACCCAGGGAGGGGCTTGGAATGGTGCAACCCAAGCCATGGTGCAAAGGGAGCAGAGCCCCTCTGCAGACATACATGCCCTGCTTGGGTTAAGAGCTTGGTTTTCCCTTCCTCTCCATGGTCTGGGATCGTCCTGCAGGTCCATCCTGTCCGATTCTTTAGTATCTGGCTAAAAACCTCACAGCACCTCAAGTCAAGCCTGGCAGCATAAATAAAGTAATTTATCCTTCTGCAGCCTGGGTGGACATCTCCCTGATATCCAAAAAATCATGGAGAGCAGGGACAGAGACACCTTGGGAAGGCATCCAGCCCATCTGTGGGGCAGAATGAACCAGAAGGAAATTATTCTTCCACCTCCCCTTATTTCAAATGGTCTTTGCTCCCAGGTGGCTGCTCTGGCCTGGGTTGATGTAGCAGCTGCCTGGAGGAGGAGATGTGGTGTCTGTAGCACCACTCATTAAACTCACACCAAGTGCCAAATACCAGCTGCACAGCCACATCCTGCAGCTAAACCCTGTCTTCTTTGGAAACCCTGCTATTGTTTGAACTGCCCTTGTTTGTTCTGCAGTTAAGGAATCTTATCACCCTTGTATTATTGTGTCTGTCCTGACCCAGGACATCTGAAACGGCTTTTCCCTCATGAGGAATTCCATTCTGCTAGGGCTGTGCCCAAGGAGGTGGAACTGCCAGGTGGCCAAACCTGTGCTCACCACACACTGATCGTGCCACATCTTTGAAACTTCTGGAAAGGATAAAAATAATCCCCCTGCTCTAATTGGCAGTAACTAAACATGTGGTATTGGAGGTGATAGCTTTGCTCGCTGCTAATCTTTCAAAGCTGCCATTTATTTAATTGCAGCCCAACCTGCTTTATTCTCTCTTACCTGGAGCTCATGGTGCTCATGGGGCCTGTGCCCGAGCACTGTGGGCGTCTCCAGAGCCAGGGAAGATACCCTGACTCAGAAGGGAGCTGGAGTCTGATTCTTTTATTTGTATCAAAGTCACTTTTCCCTTTCTTGGGAGCAGCTGTCTGGAAATGTGGTGTCTCTGCTAACCCGCTCCTTTGCTTTATTTTGTGAATGAGCCCTGGAAAATGCATTTTACTGAGGCAGGATTGGCACAAAGCAGAGCAGAGGGGCAGCTGCTGCTCTCAGCTGTGCATCTTTAATTGTTTTTCGTAACAGTCTTTAACCCATGTGCTCCCCCAGTCCCTTAGAGAGGCAGGGAAGGGCTGCTGTTCCCCATTTAGAGAAGCACGGGTGAAATGGCCCCTCTGAGGTGGCAGAGTGGGAATTTGGGACGCCTGTTTTTGGCATATAACAACTGTTCTGTTGTGTGATATCACAACTCAGAAACATTGATCAGCCCTCTGGGGATCAATACCCTCTTATTGCCCCCCAGTGTGGTGCTCAGGACAATGTAGCTCTCTTCAGATGCCTCCTTGCCACATCTCACACCCAAATTCTGTGCACAATGCCCTGATGTGCACGCAGATCCTTTCCTTATGCACCCTGCTAGGGCACTCATCCATTTCTTGGCCTTTCTCCCTTTTCTCACTGATGCAGTTTAAATAACATCAGGGAAACTTGTCCTCCCTCTTCCGAACCTCCCTGTTGGGCTGCATTATTTATTATTCTGATTTAAAAACTTTCCTGCATCAGGTTGCTGCAATGTCATCTGCTCGGATAAGACGGGCACTCTGACTGCCAACGAGATGACGGTGACCCGGCTGGTGACCTCAGATGGCTTCCAGGCAGAGGTAGGGCTGGGACAGTATTTCAGGCTTTCCTCTGCAGCTTCAGCAGGGCTGTTTTGCCTTCAGCTCGTTTAGACCCAAATGAGGGAGGCTGGTCAGTCCCAAAACAAGGAGTTTGTTGCACATCACCAGTTCCTTTAAAGAGAAGGGATTTTTGCAGCCCTGGAAACAGGCAGAGGGTGCAGAAACTGCTCAGCTATCACTAAGATGTTCATTGACATAACCTGCTGTTCCCTGTAATTTTTGTAAATACTGAAACCTGCCACTGCCCCTTGTTGGTCCATCTTCTGTAGGAAGGCGTGGTTTAATCCTTCTGCTTGGTTCATTTACCTGTGTGGAAAGTGGGTGAAAAATGCAGACATGGAAATGTAAGGCAGAGGAGGAGAGACAGGGTGGTCAGCAGTAGGGTGGGGCTTGAACAAAACCCTTCAACAACTGCTGCCAAAGGGCTGGATCTTCCACCTGAGCTGCAAGAGACTTCTGAAATCATGGGGAACAAGTTCTGCCTAAGCCACGCTGACTCTTCTTGGTCCTGTACAGCTATTGTTATAGTGTCACTATCTGCAGCCTTTCCTATGAGCTTGAGACTGAAAGAATCCCAGGAGCTTTGCCCAAGGGCACCCCACTGTCCAGTCCTGTCTGGCACAGAGAAAGATGCTCTGTCTGTCTCTTCCCTCCCTCAGGTCAGCGGGGTGGGCTACAATGGAGAAGGAAATGTTTATCTTCTGCCAACAAAGGAGATTCTTAAGGAGTTTTCCAATGTTTCTGTTGGGAAACTAGTGGAGGTAAGTATAAATTATTAACCAGCTTATCCTTAAATTCCATTTTCTGTTGCACAAATCACTTTGAGTAATTAGTTTGGGGGGGAAAAAATCCAACTTTTGTAACTCTAAAATGAACTGTCTTGCTAAAACATTCTCATGGAAAGGACTCTGAGTAGGTGTGATGTGGTACGTGAAGCTTCTGGGAGAAAGGGAGAGGCCAGAGTTGTCAGCTTTGAGAGTCAGTGATTCTGGGATAAAAATACAATTCTGTTAGAGGAGAGACTGATTAATTTTACCATGTTCAGGTTTTTAATGTGGGCAGATTCTAGGTATTAGCTACATGGTCAATTTATAAACAGATTGTGATGATCTCTGCATTTTGTGTCAGCATTAAATCACGTTTGAACATTGAACTGTAGGCTAAAGTGAGTGTTTGGATGGAGAAATTATCTGAGCTGGACTCTCAGCTGGAGATTTGGTCTTATTTTATCCATACTGCACATTAGAAACAATAGTAGGAGAGATGAAGCTTTCATTTTCATGATTTATCAAGCTCATTAGATGTAGATCATGTTTTGCTTGGTGTTAATTCATCCAAATTGTAACATTTTACCAAAATATTGGTGTATCCTATGGAGTAAGTGGGTTTAGAAAGCACAAGAACTGATTTCAAGAGTTGCTGCTGTGGGGAATCTTTTCACCAGCCTTTTGGGGATGTGGCTGCTTTAATTCTCCAATCTTTCATTATTTCATTTAAAGAGATGAAAAAGCTATGAATTTAGTAATTAAAAAAATAAACTGTGTAAATGTGTCTCTGTCTCTAGGCTGGCTGTGTGGTCAATAATGCCATTATCAGGAAAAACACTGTGATAGGACAGCCCACGGATGGAGCTTTCATTGCCCTGGCAATGAAGGTAAGATTGTCATGCTTTAAAATGTTCCAGAAATTTAAAAAATAAAAACCAAATCAACAAACAAACAAACAAAAAGCTGGAATTGTTAGTTCTGGCAGAAGTTTCCAGACTGTTTTAAATCCCCCAGACTGGTTTTAGCCTTTCCTTCTCTTCCCAGTACACCTCTCCCAGTCAGCCCTTTGCCCTGGCCAAACACCTTCTGCACTAAGAAGGAATTGTTTAGCTTGGTTAATCCTGCAGAGAGGCTGTGCCATGGATTTATTTTGGGCTCATGCTGGACAGCCTTTTTTGTGTCCTGCACATGCCAATCAAGGGTTCAGGGGGAAGACAAGTGAGTGAAAAGCGAGTAAGAACAGGCCAGACTGGAAAGCATGGTTGAGACTCACCCACATTTTGGGTCACCTGCCAGCTTTTAGTTTTTTCTAGCCATGATTATGTAACAGAAGATTATTCTTATGAATATTGCATTCATGCTCACAGGCAGAGACTGTCAAACACCTCAGGGTATCTCCTGCTCAGCATCACACAGCCTGTGGCCTCAGACCTCAGCTGAGCTGTAAAGCACAGGGGATACCTGATGAAATAATACACCTGCAAACATCTGATCTCACCTCCAGTTCTTAAAGCTCAGAACTCTAACAGTAAAATCATGACTTTTTTTTTTTTTTTTTTTTTTTTTTTTTTTTTTTTTTTTTTTTTTTTTTTAAGAAAAGTTAAACAATGGCATTTAATTTCCCTAAATGCTGAATTAAAACCTTCCTCCTGCTCTGGCATTCAGTAGCCAAGCAACAGCAGAACCCGTGGGAGGTTCTCTCTTCCATTCTTCTTTTTAATTTCTTTAGTTTGGTGAACCACTTTTTGAGTTCAACTCATCAGGAAATAACTTGAAACCACAACTAGGATCTACCATTTGCAATTTTCCTTTTTCTTTCAAGTAGGGAAATAACCAAAGTGTAGGAGCCTGAGCTTGGGCTGGAAGAAATCTGCCCAGCCTGTTGCTTTGCTTGTAGGTTTAGGGAATGGACTTGAGCCTCCTTTGAACAAAGCCCCACTCAAAACCCAACAGGAATCAAGCTGCAAACTCCAGTTTGATTTATCCCATATCAGGCACCAAAAGGAAAATATGGGTTTGAAATATGAATTTTGCTCTCCTTGTGTTTTCTCCTGAGCTCTGTGGTATCTGACAGCCTGGAAGGACATGGTCAGCAGTCAATCCTTGTTATATATATATATATAAAAGCTTTGGCAGTGTTCAGCATTACAGAGCTCTTTTTGTTTTACCTTACTTTAGATGGAATTAGCTGACATAAAAGACATTTATGTAAGAAGGAAGGAAATTCCATTTAGCTCTGAACAGAAGTGGATGGCTGTGAAGTGCACACTGAAAAATCAGGTAAAGCAAACAGTGGCGGTGGCAGGTTTTGTGTTTCTGATTGTGCACCTCAACAATGGGCATGAAATGGTATCTCTTCAGCAAATAATGTTTTCAGAGGTTAACTATGTTGGGAGAAAACTGAACAAACCTCCACATTCCCAGCTTGGGTGTAATTTTAGCTTGTAAAGCTGTGTTTGAATGGGAGGAGAGAATACTTTCCATACACTGGTTTGAGCAGGAAAACAAAGGCTTTTCAGAGATAACTGACAGGGAAAGAGAGATACAGTGTTTGGGACAAAAGGGTTGGCCCCTTATCCCTTACTGGGTCAAGGAGCTCATTTGGGCTGATATTGTACTGGTGAGGTTAAAAACTCACCAACCTTTTCATTACCATTCTGTCTGTGGTGGCTGACCATGAAAAATGGCTAGAGTAAAAATATCCCATCCTATATGTAATGCATGCTCCTGGGCATCTCCCAGGGCAGGTAAAAGAGGAAACGAAAGATCCCTTTTTTCTTAAATTCCTTTTAAACGTGGGGTTGGGGTTTTTTTATGAAGTGTATTATCTCCTTGCTTTAAAGGATCAGGAAGACATTTACTTCATGAAAGGAGCATTTGAAGAAGTCCTTCGGTACTGCACCCTGTACAACAGCGGTGGCATCTCGCTGGCCCTCACACCCCAGCAGAAAGCCTTCTACCAGCAGGAGGAGAAACGAATGGGCTCCTCAGGACTTCGAGGTCAGTCTTAAGTTTATGGGTTAGCAAGCCCTAATACTTCCCCACTATGGTTTACTTAGGATGGACAGAGGTTCAGTCATCACAGATTCACAAAATGGTTTGGGTTGGGAGGGAACTTAAAGCTCATATTGATCCACCCCCTGCCATGGGCAGGGACACCTTCCACTCGCCCAGGTGGCTCCAAGCCCCATCCAACCTGCCCTTGGACACTCCCAGGGATGGGGCAGTCACAGCTTCTCTGGGCACCCTGTGCCAGGGCCTGCCCACCCTCACGGGGAACAATTTCTTCCTAATATCCAGCTTAAAACCTTTGGTCCTTAACATCACTTGCATGATCCCCTTGCAGTACTTGTAAGAGATTGCCAAGGATCGTTTCTTGGGTCTGCTGGTTGATCTATTATTTTATTTTTTAATTTTTTTCTGGGTTTAAATTAGTGAGCTTGAATAAGCACTGGAAGGGTGAATGTTTTTCTTCCACGGAATTTTGTGATTGCCTGGAATACATTCTGAATGATGCATTGAAAAGCTTTGTGCTGGGCCCCATCTAAGCACTGCTCTGCCAAGTTTTGCTTTTGGACAAGCTGTCTCAAGAGCAACAAAAAACCACTTTGAAAAGGGTTCCGAGCATGGATTTGGGCACTGAGATTTTTATTTGAAGTTGATTTCAGTTCTTTCCTAGAACCAAGACTAACAATCTCCTTTTGATCCCTCCTGCATGCCTGTGCACAGGCCCACAGAAGTTTTTATACACGTCATCTCCTTCCTCACTAAAACATCCCTTCAGAAATGTCTTTGACTTTCACACAGTAATAAAGACATTGTCTCCTGTGCGTGTTCCCAGGTTGTAAGTAGATGAGAACAAGTCTTGGCAGCTGGATCTGGAAGATGGTGTAGTTAATGCACATATTCTCCAGCCCTGTGTCTTGTGGTTAGTAACTCATGTACGGTGCTTGCTTTACAATATCCAAATCAGCTGCTCTTGTGGTAATGGCAAATTAGTGCTCTGAAGGGAAGTGATTAGCTCAGGCAGCTGCTGCAGCTTAGGATTCCATCATCAAAGCAACACTGACACGAACCCCTGGCAAAATCTCCTTGAGTGATTTTAAGAATGATTGAATGATAAGGGTATGCACCAAGAACAGAAACAAAGTGTTCAGAGCTTTGATGTTTACGCGATGGAAGTCTCGCTGGTTTAACTGAGTTTGCATTTCACATTAAAAAAAAAAAGTGTAAGTGCTATTGTTTAAATTAGCAGTTTAATAGTGTCTGGTCTAACATTGCACTGTCCTGATTTAATCTGTCTGCTTTTAGGTAAGATGTGGTGGACAGCTTAAAATTAGAAGGAAATAAATCCTGAGAGAAACATGTCAAACAGAAATGCTCTCATTCAGACAAACTATTGTTTAAGTGGACTGAATTTTTGTGTCTATACAAGATCTGGTTGTCATGATTAAAGATCTGGTATTAATGACTTCTGCTGGAAGACTGGCAATTTAATATCTTTTCTAAATGTCCTGTTTAAGGTATGAAAATATATTATTAATAATGTACTCTTGTCTTCTTTTCTTTTCCCTCTGTTTCTAGTACTTGCTTTGGCTTCAGGTCCAGAACTTGGCAAACTAACGTTTTTAGGTCTGGTTGGAATAATTGATCCCCCAAGGGCTGGAGTGAGAGAAGCTGTTCAAGTCCTTTTCGAGTCTGGTGTGTCAGTAAAGATGATAACGGGAGATGCCCTGGAAACAGCTGTGGCTATAGGTACCAAACTCTGCTTCTTTCCTGGGGACCTACAGCATGTCTGTCAGATCAGTCAAACGTTACATCACTTAATAATCAACTTTATCATCCTTTTTGTGGGTGCAATAGAGGTTTTACAGGTCACTGAGCTCTTTCTTTTCCATTGAAACAAATATTAAATGCAGCAATAGAGCAGCTATGAACTATAGGCCAAACTCCAGTAACTTAATTCCATTATTTTAGCAACAGAAATGGCAAAATCTCAGTGTTAGACGCCTAAAAGACACAGATGGCATTGGTGGGATTATGGAACTCACTAATGTTCAGAGGGTATCTGTGCTCTCCCCATTTTTGCTTCGGAAATGCGCAGAGTGAGTAGCAGAAGAGAGAGTGACAGATTCAGTACCAGCTCCAGTTCTGGGCACTGAGTTACTTCCATAATTCCCATTGAGTGAGGGCAGGGTGACCAGCCCAGCCCAGAGCTCTGTGCCCTGTCAGATGCCCCAGGTTCACACATATTTCCCAGTAAATTCCTTAATTGCTGCCTCTATTCTCTGAGTCAGGAAATAGTTGGCTTTTTCCACAGCTCATGGACAGCTCTCATTTTGGGCTTTTCTTTGCAGGACAGAATATTGGTCTCTGCAATGGGAAGCTGAAAGCCATGTCTGGGGAAGAGCTGGACCAACTGGCAGAGGCAGAGCTGTCATCCACTGTCCAAAATGTAATGATTTTGATTACAGAAACAAGGCCTAGTCCCAATAGCTTCCATTTGTCCGGGATTATATTTTGGTTATGTGTTGGTTTTTTCTTCTTTCAGGTTTCCATTTTCTTCAGAACAAGTCCAAAGCACAAACTAAAAATAATAAAGGTACTAAGAGCCTTCTCAAATCCTTTGTATGCTTCACAAAAACAAGGGGGAGGGGAGGCATCAGTCCTCTAGATGACCTGGTCTTCCCTGGCAGGATCAGCTCAAACTAAAGGACTGTAAAAGCCCAGCTAGAGCACTGGCACTACTTCCACTGAGGGTATTAGATATGGGGTGGGACCCCATGATCCTTGTGGGTCCTTTCCAACTCGGGATATTCTATGATTTCTCTTGCAAGTCTGGCCTTGGCATTTGAAAGACGTTAGTGACATAATATGAGGAGAATGATTTCTGAGGACTTTACTCCCCTCTTCTAACTTCTGCTGGAGTTGTGAGGTTCTCTATGCCCCTGAAAATCCAGTCTCTTAACTCTTGGTCTGAGTTTTGCCCTCGGTGTGCTGCTGAGCCTGGTCTACCCCCCGGAGTCACTCAGCACTTCTGCTCTCTCAACATGATGTGCAAATCCTGTGACTGCCAGCAGGATTTACTCACCTTCTGGCTACAGAGCCTGTCCCCTCTGCACTCCCACAGGCTTTGCAGAGGGCTGGTGCTGTGGTGTCAATGACAGGAGACGGTGTCAACGACGCCGTGGCCCTCAAATCAGCCGATATTGGGATCGCGATGGGACAGGCGGGCACAGACGTGAGCAAAGAGGCTGCCAACATGATCCTCGTGGATGATGACTTCTCAAAAGTCATGTAGGTTTAGCCACTTTCTTACCCAGATGCTTTCTGGCTATCCATTGCAGCATGTTTTTTGTGTGACTAGTCCTGGGAATAAGGCAGGATGCAGGGCATGCGAGTGGGAAGACCCAGTGTGGGTCTGGCTCATCTTCAGTTGGATACAGAGAAATTTTGCTCCAGGTGGTGGTGCCAAAGCCCCCTTTCATCTGAAAGCCCTGGTTTCTCCTTGCTGTAGCTAACTGGGGGTCTGAGAGCACCCAGTTCAGCCAGAAGTGGGACTCAGTGATCTTGGAGGGCTCTTCCAACCTTTATGATTCTCTGATTCTCACTTGTTCTCTGCCTCATCCAGGAAGCTGAGGGAAAACGTAATTTGCAATGCTCTGTTGGTTCATAACAACAGAGACAGTGGGCAGGGTCCAGTGAGGATATAAATAGGTGCTAGGCCTGCTTCATGAATCAAAACCTGACCATGTGACCCGTATTTTCAGATCTTCTAGTTCTGATAAAGTCATTGTAAGTGAGAAGCTGTATTGACAACCTCCTCCTGAGCTGAGCTATGAATTTTGACTGAAATAATGGCTAGAGAAGGCAACTTGTGTTTTGAGTGTCACAGGGAGCTCCGTGCAAAACAGTGTGAGTGCTATTTACTTAATGAACTCTCCTCTCCCTTCCAGGAATGCCATAGAAGAGGGAAAAGGAATATTTTACAACATAAAGAATTTTGTCCGGTTCCAGCTGAGCACGTAAGTTCCTGTTCGCTTCAGTTCCAGTGAAAGCACCTTCGGGGGGGAGTCCCTGCAGAATAATGTTCTTCTGTGCTTTGCAGGAGCATTTCAGCTTTGAGCCTCATTACTCTGTCAACAGTGCTCAACCTACCAAACCCACTCAATGCCATGCAGATCTTATGGATCAACATCATCATGGATGGCCCACCAGCCCAGAGGTATGGAAGAGTCAAACGAGCCAGATATTCTTGGCTTTAATATGTCTGAATTTGGCTTAGGAACACAAATTGTTGGGATTCCTAATCAATGTACCAATCTTTTGGTGGTTAGATATGACAAATTGGGCTTTTGTTCCTTCCTGGTCTCTCCAAAAGTATTTATTTCACATTTACTTGAGGTTGTATGTGTTTTTTCATGGCAGAAATCACTTAACTCTTTCATTTTTTGATTAGCAATGCTCTGTTGCCCTGAGAGCATCACCTGCTCATAGACTGGCAAAGGAATACTGGGTACATGTGGGGGTGTATGCCCCAAAATCACACTACTTAGGAACCTCATCCAACTGCTCATTACAGCTACAATCAGTTACTGCTTCCACAACATGGAAGAGATGTTGGCCACACTGTCACAGTTAGCTCTCCTTCTGGGATGGGATATTGATATGATGGTCTAATGTGTCATTTCAGCAGCTCAATATGCAAAAAAAGACCTTTGGTGTTGGTGTCACGGACAAATTTGGGGCCTTACCTTACCCTGCCAAGTTACTCATTCTGTATTCCAAAGAACTGCACCCTCCAGCTCCATCCTGGTTTCCCAGCAGGACCATTTTGGGATGCCCTGCATTAACTAAACCCATCCCTCTGCTTCTCTTGGAGGCAGCCTGGGAGTTGAACCTGTTGACAGGGACACCATCAAACAGCCCCCCCGCTGTGTCACAGACACCATACTCAGCAAGTCCCTGATCCTGAAAATCTTCATGTCAGCTCTCATTATCATCAGTGGAACCCTGTTTGTCTTCTGGAAGGAGGTGAGGAAAATCTGCAATGGGATCTTGTTTGCATCAGGGCAGAGAACAAAGCGAAGGGCAGTTTCTGAAGGACACGCAGAGGACTTTCTGGAATGCATCCTGTGGGGAGGGATCAGTGCAGGCAGAGGGTTAAGAAAGCAGGGTCAGCTCTTAGCTCTGCTTGTGCCTTCCTGTGTTGCCTCTGATTTGGAGCTTCCTAATTGCAATAGGAAAACTATTATTTGATGTGGTATCAATACTTTAAGGGATTTTTCACTTCTGGCTTTCCGTGCATGTAGAAAATGCCAAGTACGTAAGTGCTGTTGATTGCTGTTGGTAAATAGTCACTGTTACTTTAAGTAATTTAGTTTAGAATGTCCTTTACTCAAATTCCGCATCGTTTTAAGAATTTAAAACATGGTTGGTAAGATTATAATCTTAAAAATTAGTAGAGAGAAATTAATGCTCCCTATAATAGCTAGAACTAGATTTACTCCTTTGTTTTACTACCCTTTGATATTACTGGGATCATTAAAAGGGAACAATTAATTCACCTATTGAACTGCCACATTTTTGTCAGGCTTAACTAACCCCTGAATTTTCACATGTGCTTCCAGAATCCAAAAAGTGGCATAACTCCTCGAACCACAACGATGACTTTTACCTGTTTTGTGTTTTTTGACCTCTTCAACGCCCTGACATGTCGCTCTCAGGTGAGGTTGCTCTGTCAGCAATAATTTCTTGTCTCAAATCACAAACACAAGCATTAGAATACCAGAATTTTGCATAGTAAGGTTTTTTTTTTTAATGTCGTTTATAGCAGAATGATTTTTATCAACTGTTTGTATAAATAGTTATCCACAGTTCAATGCAACTACTTTCAGCTATGTAACTCTGCCTAAGTTAGTGTTTATGTAACTTCAAAAAGTAAGGGAGCTTGTATTTAAAGAAACACTGACATGAAGTTCCAAGAGGGACTGGGAGAAGTTACATTTATCTTGGGTTTTGTTTTTTCTTTTCCCCTTCTCTAGACAAAGCTGATATTTGAAATCGGCTTTTTTCGGAACCGCATGTTCTTGTATTCTGTGCTTGGATCATTTTTGGGACAGCTGGCTGTTATATACATCCCTCCACTACAGAAGATCTTCCAGACAGAGAATTTAGGAGTGTTAGGTAAGTTGCAAAACAAATAATGGTTTGATTTTTCTTTCATTTAAACTACTTTAAAAAGCAGGTGCCATTCCCAGTTTGTGGTAGCTCCTGACACATCCCTGGCAAGGGAAATCAATCGCGGCTCCTATACCTACATATTTATACATAGCTACACACAAAGAGCAGTAGCATTTAATGATGATATTCCAGCCTAGGTTTTGAATTTGGATTTACTGGAGACAAGTAAATGGAGACATGCCAAGATTTTCCATGAGCTCTGTATGATATTTCTGTACATAAATCTATCTCAGATCTTTATACAGTCACTCCCTTTGGAAAGAGCAGGGTGACTGTTTCCCAGCTGAAATGCAGTGCAGGTTTTACCACCTGAATCAGCAAACTCCACCCCACCACACTGTGTTGCATCCACATCAGGCCTGTTGTCACAAGCAGGGGTCACTGATCTCAGTTATTAACGTAGCGGTTTCCACCCTCTGAAGTGGTTTCCCTAATCCTTCAGCTGGCAAAGGCATAGCCAGGCCATGCACCCCTGGGTTACACCAGCTGCAGGAAGGCCCTGAACGGGGATTCCTGCCCAGCTGAGCTCACCTCACTCTGCCTGCTCCCCCAGACCTGCTGTTCCTCACCGCGCTGGCTTCCTCAGTGTTCGTCGTGTCCGAGCTCGTCAAACTCTGTGAAAAACACTGTTGTCACCCTAACCACACAAAGGGATGTCACAACTGACTCAGACCTCCTCTGAAATACACTTGGAACAGAGCTGTGATGCTGGATAATCCAAAGGCATCACTTTCTGATGCCACACATCCTTCCTGGAGATACTCATGTGCATCTGTACCAACAGAGTCTCCTCTACACGTTCCACCTGAGCTGTTCTACAGGAACCTCCGGAGCAGCTTCTGTTTTAAACCAAGAGCAGGTATATTTTTTATAACATTGATCTGTATGTCAAGAAGGCTGTGGTAGGTCCCAGACAAAATAAGAGTTTCACACCTGTACAGAAAAATCTGTTGTGCATAAACTGAAATTTTATTTATTTAAATCAAAGTAATTTTTATTAATAAAAGTCTACATTTTTAAATGTTATTAACAAGTATCTGTGTGAGACTTAATTTAGACCCATCCTTTTACATTAAATTAGAAGAACAGAAGAGCCTTCATTAGCACTTCTTTTCCTGTAGTCAGTCTAGTATTTCTAGATTCCCAGATATCCAGGCTGATTCAGCAAGCCTTCCAAGAAACTGGGGGGAGGTGTCAGACAGAGCAGAGAGCTGAAGTGCCAACCCCCAGCTGTCACTTCTTGTACCGGTGTGACTAACAGGAGCAAAGGGGGAGGGTGATGTGACCCAAAGCACGGCTGAGGATGGATTTAGTGGGGGAGGGAACTGCTTTCACAAGCTCCTGAGAGTAAAGATGAGTCACAAACAGAGCAGGGATGCTGAGCTTTGCAGTTGCACCAAGAGCTGCATAAAGGTGAGTGAGATGTTTAGATCACAGCTAAGCCCACTGCTGACAAATGTTTTGTGGATGGTCTTTAGGTGCATGAGCATGAAGCCCAGATTTCTTAATCATTAGGTTCAGGGGGGAAAAAGGTGGAGTCTCTCCCAAGCTCACCTTTTACATTTAAAGAACAATTCTGAATAATCCCACCTGCTGGTTGACTCAGACATTTGCTAAAGTGCCATAGTGCCAGTCTTCTTGCCCCAGCTTAACACCCTCACTTCAAAGTGAAGATGAAGAGTCTCAGACACAAACTTGTCAAAAAGCACAATTTCAGAGGTCACAATGCTATGCTGATTGTCACAAGATGATGTTTAAACAGGATTACATTTTGGATTCAGAGCCTAGAAAGAAACAGCTATACTGATACTTATTATAAATCAAAGAAAACTTGGCCACTGAAATATTCTTGGTGAAGAGTAGCTTTGTGCAAAGGGTTTCAGTTCTCAAAGACAAGTCTCTGCCCTGTGACGGAAGGAAAATCAAGTCTAGCTGTTTATTTTATGTGTAACTGCAGAAATTCAGCTGCCTCATTCCTGTATGCCATCCACTTGGAGTATTTAGTGCCTAAGTAAAAAAAAAACCTCTGAGACTTATGGTGGGAGTTTGAGAATGTTCAAACAAAAGCTGGTGCCACCACACCTATAGAGAGCTTCCTGTACTGACTTGCTGTCTACACAGCATTGTACCATTTAACATTCTTACTAATATATAGAGAAAAGAAAATTATACAAAAGTATCAGTGCAATTGTTTCGATGCTTACATTTTTTTCTGTGTGTTACAAACTTTCTGGTTTATTTAAGCTAATACAAGATAAAAGGACATTAGCTCAGGCCTTTCATAGCACACTCTGTACTGGAACAAATAGCATATGTGCCCCAGTCATTAGTTCAGGTAGTGTACGAAATGCACAGTTGAGTTCGAGGATGTCTGGCTGGAGTGATTTCTTCATGCTTTCCTTTCAAGGCTAAATTCACTTTGCTTAATAAAATCTAAAAAAATGAGATCTACATTAAGGCACAAGTGCAGATTATTCAGAGTATTCAAATCTGGGGGGGAAAAAAAAAAACACCACCTACAATAAAACATTAAGGGAAAGAATTTGAAGGAAGGCCACATGATCAGGAATTACAGAATTCTGGTACATTTTTTGCTCTAAGCTGCACAGAAGACAAACTCATGCCAGGACAAAGGGGACTGGACACAGTCCCTTTCCTCAGGAGGAGGAAGACTGACACTCATAGACACTGACAACCAAATATTATTTGCTGAGTTAGAAATTACACTCCCTGGTAGAAATTAGGGTTATTTTTGACAAGTTAATTATACCTAGAATTAGCAAGGTGAAACTAATTACTGATAGATGGGAACAGATTCAAGTAGAAAAAGCCCTGAGTGTAAGAGACCTGACAAAACTGGTGCTGACTGGTGAACAATCACAAAACCCCCAACCAACTGCAGTTCATATTGAGGGCCCTTTTTTCCATAATCCAGTAGTGATTAATTATATGGGCATAAATTGTACAGCAATCTTCTTTAAATATTTTACAAAATCCTGATTTTTATTTCTTTTACAAGGTAGCTGCAGATCCTATTCCCAATGAACTGGCTGGTTCTTACTTAACCCTTTTCACAGCCTGATCTTTTAGTCCAGTCACAAGTGAGTCTAATAAAGAAGGTACTTTCCCTGGAGACTTTCTGCTGGAGGTATGGCCCGTTTTTAGGGAAAATATGGCTCAATGATTGCAGTGATTCTGTTTTACTAAGTTTAAAGAACAACAGACACATTTCTGCAGAAATAGCTGAAGTGAGATGCACTGAGCTGTAGTGTAGTACTATAAAACCTGTTGCTGTATATGAATATTCTGGCATCTTACAGCCCAGAGGGAGTCACTTGCTCAAAATCTGACTTAGAAAACATGAAATTTAATGCTTTAATGGAAGCAATGCAAATTAATAGCACCCTTCGTATGGAATTATGTGGACTGTTCCATGTTTCCCAATGTAAGATATCATTACAATTTATAAGCTTCACTGACTAATTTCATTGCATGCAAATAAATATGTGCAGTTGAGGTATAAAAGCCTTAATCAGTGCCTTGGACAGTCTTTATAAACATATATAAATATGTACATATCAATTCTCCAAGTCAGTAAACCATATTGTCAGTAACTTCTCCTGCTTTTAATTTACTATGCAGAGATGATCTATGGGGAATGCAAGCAATTCACATTCAGCTAGAACTCAGACATGTCTAATGATCCTGTCCTCAGTTAATTCTTCTGTCCTCCCCAAACAAAACCCTTCAGGCAGAATACTGCATTAGACCTAAATATTACATAAGTACAAGCTTAAGCTTTGTCCCAGATAATTAGGTAAATTTAAGGGGAAAAAAATAGAGGAATAATATCCTGTCCAAAGAATGTCAGCACTTGGAAGCAAATATAAATAAAGGGGGGTTGGTGTTACTGCGATTCCTTTAGTTATCATCATCCTCCTCCTCTTCGATGGGTTCCCGCAGACCTTCACTCTGACGAGTTTTTCCAGCCATTTCTAACAGGGCCTGAGCCTCAGGATCCACATCCAGGATACTCTTCTTACCTTTTGCCTTCAGAGGGAAATAAAATGGAGTCAATTTAAAACATCAATATAAGGCTACAGGCAGGAGACACCCTCAAAAGTCCCTCAGTGATCTGGTTTGCAAGCTTGGCACAACAGAGCAGAGATACTTTCCAAGTAAGGCATTTAAGAATCACTGGGATACATCAAATGATTTTTATTGATGCAGTTACATAAAATAGCCATACACTTTTCCTAAGATGACAGTGAGCTATTTCAAGTTTATTCAGGTTACAAGCCAACCAGCGGATCCTGGTTAACCTCACCTCAGTCTGAAGTTCTTTTTTAAAGAAGGGATTCAATTGCAAATCAACATTTTCAGTAAACAGTTTGTTCTGTTTCTATTTAGCGCTATGTGTCCAGGGAAGTCAGGGCACATGAATTTAGTAAGAAGGGTAAAAATTAAAAAAAAAGCCCCAAGCCAACACCACACTGTACAGACCAGACAGTTTACTGAGAATAAATTACAGGCACAGAGGAGACTGGAAAGAGGGCTCCTACTCATTCCCAGAAATAAACCAAGGGCAGAAAAACTGGCATAAATCTATCCAAATAAACAGAATGTAAAACAATAGTAAATTTAAAGCTATTGATAAAGAAATCTTTTTGGACTCTTCCCGAACTACAGGTTTACTTGAGAGTTTCCAGTTCTTTGTTTGTTTTCTAAGCACTGGGTTTTACTGAACCCTTCCAAGAAGGTTCCTCCTGGAGACTGTTCCTCAGGATTCGAAGGGCCTTTTGAAATTCAGAATAAAGTACTGCTCTTCTGACTCTCTCCCCTCATGGCTCCTGATGCTGTTTCTTGCTGACACCCTCCATAATTCCACTACTGTTTTGCTATTTGTCTGCTACAAAATACATGGCACCCACAGGGCCAGTTATAGAAAATATTATTAATTACAACACACAGTGTTTAACAAGAAAACTACAAGTGTGGGGTTTGCATTCACATGTTCTGTTCCAACCAGGACACCATTTCACAGGTTCACCTACCACATTTTCAGGGATGTCTCCCACTGCCCAGACTTCCATGGCATCCAGAGTGAAATCCTCCTTGGCTGACAGCTGGGGGCTGTTGTAGGTGGTGCATCGAGGTTTTGCTTTGCTGTGTCCCTTCCCGTAGTCACTGTCTATCCAGAGCCCGAAGTATCCATGCTGTCCACCCATACCCTGAGAGCCAAAGCAGCACATTCAACACTTGCTGCACAGGTAAAACAGACTGGGAAAGTCATGAAACCTAACAGAATAAACTGCTGTGCTCAGTATTTGTGCCACACTTCAATGGGGAGGTGGAAAAGAGGATTCTGGGTGAACCTGGGCTTCTGTACCCACATCTTGTATTCCTGAACACAAACAAGAATTTACCTGAGTGATACTGCCCTCCCTCTGTGCTTTACAGAATACCAAAACAGGGATGCAAACTCCTTCAGAGAATAAAAAGTGACATAAATCTGCTCTCAGAAAAAGAAGAAGAACAAAAAAACCCCACTTCCAAATACCAGCCTCAAATTCGGTTTTCCAGACTGTCATTTCTGAATACTTACAAGTCCATTTGGCATAGTCTGTTGGCCATGGTTCAAATACATGAAGTGGTCATTGTACCCAGTGTATGTGTACACAGCAAGAGAGGGGAAAACAGAAAACAGAAAGCATCTGTTGTCACCTGTAAACCGAAAAGCACCTGAGATCACACAACCGGTCAAACAATAAGTTCCCTACAAGTAGGATAAAAAAATTAATTGAAGAATTGAAGCTGAACAGCTCAAAGACAGCAGCTGCCATCTCAGAAAGCCAGGAGCTGTCTCTCACCAAGCTCTAGACCTGTTACTTATTCTCAGTTAACTCTGTGCAAAGTCACAGAAATTGATGCAATTACAAGCTGAGATCAAGGGCAGAGTCAGAGGCATGACTAGGACATTAAGTCACTATGTAAGGGTGCACCTCCCACAGTGTCACCCAAAACTGGCCAGCAGCCAGACCTGCACTAACTCATGCTAGTTCTGACTATATTGATATATAGATCAGTTCAGCTGATGATTTAGAGCACACTTTTCATTATGTCCAGTTTGGTATTCAGAGGGATCTGCGCTGCAGTTGTCTAATATGTGTTATTCTATCACAAAAAAAATACAAAGAAATTCGTGTGTAATCAACTTAACAGTATATTAACTGACTGAAGTGGTAATTATCAGCTACTAATTAAGTATAGGAATTGAGTTTCTAATGTTTACCAAAGCAAGGATTCCCAGCAGGACACATTATCCAGGGCCCATGATTTTTTTTCAAAAATCCATCATGAAAATTCTTTCCAAAGAGTTATGAAAAAACCTTCTCTGCTCCACTGAGGTTTCAAGGGAACAAAAAGTTTAGTTTGTCCAAAGACCCCTTTGGTTGCTGGATTTTAGAAAGGAAACAAAGACAGACAGTACATAAATGGCAACAGGAGGCTCAACCTGTTTGGCTCAGGTGTTCCTGATGGAACACTGCCATCCTGTGGACAAATTATTTAATCTCTAATCATCTATGCTGTATTTCCTTCATTTTCATTTAATTTTCAACCTCTGAAGCTACAGGGTTTGACAGGATTTCCCTGAAAACTTTCTCCATGATCAGTGTCCTGCAACTTTGAAAGAGTTATCGAGGAACAAATTATAAATATTAATCTGTAACATGCCTGACTGCCATGCTAAGAATAACTTTGCATGTGTTTTATATTTTTTTTAAAATTAGTGTATTTTTGCCACAGCAAAATACTCTTGGAAGTGTAAGGAACACTGTATGTCATGACAGTAAAGTGATGGTATCCATTAGGTGGACAGGATTGTTGTACCTGCACAGAACAGGGAATGTTTACCAGAGCCATGGGATACTACAAAAAGGAAAGTGAGTTTTACCTTGAAACTGTGGCTTCACCTCCCAGGAGTGAGATGCAAACCCACCAAAGAGATAACCATCCAAGTCCCTCAGGATCAGTATGCAAGGCCCTTTGTTCACTACATGCCCACACAACTGGGAAAAGCTTTCCCCATGGAGCCTGGAAGAAAATAAAAGCTGCCACTTGTGCTGCAGCTCTACAGGCAGGTGGGAGTTGATGTATATGATGGATGGGATGTCAAAGAGACTGACAAGTCCTCTTCCTTTCATGCCTTTGCAGCGAGGAACCAGGTTGACAATGTCGTTGGTTTGGTCTGGCAGAGAATGCAGAACGTGGAGGCCTTGCCTGATAACAACACTGAGGAAAACTGAGATCTGGGGAACTCTGTACACCCAATCCTCAACAACACTTTGATCAAAACTTGTCTCCAGCAGCTGAGGACCCACAGGTTTTGTCCCATCTAAATAATAAGACACATAGAAACAAGAGTAAGTCTCCCAGGCTGGAAAATAATCAGTTGATTCTGAAGTGTAAACACTATTATTTTAATGAACAGAAAACCAAATATATAAGGATCCAGAGACAGTAAAGTGGCAATTACATTAAACAGATGCAGCCACAGAACTGAGAAACATTTACCTGTGGCATTCACTGGCAGTGCAATTCTGATTTAGAAATATGGACTCCTGGCTACAACTCATGTGATTTTCTTTTCAAGACAGCAAAATCTGTTTTTATAACAGTGCAAAGACAGACCCATGCTTTGTAAAAGGGCATATGGGTCATAAATACATGATAAATATATTCAAATAAATAATATTTAGATTCCCACGCATTTAAATGCCCATCATCTGCAAGTCAGGTGTTTGTTTGACATGTTCCATGACAAATAGTTTGCCCCACTTAATCTGGGACTTCAACCCAAAGCTCCCTTGAATTCAGGGGAGAAAGATGGTTAGGTAAAATAGATAAAATTCCCATGCCATTTGCAAGGCATTAGGTTTGAAATTTTAGTCTCACCATTTAAATTCCAAGATGTGACCTGAAGAGAGAAATCCTCATGAGATCAGTGATTTCCTGCGCTCTGGGATATGCTACACCAGGGCTGCTTACCTGCAAGCTTCAATTCCGAGAGCAGCTGAGCAGCCAAAGCCTTTACTCCACTGGCACAATCCCGAGTATTCTCCAAATTCCAGCCTTTCAGTTCCTTCCTGTAGCTCAGTACATGGACTACAGACGTGATCAGATCCTCTGTGAACTGAAAAGATTAACACATCACCATTTTGGCATTTCTTAAATGAAATTGCCAAGAGCTTCAAGGACTATCTGAAAATAAAGTCAAGCAGTATTGATGTTGTAAACCCAAGGCAGAAACATCTCTTGTCAGGAACAACAGAAATGCTATCTCAGTGTCACAGGTCTTGAAAAGGAGCCTTTTTCAAGACATTTTCTACATGTTACTCCACAAAGCAACTTCATAAAATATGGCATGAAATAGGGAAGGACCAAATCTTGCAATGGTAGGAGCTGCTAGTGAACTAATGTTCTGCAAGATCCCGCTCTTTCACCGTGCAAGCTACTTATTCGATCTGCAATTAAAGCTCTAAAAAGCATTTTGCTGTTCCCAGAAAGCACCACTCACATATAACCCTTGCTGGCTCTTAAATATTGCCCTGTTCTCTTACTGTCCCCCCAACACACATTTAACTGCCCATTTACCTCTCGGATTTGTTTGCCCTTCACAGGCCCTTCTGTCTTGGAGATCATTCTCATTATTATGGTAATCTTCTCGTCTGCATTCCCTTTTAAGAGGTTTGACATAAAAATTACAAACTGCTCCTTAGCAACCTGTTCACTCAGGCCAGATGATTTCCCAGGCAGGTCAATGCTTTTCATTCCGTTGTACAGCCGAACAGTCATTTGCTCTGGCAGTGGCTCCCGAGTATGTGCCTGCAGTGAGAGAAACGGCAAAGAACACATTTTATAGGTGAAGAATAACTAATGGATTCCAGCTAATCTGCGCTGAGGTGTGGTATTTAATATCAGCAACAAACTTTCGTCAAAGGGCTGGTTTTCCAAGAGAAAAAATAAAACTCTTTATTTTTAGAGTGTTTACTGATTTAGGTTGATACTGACACTGAACTTCAGAAAAAACAACACTGTAACATCTTAACAGGATATTTGCAAAGTATTTCTACAGGATAACTCTGTTGTAAAGGTTTACAACTCTGCCAGTCCAATATACAAAATTGTTTTTCAAGCCTGCTTTTGACAGTGGAGCTCACAGACACTTGAAAACAAAAAGGAAGTAAAGTGTTTTCCATATCTCAGTCTTGGCCTCAAGACAATGTGTTTAACCCTACGTGCATGTGTAGAAACAATCCTAAGAAACTCCCCTCTGCATATCACCTAACTGAGCATGGAACAAAGTTGAGATCACTTGATTTTTATAATGCATCCCTGATGTTAAGACAGTCAAAATTAGGAGTTATTCATCTGAATTGCATGCCTGGCCCTTTGAATTGAAATCTAACTGGTAGACATCATCATACATCACAGCTCTGCGGGAAGGACCTGACTCTGAATTCAACTTTCACAATGTTCAAGATAATTACATGGTTTAAAAATAAATCATCTAAAATATGTGCACACACCAGGACATGATTACAGAGTGCCCTCACTGTGCACAGCCCTGTGCACAGCATGCTGAGGACCTGACTCGACTCTTCTGCACAAGGGTGTAGCCCAGTGGGAACTGTGCTGAAATCAGTGGAGCTGCACCTGCCAAAAACACTATTCCAGCTCCATTTACTGATTTTCTGGCTCAATACCACTCCTCTGGAAGCCACCTGGGCTGTTCCTATTTGATGCTAATGGCTGTTCCGGGGCATATAGAGATCCAATATCCCAAGCTCTACCCTGCTTTCATTGACGTCAGTAGTAAAACTCCCATTGATTTCAGCAGGAGCAGAAATAGCAGTCACAGTCCTTCACATCAGAGTGCTCCATACTGAGGGAGGGATGGTCACAGGGGGTACAGCTGTCTTTGAGAAGCTTTCTGAATATCCTAAATGAGCCTGAAGTGGGAGAAGCAGCGGGGAACACAACTAAAGCATTATACTCAAGGGCTTTTTACTTCACACTGCTGAATTACCTACATAATCCCCACCTTATCACTCCCACCACCTCGTTTCACTGTTTTGTTTTGCTTTTAGCTCTTCCAAGGAGTAGATCTGGGGTGCAAAAAAAGGAGGTCTATAAAAAAGGAACCTTTAATAAACATCTGACTCACGCTTCTGACAGTTTAGACTCTTTGTCTTAAAAGGCTTCAAGAAAGGATCTAGAGATTCCTGCTTCCCAAGCCATGCAGCCCAGCCTGCTTCTGGCCCAGAAGCCACAGAGTTTCCCTCGCAAAGCATGAGCCTCAGCAGAGTCCATGAGGTAATGCTTGGGAATTCATCAGTGTTAACAGGCTGTTGCTAGATCAAACCTGCCACAGCTCAGTCCAGCCCAGACCCGAGAATAGTCACCTACAAGGCAGGAATGCCACAGGAATTCTCCCTGCACCAAGGAAGTCTGGCACCTACAGGCAGTCTTACAAGATTTTCATGTAAGTTGGGCAAACAACAAGGCAGGAAGGGAAAAGACAAATGTTCGTCAAACACCACACTGACCTAGGGTAAAGCTGGGAAGAGAACTTCTTCCAAGTCCCAAACAAGTAACACACACCCAGGAGAGTTTCTTGGATGAAATAGCGCGGCAAAACAGGGCAGCAACAACACTGTTTCCAAACTAGTGACAGCCATGAACAGCCAGGCTGCAGGAACAGCTAATATGCAGAGGCACTGCTAAATACCTTAAAATAACCTGCTGCTTTCAATGAGTTTTAATTTGATCCCATTAACTGTGTAATATATATAAAAATGCACTTTACCACTACATTCATTTGGCCACTTAGCTCCTGCTTAACTGAAGTTATCAACTATTTCAACGAATCATTTTTCTCTTTCCTTGATTAGAAAATGAATGCAAAGTTAATCAGAAGCATATTGCATGTTAATTAGGTAAAACAGGGAGCCACAGCTTAATCAAGCAAAATTGAATTCTCTCCTTTTAGTGCAAGTGAAGAGATTAGAGATGGTGATGCATTGAGGGAGACAGACATAACCAAATACAAACTGACTTTGTGACAGCTTCCCAAGAAAATCTGTAAATAATCCCACACCACAGACTCCAGGGGGAAAAATACTCCTCCCATTTTTCAGGTTGCTGTAAAAATATTTCCATATGTCCCAATTTACCTCAGAATCAGGAAAGCTGCAAATGGACCCAACAGTGCAATTTAAGACATAAATGCAAACCTGAAAGTCACTACTCATGTTAAACTGTGAGAAGTAAATTGAAATCCATCCTGCCCAAAACAATAAGTATTAAATTGAGATGAGGAATCCTTTAAAAGTAACTATTGCCACGTGTTTCATTTCTTTCTGGAATTCTGTTCAATGCACTACATCCCAGATATATCATGAATAATAAATTGTCTTGCCTGTAGTGCTGCCAGAGTCACAGTTTTCTTTGTAGCTTTGGCACTTTTTGCTCCAGCTGAGCCACTCGATCCTGATAAGGTATCAAATACTCCATCAATGTCAGACTGCTCCTCAGGAAGAAATCTGGAAAGGTGATTCTGATAGGCATTGCTTTCTGCATTTCCCATCTTTTCAACCTGAAGTGAAGGAAAAAAGAATGAAAAAAAAACACATTAAACACAGAAAGGTATCACAAGGGCCATGAAAGACATATCAAACTGACTCACATACCAGTGCAAGTTTTACAAGAAAAGCAAATTACTACCCTACCAGGAAATTCTTAAACTAGTGTTTAGTCTCTGTATTCACTGAGACTTAATGAACTTGGAGAACATCTGTGAACAATAACTGTGCTTTAAAAATTGACAATCTGACAGCTCTTCGCTAAAATTCCCGTCCACCAACACAAATATAATTCAAATCTCTATCAAATGGAAAAACCAATATGACCTAATGGTTAAATTAGCTTATACAAAGTGACCATGAGTCTGACAGCTGCAGTACATCCCAAATATAAAGGGAAATGCCTGATTATGGATTATTTATGACAGATTATGCTACATTATTCTGATGCATTAATGGACTGAAGCTACATCTGCCAATATGATGTGGCACTGAAACACCATCAGCGAAAAGTCTCTGAAAATGACATGAGAGTGGTTTTTTTCTAAGGACACAACACAAAAATAGCTTGAAACAAAGTAATAAAACCATTTAAGGAAGACAAGACCCATTAAAAACACACGGATTCAGATGAAGTCAATAGAGAGCTGGTCTGCATTAAGGTTGGCAAGGGGATGGTTCGCTTGGGGTTTTTTTGCTTGTTTGTTTTACACATTTAATGGTACGATTACCATTCCTCTCCCTGTCCCAGGATCCACCTGCATTATGGAGATTTAATTTTCAGTGTTGTCTGGGCCATGTGCTCTGGCTTTCTCCCTGGGCCTGACATCCCAAATTCCACCATGACCACAGTGACAGCCCCCACTGCCAGTGCCCTTCCCATCTCTCTGGGGTGGCCACACGTCTGGGCTGAAAAAGGTGAGATGCGGGACAAAACATCCCTCTGTACTTTTCTTTCCGCAAATTCCACGTCCTTCCTCACACCTCTGTATCGATTCGTGACTCCCAGTTCCACGGGAACCTCTTTTTGCAGACCGGCCCACCACGCAGCCCCTCGGCCGCCTCAGAAGGGGACGCGTGTTGGGGCCAAACCCAGCATTTTTATTGTTAACTGGTGCTTTGTTTACCCTACACGAGCGGCCGGGTGGGGCTGCTTCACCTCCAGGCCTACAGCCCTGTCTGCCTGCGAGGGGCAGAGCCCCGAAGGGCGGATGGAACCCACCCTCAGCCGGGAGCCAGACCGCGGAGACGGGGTTTGATTTAAGCAGCGACGGAGAAAGGAGAGCCCTTGAAATGTTTATTCCCCGGTGCGCTCAGGCCATCCCTCCCCTTGCGGCCGGGCTGTGTATGTCTGTGTATGTCTGCGTGTATTTCCGTGTGTATTTCTGTGTGTCCGCCCCCATCCCGGTGAGGGGGCGGCCCTGAGGGGAGACCCCCGCCCTGCCCGGGCCCACCCCCCGCTTACCGCGGCCGCTCTCCGGCCCCGGGACCGGCGCTCAGAGCCCGGCTGGGGCTCAGCCCTGCCCTTCAGCACAGCCCAGCCCCTCAGCCCGCCCAGCCCCTAAACCCAGCCCAGCCCCTAAACCCAGCCCAGCCCCTCAGCCCGCCCAGCCCCTCAGCCCGCCCAGCCCAGCCCCTCAGCCCGCCCCCTCAGCCGGCCCGGCCCCTCAGGCGGCGGGGAGGGAGGCAGGGAACACCCGGTTTGGTTCTGGTTTGTGTGTTTTAAATCTTCATGGGTGCAAAACGTCATTAAAAAAACCCTGTAGAATGGTCCCTCCCGCAGCCAGATGAGAGTTAGAGACACACCGACCAGAATTCCACGTTGGAACCGGTGGATCCCGGTCCAGATTTGTTGCGGTCACAGCCAGGGGCACAGGAGGGACTTTGTGCCTTGTACCAGCAGGGTCAGGCCACGGCAGGCAAAAGTGAGGGGATTTAGTGGGTTGTTCATGTAATTGTGAGCACAACCCGGGCTAGTGGAAGGTTATGATCTCTTTAAGGCCTCTTCCAACCCAAACCCTTCTAGGATTCGATGCAATGCAGCGAAGTCCATCAAACTGCTGGAGACTTAGTTGCCCACACGATGGCATCGCATGATTAGGAAGTTCGCTGTGGAGCCTTCACTGAGGGCTTCCACACTGCTGGAAATGTGTTTGCATTCCCAAGTTTACAGACAGCATTTGTGTACAAATAAAAGCTTGGGTAAGAAATTGACCTCATCCCTTTCCTGTTAACTCCGCAAACGTAATATGGACCGTGAGGACAAAACTCGGTTCTTGGTGAAACTCCGTCCCCGGGCTACAAACACAGGTCCTGGAAAAAAGTCCGTTGAGTGGTTTTTAGCAGTGCTCATGAATTTCCCGTTGATGCCCAAGAAGAAAAATGAAACATACAGAATAAGAAAACCAAAGTTTTTCCATGCAGATTAACTTATTTTTTCCCCCCCCTTTTAATTTATTTTTAAAGGCTAGTAGTTCTGTGGACTTATTGTTTCACATAGAACTGTATGATTTTTAATTTTAAGGGTTGCGCTTCATGTTGCAACTCTGTAGGACCTCTTTCAGTCTGAAAATACAAGATTAGAGATTCTGGTCTAACCGACCTTGCACTAAGACTGACTGACCAGTATTATCTTCACAAATATGTGATGACTTCATGACCTTTTTCCTCCAACTGTTTAGCACAAAACCAGTCCAAGGCGCTGAAGTACCTGGCCTGCCTTAGCTCCCAAGCAGCCAGTTCTGCTTTAGCTTCTTTTGTCCAAGTCTCTGTGAACTGTGGGTTTATTGGCCCTGTCTGTCTAAACCGAGCTTCCTGCTGCTGCTGGATGGCGTTTTGTCACTTGCCTGTAACATCAGGCTGTAAACTGCAGGGTAACGCTCCGAAAGCTACGAGGTACTCACACTGAATCGCACAGATTATGCTGCGGCTGCAGGGGAATTTCCAGGTCACGAATTAACACCCTCTCATCGCCTTTTTGCAACAAGAGTGTACAAAGTCGAGTTAAAACCTGGTGCACGAGGGCAACAGTTCGAAGCGCTCCTTAAATGAGTAGTCACTTCCTCATGTATATTTTCAGATACCCAGCAGAGCTAGTTAAGTGTCTCGAGTCGCTTTGTTTCTGCCAGTAAGAAAGAGAGAATACACTAAGATGCCTTATAAGGACATTCAAGAATATACCGGTGTATTGGCAGGAGGAAGAAAACACAAGAGGGTTCTATAAACAGTTGTGGCTGGTTTTGTGAACTGGTGATAGATGTGTGTCTGCTTGCAGAATTAAAGGATCAAACCCACAAAGCTCCAAACTATTTTATTTAAAAAACTGTATGCTCTTGACTTGCATAAAATGGAGTACGTTTAGTTTTATTAGTTTGCCAAGACTATAGAAACCTAAATGGCCTTAGTTCCAAATAATTCTCATATCAGTTAGAATCTCTCATTTCAGGTAAGTCTCCTTCAGTTAATGGAAATTATTGCAAGGGAACAGTAGAATGTAAATGATGAGCCGAGCATCTGTGTCTTTATATCAAGCATATCTGTTTTATTCAGATTATCTTTTAGTTTCTTAGAAATTATTTTTTCTCCTGTCTTGAGTTAAAACAGAGAGAAATTTTGCTGCTCATCAGTGTTGTATACATATGTTAAAGTTGTTACCCTCTGGAGTCAGTGATGCAGAGAATCATTCTGATTCACCTTTTATATGATTCATACCTTGTGCTGTGTTCTCATTGAAGGCCTGCTGAGAAAGGGACCCTGCTGTGCCAAAGGCTGTGTAGACAGACAGACGATTTCTGTTCCCAAGAGCTTATAATTAGCTGCATTCACATATGCGTTGAGCAGAACACCCACCCTTCAGTCACAGGCATCAAGAGAACTCCAAAGAAAGGTGGTACCACATCAGGAGTGCCTTTCAGCAGGGTATTTGGGGGGCATGTTCACCTTTTGGGAATGGGAGATTGAGACTGTACTTCCAAATAAGCCATTAGGTTTCAACACTGTCTTGCAGGCTGTGCTCTAGATAAGCAGTACTGTAAATCACATGGAGGAAACACATTTGATACTTTTCACTTCCCAGTCATTACTCAGCATTTCAGTTACATTATATTGCAGAACTCTAGCCCTTGCAAAATAGGTCAAGCTTGACCTCTTGAAAACAGGGGAGTTAAAATATAAAAGACCATTGTCTATGTTTTAGAGTCTAGTGAACACAAAAGTCATTGCTCCTCTTTTTAATGCTATTTATGCTCCATGTTTCCTGTTTTGATGTAGACGTGAATTTTTACCAGCCATCTGCAGTCACAGGAAGCAAAATCCTGTGAAAAAGTTGATATTTGATGAAACCAGTTGTAGGCCCAGCCCACTGATCATCTTGTAGTGTGACCTCAGCACAAAATTCTTTTGACTTTAAAAGGTATAGTCCAAAGCTACCCCCTGATGCCCTTTTATATCCGTGTTGTTCAGCTCTGCCTGTAACTGGCTGCTGCAGGAGCTCTACCTTTGCAGCTCCTTACCTGATTTGCCTTTGGGTTTCTGTGGGATTGCCATATATGGGGAAAAGAAATGGTCTGACTCTCATCAGAACTATGTTCTTAGGTAGTCACAAAGGAAGTGCTGGGTTTTGCAAGGCTTTGTACTTCCCTGTACAAAAACCTCTGCCTGTAACCAATTCCCCTCTATAAAAGGAGAAAGAAGCCATGCAGTGAAGAGGTGAATCTGATTATTGGGGGTTGGAACTAAATGACCTTTAAGGTCCGCTCCAAACCATTGCGTGATTCTAAGATTATGGGTAGAGATTATAATATGCAGTATCTTAGCAAATGTACTTCCAGATTGGATAAAAGCCTCCTGTCCTAGCCTATTAACTGAGAGGAAATGTGTTGCCAAGATGCAGCTGCTATATCTACAGCAAAACTGCAATGCCTGACTTTACTAAATTAAATTGTAGGATGTCTTGTGTGTGTATATAGATCATAAACATTACCCTGGGCTGTGGACTAAATCCTGACAATTGGAAGAAATGCATGACCCATAGTGAGGTGAATATGAAGCTCTCCTGGACTGCCCTTGCTTTGTCTTCCTTCAAATACTGTAGCATTTTCTATTATGCTATGATTAGAGCTGTTTCATGGGAAGACCTAGGTGGAATTATTACATGGCTAGATTTGGACTCCATAAAACTAAAAAAAAAAAAAACAAACAAACAAAAAAAAAAAACAAAAACAAAAACCCAAAAAAACAAACAAAAAAACAAACAAAAAAAACCAAAAACAAGCTGTCTGGAGTGAGGAGAAGAGATACTTTAGTTGCTTCCACTCTGGGAGAATTTGGAGGCAGACATTGCTCCTTTGTTATGCAGATTTCCTTCATAAAAAACCCTGCAAATTACCAGCTAGCCTAAATACATATATAGTTTAACAATCAAAAAATGAGGAACTAGGACTTACTTTGTTCTTAGAAGATACTTCCATAAAGAAAAAGCTGATTCCAATGTCTTTTACAAGTCAGCTTTCTTTCAGTTTACTGGATGTAGGAAGTGCTGGGCATCTGAAATATGAGGGGATATCATTTGGGTCAGATGTTCGCAAGATAGAGCACAAGCAGCACAGCTGTTTGCATTGCTGCTCCTGCTGTGCATGCGATTGTCATTGTTCATGCCACTGAGAAATGTGATTGTGCATCAAGCTGGAAGGATATCCTTCTACTTCGGACTGAAGGGGACTCACTGGTCAGAATTTAGCCAGGCTGCATGGCTGAAGTCCTCTCCACCTCTGCAGGCCGTGTGTGGGGAGCTACAAGGCTTTCATGTGCCCCGTGTGCCAGGTGTCTGCTGCTCTGTACCTGTTGAAACTGAGAGAGAGTTCCTGGTTCACCCAGTGATAGACTAGCTGACAAGATGTCCTGAGCTCTGCCATTGCCCACTTCGGGGATGTTTATGTTGGTCATTTTAATATGCTTTTGATGTAGTTTGATATGCAGCTCTTAGAAGTCATTTCATAACAAGACCTATGGCCCAGGTTGGCGTTATGAGATCTTTCACTTTAAGAAACCATCTGCTCTAATCTTCATATAAACTAGAGCAAATTTAACAAGGCAAATAATCCTTAACAAAGGAACCTTCTTCATGAAATCTGCAACCTGTGGTGCTTAGGAACTCTACACAACTACTTCTGTTTATTTTCTGCTTAGCCCAGGCCTGGTTTGACTCAAATAGGCCAGATTACTCACTGCATTACCTAACGCTTTTTATTGTTTGTAAAGGCTTTTAATCTGTGTTTAGTGAAAGCTGTAGAGGAGTAGAGCAAGTCTGTAACTGAATAAAGGAGTCAAATGGTAGAATTCTGTCTCTCACTGAATATCAACACTCTTTGGGTTTGTTTCTTTTGTTTGCTTGTTTCATGTTTGTTTTTCGGTGTTTTGTTTTGTTGTTTTGGTGGGGTTTTTTAAAAGGCTGCTTTCCATGGAGGAATTTTAGATATTGTTCAGGGTATTTGTTCTAATAAGGAAGTTCTCCACAGAGTCTGATGATGCATCACTGTAGCTGTTTCCATAGATAGTACATCAGGATGGAAAGCAGATGATCCTCTTGCTCTGGATGGAAACAGTAGGTCTCATTTCCTCAGAGCACAGGCTGCATTCCATCTATTTCAACTGTAATGTGGGCAACACTACACACAGTAGCACTGTGGCCCAGATTTTTTGAACTGGATGTGGCCATAGATCACCTCCCAGTGTGCTATCACAATTGTGTCCTTGTGCTCAGCCTCTTTGGTCTATCAATCCGAACCCCTGGAAGTGTTAACACCAATAGAGACGGTAAGGTGGAAATGCAGTGAAAAACAATCAAACTGTTTTAGAGGGCTGTGTCTGGCAAACAAAACAAAACAAAATATGGTTGAAGTAGGAGATGGAAAAATCTTGGTAACATTCCTGAACTCATTTTCACCCTTGTTCAACTCTTTACCACTTGCAGACTCTTTCTCCAAACAGTGGGAGAGAACCCTCAGAACATCTTAGATTTGTAGTTAGTGGTGAAGGAAGTCTCTTGCAGCAGGGCAGCTGTGTGTCTTGGCAGTGTACAGTACACCCACCATGTAACAAGAAACCAGTGTTTTGTCCTCTCTTGTATGGAAAACTCTTAGGTTTTGAAAACAAGTGATGGAAACGTGATCATGGCTTGTGTGATTTTAAGAGCCATTAAGTAAACTAATAAATTTCTTGCAATTTCAGGTGTTTGTGCAAGTAAACATTGCGCTGTTTTAACTGTTATGTGCAGCTCCTTTTCCGACACAGCTTCTTCCCTCCCACCTGGGCTGGATTTTATTTCTTCACTCTCTTTCTCTGCTGCACAGCTTATTTTCCACTGTAGCTCATCTCTTTGACTGCTTCCCATATTTCTGTCCAGGTGTGGAGTGTGTCTGTCGGAGTCCAAAGTATTTGGCTTACCTTTCACTGAGTAAACAAGTGCCCACAACGGGGTGGTTATTGCCCAAAGCAATACTTGCCAGACTGTGGGAGCACCCAGTCGTTGCTGACTGCTCAGTGCTGGGATCTCTGCTCCAGGAGTATCTGGGTAAAGGTGAGACACCAGATTAGAGTGTGAGAGAGGAAGCTGTTCCTGCCTCATGCCTTTCTCAGAGGTGTATATATATGTATATCCTACATATATCATGTGCAGTCATATCCCTGTACATCTCAGCATTACCAAATTACTCCAATCACTCACAGGGCTTTTTTCCAAAACTTTGGGCTATAAAAGCCCAAAGAGCAGCTTCCTATGTGACCCAGAATCTTCCAGTGTGATCCAGCTGTGCTGCCTACTGGAGCCATAAGCTGTGGGAGGAAGTTAAGGCAGTAAATTGCTTCCATCTCAGTCCTTACCCCATGTGTGTGTAGGGCAGTGCCTTCACAAGACAAGTGTGGCAGATGTGTTTCTCACAGCTGCTCTCCAGAGCAGAAGACAGCAGCTTTCTCTTTATTTTCTGTTTTCAAGTTGTACTTAATCACAGAAGAGCGAAACCATCATTAAAAAGAAATAGTCTTAAACTGCAGATCCAACTATTCTCCGCAGTACAATGAGCTGTGAAAGGTCAGGCTGGCTCTTTACACCTTGGGCCCAATTATGCATTACAAACAAGCAAGAGGATAACATGCTTTTATCCTGAGCAAGGTACCAGTGAGATCAAGATCATAGCAGAGAGCTGTGACAGCTTTGAAGGGCTGCCTGTAAGTCATCTGCTGCTAGAGGTGACTCAGAGAGTGTGTCCCCAGAGAAGGCTCAAGTTGCAGTTTAAAGGAGTGATTTCCAAAGCTAAACAGGAGATACCTGACAGAGCAGAGTCCAAACTAAGCTCTGCCTTTAGGTCAGGCTCTGCTGGCAGCTCCCGTGGGGAAAGAGACATTCAAGGTGGTGTGAAAAAGAAGGTGAAGTGGTGAAATGCTCTGTGTGATTGGTTGGGAGTGAAAAATGAAAAAAAAAAACACTTTTTTTCCCCCAGTGTCTGTCCTTGTCTTGCTCTGTGGCCTCAGGCAGGTCAGTTGTTGTCTTCTACATCTGTCCATACAAATACCGCAAGAGTGCAGGGTGTAATGGCCCTGATTTCACCCAAGTGCTGCAACATGTTTTCTAACAACGCCAGAAGAAAAGTAACAAAGCTGTTGTTACAAGTACCCCTGAAACCACCTTTTATTCCCATCCCTCAGAAGCAACCCCCCCTCCCTTCAGAGCCGATGTATGTGCCAAGCCAAGCAGTGGAGTTGCACAGAATAAAACTGATTCCAGTGGCTTGAGGTGCACCAAAAAAAAAAAAAAAAAAACCTCTCACACTGAAAAGCAACCACAAATGTGGCAGGAGCCAGAGGCCACCACCAAAACCGGGTGTTACACGATACCTTATTCCACTGGGGAAGAGCCGGCTGTTTCTATGGCTACTACTGCCTTTCTCTCCAACACACCAGCCATTTTCTGATGAGATCATATTGTGTTAGAGAAAAAAAAAAGAAGTACTCACACACTGCTTTACACTGCACCATTTGCTGAGCTAGGAAATATCTGACTTGCTAAAATAAAGACATTTTCCATTTAATGTATTTTTATAAATGGGTAGGATTTCCCTCATCTCTGATTTATAAATGCATCCATTTTGGCCTCGAAAATCCTGGTTCTGGTTTCCATGACAACAGGCTTGATTTTTGAAGCTATTTCTTCCCCTTACTTCATCTTGGGTGGGGAAGAGTTGCTGTATCCTTCCAGTAGCAGTGCAATGGGCCAGCAAAATGGTTTCCTTGAAGAAAGATTTGCAGATCTGAAACCAGAAACTTCAGTCAGTTTTTTTACACACAAGTGAGAAATGCTTGAGAAGAATGGCACCACAAACCTAGCAGGGGCTTGAGTCAGACTTTTTGGACACAGAAAGTCAAGGGTAGATGTAATCCCAGGAAACTTTAGTCATATACCACCCTGGCAGGTACTTGACAAACTGATCTGGTAGCCCTGAATAGCACATAGCAAAATAACCAGAGGATCTAGCCAGTCTGTTCATATTGTAACTCTAGAGATTAATTACTACTGAAGGCACTTCATTATTTTAAATACACTCTCACTATCTCTTTTTTTTCTCTGAGTAGATCCCATTTTCAGCACTGCACTGCTGGGACTGTCTCTCTCATGGCTCGTTCATGGGTAAACCCTGCTCCTTCAATGTGGAGCAATGCATTTGAGGCTGTTGGGTACTAAAGGCACCATAAATAATCCATGACTGCTTTGCAAGGATCTTTCTCACGGTTTTTTTCACTTTTAACATTTCCAGGAAAAATTAAGATAGACGGCTGCTGGTACTCCATGGCTGAAGTGGTTTAGTAATTGCTATTCTAAAATGATAAAAAGGTGGTTTTTGCAAACTCCCCAGAATATCCCTGGAGAGGGTCTTTGTTCCTTTTTCCTGCAGAGAAGAAGCACAATATCCCTACCTCCTTTTGGGTAATAAGTACCTTCAAATGTGCCATCCACTAAAGCTGCAGCTGAAATGTCTCTCTCTGGCGTACTGTGGAGTTTTTCTTCATTTCTGCGAGTAACAGATTTATGGAATCATAGTGTTTAAGGTGTTACTGTATTATGGCATTATAATCTCATTTGCATTTGAGCTGGGAGCAGCATGATAAAGCTGTTCCTTAAACCAGCTCTGGGTTGCTCCCACTGTTTAATCCAAATCCTGGAGCTTCCAGCCCACCTTTTGGAGCAGAGGATCCGAGTGTAGGGCAGGTATTCTGCAGGAAGACAGAAAGCAGGAATATCTCATTTAGGCCTGTTTTATCCATACTATTGTAACCTGTCAGTAATTTACATTAGAGGCTGCTCTGTTAATGCCAAACAAAGCACAGTCCCTGCCTGTGCAGTCCCTGACACATCTCATGGTAGGATGAGATTGTCGCTGAAAGCCAAGCACAGTTCAGGGTGAATCAGTATCAGGCACAACACAAAAGTGAATCAGTGATTGCTTTAAATAACCACACACAGGTTTTCCCTTCTGTCCTGACTAAACCACCCTGCCCTCCCAGCGAGTCCCTTGGGGACAACGGAGTCACAGCAGCACAATTTCAGCTGTGCAGCCAACTCGAGACAATATGGGCACGCTTGTCTTCTGTGCCCTACGGGGGCATGCAGGGGATTAAAAAGTGAGTCATTTGCTGGGAAAAGTACTGATCCTCTGGCAGTAGGAGGACTCTTAAGAAAGCTCTTGCATTCTCTAAAGGTTAATTATTAGAGTGGTGAAGCAGGAAGACACAACTGAAAACAGAGAAACCTATGTAATTCCATCTTGTACTTATAACTTTTTGGATATCAGCCTCTCCTTCTCTAAAATGCACTCCCACTTAAAACACTTCAGTGGATTTATAACCCAGGACATCAGAAAAAATTATGATTTTTACTTGCTTGGGGTTTGTCTTCATTTCACGTGATATTGCACCCCACAAAACTGTTGTATGGAAATCCCAAATGTTGTTTGTAGTACTGTCTGAAAGTTCCTCCAAATTGTTAATTGATTCCTGCTTTTCATGTAGCCTGGAGCAAGTTTAGAGGAAATAAACATAACATGAGTTAGTCATCCTTAAATAATCTCAAAGCAGGGAGCCCTACATTAACAGCAGGCTGATAATAAGCTGTGCAGTGTTATCTCCAATAGAGCTTTACTCATACATTTACAAGCTGTCATTTATTTGTTTGTTTGCTTTTGCTCAGCAGGAGAATTTACTGTCTGCTTGCTGAAGTATCAATTATTCTTGTAAAATTGAATAGTACTGTTTTAGGATTATGCACATAGAGGCTAACATAATTTGAGACATGATGAAAATGAATAAGACACCAACTCTGTTAAGACACCTGGGATAGGTACTTTTGTTGTGCTACAGATAAATCTTTATGTTAGAGGAGTGGCGAGGAATGGGGTTAAAAAGAGCCAGCAGACTTGGTCTAACCCTGTAAATTTTTTATTTTTGCAGGCTTCTACTCTCAGACCATCTGCAGCTGCTGCTGGTCAGGCATTGATCTGACCTCTGAGGGACAGAAATCCATTCTGTTCCCTGGCTGATCATTCAAGTCTTTTTACTCCAGTGTTTAAATTGGATTTTATTCAATTTTATTTAAATCCACTATATCAACACTTAATGAACAGAAGCCCTCCCACTCTGCTCTGTGGCAGGCCATTGTATACCACCATTTTATTCTTTTTTCTGTCCTATACATATTCATTTCCCTTAATCTTTCATGCTAATGTATGTTTCCCTTTCCCATTCTTTTTCTCTTCTCGATTATCATTAAATGCCTGGATGAAACTTAAATGTCAGAAAAGCCCTGAGAAATGCCACAGAAATGCCATACTGGAGGAGAACACAATAGTTTATATTTTATAAGCCCTGAGCATGGTAATATCTGCTTTCCAGGCTGGGGGGCTGTTCTGGCCATCTCTCAGGAAAAAATAGATCTCTTGAGATAAATGGATTTCTGTTGCTGATGGTGTTTTGATTTTGAGCTTTGATACTGAAATTGGAGGTTCAGAAATGAGTGCTGTCCTCTCACTGGTTAATCTCTGCCCTGACATGATAATGGGTCATTGGAACAATCAGATGGCTTCATTAATTATTAATCCTAACACATGGCAAAAGCAATTTGGAGATTCACTGGATGTGTGGGGGTCTGTTGATGGAAATGTAAAGGGGGCAATTAACAGTTTGAAAATAAATGAGAGTGGCAAGTGCCGGAGGGGGGGGAATCAGAAGGCTAAGATACAGCTGGAAGAATAGGAAGATATTTTATTTTGCAGTCAGATGCATATCTTAAGTTACATTAAAGTGAAAATTCCTACAGCAGGCCATGTAGTTCACATGGGGATTGGGTTACTTGGCTGAACAGTGGTCTGTGCAAATATGCTTTTATAGACCTTGACAAGAATTTTAATACTTGGTGACTGCATAGAAAAAGCAGTAAGCTGTTCACTCTTAGGGAACTGGATACCCAGCCAAACAAGAGTATAACTCTCCTCCCTGTATTTTAGTAGCTTTCTGCTGTATGTATGCTGAGGGGAGAAAACAGAAGTCTTGAGAGCATGGAATGAGAGCTGCCACATAACACAACAAGTGATTTTTTATTCACACCAGCCTAATGAGAACGAGACTTGAAAGGGAACTAGAAAGGGAACTGTATGAATATGCCCCAAAGGGTGATACGATGGGAAGGGTTATTCCTGTGGCCTCTCCCTCTGTTGCTGCACAGACACTGCACCACAACAGGAGCTCCTGTTCTGGGGCTTTCAGAATGGCTGAAAAAAACAAGGGCAGAAGGAGCTCTCCATATATTTCTGTCTTCCTAAAGCAAAAGACTACACTGTTGAGGTTTGTGCACAATAACATTTTATTCTTAAAGAACAGAAAGAGACAGTGGCATGTTCCAAACCTCTGCCCTGGTCTGCGATGCTTTGCCAAGGTCTGCTGGTCTCCTCTGGAGGTTGTCTGGATTCAGCTTCCTGGAGAGCTTTCTCTCTGGACAGCTCCAGATAGGCCATCCCAGCTTTTCCTGCACTACCCAACCCCAGTGGCAGTGGAAGGCAAGGCTGGAAAGGGGAACAGCTACCCCTCGCCCCAAATTGCTGAGGAGGGTTGGCAAAGCACAAAGGGCTTTCTCGTGCTTTGGCTGCCACAGCTCGTGCCATGCCACGGATTAATGGAACCCCAGACTGTCTAATGGAGTTTTTCCCACACAGCACAATATTAACCAAGTCAGTTGATTGCATTTTCATTTCTTGAGGGAGGTGCAGCCCACACATCCCATTGTGTCTGAGCACAAAGGCAGTCTGCTGAAGCAACACTGTGTTACCTCGCGGGTGTTTTGTGCTGCATCTTGCCTCTGATGTAAAAGGAAATGGAGATTCTTGCTCAGAAGACCTCCCTGACAAAGAAGTAAGTTCCTGTAAACTCAGTGTCCCAAACTTAGGAAATTACAGTGGCTGCTGCTGCAAAATACTGTGATAAAGCCCCATCCATCTGGAATGCTTCCATAATCCACTACAGATTGCCAATTAATTCTATGTAATAAGGACAGATAATAGGCTGTATTAGGATAAGTCCCCCAGAGGCAGTGGAAATACATCACAATATTCCTAAATAGCGTATTTTTATTAAAGCAATGCCTGCAAGCTTCTGTCTGTTACTACAAACCTATTGTGTGAGGGACTGTACATGTAATGAAAGGCCAGATTTACAGCACACACTCCTATTAAGTGAAGCACTTAATTGCCTACTTCAAGTACCAGTTTAAATAAACTGATCTCATCTATTTTCTAATTAAATGTGGGAAATTATAGTGTGGCTGGTTGGGACACAAGGTTTTTAAGTCCCCTTCTAGAGCAGGAAGAACTGTAAATAATCTCTCGTGCTGTTAAGATTAAAATGAGACTGGTATCACAGAAAGAGCCTTTGAACAATGCTGTGTGAAATAATTAGGGGTTTGTACATATAAATAAACCAGATTTCTTGCTAGCTTATGGAGGATCTTTCATTGACAGTTCGGATTTAGGCTAAAATTCCTTTTAATTAAAGCAATTACAGAACGGGAAGACACAGTTTTTAAAAGCACATATATTTAATTTTATTTGGATTAGTCAAGCTTTTCTGCGCTCTACTGAACATAATGTTCATGATGACCTTTTCCTGCTTACAGTAGTTTTAATATTTGACTGCAGTGGTTCTGGGAAGCAACTCAGTAAACAGTAATTGTTGTCCAGAGGATAAAGAAGGGAAAAATCTGTATGTTTTGAAATCAGGTCAGATTGTCACAGGATTATTAGTGTCTAATGAAATGGTGAATCTTTATTTTTTTGCATTTACTGCTACAATTAGTTGCCCCTGTATATCTGTGGCAACTACAAGAGAGTTGTGTACTTTTTCAGATTAATGTTTTTCTGAGCATTTTGTGTCTGTCTTGTATAACTGGAACATTTTATTACCCAAAGCCATACTACTGGGTACAACTCTGTACGCCCATGTAGAAATCTCTCCTGTGGTACCAGAGGTGGCTGCACTGGTGCAGAGGCTTTGTTTTAACCTGGATTTCTCTGACAAAGGTCTTGGATTGCTCTGGAATGCCTGGGATGGCTCCCACTGAAGTGGCTCAGCCTGCAGTTATAACCTATCCTGAAAACAGCTGATTGTTTTCATGTTGCTGTTTTTTAACATGTTGCTCTTGTATGTCTTTTTCAGAAAGGAGAAAGCTGAGCCCTTACAACAGTTTGTTGCTACCAAGAAGAACCATTTTCCTCTGCCATTTCCTTGACCTGAGGTTGCCACTGGACTGATGAAGCAAAACTTCTGCCATGAGCCACTCTGTGTAAGACAAGGCCCACTAAGGCTGGACCCCTTGCTCCTCATGTATTATACATCCCTAACTCATGCTCATTTCAGAGCATTTCACACTCTAAAAGTGGTGTCCCCATGACCCAGGGCCTCGAGGTCTTCCTAGGAGCAGGCTAGACCTCAAATCAATCATTCAGCTCCACCTTCACTTTTGTGCTGTAGACTAAGCTTAGCTTAATTCCCAGGAGTGCCAAGCGTGCATTTGCCAGTAAGAGCCAGGGCTGTGTTATTTATTACCCCTCGATGCACAGGGCACTTGTGTCCATGGGAGGCTCAGCTTCCATTTAGCCTCTCACAAGCCCATGTGCAATTTAGAACAATTTAGCTTTTTTTATGCTTACAGGGAGAAGTCACTTCAATAGATTATGACTAGATGGGTGGGTTTTCCTCTCTCTGAAATGCAAAGTTTGGAGGGTTTTTTCCCTATTCTCAAATGTTTTTTATACTACCAACTAAAGAGCTTGATTTCTGTAATCCAGTCAAAGATGTTAATAATGAGAGCAGTGGTTACAAATCAAATAGGAAACTGTCACTGCCTCTTTTCAGGCCTGATGAGCCTCTTCCCTTTAAACTGTCTCTGAAATCCGTCTGGGAAGTGTCTGCATCACTTGCCTGCCTTGATAGTAGGTTATGGAAATATCAATTAGAGCCATTTGATCTGGATTGGTATTAAAGTGTCTGTAAGAAATCACTCCCACAGTGCAAGATAAAACTGTTGGTTCCTCACGTGGAACTGATCTCTGGAAGTTTCTTACACCTTCAAACACAAGGAGAAGGCTTTCTGAACCTAAAATCTTCATGAATTTTACAACAGAACTCCATCACAATTTCTCTGTGATAGAGATAACTTGCTCCTAGTTAGTTGTTCGAGGGGTGTTTTTTAATTAACAGAAAAGCCACTTCTGAATATAAGAATTCCTCTAACTTTAAGACATCTTTACATATGGCAAATTACCAACTCCTTTCTCATGTTCAGCTGCAAAGTATTTCAAGATCTGATTACCATAAGAACAGCTAATAAATAAAAAATTAATGTCTACTGGCCAATAAGAAATGAAAATCCTGCTATCCAGTTAGCACATGTATGAGCATGTGTCTCTAAAATACATATGCACCTTAGGAGTGCACATCTCCACACTCCTGCAGGCCGTTGCAGCTGTGTATGTTTACACATTGGACAGATATAATCTGCTTGTTTCTTCACTGTGGTCATGCATTAATTTCAGAGCAGATCCACCAAGTCCTCAGCCCTATGAATTATTTGAGTTATACTGAATATTTATACCACCCATATAGTTACGGGTCTGTGTTCTCCCAGCTGTGGAACAGCTGTTTGGGTTTCTCACGTACATTTGCTGAAATAGGTTGCTCTGGATGAACTTTTGTTTTGATGCCTCAACTGAGCAATAACAAGAAGTGACAAACCTTTTTTTGTGTGTGTTTGTAGATCTGTTACATATTTAACAAACAGCACTCTGCTCCCCCCCACCTCCACAAACACACTCTTGTAAATCTGAATCAAAACCCATTCAGGACATTTCATTTTAAGTGGTTTCATCTTACTGTAATTACCAAGTCATGTGAGGAGTAGAGAAACAATTGTCTGCACAACAATGGAGATGAAATAAAGATAGCCTCTAATTAATTCCATCTAGGTTATAATTAATTTTGACTGAGTTGCTCAGGACAATATCCTTAAGTCTCACAGGCTTCCCTAAAGAGGGCTGATCACCAGCTGCTGCTCTTTGATTTTCAAAGCAGATGGGGCTATTTCCAGCTATTGCTTAAAAGGAAATGAGGAGGAAGAGGGTAGGGAGAGATTGATTGGCTTTGAACAGAGCCTGGGGTAAGGCTGCTGGAGGGAGTGCTCTGTCAGAAAACTAGTCTCTGATAATGCTTTTGGAAGATTTCAGAGGTGTTTTGTTGTAATTGATCTTTAAAATTGCAAGAGCCCCTTGTTGCTATATTAGAAAAAGGTACAATCTGTGGTGTGATGCAACATCAGTAAATATTTCCTTGTATGCATACTAAGTCTGCCTTGGGTCACAGTGGTGTTAAAGGTGATGAAGGACACAAATATGAATGTTTCTAGTCTTTGTCATTTCACAGAAACAGAAGATGAGTCTTATCTGCTTAGGTTGTTATCCTAACTCTGCCTGTCAGTGTAGAATTGTTCCCTCCTTTGTTATACGAGAAGTTTTGATGAATAACGTATTAAAACTAATTAATCTGAGAAATTCTGCCACTGTGTTTTCTGACAAACTATGAAATTCTCAGATGGATTTGTTGTTAGAAATTATTCATAAATTTCTGGAATAAATTAATCCCAGTTTGCTGGTAGCCTGTGCTCGTTAGGAGCAATGGATATATAAACTACCACTGTGGCAGGTCCTCAAGCACCACAGTATTTAGGGCTCTTGACTGGAAGCTTCTAGAGCTCCCTAATGCCTGGCATATGCTTAGATCTGCAGTTAAATGCAAAAGGTGTAAATCCAGCTCAGAAACTAACTTTGTCTGACTGTCTCTGGTAGCACAATTATGGACAAGACAGCAGATATGTGGCTACTCCAGAGATAAAATTTTCCATGCTGAGAAGCCCCACCTGCAATTGTTAGTGGGGACAGAAAAGTTAAAATGTTTTCACCATCATGCAATTCGTTAGAAATAAGTAGGACAAGTGGGGACTTAAATGTTAAGTAATAGTACATCAAATGCTTTTTCCAGGAATTTCATGTTCAGTCCGTATTTCCTGTGCTAAATTTTCTGCTTCCTATCACTTTGTTTGGCTGCCTTTTCGTTGCTGTAATGTACACACCATCCTACCCATTCCGAAAGACCCAGTGCTGTGTGCTGTAGAAGGTGACATTCCCACTAAAAGCAATCTTTAAAAGCTTAGAGGAAAGACCTGTTAATATGTGAGAAAAGCAGTTGCCAAAGAAACTGAGCAATCTGTGTCTTACAATGGGGTTTTGAAATTGGTACAAAAGGCATTTGCCAGTATAATCTTTTTATTGTGCATGGCTCCAGTCCAGATCAGTTCTGGTGTCCTGTTTAGTCTGAGGGAGACAACTTAGAGCTCTGTTTTTGGGAAAACATTAGTGGAGTGTGTGGAAACAGTGCCTGCATTATCTCTGTTACCTTGAATGTGACAGTAGTTGAGTCTCTTTAATGCTCTTCATTCCCTTTTCATTCAGAAGTCTGTTTCCCTGCTTGCCTTACAGTTAATTTTCTGAAGCTAATGGGATCATTGTAATGCTTTAACCTGACTTTTCCATAATAGAGCCCACAAAGTTTCACCCAGTAATTCTTGCAGAGAGTCCAAAAATCATGCTCTGCTTGTCCCTCGCCGTGGGGGGGGGGGGGGGGGGGGGGGGGGGGGGGGGGGGGGG